>OW121692.1:15684103-16907853 GCA_933228735.2 Amblyteles armatorius
CTGTTGTTAATACCACAAAAAAAAATGTTTTCGTAAAAATTAAAAAATCTTTCTTATTTTTATCTTTTATTGAGAAATCGTTTCTACATACGGCGTGATAAATGAGCTTGCCGAGCTCGCTTTTACTGAGGGCCTCGAGAGTACGATCATTATTATTCTGTTGTTAATGTCACAGAAGAAATGTTTACGTAAAAATCAAAAAATCTTTTTTATTTTTATCTTTCATTAAGCAATCGTTTCTACATGCGGCGTGATAAACGAGCTTGCTGAGCTCGTTTTTACTGAGAGCCTTAAGAGTACGATGGAGCAAGCAAACAACCACGAAAGGCGAGGGAATATAATCGAGAGTAGAAAGTCCGCGTCTTTGCTCATTATTATTCCACTGTGTATAATTTTTTTTTTAATGTAACGTAAAAATGAAAAAAAAAATGTTATTCTTATCTTTTATCGAGAAATTGTTTCTACATGCGGCGTGACAAACGAGCTTGCCGAGCTCGTTTTTGCTGAGGGCCAGGAAAGTCCGACGCAGCAAGCAAACAACCACGAAAGCCGAGAGCAGAAAGTCCGTGTCCTTGCTCATTATTATCGCGTTCTTAATAAACTTAAAAAAAAGTTACGTAAAAATTAAAAAAAATAAAAAAATTCTTATCTTTTAAAATTAACGTAAAAATGAAAAAATAAAAATAAAATGTTATTCCTATGCTTTATCGAGAAATTGTTTCTCCATGCGGCGTGATAAACGAGCTTGCCGAGGATTTGGAAAGTCCGACGCAGCAAGCAAACAACCACAAAAGCCGAGAGAATATAATTCGAGAGTAGAAAGTCCGTGTCTTTGCTCATTATTATTCCGTTGTACTATTTTAAAAAATATAATAATTTCAACGTAAAAACTAAAATGAGAAAAAATTTGACTCGCTGCAACAGCGCGAATGAAACACAGAGTCACGATCTGCAAAGAAGTAAAAAAAAAAAAAAACGAAGCGAACGAGATTTGCGATGCACGTGAGGCGGATACCTTGGCTGAGCCATCTGTTTCTTCTCACCGTCCTCTTTTCTTTCTCTTGCCACGAGTGCATTGTCGCAACAGCAGCATCGTCGATTCAGCCCCACAGCGATAAATCCCACGCTACGTATCGTTCATTTTTTTTTTCATTTATTAATTTTCTTTAAATCCCTTTATTTGAGAAATAGCATCGATCCATGAAATGCACGATTTTTCGTGTGATTTACCGAGCTTCATGGTGTACAATAAATTCACGCGACGAAAGCGGCTCTCGTTCGGCGCTCGAGGTTTCCACTCGAGAGATCTCTATCGTGAAACTTTAACGACGCTTCTTCGTCATCCTTTCGCAACGATAATATTCACTACGAAATAACGAGCCATCGGAGTTTCGTATGTGTAATACTAATTTGAGAAGAAAAAAAAAGAAAAAAAAAACCGGAGAGGAAGAAAAAAAAGTACTTAATGACACGAAGCACGTCGACTAGTCTGGCGCCCGGAGAGTTCCGAAGCGCGTTCTCATTGATTTATTCGAGAACGATTAAAATCTCTCTCGCTCTCGCTCACCCGCGCGGTGTTGCTCTATCGAGTTTCTCAATCGTTGTTACGTAATTCTCGTGTTCACGTGTAACACGCTGATGGACCGGCGAGATTTCAGGCCGAAAAAAATGTGTCGGACTGAAAAACGAAATTCGAGCTTTTTTTCTGCAGTGTCTCGAATATTGGACTGGAATACTGAATGGTTTGAAAATGTTAGTATTTTTTTTTTTTTCGAAACCGCACTCTTGACAAAAATTAGTTCTTGACAAAAATTAGTTCTTGACAAAAATTAGTTCTTGACAAAAATTGATCCTTGCGTAGAGTCAATGTCTCGGAAACTCTATCGAGTGTCTCAATCGTCATTACGTCATTCTCGTGTTTACGTGTAACACGCTGATAGACCGTATGTACCAAATTTACAGTGATTTACGGTATTCTGACGGTTTTTCTGAGCCATGCTGCAATCACACGAGTTAAAAAAAAGTTCTCCGCACAAGTAGTTTTACAAACGCTTCGCGTGCGTAAAACTGCCGTTCTTGCACCGAGCGAAGCAAAAGCTTTTTCATCGCTCCTAATTCGAGCTCAACGACCACGAACATCCGGACGGCAAAAAAAATCAAATGTCCTACTCAAAACGCATAAAATTTAATTCCGAACGAGAATAGTAATTGGTTGAAGCGTGCACCGGAATCCGACCCGTTGCTTCTCCCAATATCCTGGCTGTGGCGAAAACGCACGCGCGGTCATAAAAAAAAAAATCTAACAAGCACCGACTAGGAAGACCGCGCGAACTCAAGAGGAATCTCGTCTCGGCAAGTTTGTGTGCGAAAGAGCCCGACAATTGAAAAGGAAAGCCTTCGCCTCGGGTGTAGTGTTGATTGCACAGTGTACAAGACAGGTACGAGACGACGAGAGGGACCGCGAAGGTGAAATTTTTTTTTTACGTTCCGTGGTCTCTCGGTCCGCAGAGTTCAACGGTGTTGTTCAGCCTTACGTACGGCAGATCAAACTGCCGCGTACGGCAGTTCAACCTGCCGCGTACGTCGTATCAATTGTCGTCGGACACCGAGATCGAAAGTCGAGAGTGAAAAATTATCGAGACAAAGATGGGAACTTTGAGAATGCTGAATAAACCGGACAAGCTATCGGCTATGCTTTCACTCTTCGCCGGATCTCTCTGCGTCGACCAAACAGCAAAAAAATTGTAACTTTATATTCATTAAAAAAATGTATGCAGCCGACAGAGTAATAATTTAATTAAGTAAAAAAATTATAATTTCATTCAGCAAAAACAAAATACTTTATTGTTTTATTCAGCAGAAAAAATTATTATATTCAGCAAAAGAGTAATAGAGTCTTATGCTGCGAAAAAAATATACTCGACGCCAAAGTAATCGTTTTATTCAGCAAAAAAAATTCACCAAAAAAGTAATCATTTTATGCAGAAAAAAAAATAGCAGCAAGAAAGTTACAATTTTCTTCGGTCGTACGTACAGCAATACAGCCTGCCGCGTACGCCGTGTCAATGTCGTCGGGCCCGAGCTCGAAAGTCGATCGTGAAAAAAAAATTGAGGCAAAACTGGAAACTTTATGAATATTGACTCGATACACCGTAGAAGCTATCGGCTATGCTTTCACTATTCACCTTGTCTCTTCACGTCGACCACGGTCATCTAAACAGCAAATAAATTAATAATTTTATTCAAAAAAAAAAAAAACCAAAAATCAGCAAGAAAGTAATCATTTTATTCAGCCGTGCGTACAGCAACGCGGCTTGCCGCGTATCAGAGTCGTCGGGTCCCAGCTCGAAAGTTGAGCGTGAAAAAAAAAAAAATTGAGTCAAAGATGGTAACTTTATGAGCATTGACTCAATAAGCCGTAGAATCTATCGGGCATGCTTTCACTGTTGGCCGGTTGTCTTTGTGTCTCGGAGAGAAAGGATGGATCTCCTATCGCTATTTAATTCGTACTTATTCGTCCCGTATAATTACGCAAGAAAACGTGCAAATGGAAGAGGCATGTTCGCCTCGGCAGTTAATGAGAGTTAAGCCTGCTTGCCACGATCTGACCGTGTGCCGCGGCGGCCGCGGCTCGATGTCGCAACGCGTAGACGTCCGATCCGATCGGACAGCCGACCGGGCCGACAATACGAGTTTACAAAAGGCTGTTGCCCTCTTCGCCCTCCCGTCATCGTCGTTCGTCTCTTCCTACCGAAGACCAAAATGTCATGTCTCGCACATTGCGAAATCCCTTTTCGAGACACCCCGTTCGTCCGGAGATAACCACACCGTTCGTACGCTCGTCCCGCTTCGACGCTTGCATTTAAAAAAAAGAAAAATTTCTCACCTCCGGCGAGAGTGAGAATACACTGTAAAAAAATTGTTTGAAAATCAATGAGCAGTGTTGGAAGCTTTTTTACATAAACCGTTTCTGGAATTTCGAACACACGTGCGTGTTGCCATTTTACAGTGAAATTTGTATTTTTCATGAATATTTTTGTAAATTTCGAGCAAAAGATTTGCAATTTTGATATCCGGTATTTTTATTTTACAAGCAAAGTACATTAATGTTCAATTAATGTGAGTAATGTTAGCGAATTTCAAGTTACAGCACGTTAAATTTATAATTAATTTTTACAGTGCAAGCCATGAAAATCTGAGCCGCTTGACGAATCATCTTTCGATTCGGTACGTCGAATTCGCACGATTTGTTTCGTGGTTCCGCTTTTGGGCTATCGAGCATAGACAGCAAAAATGAACAATGGGATGTTGCCAGAGAAGTGCCGTAAAAAATCGAAACGGGGTATTGAACATCGAAATTTCATAGTCAGTGGTCGCGGTTATTGCTCCGTGCTTGTGCAAAATTTCAACCCTTTTCGTCGATACGTATCAGAGTTGGCGCGACCACGGACATCCGGACGGTCAGATTTGAACAAGTTCGCACTGAAAGTCACCGTAAAATCTAAACCACTCGACAAATAATTTTTAAATTTGGTAGTCAACATTCGCAGTCGATGTTTCGAGTTTGTGCAAAACTTCAACCCTTTCCGTCGAACAATATCGGAGGATCGATCGAAATCGGAGTCATCGCGGCCGCGGACATCCGTACGATCAGATATCACCGAGTTCGCTACGAAAGTCACCATAAAATCTGAGCCACCCGACGAATCGTTTTGAAATTTGATGGTTAACCTTCGTATACATTGCTTCGAGTTTGTCCTCGGACATCCGGACAGTCAGACATGACCGAGTTCGCTCCAAAAGTTGCATAAAATCTAAACCACTGGACGAACCATCGTGAAATTTGATAGTCAACTTTCGCAGTCCTTGGTTCGAGTCTGCGCTAAATTGCAACCTTTCTCGTCGATCGGTGTCCAAGTTATCGCGACAACGGACATCCGTACGGTAAAAGAGCAATCAATTATCCGTTCAATTTGAGTCCCTCTCGCGTACAATAATAAGAACGGCACGTCCGTAAGAAGGTGCAACGGCGATCCTCGACCGACACCGAGCGACTCGAATGAAATGCATTCGGGATTATTGTACAACCGCAATGCACCTCGAGCCCGAAGATCGCCGGATAATTGCGACACCGCTTGTTCACCGAGTCGACGACTCCCACGACCCGCTCGAGCTCTCGCCCTCTCCCCCGTTCGATGAATACAAACTCGATCCAACAATCGATCCGACAATTCGAAAATAAATCTCTCGAGGTCAAACAACAAGAGTCTCATCGGTCGTAAGAACGGAGCCGATTTTATTAGCACCTTAAATAACTCAATCCAGGAAGTGCCCAAAAAAAAAAAAAAAAACGATGATGTAATCGGTCTCGTAACTTTTTCGGGCTCAGGAATGAAGCGTCTCAAACCGCGAAATTTTACCTGACCTGACACGATCCTCCCGAGTTGTTGACAAAAAATTCAAGTGACTTCTGTCGAAGAAACAATTTTTAGCTTTTTATTCATTGTTTTTTTTTTTTTTTTTTTTCTTGCGATAAGAAAAAACCGAATTACTCGGGCCCGCCAAACGTGAAAGCGACGAGGCCGCGAGGACACACGCGCCGAAAATAGTCGGCTCCGAGCCAAAGAAAGTTTAGCTGCTTCGGATTTCTCTTATTATCGTTGATATATTGTTTTATCGCTGAAGATACGTAATGTACATAAAAATTTATCGCTCGGATAGGTCGATCAATCTTGTTGATATATATATATATTTTTTTAAAACATAATTGAAGACGAAACATAAGTAAAAAAAAAAATGGTCACTCACGGTTGGCACACTTCTGGGGTACGGGCAGTGACAAGAATCTTCCCGGACGATTGCTGTGGGGCCTCGCCTCGTTGATAGCGGGATCGGCGCTCACGACCGCCGCTAAGACGACCACAAATGCCAGCGGCACCAGCATCATCTGAAACTCAAAGTCCCCATTTTTTTTTCATCGCGCTCCGATTTTTTTTTTTTTTTCATCAACATTTATTTCGTAAATAATTTTTTTTTAAATTAAAATAACAGAAACCAGTTCAGATAGTGAAAACTGAAGGTCGAATCATCCGATATACACTAAAAAAATTGCACTTTACCACTGCCGTTATTATTTATCGTACTGATAATGCGCTGAACGATTAGACGATTGTTGTCAATTTTTTTATCTTTTTTTCTTCAAATTTTACAACTTTTTTTTTTTTTTAACTCACCTTGTAGCGCGGTATTTTCCAAGAGAGAACGAGGGGATTATAAAAGATCGAAACACTGACAGGATATGGAGAGACGCTCGACTTCGTTCCCGGTTATATAGAAAAGGTGTCCCCCACTATAGGCTCGGCTGCGGGCCCGGCCGAGGCAAGTATCTCCGTTTCCCACCCCACGCTCGATCGGCTCTTCTGCTTACGCCTCCGATCGCGAGGTTGGTACTTGGAAGACGATCTACGATCGAACGACCTTAAACGTAACGAGCGCCGGGAAACATTGCTAATTAGGGGGTTACACCGATCGGAGGATCTCCGCGATCGAGGGAGGGAGACGGAGACACGGAGAACCCGATCGTCACCGACGATCTTGCGTCTTATTGATAAATCGAGATAGTGACTAACGTAAAGAAAAAAAAAAAAAACACACAAATTTAAGGAGAATCAAGGATCCATTTTTCTGTACTTTGTCCCGCCTGGATGTGTTCAACGGATCAATTGATATATCGATAAATCGAGATAGTGACTAAAGTAAAGAAAGAAAAAAAATTAAGGAGAATAAAGGATCCATTTTTTTGGACTTTGTTCCGCCTGGATGTGTTAAAACGATAAATCGATATCTCGACGAATCGAGATAGTGACTAACGTAAATTTAAAAAATATATATAAAAAAAAAAAGAATCAAGGACCTTCTTTTCGAATTCGTCCTGCCAGGCTGTTTTAAACCGATAAATCTATATATCGATAAATCGAGATAGTGAATGAGGTAAATAAAAAAAATAATAACAAAAAGAAGATAACGAAGGATCTTTTTTTTCGACTTCGTCCTGACAGGCTGTGTTGAATTTATAAATCGATGTATCTATAAATGGAGATAGTGTCGAAGGTAAATAATTTAAAAAAAGTAAATAAATAAAAGAGAATCGAGGATCTTTTTTTCGACTTCGTCCCGCCAGGCGGTGTTAAACCTACTCATTAATCTATAATTCGTAGTGCCAGTTCCATCGAGCCGGCACGAACGACCGATCACGAAGGTGGCAGAAGACGGTACGAAGGAGGACTCGAAGAAAGAACAACACGCTACGTTTCTCGGTAGAGGAGATTATGTAAGCGGAGGAGGACGAAGACGAGATATGGGAAAGAGATGCTAACGGACGCTAACGAGCGGCCCTGATTCTTCGGGGCTCTCTCGGCCTCGAACGTCTTCCCCGCGCTCGAAATCTTCGATCTTGTCGGTACCCCTTTAAAAAAAAAACAAAGAAAATGTGTTTCGAATTGACCTTAAAGTAAAATGTTGGTTCAATAAATCTTGGTATGTTGATCTTTTAGGGTAGCCTTAAATAAGACTGGTTTGAATGAATCTTTAAGATTCGTTAGCCGGTATTTGGATCTTTTGGGAACCTTTAAAAAAACAGGGTTGAATCTCCAAAATTCCATCGTGTGGCTACCCCTTGAAAAATTCGTTCGATCGATCTCGGTATTTCGATTATTTACCTATCTTTTAAAAAACAGGGTTGAATCTTCAAATTTCCATCGATCGGGTACCCCTCAAAAATGTTTGTTGGGTAAATCTTGGTATTTCAATGTTTTAGGTACCCTCAAAAAAACGGTTTTTAATGAATCCTTAAATTTCCATCGTTCGGTTACCCCTTAAAAATATTCATTGAATCAATCTCGGTATTTCGATCATTCGGGGACCCTTAAAAAACGGGTTTGGATGAATCTTCAAATTTCCGTCGTTCGGGTACCCTTAAAAAAACGCGTTTGGATGAATCTCCAAATTTTCATCGTTCGGTTACCCCTTAAAAAAAGGTCGGCACAATCTCGGTATTCCGATCTTTTCGGTACCCTTAAAAAAATGGGTTCGGATAAATCTTCAAATTTCCATCCTTCGGGTACCCCTTAAAATTGTTCGTTCTATCAATCTCGGAATTTCGAGTTTTTAGGTAGCCTTAGAAAAATAACATTCTTAGATTCAATCTCTGAATTTACATCTCTCGGGAGAGCCCTTGAGACGCGTTGAAATAATCTCGAAAATTCATCGCCCGAATCAACAATCCCGATGGAGGTATTAGAAGGCCGATTTGTAGTGTGCGCGGCCTAGGAATTCGACTAGAGTCGAACACGAAACCGTGATCATGCCCACCAGTGCAGTATATGCGTGTGTACAGTAACACTAGTGTTGTATACACTATGGTAGAACCGGACTCTAACGTCAATAATCCTCAGCTGCATTAATCCCACGCGCGACAGGTGAAACCATCCGCGGGCTCGTACGCAACAGGTGTTTTGCCCATTTATTCACGCTTACAGGCAGTTTCAAGTTCAACTCTACGACCCATAAAGTCCAATAAGGTTACATGAATATATATATATATATACATTGAATTATAATTTTTTTTTTTTGCATAATTAAAATATGTTTATAATATTGGGCAAAATGCAAATGGGGTTTTTGACCCTTAACGCTTCGACCCGTGACATTTCAACAAGATACAATTTTTTATTTTGTACGCAAACAAATGTGAGCTTGATAAATCAATATATATAATTAATTTGATTTATTTAATTCCTGTATATCGTTTGCATAATTAAAATACATCTATGATACTGAACAAAATGCAAATGGTTTTTTTTTTACCTATTATCGACCAGTGATATTTTAACAAGAATTCCATTATTTTTTTAGAGAAACAATTTTTTTTACAAAAACGAAATGAAAATTATTTAATTGATTTAATTTCATTATTTTTACGCGACACTTTCATTCCTCCTCCGAAAATTTGTCCGGAAGCTTAATACCTTCTATGTATAGATGTATAATATAGCCAGATTGGATGAAATTTGTGAAACTAATTTTGAAATTTTCCCTGCTTATTATCCATCACTCGAATCTCCTTGATTCTTAACCCCCCCCCCCCCCCCCCCCCCCTCCTGTATGTTGTAAAAACTTCACCAGTGATGAGATCTCGCCTAAAAGGAAAGTCATCGAGACAAAAAATCTCGCGGTGTACACGCCGATTTTATTCGTCGATGAATCGAATTTCACGAATTTTTTTTTTTTTTCTTTTTCCTTGAGTTGTAAATACATCTATCGTTATGATGTCTCCATTGCACAACGCTCGGAACTTTCACGAATATTGTACCGATGTCTCTTAGCTCTTGAAATAAAAAATAAAACCCTCAAGATCCATAAAATACCAATAGAAATTCTTCAGCTGTTGCGAGAACAGTGAATAACATTATCAGTGTCGACTCAAAGTTTTGAAGCTCCAATGCATTTTTCACTTTAATGCCACTACAATAATTATTCAAATCATGACATTTTATATTTTTTAAAAATACTTCGGAAATGACGAGAAAGTGACGAAATTTAATATAATTTTCTGATTATAAATTCGAACGCCGTGGAGATGCGAAGACTAAGACGAAACTCCCAATATCCATCAAATACGAATAGAACATTTTCAACTGCTGCGAGAACAGTTAATAACATTATCAGTGCCGACTTATAGTTTCGAAGTTACAACGCATTTTTTAATTTTAAATGCGACTAAAATAATTATAAAATCAATTTAATTTTTTTTATTTTTTCGAAAATGACTAGAAAGTGACAAAATTTAATATAATCTCTCGATCATAAATTCCCACGCTGTAACAAATTATTCCCTACGGGACGATGCGAAGATGAGATCGAAGACGAAGACGAAACCTCCGGATCCATCAAATACGAATATAGTTTCGAGCCTACAACGCATTTTTTTTTCTCTTCAATGCGACTACAATAATTATATACACAATTTTATTTTTGATTTATTAAAATTCTTCCCTAATGACAAGAGAGTGACAAAATTTAATACAATCTCTGGGTTTTAAATTCCGACGCCGTGACAAAGTATTTCGCAGCGGGAGACACAAAGATGAAAGCTGCTCCAGACTAGGTGGATGATTTCTCGTCGCCAGCTCTGTTCCGACGGAGTCCTCCGCGAGTCATATATTTTCTCACTATTATCTCATTGTATTTGCGTGCGAGAACAATGCGGCGGATTATCATTCTCAGCGGAGTTCTCCGGAATCGGCGCCGTTGCGCATGCGCCGAATGAGATTTCTCGAGATCTCGTTCCGCCGGATGCCGCTCCTCTGCGCACATTCTGAAAATTGAAAACGGCCTCAGGCATTTAAATTGAATGCTCGAGCCTTAATAATTTCATAGGCAGAAATCGTCCTGCGCATAATGCCATCTTATACCTGCGCCCGTTATTATTATTGTTTGTTCTTTTTGTTATTTTTCTTCGCCGTCATCGTCCTGCGATTGGTCGGCATTGTAATGAACTTCGGGAATACTGTCACGAGCGAGGGACACGCACTTGTGCACCACCGCAAATGCAATTTTTCAGTCATTACAGCCAGCGACGATTTTTTTTTTCTTTTCCTCTTTTCGTCTCTGCATTTTTTCTTTCGGTCGCTCTCGAGGCTGATCTAAATTCTCTTGGGATGGGAGCAGATATTGCTGGTTGAATCGCGGTATTTTAGAAATTTTAGTTCTCAAATCGAATTACTTTAGATTTTTGAGTTTTTAGATTTTAGTTCGAGGTATTTTGGAGTTTTTAGATTTTAGTTCGAGGCATTTTAGAGAATTTAAATTTCAGTTCGAGGCATTTTGGAGATTTTGAATTTTAGTTCGAGGCATGTTAAAGGTTTTAGATTTTAGATCGAGGGCTTTTGGATATTTTAGAGTTGGGTTTTGGATTTTAAGTACATTTGGGTAATCTTACCAGGAGGGGCCGAATGGAGCCCCTTGGCGTCCTGGACCATAAAACGTTCCTTGTGCCAACTATGAAATGCAACTGGCCAAAGTTTCGGCAATTTTTTTATAAGTCGATTAAGACTATATCTCGACTTGTGCCAAAGGGCAAATTGATTCATCGCGCGATACTGGAAATAAAAAATTAGACGGTAGAGTAGAAAATTCCGTGAAGTCACATTGACGCGCTGGACCGTGAAATAGAACGTTCCGTGGCTCGATTCACGAATCGCAACAGCCCAGGGATCTCCCAATTTTTTTATAAGCAGACGCGGGTCATCTCTCGATGCGTGCCGATGAACAGAATAATTCGTCGCACAATAATAGAAATAAAAATATTAAACATTAGAGATAAAAATTTTTTTTTTTTAATTTAGTGAAAGGCTCCTTGACGAGTTCGACTTCAGAAATTCCCAGGTACAAACTAAGAAGCGAAATCGACCAAATCTCTCCGGATTTTTCTTTTAATGAAAAAAGCCTATCTTTCGACGTGTACCAAGAAACAAAACAATCCGTCGTACAATTATAAAAACAAAAAATACTGAGTAGTAAACGTCAAAAATAAAAAGTAAATAAAAAAAAAATTTAGTGAGGCTCCTCGACGCTTTCGACTACGTAAGGTCCCAGGTACAAACTAACAAGCGAAAGTGACCAAGTCTCTCGGCATTTTTGTTTACATATCGACGAAGCGGATCTTTCGACGTGTGCCAAAGGGCAACATTGATTCGTCCCTCAGCAACGAAAACAAAAATACCGAGACAAACAAAAATGCCCATTAAAAATCTCTCGGTAGGAGAAAATCAACTCAGACGTCCATATAGGGTAATCCTAAGATTAAAAAAAAGGAGAAGAAAAGAAAGACGAATTCGATCAAAGAAGATGAGTCTCGGCGAGAGGACTGGGAGTCCTCTCGCATATCGCGGTTCCGTTTAATCTGGCTCAAGGGTACGCCATCCATTTCTCGCCCATAAACCGTCGATTCCCAAGGAGGATGCCTCTCTTTTAGTCGCAACACCCCGCCGCGATTTCCATTCCTGTATGTTTTTAACTCACGAAAAAAAAAAAATATATATATATGTATAATAATAATTTTAAAAAAAATAAATAAAAAAAAATACACGACGATATTACGTCCGCGAATATCGCGTGATGAGGGCGAGAGCTCCTCGTGACGACGACATATATATATATATATATACACATGTATATTCTTTTAGCGGGAAGAGCGAGACGACGTCAAGGCGAGCAACAAACGAAGAGAGTCGAACGGGTGATCGCACTCTCACGTGAGCGAAGCCTTGCCTATTATTCTTCTCGGCTTCTTCGTCTTCTTCTCGCTACGTAATGTGTGTGTGTGTGTGTGGGACGCTGTATTAGAGATTGAGCAATCCGGTACGTTTATCGGTACTCGAACCGATTATTCTTCTCGCGGCTCGATCGAGCCCGATTATTAATGAAGATTTCATAACTGTTTCAACGGGCGCGGAGATAAACTAACGGGATAAGACAGCCCGCGCGATTTTTCCGCCTTGGCGTATGTAATTCAGAAAGTACAATGAGGACTACGTAAGAAGATTTCATCGGAGCGCGCGCGCTTCGCGAACAATCTTTTTTTTAGCAAGAAAAATAATTGGAAACTTAGACGCGACCCTCGACCTGTCTCGTTTATTATTATTATAGATCGAAGATAATTTTTTTTTTATCACGAAATAAAAATAGTCGGCAGATATTTTCTTTCTTTAAAATTCTTTAAAATTTCGATGGATGTTATAATAGTTTCGGTCGATAAATTATATTTTCGAATCGGAAGTGACATATTTCATAAAAATTAGGTTTTCAAACCGCAAATGTCGTATTTCTGGTGAATCTTCGGAATTCTAAATTTCCGTTTTCCAAATTTAATAATCAATAGCGAGGACGCGAAGCACCAGAGCCATGACACGTGCTTCGTATGTATTTATATATATAACATGTATATATATATATATGTATACATGTTATATATATTTACAATATATCGACTAGGAGTTTAGAGAAACGAATTGGAAATATTCGCGAGATATTCGAGTTCTTCGAAGCCTCGATGATGCTATACCGCATCCAACAGTATCCGTGAAACGATAAAAAAAATTCATATTCATTAAAGGTGCCTCGATAATATTTTATCATTCATCAACGTCCCAATGTAATAATTCAACCTCCACATAATCTTCTTCTTATTCCGCTTATACTTGCGACTCAGCGGCTGAACAGGATTTTCCGATTAACTATCGATTTACTCTGCTATTACATTGTCATAATTCTTTGAGCCACTCGGCGTTGACGATATAATCGTGTGTAGACATAACCCGGAATTGCGGGAAACTCAGCTTTTACGTAAACAGAACTATCGAACGTAACAGTAAATTTCGATGTCGCGTGGAGATATACATTCATCCGTCCTGCTCGCTATCCGTCTGATCGGGATCGAGTAGCAAAACAGGTCGACGCTAAAAAAAAAGGACGTTTCTCCAACGAAGCTCTGCCGACCGCGAATTAACCTCCATGAAAATCTCAGTACTAAATCTATCCGAATGGCAGAAAAATATTTTGTTGCCCAATTCACGGAAAAAGAACAGTAAAATTGTTATGATTATCATGACTGATCGTCGAGGAATGTCTAGAATTTTTTAGCCTTTTTAAAAATAAAATATTGTGTTTTCGATAAATATTTGCTTTTTTCCATAGATCATTGTTTTCTGCAATAAATCATTGTTTTTTCTCGATAAATTATTATTTTTTCGATAGATCATTTTTTTTCGATGAATTTTTTCCACAAGCGAGTATTTTCAACGAAGATTTATTTTTCGAACAATTATTATTTTCTTCTGAAATTTCGATTTTGTAAAACTGAAAGATAAACTTCGGCATTGCTCCGAATGTCAAGGCTGAGCACTAATCGAACTATTACATTACGTCGGTATTTCCCCGATAGCGGGATAACGAGTACCAGTCGGGATTATTCAATCGATCGTTATCGACGGAGAACAGTTATGAGGAAGAAGACAAACACGCCTCCAACGTCGAGACAAGCGCATCCGTTATCGTTATCCAATTAACATTCAACTATTCCCGGGAAATCGCTACCATTCAATATTTTTTCCCCCGTCCGCGAGCGAACGGAATCGTGAGAGGCGACGGATTGAAAAAATAATTGATTTATTTTACAATTCTCGAGACGATACTCGTACGATCGATCGACGCGGTGATTTTTCTCAGCCCTCTAATTCGATTAATCAATCGCCTGTTCGCGCATAACTCGAGATGCTAAATGAACGATTATCATATCCTCGTAACGGTTAGATAATTTGTTCATTAATATCGATGAAAACATTTTTTTTTTTATAACGACGTTTATACTATTTTTATTGATGTACAAAAGCCGGGGCGTGAACAAACAAAACGCACTTCGCTTACGTAAACAATGACAATTTAATGGCAAACGCAACGCGTACAGTGTCAATTACAATATTTTATACTTCAGGGTGGAAATATGACGTACATTTTTTTCTCTCTTTTTTTGGGATAGAAATAAAAAGAAGAACACAATAATAAGAATATAATAATAATCGTAATTTAGCCCCGCCCAACTCGGAACATCGTTGATTATTTACAATGGACAGACTAGACTCCGTCGAGACGCGCGCGGAGTGCTCCAAATTTAGCGTCACCGATCGCACTGTAATAATGCACGCAGAGCACACAAATCGCAGCCTCCGACAACAGTTTAGGATCTCTTACGGTAATAAAAATCGTCTCAAAATAAAGATGGACAAAGTGCAAAAAAATTAATGTTGTAAAATAGAAAAAAATTTTTTTTATAACTTTAGAGAATTAAAATAAAAATAAAAAAAACAGGTATGATCTACAATCAACGATCAATATTAATCGCATACTTTAGATTGCTTCGACACTCGAAGAATTGTTCGACGAACAATTTAGATATTTCGTCGAATTCGTGATTAAAATTTGAACCACTCGCCGGCGGATTTTCCCTGTCTCGGAGGCTGCTCTGCGCAGTCCAACGCGCAGCGACGAAACACTTAGTTATTACAGTCCCTTCGGTAAACGATGCTTCGAACAAAAAATAAAATGTCTTTGCTACTTTCGTTAAAAATTTAACATTAATCGTTATTATTTCAATTTTTCATTTAAATTATCATTATTGTTATTATTATTATTATGCTCACTAATTGTACCCGAGCCTTTCAAAATTTCAATCATCTAAAAGTAAACTAATTCGTTAATGTTTTTTTTTTTTGTTCGATCGAACGAAGAGACGGGAATGTTTAATGTGGTATCGAGAAATTGTAAACAAAAACAAAAACAAATTCTCCGTTTTACCGCGACTCGAGCGTCTATTCAATGTTCCTCCGTTCGCATTTTCTTTTCCTTCATCGATTAGTCTTTCATTTAGTTTTTTTTTTAATTCTTAAATTAATTAGTTTGCTAATTTCATGAGTAATCGACGAAAGCCACCAGCCCGAATCTTTGGCTACTCCGAGTGTACTCTCTCTCTCTCTTTTTCTCTCATTCGTATCTGTTTTTATGTCTCCGTGTATGTTTGTGTGTTTTATTTAAATAATTATGATAATAATAGTTCATAATATGTATAATAATATTGTACAGCTTGAGGCGTAGCACAGAGTCGCAGATCCATCGGTGACTCTCTCTCCCCTCGCCCCTCCTCTCGTTCTCTCCTTCGTTCTATATCAAACTCTTATTCCGCTCACATCATGTGTTGACCGTTCGCCGGAGCGTATTGCTGCTGTTGGTGATTAATCGGGGCTACACCTGGCGGTCCTGCCTGAATGTACTGGCCGGGCAATCCTTGAGGTTGAAATCTGCTACGCGTGCCCGCCCAAACAATTCCACCAAGTTTCATTAAATTCGTAATTTGTGAATTATTTATTAAAAAAATAAAAAAAATAAAAATAAAAAAATTGTTAAATTTAATATTAATAACTTATTACTAATTATTACTAATTAATTACAATTATTAAAAAATGTATCGACCAATTTTAGAAATCAAAATAAATAAAAAATGCTCTTAATTTTCAGTCTACCGATCGGCAAGCTTACTCAATTAAAGTCTCATTTGTCATGCAGCAAATATCATTTATTTTGTCAATTTCGTACAGGGTTAATATTCGCAAAAGCTTTGTTCATGCATAATGGTGTTAATTGTTGGTAATTTTTTTTTCTTTTTTTTTTAACTTACGGTTGAGGCTGCTGATAGGCCATGCTTTGATCCGGCATTTGTGGTGGTCCCTGGGGATGAGATTGGGGGTGTTGAGGCGGCACGCCCTGCTGGGGATGTTGATGAGGGCCGGACTGAATGTGATAGTGCGGCGGCATCGACGGCATGCTGGGCATACCACCGGGTACTCCGGGCATATATTCGTTCGATGCGGGCATTCCCGTCATATTGGGATTGTAGTGTCCCTGAGTTCCTGGCGCACCACCGTAGACTGGCTGAGGATGGCCCGGCATTCCGTTGTACATCTGCCGATGAAGATAAATTATGATTTGCCAAATCAAAAATTTGTTTTTCCTCTTCGCCGAGGAGCTTCCCTTTCGTTGATAAAATATGATGATAAAACGTAAATGATAATCTCGTTGAAACAAAAAAATATAAAAGCCCAGATTTAAATCAGAAAAATTTCGGAGCTTTGCTTCCGTACATATAAAACGTCAATTATTATTTTGTTGATATGATCAAAATATAAGAGTGTAGATTTAAAATAGTAGAATTTCGGAGTTTCGCTTTTGTTGCTGTAATACGTAGATTGTTATTTCTTTGATATGAAAAAAATACTTCAAGTGATTTAAAACACTAAAATTTTGGTGTAACATATAGACGCGCTTGCAACATAATTACGCTCGACGATGAAATCACATCAAAATTTTGCTCCATCGTTCGGCTAATAGAAATTCGGATGTAGGTCGTCGCAGTCCGAATAATCGCACTTTAAATCTTCTGGCGTTGCATATAGAAAAGATGACAAATTATTACGAATTAAATGTGCAAATTTTGGGTGAAGTAATTTTTTAAAATCATTTGCTCATTACTCACGGGTGCCGGTTGTCCCTGGCTCGGATAAGGATAAACGTTTATGTGTGCCGGTGGCATCTTAGGTAGCGTGTAGCTCGCCGGTGCAGGATGCGGCGGATCGCGCATAAGTGTATGATAGAGGTTCAGAGCGTCGACGAGATCGGAGCTCAGTTGAGTGAGCTGTGCGTGCCGCCTGTCGACTTTCTCCAACGCCGCGTCGATCAGAGGTCCCATAGCCGTTACTTGCTCTGCAAATTTTCATTTTTTCATTCGTGAAAAAAAAGAAAAATCCTTTCGACAATTAATAGGTCACGGATCGTCCAACTACCGAATTACCTTCCAACTCGAGCATCTCCGGTGGGTCGTTCGTGTCCGACTGAGGATCGGCCTCGTGCAGCAGATGCAACAATCTATCGATCTTGGTCTCGTCGATCTCGACCTCGATTATCTCGGGCTCCCTCTTCATAGTCTTTACCTCGACCTCCTCGGAGAACTGTACCGATTTTTTGCCACCGTGTTCCAACTCTGAAACGTTCGTTAAGTAACAATTGTTGAGACTGTAAATGCCTTTGAGCCATACATTTTGACACTATAAAAACAAAATCTAGGTATTTAAGGTCATTTAATTAGTTTAAAAAAATTGAAAACTGAGCGATGGAAGGTGGGACACCCCGTGTCTCACCGTGACGCGAAGTGTTAATCGAAGCTCTTACGTGTGATTGACCAAAGTTTCTTACTTATGAATTGATCGGGTTCGACGGAAAGATCGGCAGTCACGAAATTCGAGGGGAAGAGACCTTCGGCTTTGTTCTTCGTGCCCTTCCACCAGTTTGGATCGGAGTCGTCGAGTATGTGTACTGAAAAAAAAAAAAAAAAATCAACATCGTACAGACGGATCTGTATATCGAATGCATTTTTAAAAAATTATTATTCTTATTCTTACTTATGTCCCCCGCGAAGAAGCTGAGCTCGTTGTCCTCCGCTGCCTCGAAGTCGTACAACGCTCGAACTTTTCGTCCCTCCGTATTGGCAGCTCCGGCCAGTGACGTGTTCACGCTCGGATACAGACTCGCGCTCTTCTTCGAAGACGGCGAACTGTGCGACGATCCCGCATGCTGCTTATTCTCCTTCAGCGACAATTCGATCGCTGACGAACAAACATTTTTGCAACGCACTTTATTATTTTTTAACTGATCGCAGATTCGCCAACGAACTAATCGTATCGATTATTGATCCATCGACTCAATGATTTACTGTACTCGACCGTTAACCGAATCGTTCCCATTATTACGTCATACTTTTTATCATTGGCTCATCGATTTAATTATTGTGGAACCGGCCGGCGAGGCAATTCGCTTCGCGAAGACCCGATTAAGTAAAATGTGGTAAAGCGGCATTTTTTTTTTACTTTTGCTTGCAATTTCTCGATAGCACATTAAATATTTCTGCCTCTTCGTCCGACCGATAAAGATAAGCGTACAAGTTTACGACCCGATTGAGAAAAATGTGAAAGGTGAATATTCGCAGACCGTCGAGTAGCGGTAAAAGGGAAATTTTATTTTTTACTTTTTCTTTACAATTTCTTGCCACCACGTTAAACATTCCCGGCGCTTCCGATAAACTTCCGGCTTCAGGCTTGACCGATAAACGTATATGTGCAAGTTTACATTTAGATGATTCAAATCTTGAAATTCCCGAGTACGATTAGCGAACATAATAATAATAAAAATAATAATCGCAGATGAAATTATAATCTCTTGGATTAAAAACATTATAGCGGAATATTACGAGTTTGTGCCTCGTAAGGTAAATCATTAAATCGTTAAAGTTCCCATACAAAAATTGAAAATAACTACCTTTAGCTATATCTTCGTCCTCCTGCGACGGTGCAGCGACGCTCGTCTCCCTGGCACTGGAAGCTGCTTGCTTGGGCTACAAAAAATGAGTACATTAGAAAACAATCAACGATTTCACCCGCAGTTTGAATCGACGCATATTTCTAAGATTGATTGCATTTAGGTTCGCATTTAGATTGATTGCATTTAGGTGTAATTATGGGGAACTGGCAAAGTTAGCAAATATTCAGTCCTCAGTGTCTGTAAAAGATTTTTAATGGGATTGTTGCATCCCCTTCTCTTTTGAGCCCGATTAACCTTAGGGTTTCGCAACGTGTCCTGAGAAATGAGCCAGCGCTACTCTTACATGAGAACACACATATTCTCAGCCAAATTTCCGTTCAGGTCTCGTTCAGTTTCAGAATTTAACGGAACTGAATTCTACTACACCCAATCCTTAGCTTCAATTTTAGCGAAGCTTTTCCTCAGTTTCAGTATTGAAACTTCTGCTTCCAGCGGTTATACCAAATATCAGCGAGAGCGTAATTAACTAATCATTACTTGTTACATATGATACTTGTGCAATCACCGCCACACAGTGTATACTATTGTAAAAAAAGGTTCGTCCCATGAATTGAAATTAAACAAAAATAAAAATAAATATTACCAATAATGCGTTGAACTCATCGATCGCGCGCCCAGTCCGTCTGGGCAATATTTACACGGAGCGGGGTTTCACTGGGCAAGCCCTTAACGTCTTTCAGAATCGAGCACGAGAGATGACATTTAAGCGTGAGTAGTAAGCGTGAATTAAAGAATATCTGAGTAAAGTCAAAGGGAGATTGTACCAAGGCGAAATCTTTTGGTCATTATTTGTTATTTTTTGTTCCCATTTTCTTTTTCTTTTAAGATAAGTTATAAGACACATTTATACTGTGATAATTGGTCAAAGAGAAATTCGTCGACGAATAAACAAAAATCTAAGCGAGTTTCTGGAGAGAATGGATACGTAAAAAAATGTGGTAGGTCAGAATTAAAACGGTGATGAAAATATTAATGAAAATTTACCTGTCTACTGACGGTTTCTGTGCACGAGGAAAAATCTAGTCCCTCGCTCTTCAATTTGTTGTAGAGGCTTGGTATGAGATTTAGCTGGGGATCCGTTTTGAAATCTCCCTCGGCCCATTTTTTCAACAAACCCTTCAGTTTCTGGACTATCCGCTGCTGCGAGTGTTGTATCAATTTTCTCAGCTCACCCTCGAAGTCCCTCGACGCTATTTCGAGGTGAAACGGCTTGCCGCAGTTGCTCGAGCAGGCGTCCAACAGCTACGAAAAAAAAAATAGCATATAAGTCGTGGTCATCTTTCATTATCCTCATTTTTGATAATTCGTTACTTTTGTTTAATTTAAATGTCATTTTAATGTTTATTTAATTAAAATTTGTATTTAACTAAAATAACGAATAAGGATGCATTACTCCGAACATCGAGGGTTTTTAACGCGAATAAAAACCGCATAAATACTACGAGTGTTGTGAGACTCGCGAACGAATATACAGGCTTGAATTTCACAGGTGTTTCATTTAAGGTGATTAAAGAACAGGCAAATGCAGCCATTCTGAGCTATGAACGATTCGAGTTCAGAAAATTCGAGGGAACATGTGTGCTTTTCTTTATTTTTTAAATTTCTTTATTTTTATTCAGAGTTGTAACTATTTCTTTTTATTTATAGGATTTTAAAATGGTATTCTGTATTTTATTATGTCTACAAATTCTGTACGTTAAGTCTCGATTATTTAGTTGACGTAACCATTGCGATCTACACGAGCTTACGATTTCAGTCGCCACTGTTGTCAGTAACGTTCGAATGTTATGTGTTATGCAAAAGGAGCAATCCGTGAAATAAAAAAAATAATTTTTAAATAAAGATTACAGCCTCAACAGTAACGACTGAGACTGTGAGCCCAGGTATTATCGAAAAAGTTCCAACAATCGGAAATTCCCAATACCATAAAATCAAAATACAATTTCACTGATTATGTAAAATGCTATAATTTTAAAGCCTAAAATTATAATTGTAACTACATGTAAAAAAAAGTGTATATACATTTCACCAAAATTGCTGAGCTCGAGTTGTTCGTAGCTCGGGTCGATTGAATTTGCTCGTTCTTTAAACACCTTAAACAGCTATAAATTTAAAGAAATATAATTATAACTACACGTACAAAAAAATATATACATTTCACAAAAATTGCTGAGCCTGAGTTGTTCATAGCTCAGAACGATTGAATTTGTTCGGTCTTTAAACACCTTAAACGAAACGCCCGTGAAGTTCGAGTCTTTTGGGTTTCATCAAATTTTAGGTATTCGTCGTTGTACGTTCGATCTCAGCAGCCTTGCCTTGCAGCGTGAATGAAACGACACCGTTCCATTATTTTCTCGTCGCGAGTAACATCGCCGAAAAATATCCAACTCACCGTTATCGCTTGCATGACTATGTGAGGGTCCACGGCGTTAAGACGCTTCACTATGGATCTCAGGCAGTCTTTGGCGTTCTGGCTCGAAGTTCCAACATTGTCGCATATGTCCATTATCAGACTCCAGTCCTCGGCGGTGTTCTTCTCGTTCGTGGCCTTTTCTGTTTGCCAAGAATCGTAAATCAGAGTCGACGTTAGTCATAAATATTAACAATTATAAATAAGAGTACATTGTCGGGAGAAATAAAAAAAATCCTCTCCACCGAAGATTGTAAATCAAAATCGGAGCGATGATTGGGGAAAAAAAAAAACAAAACAATATTCGCGTCGTTCGTCGATTCGCGAGACGTTCGTTATCCCGTGTCAAAGAGCACGATAAAAAAAAAAAAAACAATTATAAAAATAAACGGAGCGTCTTTGTCGGGCGAGAGATAAGGGGGGAATTTTTCCGTTTCACCCTTGCGTTTCGGCGAGTAAAAAATTCTTCGTTTCAAAACCTCGAAACAAAAAAAAAGATGTCGAGCTCCGCGGGTGGATTTTTTAATGGGTAAAAAAAAAGTATTTCATTATTATTGGTTAGAAAATTAGTCACCCGTGAGGCACTGTAATCGAGTTAAGCGGGGCAATTACGCTTCGGGGATGAAACGTTTTAGTGTGAAGAAATTCTGACGATCGTCGTGCAACGACTTTGGTGCGATCGAAGGAATTACAGAGAATTAAAAAATCGCTCGAGAACTCACCGACGTCGGCGTCGAAAGGCGACGAATTTGAGAAGAGACCCATCATTTATGTTATTTGCACGGTGCAAGACACGACGAATAAACGTATTGACACGAGCGCAAACCGTTACAGATAAATATAAATTCCGCAAATTTTTTGTCTTCAATTTATTTTTATTTGAACGTAAAATAACTTCTCGTGTCGCCTTTTGCGGCCCGTTTTTTTCTATATTTATTTGCCGTTCAGCTGACATTCGCTAATAAACACCGACCGATGACTAATAACATTCTGGACTGTAGAATTTTAGTCGGCCATGTTGCTCACTGACAGACCGTGTGTGCGCCAGAGATATCGAACTCGAACCGTAATCGATTATCCCGCACCATTTTTTAAATCCCGTTAAAGCTTTGATTTATCGAATGTTACTGTTGTTGCGCCTTTTACGATTTTCTAAACGTTTTTTTTCGATCGCATAATGCGATCGGTAGTTTAGTCTTTCATGTATTTTATTATCCACTGCACTGACGGTGAGTTAAACAAATGATTAGAGGTTTCGTGCTCACTGCGCGATGTTCACTCGGTACGTCGGGATGCGCAGACGGTTCTGCGCTTAGAGTACCATGAGCAGAACCGTCTGTGCCGAGCGCGGCGACACACAAATTCCGTAACTTTTATGTTTATTTATTTATTAGTTGTTGCACGTAAAACAACTTTTCGCGTCACCTGTAACGGGCCGGCTTTTTTCTGTATTTATTTGCCGTTCAGCTGACATTCGCTAATAAATACCGACCGATGACTAACAATATTCTGGACTGTAGAATTTTAGTCGGCCATGTCGCTCACTGACACAGACCGTCTGCGCCAGAGATATCGAACTCGAAGCGCAATCGATTATCCATGACCCTGAAGATATCTGCATGTGCCCGAATTTCATCAAGTTATAATGGTTGTATTTTGCATTGTACAAACTTTGCTCGAGGAAGTTCACTTGGAGATTGAAATTCTATAAGTGAAGTTGGTCATTGTAGGTAAAGCCGTGCAGTGATAGAGACTGGCCGAAGATGAAACTTGATGTCATGCGGATATCTTCAGGATCGTGATTATCCCATACATTTTTTAAATCACGTTATAGCTTGAATTATTAAATGTTGTTGTTATTACGCCTTTTATGATTTTCAAATTATTTTTTTCGGTCCCATAATGTGATCGGTAGTTTAGTCTTTCATATATATATTTTTTATTTTACCCACTATACTAACTGTGAGTTAAACAAATGATTAAAGGATTCGTGCTCACTGTGCGATGTTCACTCGGTACGGGAGGAGTTCGACTCGGGATGCGCAGACGGTTCTGCGCATACTACTGTGCCGAGCGGCGCGCTACACAGGCCGCGTTCAAATATAAGCTGCATTTGGTAGCAGCTTAAAGGACACAAAACGTAAGTTTTTAACATTTATCTGAAAGATCTCTCGAGCTATCGTCAACTGTATGTTATGTTCGCTGAATTACGCCATTAGCACAGGAGGCTCCAGAAAACCAGTAAAATTACCGCAATTACCAACGATCCTTTAACAGTCTCCAGTTTTATAACTAAAGCTCACTACAAAAATTAATTCGGCTCGCTTAAATTACCAATTAATTTTGCTTTGAAAATCTCTCTCTCTCACCGGAAGTGGCGAACGAACATTCAAATTTTACTCGCACGAATATGCAAATTTCATTCCGTGACGTCACTTCCGCATTGAAAGAACTCCGTTTTCCAACCGGAAGTGACGTCGCGGACAAAAGACGAAACCGGCCATGTTAAAAGTTTGAGTATTCGAATAGGTATTGAATCGTAGGTACAAGGGTGTGCCAACTTCCCTGGTGCTTCGATAGCATTTCCTACAATCGGTGAAAGCCTTCGACGATATCCCGTCGTCGTAATCCTTTCTCTTTCATCGCGCCAGCTTCGACTCTCCCGCTGGCCATTATTCTCGACCGATTATTGTACGTTATATCCTTCGCCTCGACGGTATACGACAATTCGTCGAATCTCGCTGTTACCGATATACGTTTCATTCACCCGTTCGTTATTAGTATTATTATTATTATTTTAATTATGATTTTTTCTCTCAATGTCTACAATGAAATCTGCGATACGAGTGCAATCTCCGAACCAATTAAGGGAAAAAAAAAAAATCGCAATTGTTCTGCACGTTTCAGTGTGCGGAGCTTCGATACGAGGTATATTATATAACGAGCAGGGAGATCGTATGGCGCGAAGAGAGGAAGTACAGGTGAATCTGCCAGCGAGAATGACGTGTGGCAAGGCGAAAAGAATATAACGAATCTTCGCTATTCGAGCTCGAGAGAGTATATGGGAAAAAAAAAACGAAACAACAGCTCTCCCGCATAGTTTCACTCTAGGATACGAAAGGGAGCGGAAGTCGGTGAGTACGAGATTTTTTTTTCTTTTCACGGCATAATTAGCCTATCTCGGTGATGTTTGGTTATGGAAACAGTTTTCATTCACCCTTTTTATGGATTTTCCGGACTTCGAGGCGCGAGATATCGTGCGGTTTCCTTTGTTAATGCTCGGCCTCGGTAGGTCTGTACATTGCATTTTCGTTGCTAAAAAGATTACGCACACATATTCAACATATCTGAAAACTGAACAAACTTTTGTGTGAAACTTTGTTTAGATAATTCCACGAAAAAAGTGTCTCTGTAACGCGACTTTCGGTTTGAAAATCTCACTTTTAAACCCAAAGTGACGTCACACGAAACAATTTGGAAAATTTCGTTTTCACGTCAGTTCCGGTTTTAAAATCTCATTTTTCGACCGAAAGTGACGTCAGACCGGAGATACGTCACTTCTGGCCGGAAAACGAGATTTTCAAACCGGAAATGACGTACTCCGGTACGACGTCACTTCCGGTCGAAAAAATGAGATTTTAAAACCGGAAGTGACGTATTCCGGTACGACGTCACTTCCGGTCGAAAAATGAGATTTTAAAACCGGAAGTGACGTATTCCGGTATGACGTCACTTCTGGTCGAAAAACGAGATTTCCATGCCGGAAGTGATGTCGCAACGAAATTTTTCAAATTTTTCTGCGTGACGTCACATCCGGTACAAAAGTGAGATTTTTTCAAACCGGAAGTCGCCTTACATCGGAAATGTTCAATTTTCTATGGACTTATCCGAAATGCAATTTCCTCCAGAAAAGTGTGGATCAAGAAACACATGAAAGTGGGCAGAAGAACGTATACGACACGCCTCAATTGCATCTGAAATTCATCTCTAATATAGCCATGCAACGCAAACGGACGAATTAAGGAATACCACGTTTACTATTCTGCGAATACGACTCCACGCTCTTCGAACGTCAATGCCGTTTCACTGCGAAACAGTGGCCGAAAGGTGGCAGAACAAAAAATCTCATGGTCTGACACGACCATGAGGTTTTTTTTCCCCTGACACGCCCTGACACGGCTTCAAACAACGAGCGTCACGAGCCGTCTAAAATACATGTTTCGCCGTGCTGGAGATCGAAAAAAAAAAAAGAAAAAAAAACAATGCGTGCAATCCGAACCCACCGGAATAGTTATACGGCAGAATGGAGGCCATTGCCGTGCGTGCAGACCGCATCCAGTGACCAACGAATCTAAACATCTGTGGTCAAATAATTTTAATTTTTTTTAATTTTTTTTATTCACGGCTCACGATAATTCCGCAAAGAAGTATTCTCCGGTGTTGGTAGATGCGGCAGAGGATAATTGCCTCGGGACAATTTGCGGACCGTTGGCACGGCTGGCGCATCTAGGATGTTGCAAAGGCAATCAGTGGAACACGCTCCGCGGTAAAGGAGCTCGCAAAACCGAGGCGTCGACTGTACGCGAGACTCAGGCGTAGTGAGACGCGCGTCCTCTCTTTAACGCCGGGCTGTAATCCCTCTAGCCGCTGCAAAGCGAGATGGACTTTCCAATTATGCCTCTACGAGAGCGTAGCAGCGGAACGTTAGTGCCGATTTGGAGCAAACGCACGCGTATATGCTCTACACTCTATATGCTTATGCCAACTGATGCAACACTCATCGCTTCTTCCTTTGCTCTACTAGTCTCCATCTTATGCACTCGATTGCGTTGAGTTGCCTCTCAATATCCACCTCCGTGTCTATGGAAGCGTCTCTGGCCCGAATTTGTCGTCCTGAGTTTGAAACTCAAGTTGAAACTTTATTTTTCGTCTCAAGTTCCAAGTTTTAACTCAAGTTGAAACTTTATTTTCCGGTTGAAGTTCCAAGTTTCAAATCAAGTTGAAACTTTATTTTTCGGTTCAAGTTCCAAGTTTCAACTCAAGTTCAAACTTTATTTTCTGATTCAAGTTCCAAGTTTCAACGCAAGATGAAACTTTATTTTCTGGTTCAAGTTCAAAGTTTCAACCCAAGTTCTAATTTCCATTGAAACTTCATTTTTCCGCTTTGAGTTCCAAGTTTGCACTTGCCTTATAACTTGAGTTGAAACTTTTTCCGGTTCAAGTATCCAAGTTTCAACTCAAGTACTAATTTGAATTAAGCATGCGACATCCCTTGCTCACAGCCCGACCCGGGTCCGGTCGGTAACAAAAACTGTAATTATCATTTACCATTCCAACCATTTCCGGTCAGGAGCAAATTTTGACAAATTTTGACCCAAATACGAAATCCTCGAACAAAACGGATGTCAATTAAGCATCACGCGAGAATTTGCCGCTGACCCGCAAACCATCGGCGTCGTTGGGATGAGAATTAATTACAGGTTTTATTGCCGAACGCGGTGTTTCACATGCTCTCAATTGTCCTCGTAAAGCTCGTCTCCGTAGGTTCTTAATTGAGGTATCGAGACGTAAAAAAATGAAAATAAGAGAAAAAAATGAAAATAAAAGAAAAATATAATAACACAAGAAAAAGAAGAAGTAGGATCTGTGGCAACGACGATAGGGGATCTGTGGGAAGAAGCGAGCGTATACGTGCGATTAACGTTCACTCGCGTGGCGAGCCTCGAGGATTGTCTTCTCGGACGTCGATCTCCCACCCGGCCTTCCCCGCACGACGCAAAGACGAGGAGGTCTGAATATCTTCTCCCTGCCGTTCTGGAGAGCGAGTAAAACTCTCGCACCTTTTCCGATCTCGTGCCAGTCTCAACCCCGTTCCCAGACTCGAAAGTCCCCCTTGCGAGACACTCTCGCACAGTCACGAAAGCTTCTCTCCGTCGTTCGACAAGAACTTATCGTCCCTCAGACACCAGCAGAGCCGCGATCGAAGTACCAGAAGTGCATCTCTCGTTTGTCCCAAAGTTCGAATTGGAAATTTTTATTTAACATTTTTTTTTTTTTAAATGTGAAACGGTGTTAAAAAAATTAATAATAAAAAGCACGAAAATGAGACGTAAGGAACTTGTGTGTCTCGTGTGGGCGATCGTGGTCTTGCAGATCTGTGATTTAACCCTCGGCGACGCCGAACCGGCTATTCCGTCCAATTCGGCCGAAGTTCAGAATCTTCGATCGGTAAGTTGGACCAATTTTTTTTTTTTTATCATTTTGTTTTTCTTGCTATTTTTGACCTGAAGGAAGAACAAGCGTGTGCATTATTTTTCGCGAAAAAAAAAAATTGGATAAAGCATGCAATCGTTTTTTGTTTGTTACTAACGTCAGTAAAGATCCTAAATGAGTAGCACGTAAAAGTGGCCGTAGAAGCGACTCACGTCTTGCCCGATGACGTTCATGTACATATTTTTTTTTACGCGAAAAATCCTGGAGTCTCCTTATGCGGGTTGGCCTTTATTTTTATTTTTTATAATTTTGCTTTCTCTCCATTTTTGACCCAAAGAAAGAGCAGACATGTAAATTTATTCCGCAAAAAAAAACTATTGGACAACGGATCGAATAGTTTGTTTTATTACTAAAGTTACTAAAGGAGTTCGTAATTGATGTTCATAATTTTTTGTTTCCGCGAGAAATAATAAGGACATTATAATAATAAATAATAATAAAATAAAATCATAATGACATTAAAAGGACGTTATTCGGGTTGGACATAACTTGAGGTAATTCTAATCCTGAAACACAAATACATCTGTACCAAGTAGTTGCACATTTGTATATTTTTGCATAATTATTTGGCCAGTTGTAATCAGAGAGAAAGCACGTTCAATGGCCGATGATAATTAATACAATATAATGGCAAACCTGAGCTATCGTTATGTACAGTCCAACGTTCTCAATAGTTACCGTCCTGTTCCCCGTGCAATTACTATATTTCCGTCGGTGCTGTAATTGTGAACCTTGCGCGAACGCCGTCTACCGATAGCTTCCACAATGCAACGATAGTTGCTGTAGGTCAGTAAGCTGTCGGATCCGTAACAACAGAACGAAGTATTCTATTTTAATTGCACATTCCACTTCGCAAACGGTCGAGTTGGAAGCAATTTCTTTTTTTTTTTCTCTCTGAATTCACTCGCTTTTACGGCAAAACCGCTCAACATCTTTACGGAAACCTGGATTATCCAGCGGCGACTTTGCCGGTTGCCGGATTAAGCGTGTTTAGGTTTTTTTTTTAGTCCTTCACACTGTAATTTAATGGTTATCGAACCGGCGACTCGCAAGGAAGGCGAATCTAGTGAAATCGTATATATATACGATTTACTAGATTTATATAGTCGTATTAATCCATTATTATTTGTAATACAGGATTAGCATGTTTCACGAAAATATTGTGCATTTTCAAATATATTTTTAAATATATTTTTTAATATATCCTTAAATATGTTTTTAAATATATTTTTAATTTTTTTTTAATATACTTTTTTCTGTGCGGGATTGTTTGTAGGCCGGTCCAGCTCGCCCGGCGTAATCGAGGTTTCGCTGTACATCAATTCTCAGCTACGTTGGTATTATTTACCTCGGGACGCATATTGCCCACGATGCCTCGGCACATTTATTAAGATACATTCTATTGACAGCCTATTTCCCCTCCGGCCAAATTTTCTAATCCTACAATTTCGTTGCCGGCCGCGTTTCGGACGATCGACGTGCAGGATCCTTGATCCAACCGGGATGAAGAGAAATCCGGCAATTAGAGGATGAGATATAAGATTAAAGGGGGTCAGACGAACCGTTACCGAGGCGCATGAGTAAGACGGAAGGAAACATTAGTGGGAGGGTCAAGAGTCACTCTGTTAGTGGGTGAACATGCCAGAGCTACTTTCCTATACATTTCTCACTCGACAACTAGCTAGATAATAAAAATAATAAAAATAATAAAAATAATAAAAATAATAAAAATAATAAAAATAATAAAAATAATAAAAATAATAAAAATAATAAAAATAATAAAAATAATAAAAATAATAAAAATAATAAAAATAATAAAAATAATAAAAATAATAAAAATAATGAAAATAATAAAAATAATGAAAATAATAAAAATAAATATGTGTTCGAGCTTTAGTTGAAGCACGGTTGTACCTTCGAAACAATTCGATAATCAGTACAAAATTCGTTCACCTTCGGATAAGCGGCTGCATCCGTTTGAGATTTGAAAAAAATGTTTCCAACTTTCCCTCTGAAATAAAATATATACTTTTTTTCTCATCAAAGGCGTAAGTCACAGGTATAGAAATTGATTCGAAACTGTTTCCCGGACATCGCGGAACCTCGGCTATTTATGATACTCGTTCCGGAAAGCGTGAGAGGTGAAAATGTTAATAAGCGGTGTAACAACGTCGCGTAGAACAGCGGTAGGTACGCGTGGAGGAGAAAAGAAAGGCACGAACAAGAGGGAGAGTGAGGAAGAGAAGTAGGTAAGGAGGATGTCGTAGATCTGAAAATAAAGATTATAGCCGGTGGGACACGAGATTTCCGTTACGCTGCGAGGGCAATTGTACGTGAAATTGTGAAGTCGATCGGAGCTCTCCGCATCGCGAGTTTCCGACCGTTTCCGGTTACTAATTTTTCCCGATAATTTTAATATTCCATGTGGCGCAATGATTGTTGAGGAATAAATTGAAAATAATGACTGACGCAACAATCGCTGGGAGAATATCGTGACGGGGGGATTGGTTTTTGTTCATGGAGTGCAAGATGAACGAACGGACCGCGACCGGAAACTGGGATTGCCTTCTTCAAACTAGAAACTTGCTTTTTTGCAACTGAACTCGCTTTTCTGAAATTGGACTTCCTTTGTTGGAATTGGACTTGCTGTTTGGAACTGGACGTCTTTCAAACTGGAGTTGCTTTTTAAAAAATAGACTTCCTTTTTAAAAATAGACTTGCTTTTTGAAAATAGACTTCCTTCTTAAAAATAGACTACCTTTTTAAGAACAGAGTTCCCTTTTTGAAAATGGACTTACTTTTTTAAAACGGGACAGGTTTTTTTTTTTTTGGATTCGCTTTTTTAAAATGGATTTGCTTGCGTGGTCGCCTCTTCGAAACCTCGGCTTCATATTTTTAGGTGGCCGCGAATTTTCATCCTTACATTCGTGCGTTAAACAAAAATTTAAGAGCGAAGTCGGGACAAGCAGGAAGAGTCTCCGGAAGAACCGGAAGTCCTCCGCGCGCCGAGTCCGCACGACTCGAGCATCTCTTCCTCTCCATTGAATCGCACGCTTTTACGTTCAACCTCGACGATATGTGTTTTTCCACGATTCACGGCGAGCACGAACGTTCCCCTGCCCCTAACAAAAAAAAAAAAAAAAAAACAACCTGGCGCATAGAGAGGCAGAAGAACGTTGAAGCAAACCGAGGCGAGTTGCGATTTTCTCACAAGCTCTCGAGGCCCCTCTAGCGTAAGAGACGCGCGGGACGAGAGTGAAAGGAGATCGTGGCGGGGTGTGAGATCTCGCTATGTACCACACATGCATATGTGTATGCACATGTATACGACAATTTATTCGATATTACCTTTTTCAATATTTATGTCAACCGTACAATTCCGAGCCGGACAGTCGTTGGCGTAAACTTCCTTTTTCGTCATTTATCCACATCGCGCCGGTCTTCGAATCGGAGACAATCGGCGCCGCGGGCGGAACTGTTTTTCCTCGCTCATATTATTACCAGCTATCTTCTAAAAACCTTTCGACTTTTGTGACCAATTATTGGACACTCGTTTCGACGGATTTACGACTTTTTCTTCCTTACTCAATTGTCGCTTGCAGTCAGTCGATTAAAAAAAAAAAGAAATATCAGTACCAGCACATTACGAATACTAAACTTTCGGATGGTACATTTTTTTTCGTTTTTTTTTTTTCGAAGACGTAATTGTCGTGCGGGCTTAAGAAACAGCTTGGAGCCTTAAGGATTACGGCAGAGAGTTGCTACCTGCATCTCGCACGAGTCTCGCTCTCCGAAGGAGAGCTGTTATAACGAGTAATAATTAACGAGTGTAAACGTGGAAACCAATGTGCGCCCGTATGTGTGTTTTTCTCCCCCCCGGTGGATTAGCACTCGTCTCTGCATATCTACGTGGCGGAATCTTTTCTCCTCGTTTCATAAGCCACGCGAGTGAGTCCCGTGTGAGAGATAGACAGGTGGGAGGGGGGGGGGGGGGGGGGGGGTACTTTTGCTTCGATTATGCACGCTTCATGAGCGAGCAACGAGGAAGACACTGATTTCCATTCAATCGTGAGCGCAACGGGCTCGCACGTCTTCCCCGCTAATGAATATTGAATTTCGCAGACTGCGATTACGAGGCGCGTTTTCGAATACCGAAAAAAATGTATTAATTATGACGCCTATTTTTTTTTATGCAACGAGAATTAAAAAAAAAATTATCAATACGTTCAAAGTCAAAACTTTGTGGGATTTACAAGTTTCTTTTTGTTTAAGCAAGTTTCATCCTTTGACCCACCGACGGATTACCAAAATTACGCAAAAAAATATATATATATATTTGAGACGTTATTTTCCTTATTTTGGCACCTGCAAAACAGGACAAATTTTTCCCACGGCAAAACCTCAAGAAAGACGCCCAGCTCTTCGTTTCGAGCCGTTACTCGATCACCTTCGACCCTACCAACTGCCAACAGTGTCCACAAATTTTGCATACTAAGTTTCAGTTCACATCCATTAATACGACCTTATCCGACGTAAAAAAAAAAAAAAAAAAAAATCTTCGCAAACTTTCGCTTCGGCAGAACTTGGTACGCGTATAGTTTTGCACAGTTCGAGCTGTTGTAACGAGTAATCGGCTGGGTAAATCGACCAATGAGATCGCTGGAAAAGCGACCGAAGCGTAACATGCGCGTAACTCGGGAAGGCCGGCAGCCCGGAGAAATCATCCGGAGGAAGCGTTTCTTCACATCGCAAACCGGAATGCAGGAGTGCAATTTTTTACTATTAAAAAAAGAGAGAAAAAATTACCCATTTTTTCCTGCGCCTCAATCCCTGAGACACGTGCGCAAAGAGCGTCTGGAGGTCAGAAACCGGAATGCAAAAGTGAAATTTAAAACATTTAAAAAAAAACCTCATTTTTTTTTTATTTTTATTTTTTTCTACGCTTCAATCCGTGAGACGGAGTAAACCAGCCAATGAATGCGGACAGGGCCAATGAATCGACACTTCTCACAACGTACGTTATAAAACGCACGTGCATAAAAAAGTCCATTCATTGGCTTTTTCGTCTGCTTAACTGTCCATCCATTGGCCGGTTTTACCCCATGTGTGCCAAGAGAGTTTGGGGGTCGGAGACCGCAATGCAAAAGTGAAATTTTAAAATATTAAAACAAAACCTAATTTTTTTCACAATTATTTTTTATTCTACGTTTCAATCCGCGTCCATTCATTCGACAGGGCCAATGAATGGACACTTTCCATGAGAGCACGTGCCTAAAAAAGTCTATTCGTTGGCTTTTTCGTCTGCTTAACTGTCCATCCATTGGCCGGTTTTACCCCATGTGTGCCAAGAGAGTTTGGGGGTCGGAAACCAGAATGCAAAAATGAAATTTTATATTAAAAAAAAAAAAACAATAATTTTTTTACGAATTTTTTTCTATGTTTCAATCCGTGAGACATGTGTGCCAAGAGAGTTTGGAGGTCGCGCGAGTCACGAGTGTGGTTAGCCGCGACAATGCTCTTCTTCCCGGCGAAGGTGAAGGATGTGCCCTCTTGGCCAACGATTTACTTTCTCCGCGTGGCTCTCATCCGGTCCTGACGATTACGATCCCGGTCGCGCTGCCGACGCACGCGCAGTCATTGAACCATCTCCTCTCGTTCGATGGCCATCTCTCGCCGGTGCGGGTAAAAGGAATCCTCGAGCGAGCGTCCCGTCCTTACCGGGACCGGCGAAGCCAACGACGGCGGAGTGCGGGCGACGCAAAGTGAAACCGAAAGTCTTCCTCCCGCGTTGACCCCTGAAAGAAATTTCTCCGACCGGGCGCGGAGCCGAGCTCCGGTCGCTCGGACACCTCGCGTTCCTGCCGTATTTCCGGCTCCGGGCTTATTTATCACCACACCGTTATTTCACTCTCTAAAGTATAATGACCGCTGGACTTGACAATGAATTTTTTTTCATTTTATTTTTATTTTTTTTTATTAGAAAAAAAAAGCTTGCTCAATGCTGGGGCAGACGGACGGTGAAATTTAAGGAGGCGCGCGGTCCTCGGATCTGGGTCAAGCAACCGCGAGAAGAGGTATAGATTAATGCCCCTTTCGCGACCGAGCAGCGGGAATGAGAGAGACGGGAATCGAGAGGCTATTTGTCAAATCAAAGAAACCGTCCGTTAGATTAATTTTTTTTTAAATATATTTAATTAACTACTATTATTTATAGCCTGGCTCTGTCGGCAACCGAAACTATAATCCATTTTTTTTTTGCCCATAAGCCCTTCGTTAATCCGTCGAGTTATTATTCGCTCAATTGAGAAACGTTTGGCGAAATAAAAGGTACACCAAAATTAAATCCATAGTTAATGAAGAATACTAGTTTCATGACAATTTTGATTTCGTAAACGAACACGGTTTCGTTTACCGAAATCGGTCGTTGGGTTCATTAAAAAAAAAAAATCAACTATCGTTTCCTTCCGTGGCTTTATCGGTAACGGAAACTGTCATCCATTTTTATGCCCATAAGACTTGTATTCGTGAGAAGTAAATAGCTCGACTCAATATTCGCTCAATTCTCAAAAGTCTACTAAAAGTAAGTCCGCGACTATCGTGAAAAAGAAGAATAAAACTTTCATAACATTTTCCATTTCGCAAGTGTAGAAAAAGTTTCCTGTACCGACTACGGTAACATAAATTGCACTCAATAAAGAAAAAAATTTTACATTAAAAAAACTTTCTACCGGCTCTATCCGCTCTCCTTCTCCTCTTTTGCATCATAGGACTCCGGGAACGCGGTATCTCAGGCTCTTTCGTCAGCCGAGTGCAGTCGTCACATGTTCGTAAATGATTTACTGCCAATAAGTAAAAGTAGCTTCTCCGCTGGCCGAACAGCGCTAAATTGGCCATCAATTCGTCCGTCGAGTGGCGTCGTACCGCGTAATAAAAAATGGGTTCCCATCGCGAGCGGGCGCGCACACATATCTGTTCCATACAGTACATACACGCGGATTATCCGCGCGAAGGCCTCCCGAGAGATTGGAATTGAAGAAAGTCAGTCTCCGCTCGCTGAAAGTTTAACGAGTGAGCTGCGGCTGTTCCCTCGTACATGCGCCGGTCATCCTCCCGCAGTGTACATGCCCGCAAGCCCGATCATCGAAACACATTCTAGAGTCCCGCACCGAAGCCGCGGTTCTCCGTTGCCGGTCATCCTTTCACTTGAAAATAAAAACGAAAGGTACATTGCCACACACACGTAGAGCGAGCGAAGCTGGCGCTGGAACGCGCGGCGTTGACCGAGCGTCGCTCTTGCACCCGGTAAAAGCGAATCTCTTTGCGTCTTGAGAATTCTAAACCAAAGCCCTCTACCCGTGGTTCCCGCAGCCCGCCCTCGGGGCTTGGCTCTCGCTCGCAATTACATCCCGCCGCTGAATGTGAGAAAGGTTTCCGAGAACTGAATTAATGAGACAATCGGCCTGTCGAGGGTTAAGGCAAAACTTGAAAGGAACAAAAAAAACCTCTCGGAGCTCATTCAGCGTTGAAAACCGTGCAAACTTTCCCTCTGGCAAAACTTCGTGCGGGGCATAGTTTCCTAGTTCGAGCGGTTTAGGCCCGCAGCCAATCGGAGCGCCGGAAAAGCGGTCGAAAGGTAACGGGCTCGTAACTCGGGAACTACGGGGGCTGGAAAAAAAATGCTCGGACAAAGTTTGTTCAGGTTTCGATGCTGAGGGTGATGGGACGATTTTATTTCCTCTTCGATCCTTTTTTTACGTGCTCTGTCCAAAGTCTGTGACGGGACGACGAAAAATTGGAACTTTGTAAGACTGGAACTTTTACTTCCTCCTATTCCGTCCACGCTTCGCGGAATCTAAGCTGACGGGAGAGAGATAAAGGTATTAAATAAATTCTCCGCAAACTATTTCATATTCCAGGATGTTGTACATTAAATCGCGTTTGCGGGCAATTATTCTGGATTATAATACAGTCCCGATGGCACGCATGAAGCGGTTCGATACAACCCAGTTGGTACTACATTCTAAGTGGCGTGTTTCGACTCCGACGTAGCCGGAGCCTCGCACGACCGAGAGTTACGCAACGCTCTGCACACACACACACACACACACACACACACACACATATATATCGAAGGGGTTATATCGTAATGGCTTATGAGGCATCTTACGAGCGATATGCATTCGTAATCGAGATGATGACTTCCTTGATTCGGGCATCGATAAAAATAAAAAAAATCCAATCTTTATCTATCGGAACGAAAATTCCATTGACCAATCAAAATTCGACAGACGAACGAAGAAGTGAAGCGCTAAAAAATTTTGCCTTTCAAACTCGTTCGCGGCGAAGAAATCCCAGCGACTTTGAATCGTCCCGTAAAACGACGCCGGTCGAGATACGATTTCACGCTAGCTCCGACTCGACAACTTCAATAGACTCCGAGAGAAAACCACAGTGATAATTCTCCGGTTGCTCTCTTGCCTGAAACGGAACGTTCCGCGACTTTAGTGGCGTTTCATATTTTTTCATTATTTTTTTTTTAACGTCGTACTCTATACAGGCTTCGAAGAAGGCATTATTAAATACGGGTTGTTACATCCAGCGCATCTGAAATTCTCAGCAGCCGTTACAGCCCAATCGCGCGAGCAGTCCAGCGGACTTGCCTCGGTACGTCCCGGAAGTCGAGCCTGCAGATCCAGAGCAACGTTTGCGCAATACTCACGATTCCAATCTGTCTCTCCCGGGAGCGTCGAAACACCCGAGAGGATAATGACTCCGTCCTAATTGCTTCGGGTACACCCGATCTCCGTTAGACTCCGCGGACACGGGGTTCATATTGCACGCTTAATTAATCCCAGAGACCGGCAATTTAACGAGCCATTTTTTGTCTCTCAATTATTTTCTAAAGAACAACAACAAAAAATATATATATACATAAGAAACCAAAACGCCCGCTGCGTGTTGCCTAAGAGTAGAATTGCCGTTCGTAAGTTTCAGTCACGACTGCCGCCCGACGAGCGTCCCCGTCTCTCGAGTTCGCAGCAGCGGCAGATCCTGAGCGACGTTCAGCAGCACCAGAGACGTTACAATACGGCCCGTCAGGACGGCCCGCCCTCCCAGTCGGTCGCCCTTCCCGGTCCGAGTCGTCAAATCTCGCCGAAGTCGTCCGACATCGTCGAGCAATCGGGTTTTCCATCGCTGGCCAAGTATCGGGTCGATCGGACCAGGCAGCAACAGCAGACCCATCGGAAGACCGACGCCCGGTCGTTCCTTCATACAGCCCAGACTCAGAGATACCAGCCGCAGTCGCGACAGCAGCAGTTCCCGTCGGCGCCGAGCGGCGGCCAGCAGTTCGGAGCCTATCAGAACGTCTTCGAGGACCAGCGGAAGCTGCAGCTCGACGACTACTACGAGAAGCAGCGGCAGCTGGAGCAGTTGAAGAAGCAGCGGGAGCAGCTGATCCTCGAGCAGGCGGAGATAAAGCGCCAGCAGGAGCTCCTGAGGCTCCAGCAGATCGCCCGACTTACGTCGACGGCCCGTCCGACGGCGGCGCCGTCGACCACCGGATCGACCGGAGCGTCTCGCGCGACGTCGACCTCGTCGCCGCTGCTTCTGCCGTCGCCGACCGCACGAAGGATAACACCCGCGGAGAGCGATCTGTTTCTGAAAGCGATCGCCACCCACCAGAAGAAGTTCGCGACAACGACGAGCAGGCCGACGCCGAGCCCGACATCGGAGTCTCCGGTGAAGCGGGCGCAGGAGCGGGAGGAGGAGGTCTTCGGGGACGGTCAGGACATCCCGAAGGACCTCCTGTCGCTGATCCAGGCGCAGCAGCCTCAATTGCTCTCGGCGACCGGCAAGAACAAGCCGCAGATAAAGATCATCTATCAGACGGAAAAACCGAGCGTTCAGACGACCGAGACGTCCGGTCGGTACTCGGCGAGTTCCTCGACCTCTTCGGCCTCGGGGTCCGAGAGGGACCTTCTGCTGAGGCAGCTGAAACTCGCGCTGGCACAGAGCGGCGAGGATCAGGAGAGAAACATCACCACGAGAGACCTCGTCTTGCCGAACGGCAAGAAGCTCCAGGTCATCAGGGCTCCCAACGGGCTCTCTTCGATAGTTCCGAACGACGGCGCCAGCCAATTTCAGACGGTGACGCAAGCGCTGGAATCGTCGCCGACGACTACGACTACGACGACGACGACGACTACCATCAGACCGGCGAAGTCGATTCTCGAGGAACTGACCAAGGGCGTTCTGCCGCCCGGTGCCGATTTCGAACTTCTGAGACACAAGGACGATGGGAAATTGGAGGACGTTGGCAAATCGCCGATTCAGACTCAGCCGGGTAAGAAAGTTACCTTCGTGGTCTTGGAGGAACAGCCGGACGGAAGTTACAAGGTACAGGGCGTCAAGGGTAACGGCGGAAAGGAAAACGGCGCCGACGTCGACTCCATCGTCGAGAAGATCAAGACGGGCGAGCTTAAACTTCCGCCGAGAAATCCGGCCGCTCTTAACTCAGCGGCCTCGTCCAATCTCAATGTCGTCAGCAGTACCGTCTCGACGACCCCCGCCACAGTTCAGACGACGGAAGAATCGCGTGCGACCTCGCCGACTAGTTTCAGACCTACGACCATCAAGTACACGGCAATTCCATCGTCCACCTCCAAGTTCAGGGACAGGTAAGAGTCGGCTTGACATTCGTTGAAATTTTGCTGGTCAGACATATTCGTTGTCAGACGTCGTTTCGAACAGATTTCAGACTTTATATCGATTCAGACATGATTACGAAGTTTTTCAGATAACCTTCGGATCTCATATTTTTCAAACCTGTAACCCGTCTATCAGTCTTCAGACTCTTTCAGACGTGTCTGAGAGCCTTCTTATAGCTATCAGACATAACATTTCTTAGACGTCAGTAATACGTCTCACAGACTATGTCATTCAAACCTGATTGAGACGTCTATTCAACAGCCTTCGGACTCTGTATCTTTCAGACGTGTCCCATACGACTTTCAGGCAATTTTCAGACTCAATACTTGTGTAACATCCGACGGCACGTATTGGGAATAAATCTTTTCGACGGACAAAAAATTAAATTATTAAATTAAATTAAAGTCTCTATCGCTAATCATGCTCAATTTCGCTGGTCCTTTTCTCAGACGACGATCGATCGGCCATAGACATTTGCCCTCTCACGAAACAGTTTCAACGTTTTCCTCTTAAAAATTGCAGCTCCTTATCCGGCGAATTTTTCCCTTACGTCACCGTCTCGCCGAATTCGGTCTCGCAGCCCGAAAACTACGTGACATCGGCTTCGACGACGAGTTCGCACGTTTACAATTCGCTGCTGAACTTCCCATCGGGCACGACTAAGAATCCCAGCTCGCGTTACGAGCATCAATCCTCGAGGTACACGACGGCGGGTACTCCGAGTTCCCGGTACGAGGATCAATCGTCGAGGTACACGACCGCAGATACCCCGAGTTCCCGGTACGAGGATCAATCGTCGAGGTACGCGACGTCGAGCGCCCCGAGTTCCCGATTCGAGGATCAATCGTCGAGGTACGCGACGTCGAGCGCCCCGAGTTCCCGATTCGAGGATCAATCCTCGAGGTACGCGACGTCGAGCGCGCCGACTTCCCGATTCGAGGATCAATCCTCGAGATTCACGTCGAGCATGCCGAGCTCCCGATACGAGGACGCCTCATCGAGATACACGACGTCGATCGCACCGAGCGCTTCGTCGATCTATTCGATGTCACCGCTCGTCGATGTCTTCAGCACGACGAGCGCACCGAGCTTCTCCACGACCTCCTTTCCGCCCCAATCTCCCTCCTCCTACGTTCATTTCACCTCCAGCAGTCCCGCAGGAACGACCAGAACTTCCGCTTCCACCTTCAGCGGCTCGGCGGCCGCGGCTTCCGGCACCACTTACAGTGGCACTTCCGGCGCGGCCTCCGAAAACTTCGTCCTCGATGACTTCAATGCCAGAAGCACGGTGCCGACTCTACCGGAAAGCACACCGAACGCCGTCGCGACGCACGACGGAATGGCGAGTCTTCTGAGGCGCGAAGGACTCTTCGCCATGGCCAAGTATCTGAGACAATCGGGCTTGGACAATGTCCTGAACGAGACCGGCAAGTACACTGCAGCTTGAGGCCATGTGAAAGATGTACCACGTGACATACGAGTGCCGGGGAGATAGATGCATCTTTCGAATCAATGCCATCTGAAACCGGTTGACTTTTCGGATAAAACGGAAGCATCGTCGGACGCGGTGATAAATTGTGCATCCGCTAATGCTTTTCTTTTTCCCGAAAAGTCTACCGTCTCGGAATCGCATTCATTACAGATTTTGGTTACCGACTGAGTCGTATCACATTTCCTTAAGGCAGTGCTAGCGGACAACTTAGATGAACAGAAAGTTAAGTTGCGGGGGAATTTGTTGAAATTTTTTTTTTTCATTAATTTGTTAATAACATTTCGAAATTCTGATTATGCATAATCAATCTTTTTAGCACCTTCCATATGCTTGATTTTTTGTTCAGATTTTCATCCCGTCGAGAAGTGTTCGCAATTCGCTGTCAATTCTCTCTGAACTCACCTGAGCTCAGGCTGTCCGCTAGTACTACCTTAATAGGGGAGAACGGGGCAAAATGGGACAGCGGGGATTAAAAAAAATAGTTTTTAATTATTTATTATTGAAAAAATTAATATTTCTGAGAAAAGCCTCGCAATTAATTAATAATTGTTTAATTCAAATGAATATTTACTCGAATTGAATATATATTTATTTGCGGGGTCACTCGTCAAGTAAATCATTTTACTAGATGAACAATACAATTTATTCTTCGTGTTCTCACGCTCGACGAACTTTTACTACAGCGTTTTCCCATTAATGGAAGATAAAAGGAGAATTATACTTTGTAAACATCAGCGTAGTTGCAACACAGTTGTGGGCACCGTCTCAGAAAAGTTTCATTCCGTGGGAAGGTTCTATACTTTCTATGATAGAAATTATGGATGGCACTGGCTTCTTTATGGACATCGTACTTATTAGTTTTTCGTAACGCGGATCATCGGTTGTTCGGTGAACGTGCTCAGGTTTTTTTTTATTCTCTTGGTAATGAAAATTGTCCTTATATTACAGGTCCTTATACGATATTCGTGCCAACGGACAAAGCGTTCAGGACGCTTCTCGTTCAGCTCGGTGGTCCCGAGAAGGCCGAACAAAAGTTTCGTGAAAATCCTCGTCTTCTGAGCGGCGTAAGTGACGATATGTGTCAGCTTGTTCAAGCATACTTCATCCGCCTTTCATGTGCCATTCAGACATCCCTTATCTATCCTTCAGAGCCTATTTGGACATCCCTTATCTATCTATCAGACGTCATTCAGACATCCCTATCTATCTTTCAGATGCCATTCAGACATCACTTATCTATACTTCAGACTCTGCTCAGACATCTCTCATCTATATTTTGGACTCTATTCGGACATCCTTTATCTACCGTTCAGACTTTATCTACCGGACGTCCTACAAGGGTCTTTCGGTTACTATCCAGAGATCCTTCATCGATCTTTTCAGACATTTTTTCAAACTTCATTCAGACATTCATATTTTACTTATATTTCAGACGTTTCTCTGACGTCCTTTGGACGCACTTTCAATAGCGTACATAAGCTTTTCAGACTTACTGTTTCCCCTATCACACACGAGCTCCATTCTCAAGCTTTGAACAATAAATATATTTACAGTTGCTGCTTCACCACGTCATCCCCGGGGCTTTCAGAATGGACTCCCTCCAGGACGAAATGACCGGTGTCAGTCTAGCCGGAACGCAGTTGCGGGTCAACGTTTACGACATGCACGATCACGAGTGGAATGACGTGAAGGTATGATCGTCCTCTCATCGATATTCCGACAATATTTTCGTTGGGTCGTGTCGTTACGAATTGTTTTTTTTTTTTTAAGGTAACGACGATAAACGGTGCAAAGGTTGCCCCGAACAAGCGCGACATCGAGATTCCCCAGGGTATCGCCCACGCGGTGGATAGGGTGATGTTTCCACTTCCGGTCGGCGATCTCATGCAGACGCTTCAGGCCGATCGTGAACGACGATTCGGGACCTTCCTGAAGATTCTTCATGCTTCGGGACTCGAGGACACGCTCGCCGGTAAGTTCGCGAAATCGTCGAACTGAAGATGCGGAAAGCTAGCTGGTCGATCGTCGATTCGACAGTTCCACTTTTATCTCGGTTTTCGTCGTCATCGCTGTCGTTGGACTGCGGCGAGACCCACGAAATCAGACAACGATTACTAAAATACGGTTGAATCAACTAAAGATTCGGACAGGGACATTTTTTGTTGGTTTTCAGCTAAAAGATTCGGTGGTTCAACAATTTCTTGCAAATAATTTAACCAAAATATTTTTCAGGCATTAAAATATTTTGTTTGACGAACTAAATATTCGGGCACGGACGTTCAAATAAATATTTTATTGGCACGACTGAAAGATTGGTTAATAAAAAACAATTGGATAATTTCACCAACATTTTTTTCAGACATTGAAATAACTTGTTCGAGCAATTAAATATTCATTGGGACGTTCCTAACCGAATCTTTAGTTGATTCAACCGCATTTTTTACAGAGGACGCAAATTTTGTTCGCAAAAAATTAGTTGTTCCGTTTGTAACGGAGAAATGTGTTATCGACTTTTCGGAATTTTTGTTCGGATTCTCCAAGGTACGAAAACATTCACGGTCTTCGCGCCGATCGACGCGGCCTTCACCAACGCGGCAACGCAGAACGGAAGACCCGTCTGGACCGAAGCCGATGGACCCGAAGCTGCCAAAGACATCATATCCAGGCACGTTATTCCAACGACTCTTTACACCGGTGGAATGAGGTACTATCATCAGAGGGAGACGCTCAGACCGCAGACTACCCTGAACATTCACAAAAACGGCGGTAAGTTGAAATTCTGAGGACTTAAAAAATTATTTTTGATAAGTTGCTGGAATATATTTAAAAACAAATAATATAAATTGGATGACGATAGAATCCCGATGAAACGCACGATTGAGCATAAAAATCTCTGAAAAAGGAACGTTTCATGAAAAACTTCTTCCACGAGGAAACCAAAGAATGCAAAAAATTAAATTAGCACAATTAAACAAAAAAAAAAAAACGTATCGTTTGTGTTAAAAAATGTTATTACCGAGCTGTCTCTACACGCAAGCAAATTTGCCTTGTAAAACAATTGCTGAATTTAAAAAAAACAAAATACTGTAAATGAGATCACGATAGAATCACGATGGAACTCGCGACTGAGCGTGAAAATCTCTGAAAAATGAATGTTTCATGAAAAAACTTCTTCCAAGAGGAAGCCGAAGAGTGCAAATTAAATTTGCACAATAAAAAATCAAATGTATCGTTTCTATAGAAAAATATTAGTTCCCGAGCTCTCTCTATACGGAACGAAATTTGCGTTGACGTAGAGATTGGCGAATTCGACGTGACGAATTGCACGGCCGAGCTAAGATTGTCCGCTCCTCGGAAATCGGCGCTCTCCGTGCACGTGCAATTTTGTCATTTGCCGAAGAAACAATCGAGACCGGTAAACATTCGCCGAACAGTTTAACCGGGTACGAGCTCGTGAGCGTTGGCGTGCCGGTACGGCCGGAGAGAAACACAATAAAGAAGAAAAGCGCGCATTGGAAAGGAGAACCCCCCGCGGCTCCTTATACGCTCTCTGACTATAAGGCGCGCATCCAATTTTCCTAGCGATTTTCATCCGTTCCTCGGCGCATGTAAATAAATACGGTCACAGTCGTAAATTCAACAGTTTCCATTCAAATTCAACGATGCAACAATGGTCGTTAACAATGATTTTACTCAAAGTACGTACAATGGTCGAATTCATCGGACATCGGTGACCGCGCGCATGGACATGAAGTACAAGCTCGTTGTGGAAAAAAACTGGAAAGATAAAAAATAAATTTAAAAAAATAAGATTCGTTTGACAAAATTGCAGAGAAAATGAAATTAATTTTTTTTACTTCGAAAAAAATCAAGATACATTTTTTAAATATTAAAAAAAATAAGATCCATTTGATTAATTAAGAAAAAAAAATAAGATGCATTAACAAAAATTTAATAAAATCAGATCAATGAAAGATATTTTTAAGAGCAAAATCGACGATACACTCCCATCGCTGTCACATCGCTTTTCGAGAGGAAGTGGAGTGAGTTGTCCGACCGGAAACCTCGGCGTATCCTGCGCTCGCATTATCGTGAGCCCGACCATTTTTCAATGTTCCAGACCAAAAGCGCTTACACGCTTTCTGACTATGAGGCGGGTATCCAATTTTCCTAGCGATTTTATTCCGTTGCTCGGCCCATGTAAACAAGAACGCTCACAGTCGTAGATTCAACAATTTCCATTCAAATTTAACAACGTAACAACGGTGGCTAATGACAAATTTACTCAAAGTACGTGTAATCGTGGAATATCATCAGGCATCGGCGACCGTGCGCATGGACATGAAGTACGAGCCCGTCGTGGTCAAAAACTGGAAAGAAAATAAAAAGAAATCAAATTAAAAAAAAAAATGTCGATAATTTTTTTATTGTTTTTATCAGATTAACAAAATATTTTTTTAAGAGCCAAATCGACGATTCTCTCACAGTGCTGTAATTTTCGAGCCGAAGGGGACTGAGTTGTCCGACCAGAAGCCTCGGCGGCGTGTGCGCTCGCATTATCATGAGACTGACGATTTTTCGATTTTCCAGACCGAAAGTGTGCCAACCGCTCGCATAGGCCGCGAATGCTATAGTCATCGCCTGCACAAATTCTTATTATTGATGAATTACATTTCAACATTGTTTTTTTTTTTACTTATCGAAATCGCGTTATTAATTGTCGTTTCGACGAAAACGATACTACGGAACTTACCTCTCCCGCGACCATCTCGCCGGGTAGATAATAAAAAAGCAATTGCTCGGCGTAGTACATCGCCAGTACCAGAAAGAGCATGATCCAGGTTTTAGAAGGCGCGGAATCCTTGATAAAAATATTTGAAGCTGAATCATCAACATCACCGTAGTCGATCACAGATCAATGAAGATCAGTGTGAATTAGTAAACAGAGTGAACAGTCAACATCCAATCCCGGACGAAAATTATCCCACTTGATTCATATATCATGCAGAAACCAGTACTTAGAATCCCGGAGATTTACCGGAAATTGGGAATTCCGGAGATTCACCGGAAATTGAGAATTCCGGAGATTTACCGGAAATTTAGATTCCCGAAGATTTACCAAAAATAAGTCACTTCCGGTTTGAAAATCTTATTTTATGACCGCAAGTGAAGTCATACAGGAAGTACGTAAGTTTCGGCCCGGAAATCTCATTTTTCGCCCGGAAGTGACATCATACAGAATTCGACCGGTTCGACCGGAAGTGACGTATTTACGGTCGAAAAATGAGTTTTCTTGCGCACGACGATAGTGCACAGCCCTGCTGTTACAACCGTATACGACCATGTGTGGATCATGTATGATAATTTTTTGCCGGCATGGTCGTTGATTTAATTATGAATCGTGACTATGGAACGTACGCTAGTTATTTGAAGACCAGCGCAGCAGATAGCGATAACAGCAGCGAAGTAGAGTACGATCACGATGTGAGTGTGAACGCTATTTATCTCCTCGATCTCTCTGAATGAAAGCTACAACGTATTTTTAGCGCCAAGCACACGGTACAACGATCTAGTCATTTTTTTTTTTTATCGATTGATTATCGATCAATGAATTCCATTCGGGACGCTCGTTATCGATCGATAAACGACGGGTGAGTCGATACCTGAGAACGTCGGAGTGGATCTTCACCATGGACGATAATCTTGATCCGATGTGATCAGAGAAACCGTACTCTTCCCTTTCCTCGCTAAGATTCTCGAGCTTCGCCCCGAGGTCTTTGAATCTCGCGCAGCAATGGCACGTCAACATTACGAAAGTGACTTCGGTGGACATGAGGCAGGCACCTTGGCATGTGACGAGGGCCTCGTAAAAATAATCCATGGCGTACAGCATCGTGGAGTTGACACTGTAGCCGCCCGGATACCACGAGGCGAACGGCAAAGTTCTTCCGGTCTTGACGAGAGGGGCGCAGAGATATCCGAACACGAGTAACCACGTAACGGCGAGCAACGAGCCGCAGGCGGGACCGCCGATCCGTGCGTAAGCCTCGATGTAGTTCAGCACATTCGATGGACCGTTGCACAGAGATTCCTCCAAGGAGTACACGAGACGAGCCAACCGCGCCCGATGGTGACGGTATATACACATTTTCCCAAAAGAAATCACCAGGGCCATCTGAAATCAACGCAATTGGAAAAGACGGCTATAAATATGCGACAGTCAACGCGAGCAATCAATAATTCCAATCAAGATGAACAATAAACTATCTCGGGCAACATGGGCAATCAACATTTTTAATCAACATGGGCAATCGAAATTTTTAGTTAACATGAGTGATAAACATTTTTAGTCGACGTGAATAGATCGACATGAAACGACTTCCGGTTCGACATTCAAGCGGATGAAGTTCGAAGCTATTTCCACGACAACGCTGCGAATTACTATTAATCGTCGAAGAAACTAATTTGGAAGATGATGAGAAAACCGTCTGATTAATGCTCAGAGGTATTCGTAAAAAAAAAAGATTTCGATCGGCAGAAAAGGATGCTCGAAAATTAGGTAAAACTTGTTGTCCGGAGGGGATGACGAAAACTGACAATAGACGGTATCGAGTACAACTGGAAACCTGGGTCGGACTCTAAACTTTCACCCAAAGCGAATGTCACGGAAGACTCAGCGACCGTGACTTTCTCGAGACGACCTCGGAACACACTCCTGTTACGAGCATGTGAATTACCGCAGTCGGCAATAAAAAACGGAAATGAATTTTTTTTCACAGCCGGTGGGCATGTGCGATCAAGTGAAAACTCTCATCGGAAGCGGATATTGCGTCAGCTTTCGATGACAACTGTCTTTCGACCGCGCATGCCAGCAGCCGTAAAAAAATATTTGATCACAATTTTTCATACCGGTGTTTCACGTAATCTTAATTTAATCAAAAAATAATCGACTTCTGTGGTCAAAATTGATATTCAACATTAATGGTCATAGCGGATAGACATGTGGACAAAATTTCCGTACACATAGCCACTTGCCATTGGTCCGATACTCTCAGCAGCGGACTCGAAGTTCGTGTAATTGATACAACAGTTTATGAACATTTGCGTGGCTCGGAAAACAAAACCGATCGCGACGACAACAAAATACGACGAATTTACTGTTTCCTTCAGACCCGATTCTTCCACGGATTGTTCTCGATACACCGGCCACAGTCCGACGAATTTTAGACTCGTTCTTGTGTACCACGTGTATCTCCGCAATTTACTATTTTGTTCCATTATTTTTTCTTTTCTTCTTTTTTTTTCTTCTTCGTTGTTGCAGCAATTGATGGTCTCGCGCAGGCGGAAGTCGAGTTTGTATGTTCTTCTTAATGCGTCGGCCGTTCTTCGATCACTTATCGTTCGGCGAAGCGGAAACCGCAGCGAAATTGAGGGGAATTTATCGAATCGCTTTCGATGAACCATCGAATATGCGTGAAAGAAGGAAAAAAACGTTTCACTTCCGGTACACCGTTGTTGAGAATAAATTGCACTGTGTAGAGCTGTTATTACCGTCAATGTAGCAAAGGCCTCCGATCTCTTTTTTTTTCCTCCACCCATCGGCTGCGAATGATTTATTCAACTCGGCGGTAAATTCTTCCCTCTGAAACGACGCTGATCCGAGGTTTTCATCGCCCCCGCGCGGCTGTACATTCGTGCAGAACAACGTCATTATCTTTCGCATTTTTCTTCCTCGTGGATGAAGATTTGTCTTCCTGAAAAAAAATTTAATTACTTTTTAGTTTCATGTAAACGTGTTCAGTGTTACAAAAAATGTAAAATAATCACATTTGGAAAAAATTAATGATTCGAGATTTTCATGTAACCTTGTTCAGGGTTCTAAAACATTTAAAAAAAATCATATTCAGAAGAAAAATAATGTTTCGAGGTTTTCATGTAAACGTGTTCAGTGTCCCAAAAAATAAAAATCACATTTAGGAAAAACAATATACAGTGCGTGCGTGTACCAGGAAAGAACTTTGCACAAAAGTCAAGTTATTATAGAGGATGTTTAGTTTTGCAAGATTCCGAAAAGACATTCCAATTTTTTTGATTTTTTTCTCATCAAAGCGGGACTTAAAATAAAAACTCGATTTTTTTTTTCCAAAACGTAACTTCATCGTAGTGCTATGAGAATGTCGTTCATAAATTTGTAAGCGATGTCGAAATTCAATTTGCATTTGTCTCTTCTCTCTTTCAGGTCGTGTCCGCGTCAACGAGGCTCAGGTAGTGACGCACAACGTCCCAGCAACGAACGGAGTTATACACGCGATAGACGGTGTCCTCTGAGCATCCTGTTCGAAGATCCAGGCCTGACACGATATTATCTACCGTGCACTACGATGTTTAAACTGCCAAAAAAAAAGGTTCTTAACGATGAAAAAAAAATGCTGAAACGCGAAAATGCCATAGGCGCTATCGACGAGAGTGTAAAAATAATTGCGGAGTGGCTAAAGGTATTATTTTTTTTTATTAAGGTATTACTAAGGTTTCGTATTTTTATCATCCATTGATGAGCAAAACTCGACTAACAATTTACTAATTTATCTACACCACGTACTAACGACGCACGTGAAAAAAAAAGAAAAAAAATCATCGATGAGTATCATCGTGACGATTCTAACACACATTTTTGTATAGAAAGAAGAACCAACGGTTCAAAGCCTTTAATTAGTTTTAAAAAGTACCTATGTATATTTTCTTCATTAATTTACATAAATAAATGTACAGATTATTTTATTTCATTTAATTGTTTTCGTTTCATTTTAGAAGAAAATTGTTCATTGAATCGACGAGATTGCGATTCCTCGACGGGAATGGACAAGAGTGGCCGCGAAGTCCAAAGATCAGTAATTTGTTTTGTATTTTTTGATTTCCACCATTATGTGATGAATGTTCGTCAATTGGGCGCGCGCGTTGGCCGGCAATATTTTGTGCAATCTGTGATAGTATTGCACGAGCTGTGTCATGGCTCGTTGCACGAGCGCCGCGCCAAGCACCAGATTCGGAAACGATCTCAGGACCTCGCCGTTTATGTCCTCGAGAGAGCGTTTCCAATTGTTCGTGAAAGACTGGACAAGATCGAGAGATCTGCTCTCCTGACGCTTCAGATCGTCCAGCAAGCCTTTCTCGATAAGAGCCTCGGATTCTTTGACCAACTGGATTATACCACCGAAGTGTGGACTCAAAACCTCTTCGACGTATTCGGACGATCGAGCGTTCAATTGCTCGCGAAAACTGTCGGCCTCCTTGGAATTGTCCCTCGTACGTTCCTGCACAGATTTTGTCAATATATAGATTAATACACTTCAATCGGTAATATTGACGACTCTTTGCTGATTATTACCATGAGAACTCCGAGTACGAGATCGTAGTTGTTTATGAGGAAAACGAGCTGCTGAGTTCTGTGAGAAAATATCGCCGCCATACGGAGGAGGAAGCACTGAACGGCTTCTCGTAACTGAGCGAGCAATTGTGTCGCACCCTCGCACGGAAAACCCTCGCCGACGCCGACCATAGCTGCACTGAATTCCGCGTATCTTCTAGTTATCTGTTCGACAATCAGCGTTTAGTCATTGTAATCATCATACAGTAAAGTTACTTTATAGCAGACCTGGGCAACACTTGACGTACCGGGTACTTTTTAGCAGTTCAAGTACTTTTTAGTCCGTCAAGTGCTTTTTAGTGCAACAAGTGCTTTTTAGTACTTCAAGGACTTTTTAATACGGCAAGTACTGTTTAGTGATTCAAGTACTTTTTTATTATTTCAAGTATCAAGTGCAAGTGCTTTTTGAGTTCACGCTCACATTACGCATACCTGATGAGTAGCATGACATCCGGTTTGTATTAATATATCTGTCTTAATTTTTCAATAAGTATAATTTTACCGAGAATCTTACAGTGAACTTTGCGGAGAATAGTCGCGTTTTAGACACGGCTGTATGTACTTGATGCAGCGATCTTACCCTGAAGATATCTGCATGGGACCGAATTTCAGCAAGTCATAACGGCTGTATTTCGTATCGCAAAATCTTTGCTCGGTGAAGTTCACCTGGAGAATAAAATTCTACAAATGAACAATATTTTTTTCTTCCTAAAGCCGTGGATTGGTAGAGACTTGCCAAAGATGAAATTTGATGTCATGCAGATACCTTCAGAGTCATCAGCGATCGATGCCTCGCAAACTGTATTTACTATATATCTTCATCAATGATATGTAAACACGCCGCAAGACCAGTCGTGAAACTCAAAACACTCCAGAAAAGAAATCATAATATCACGCTACGCTTCTTTTCTGGCTGAGCGTCATGATTTCAGAATTGTGTATGTTGTTGTTTTTTTGAAGCTTAGTTAACGGCTTAACCCCACGAACCCAATTGCGAAAAGTACTTGGAAAAGGTCCTTGAGAAATACTCGGGGTGCAAAAAGTACTTGAGAGATACTTCAAATCCGAAAATCATTTCGGAAATACTTCTAGCGCAAAAAGTAATTGAGAAATACTTCGAGTACTTGCGATTCTTTGTACTCTGTGATGGAAGAATTTTTTTCTGTTTTAAAGCATGGAAAAATATGGAGTGTCCAATTGGGAATTACTAACGTAGTGCGGTCCGGTTTCTTTGTTGAATTTCAGAGGATCGCAGTCCTTGATGCTCTGGATATTTAGTCCAAAAACCTCCTCGAATCTGCGGAGAAGAGACACTAATTTAACGAGGTTGTTCGCCAGACGATGGTAAGAATTTATTAACCTTGGCCAGATGATTGATGTGAGATTGTCCCAGTACTTGTCGAGCGCCGGAACAGCTCGCTTGTGGCAGGTCATCTGATAACGCATCACGAGATGGAGACAGAGGAACAGCGCTATCGTGTCGTAACAGTCGTCGACGAAATGCTGGAGATTTTTCAGCATCAGGCTCAGTGTGCTGCCCATTACCTGAAAGCGGGTTTAAACAACTTTTCGTTATTCGCGACTGAGATTTTTGGTGAGTCGATGTTAATGTTGGGACTTTACCTGATTGAAAATGTCCATCGCCTGAGGACCGCGAACTTTGAAGAACTCCGTCAGAAAGAGATACTCGCGGCACGCGTTATCGACCAGAGCATATTGCTCGCTCCGGAAAAGGGCCTCGTAGTGATACTATAAAAAATTTAAGATTTTTTTACTTTTGCATTTTTCCACCCTTATAGGCATTTTGTCTGCCGAAGTGGCTATTTTTCAGACGTTCCGAAAAAGTTGGCGTTTGGTTGACTCATGAGCGCGAAAATGTTTTAAAAAATTGTAAATCTACTCTACCTGACTGGAAGTTTTTATGCAAAAACTGGTTCATCAAATTTAATGTGAAATTGTCATGAAAAATTGATAGACTTCTGGAGTGAAATTAAAGTAAATGATTTAAGAGTAAAGTATTTCTAAAGTTTTAAATATACTGTATGTTAATTTTTCATCACAATTGCACGTGGTATTTAATATACGTGTTTATGCATAAAAACTTCCAGTACCAGGACATTAAATTTCATAAGAATTTTTCTTAACAGTGTATAAAGCTGCAGCCTACGTCCCACCCATATTTTTTCGACCTGCCGGTGCTTTGGTTTAGAATGATAACAAAAAAGAATAATAACAAATTAAATAAGGAAAACCGTTCCGGCTTGTAAAGCGACGTGTTATCGCCGATTCGTTGTCCGTTCGGCATAGGTCGACAATTTTCTTTTCGGTAGGGAATGCGTAAATTGAAGAGGATTGTTATATCGACTCGAAGCACCGTTTGCAAAGTTTGATTACCCTAGTTTTCGACGCTGTGTGAGGAACGATTATAGGTCCTTCGAGCTGCGATCCGAGCACCTCGCCTCGCGTACCGATCGAGAAAACCGTGCCCCTGTGTCGCAACGATGTCTTGTGAAAAATTCCACGTCCCGCAGTGTCCTCGACTCCCATCAGATCGTCCTTCGAGGCGCTCTCCTCAAACTTTGCGGAATAAGAAAATTACGATAAAAAATTAATAACAAACCGAGGTGAACTTCGACGTGCGATAGTTGGAAAAAAAGCGAACTGTAATGGGTTTACCTTGAGCTTCGTGAGCCTCGACGAGTAAGACTTGAAGTATGAGTAATAAATTTTGCTCATGGTGTCGACGTACTCGCCGCATATCTCCTCCGCCACGTTTCTCTCGTTCGCGAGAACGAATTCGAAGAAAAATTTGTACTTCAGCATGTTGTTCTGCGGCACTTGATAGTTCGTCATTGGTTTTCGAAACTTGTATATCTGCTCCAATAGATATGTGCGAATCTTCGACATCGCTTTTACTTTGAGTTTGTCGACGATGTCCTTGACGTCGAGGCAAGATTTCGCCTCCTTGAAACTCTGCTCCTTGACGAAACTTATTTTGTGATTCAGTATCTGCAGCTGAACGAGAAATTCTTTCTCCGTCACCGGAACGTCCATTATGGCGCTGAAAAATGAAAGAAAAATAAATGGTCAATTATAAACAATTCCGTCGCGATATGTTTACATTAAGACGTACTTGATCAGAGCTTCGGAGACAGTCATATCCTCGATGAATTGACTCAACGGTCCTCGTATCATCTGACGGTTCGATAACTGCTGACTCATCGATACCGATTTTCTCTGAAGATTCAGAATTTCGGTGCTTATGCTTCCCAGATCCGTTTGGAAACCCAAAAGCATGGACTCCATTTTCTGGAAAGAATTTTTCAAAATTATTTCTCGTGCTTATCGACCTTATTTTTTTATCATCTCTGTCGGTAATGCAGATTTGCATTTTGTGCTTTTGCCTGCTACCCGCAATGGGTTTTGATTTGCTTTGGGGTTGATGTATCTTGTTTTTGGTCCGTTCGTACTGAAGTTATATTTTGCTTTGGATTCCTGCACATTAGCCATTAAGGGGAAGTGAAACGGCTGTGCGTGCGAGAGAGACGGATGCAATTTTCAAATTAACTTTGTTCAATGGTGCTCATTTTTTCGAGAAAAAAATGAATTCGGCCTGGATGCGAAATTACCGTGTGCGTCCGGCTCGAATTTGCTTTTTCCTCAAAAAAATTAGCACTCTTGAGAAAAGTTCATTACAGTATTCAATACCGACCGCGATATTTCACTTCCCCTTAAGTTTCGGAGAAACAAGAGGGAATTGCAAACACTTCTCGATGGTATAATTGAAAAATCTGAAAAAATTCGTACGTATTCAGAAAAATGAATGAATCATTTTCGTTCAAACAAAAATGTTAGGTTTCCGGGAGATTTGTTGAGAAATTAAATTTTTCATGCATTTTTTTATAACATTTTGGAATTATCATTACGCTAAATTAATATTTTCAGCACCTTTAATATGCTCGATTTTTTCAGATTTTTAAACCATCCAGAAGTGTTTGGTTTAAACTTCCCCTTAAAGACTATTTGAGGGGAAGTGAAATATCGCGATCGGTAATGAAAACTGTGATAAACTTTCCCAAAGGTGCTAATTTTTTTGAGGAAAAAGCAAATTCTAGCTCAATGCACACGGTAATTTCGCATCCGGCCCGAGTTCTTTTTTTATATATAAAAAAATAAAAATTACCACCATCGAATAAAGTTATTTTGAAAAGTGCAACTATCTCTCTCGCACGCACAGCTGTTTCACTTCCCCTTGAAGAGCGTCGATAATCGACCTGTAACTCAAAGTACAACTGAACGATAAACATTTATTTTCGCACACCTCGAGAATGTTGTCGCATGCCGCGATCTGATTGTGCAGACTCGCTATGTTCTGGCTCTCCTTTATGTAATCCTGTATCGACTTGTTCTCCACTTCCTTGAGTTCTTTTTCGATCTGTCGCGAGTACTGCCGTAGATCCGTGCCACTCTTGAGCACCTCCTGCACGACATCGTCCTCGAGATCTTGAGGCAACTGGTCCTCGTAATCCTCGAAGTAATCGTTATCCACGGACATCGCTGAGGTTTCGACACTCTTAAGATACCATTCGGACCTTCTCGACGATCTTTCGATGCTTTTTTTTTAACTCTCAAAAAAAGTTCTCTGTTTCAAAGATTTATTTTCCTCGCCCTCGACACGACCCACTTTCGTCGCCGGCGTCAGCTGGCGTACTGAGAAACGTCGCAGCCGAACACCACCGGAGTCAGCCCGGCTCTTTCGGGCCGATCGTTCGCCACCAACAAACATTTACGTCTCACGTTTTTTTTTGCTTCTTCCATTTGAAGAGACGACGAATAAAGTGGTAGAAAAAAAATGCATTTTATCACTGCGTATAGGCGTTCGGATCGAAGAGCCGAAAAAGATCGTCGGTTCGTATCCTGCCTCGCAGGCTCATCCACTGATCGTCGATGATTTCATTCTCGTTATCGTTCGGATACAGGATGCAGATTGCACTGACCGCGCAGAACGCTAACCAATAAGTCGCCTTTTTTTTGGAAATAAAAAATATACATGTAATATTCTTCTTGTAACTTCGTAAACGTTTTTCGTAGACGTTTCTTACTTTGATGCCAGTCGATAGGCTCAGCCATGATTTATTACTTTTGGGAGTAATTTCGCAGGGAGGACAGTCGGCTGCTCGGCTTTTAAGAAGCGATAGATTTATTCTTCGGAACGTCATGTTTCCTCTTTAACTGTGAACGCAATGAAATTTTGATCGAAAGGATTTTTTTTTTTTTCTGTCATCAACATATTTTGTTATCTCGATGCCAACACGTCGAACAGCTGATCGGCCGCCAGCGCCATCCGGCGGACGATTGAGCAAGCGACGATGTTTTGACCTAACCTGGGACAGGCAATGTTGACACAAAAATGACGTTCGTCCGTTGATCAAAGCTGCGTGCGATACAGTGTTATAATTTACATTTACTTTTGAAACGTTAGAATTTATTTGTCTTCGGGTCGGGACGGGAGGAATATGAACAGTCTTGGTCTGAGTTTGATACTTAAAATGGGCTGCATCTGCGCCAAGGAGACGATAACGGTGAACGGTAGAAAATACATCGTTCGCGAGCATCTCGGCGACGGGTGAGGACAATTTAATTCCGAAAAATATCACAAAACTTTTTGTATGAAAAATAAAACATCGTAATTTTGTAGAATTTTTTGTTCCGAACCTTATGTCAAAAAATCGTACTGTGTGTATGCACAATTGTCGTCGATCGAAATGTTCATGGATCTAAGCCTTTCGTCGACGCGTCTCTTCCGCGCGCCGCGACGCTGCAAACCTCCGTTCGATTTTCATTTCTCGCGACTCTATCGTCGTTTCTCGTAAAGTGAAAAACGATTTTAGAACGGTAGTCGACGCGATCTATAAATCGAAGGCTTTGTAGGTGATGATGCAACTCTTTCGATTTTCTGTTCGTTCTCCGTTATTTTCCGTGCGACAAAACCTGCCGTTAGCTTCGCAATCGATTACATCGGATATCCTCAAAAATTGTTTAGTTATTCGAATTTTTTTTAACACTTTTTTCACCGTCGGCTTCAACAATCTATGAATCGCAGGTGCTGCTGCGCCTCCTCCGATTTTCTTTTCGTTTCGTTGTTTGCTCTGCGATGAAACCAGCCGTTAGCTTCGCAATCGATTATATCGATATTCTCAAAAATTGTTTAGCTGTATGCATTTTTTAAATTATTTTTACCCAGCTGTTTCAGCGATCTACGATTCACAGATGTTGCTGCGAATCTCTCGACATTCTTTTCGTTACGTTATTTTCCGTGCGAAAAACCCAAAGTGTGCTTTGTAACGGATTACATCGATATTCCCGCAAAACTGTGTAGATATTTCTTTCAAAGTTTTTTTTTTTGCCAGAGGCTTCAGCACGGTGTCCTTGGTGGAGGAGACGCTGACCCACGAAAAGTACGCGATAAAGAAGATAATATGCCACGGCCTGGACGACCAGAGACTCGCCGTGAAAGAGATCGAGTACCACTCGATGTTGAAGCATCCGAACGTGATAGAATGCGTAGATTCGACCCACAAGGGAACGGCCGATCCAGTGGTGAACGCCACCAGCGAAGTTCTGCTGGTTCTTCCGTATTATCACGTGAGTTTGACGAACAACAATGCGCTCGTGTACGATCCGACGCACAAAAATTCTTTGTAACTTGCTCTGATAGAAATGTAAAAAAAAAAAAAAAAAAAAAATTCATGATCGAAGGAGAGAATAATTGCAGAAAGGAACGTTGGCGACGGAATTGGAGCGTCGGGCTAGGAACAACGATCGCTTCTCGCCGCTCGAGGTATTGAACATATTTTTACAAATATGCGAAGGAGTCAAAGCCTTTCACGAAGCTAAACCCGAGCCGCTGGCTCACAGGGATTTGAAAACTGCGAACATCGTACTGGGCGACGGTTACACTCCGGTGATAATGGACCTAGGTGAGACGATTAAAGAAATTTTGTACGGTATACATATTTTTATTTTACCTGTGAGATAGATAAGAAAATGAGATAATGGGTTGCAGGTTCGGTGGCACCGGCAAGGGTGAAAGTGTGCGGGGCGCAAGCCGCACAGACGCTGCAGGACGTCGCTGCCGAGAGATGCTCGATGCCCTACAGAGCCCCGGAATTATTCAATGTGGAGAGTTACTGCATGGTCGACGAAAGAACGGACATATGGGTGAGAAAACGAAGGATCAATTTTTTACGCAAATTATATCGATTGCGTAAGAATCTAAAGTAGAACCTCGATTATCCGCACCCGTCGGGACCGGGTCTAGTTTCGATAATAAAAAATTCGGATAATCGAAAGGCAATTTTTTTTAATACTGTTTCGGATTAATTGTGTGCGTCTCGGTGAGTTGTGCACAATAATCCGCACAACAGCGCCGTGCAGAATCGTCGTGCGCAAAAAAACCTTTTCCTGACCAGTAACTTCCGGTTTGCAAATCTAATCTTTCGACTGTAAGAAATCTCAATTTTTGGTATTAGTTACTTCCGGTCGAAAAATGAGGTTTTAAAACCAGAAGCGATGTGTTTCCGAAATCCATAGTCAATTCGGATTTCCGGAGTTAAATGCGAATCCAGTTTCCGCTTTCTTTGGAATATCTGAGTCTATAGCGAAGGCGCGAAGCGCCCAAGCCACAACAACCTCGTACTCTATATTACAATGAAATGAATGCTAATGTCGATTGATTGATTGCAGGCTCTCGGTTGCATTTTATACGCTTTGTGCTACTTCAAATCACCGTTCGACGCCGTTTACGAGCGCGGCGACAGCGTTGCGCTCGCGGTTATGAGCGCCAACGTAACTTTTCCCGAGGATACGCCATACGACGAGGTAAAGTCGTGACCCATACAGCAGGCAATATTTTGGAATAAAATATTTTCAATCTTTCAAATCTTACGAAATATTTCTAAAATATATAAAAATAATATTTTGAAATATTCTATCAAAATATACCAAGGAAAGGTTTCTTAAACATTTCCGAAACATACTTAATCTTTCGACACATCTGAAATATTTCTGAAATATAGTGATAAAATATTTTGATATATTTCTTATCTCATGTTTCACCGAAATATTTCTACGAATATTCCGTATTTATACGGGTGTGTCCATGCAGTTTGGATTGGTGATGCAATCTTCCACATCTCGCTAAAATGCTTAAAAACCATTTCAACGTAAGATTTATGAGCGGGCAAAAAAATGTGTACAATATCTCAAAAAAATATTATTGAAACGTTTCAAAGATATTTTCGTGCTATGTGCGAACGGGAGATTCAAGAAATAAATCATCTTTAAGCATTTTAGCATGCAATATATACACAAAAAATTTGATAAATATTGTGTCACATACAACTTATTCTTTCAATTTCAGGATATGGAGAATCTGATACTGTCTATGCTTAAAGTCAATCCAATGGAACGTCCGTACGTCTACAGCGTCATCGAAAACGTCCACGACGCGATCGCGAAACTCGAAGGGAGAGTTTAAAGATTTTAATGCTTTTATCGCCTCTGCTGCCCGAAGTCGCATCGAAATGAGAGAGCAGAGTGGAGACAATTTTTTACTATCCTACGGCAGGAGAAAAAAAAAAACAACGAATTGCTCTAAAATATTTGCCTCTCCGACGTTCAGCGAGAAGATAGCTTTCCACTGAATTGCAAGCCGTAGCTGCAGTAGAAAAATACTTCTAATTTTTATATCACATCGGTAAATCGTTCCGTCTCCGAAGATTTAGCTTCTTTTTTTCTTCGAAGATTCGATAATTACGAGGAAAAAAATATCTTTCTTCTCGGTGAGCGTTTTAAAGGATTAAATGATTTTTTAGACCTCGATGTGTATTTTCGTCAAATTTTGACTATGATCTGAAAGATGTCTGAAACTGGTCGAAAAATAAGAAATCGGAGGCTTATAAAATCTTTTAGATATAAGCAATTTTTTGTTTTTTTCTCATTTTGTTCCTTGCCGTGCGGGACACTACGACGAAGCCAGAGCAGTTGGGACTCGTCCTGTGGGCTTATGAGAGACAAAAAAAATGACCGAGACCTTTTTTCCTCGCCAGAAAACTCGTTTGAGGTCATTGTTGAGGCTACCTCAAGATTTTTTAATTTGAATGGGACACATTTGCAATATCTACATAGCGTTTCGTACGTAAAAAAAAAAGCTCCTGCGAGGCGGACCAACGAATATTTTTCAACGACACTCGAAACATTCTACAGACAGAATACCTCTTGTAAATAAATAAAATCAAATGAAATTCGAAAAATCTCTCGCAGCCAAATCATTGATCATTTATAATGAAAATTTCGTATGTACATTTTTTTTCCTTTAACATAATGTATTCAAAGCGAATCCTACCTCCGGTGAATGGCTCGAACCTTGAGAATAATGGCTCAATGTGAGATAATTCGATATCGTACGATCGTGACGTATGAACCCCGTGACGTCACGGCCAATTTGTATACGCGAGAAACATAATTCCCTATGTCGCGCTCCGCGACGAATTCGAATCTTTGCAGAAACCGCGATAATTTTTTTGAGATCACGGTAGTGGCCTCGCGATTGGTCGACCGCGCTCTTTCCCCGAAGATCGAAGTTCGCTCGTTGGTCGAACTTTCGCACGTACGAATTGTCGATGTACGATTCGAAACCGGCGAGGAGGGAGATATTTTCAGGGTCGATGTCTGTGAAGTGTATCGTAATGCGCGAAATTGAATAATCAAAACCAACAGAATTCGAAATCTTTGGAACTTCTCCACTTGTTTGTCTCCAATGACCACGTCCCGAGGGCAGTGATGTAAAGTCGTAACGTGACCGTCACAGGACCGTCATATGACGAATGCTAAATTTGCGAAAATCACGAAAATTACCGAGACCCGATTCTCACAGCTCCATAAAATTAGACATGCAACTACAATTTGAAAATTTGCAATTTATACCATTCGATTGGTAGTCGTTTGGTGGTGATTGTTAGCCTAATTAAGACATTTGGTCGTCAAACGTTTAATTACAATGTTTAAAAAAAAAAACAAATGAGGCCCAAAGTTAGCGAAACATGTTTTCTTTAAATTTATTCAAACAGGACTCAATCGATGCGGAATCGTTTGGTGGTCAAGAATAATATAATTGAAACTTTTGTTGGTCAATTTTTTTCGGCGGCAATTTGACGAAAAAAAATAACAGTGTTTGTCCAACTTTCTCTCATTTCTTGTTTTAATTATTGTAGTTAAACAATTGACCAATGTGGATCGAAAAAAAGACGTTCAGTTTTTTTTTTTTTTTGGGAAATGTGCAAACTATAATCTTTACATTAACTGTTTGGGGTAGAATTGATACGTATGAATTAAAATATGATCAACGAATATATGTATATATATATAGCCGCATCTAATGCAGACATTCACCTCACGCTAGTCATAGCGCGCGGTAAATGAGTTCGTTTTCAGAGTAAGTATATATATCCAATAAATATGGATATACTTTCCAAGTAAAATAGAGCGCGCTCCAGCTTACTCTGAAAATGATCAGACCTCATGTCACATGGCGTGCATGAAAATGACGGTCATTTTACATACAAAACGGTAGGAAACGAAAATGACGTCACGTGACGGTTGCGTGACCAGTCACTGACGCAGGTATAAAATGACGATAATTTTGCATCACCTCGCGAGCCGCTGAGGTTAGTTTGGGGCGAGGAAAAGGCGGAAGGGGGGGGGGGGGGGGGTCGATGGTGCGAAACGTAGGGAATTTCTTTGCACAGTTGAGAGACGTGCCTCGACTACTGGGCGAGTCGAGAGTGAGCCCGGCTTCAAAAGCTAGTTTTATCCGCGCGTGCGTCAGTGTCGGACGGACACACCGAGAGAGGCTGCTGCCGACTTCGACTCGAGAATACGTTTATAACCCGGAGGGCCATAATCTCGTCGGTTCTCTGATAGGAAAAGAAAAACACACTCTCCACACCCGATACGTGAGTCGAATCGATATAATTCCTAAACAAAAAATGTACCCAATGACGATGAAAAAAAAGTTATCTACGTAGCGAAATTATTGCATCGCCGGGCGAGCAACGATGTATTTCGTTTCTTTTTTTTTTTGCAAGATCGCGAGATTTTTTCTGGCTCGCGAGATTCGTTCTCGGCGAGCGCAAAGTCTCGACGACTGTTGACGTACAGCTTCGACGCTCGACTTTCCGGTTCAATTAGCCGTTGAATCGATAATCCTCCTCGTCGAGGCTCGACGCTGCTTTGCGGACGATCCGTCATTAAGAATATCGCTGATGCTGCTAACTCACATAACCTATTCGCCGATATAGCACGTATTGTTACCAACCGTACGTCATCGATTGCGCGTTAAAGCCGCCGGCCCGACGAGCCATTCGGCGGACAAATTTCTAAATTGTTTTTTTTTTTGCTCCGAGATAACACAGCATAAGTTGGAAAAAATACTATCGATAATTCCGATATGTTGTTCTAATTTTAGGGTTTCGAACGGAAAGAAGTTGATTCACTCGGTTACATTTACGTAAACTCGAATGTTCGAATTTTGGCGAGTTAATTTTCAGAGTAAATCGAGAGAAGACTCAATCGGCGATTTGCGAACCGTTTAACCTCAAAAATAAAATAAATCGTTCGAGCTCCACGAATTTTTGGGTCTCGAGCGAGTCGATCGTTTACGAGCGACCGGCGTCTCGCGAACGATTCGACGCTAAACTAAAAAATCGTTTCGAACTCCGCCCGGTCGATTCGAATTCGACATTTTTGTCAAACAAAAAAAAGTTTCATCCTTCGCAGGGTTGATTCGAATTCGACATTTTTCTTCTACGATTCGACGTTAAAAAAAAAAAGTTTCATCCTTCGCCCGGTTGATTCGAATTCCGCAAAGATGTTTTTCACAATGAACAATATAAATTCAAATACAAATTCACCGTCTGGATGTTCGATAGTATTTTCCGTTTAAAAATCACAGCTATTCATTTACGAAGGAACTTCGTCGACGGATAAACAAGAGGCTGTTATTTTTATACGGAAAATACTATCGAATATCTAGTTGGTGAACCCGATACATAAAAACCGAGTAAAAATTATGGATTGTTCTTTGAAAAAACTGAACGAATATGTATCTTTGAAAATTGGCACAAAAGACTTAATATTTTTGCAAATCCATTGCAATTTATGTTCTTCATGGTTAAGGAGATCAGCTATAGTACAATTTAAAAAATTTGGATGAAGACTTAAAAAATGTAGATGGAGACTTAAAAAATTTAGTTTTAGACGTAAAAACAACCTCCTTAAGCCGCCCGAATTTGTGGGTCTCGGGCAAAGCGATTGTTTGCGGTCATCGGTCGAATCGTTCTTGCGAGCGATTCGCCGTTGAAAAAACATCGTTTCAATATCTGCCCGGTCGATTCGAATTCGGCAAAGATTTTTTTTTCTTTACTGCTTCTATAATAATAACAATAAGACATTATAGTATTCTGTATAGTTAACCCGGTAGTGTACACAGAGGTTTATCGACGCTCGACTGACTTCGCAATTCCTTGAAGAATTTGCCTTGAACATCGAGTTTGCAATAACGCGATGGAAGCGGTCGCGCGATGCCGCGAAAGAAAAACGTTACGCATTTATTATCCCCACCCCGCGTCGTCCACGCTCTATCGCAAATAGCGTGCGATAAATATCGCACGGTATTGGCGATCGCAAATATCGCAAATATAATCAATTGTAATTAAAAAAGAAAAGAAAATCCATTGACTTGAAGATTAATTATATGCCGCATGCTCAGAGAATGATGCCAAAATATAATCGTTTTTAATCTTTCATAAACTACAATAAAAATAAAAAAAATTACATGGTTACCCAAGGAAAAATTGTTTTTTTTTCATCTTCGACTTTTATTACTCTGTGGAGACAACAAAAAAATGTTGAAACGCTTATAGAAAAATAATCGTTTCAAATTTTTCGTGAACATTTTAAAAAACAATGTTTTTGGGAAAATTTGATTACCCAGGGATTTTTTTTTAATTTAGATTTTTATTGTTCTGCGGGGACAACAATAAAAAAATGTTGAAATGCTTATATATAATATACGCGATAATACGCATTCATTATCCCAACCCCGCGCCGTCCGCGCGCTGTCGCTAATACCGTGTGACAAACAAATCAATTGGCAATACAATTACGACTACGATCAGCGGTAATTTTATTCTTCGAAATTTTTCCCATCAGAAAAACTATTTTTTTACATAAATGAGGTATTAAGAAAAAACACATATTCAGAAAAGAATCCCGGAAAACAATCGTTTCCAATTTTTCGTAAACATTATTTGAGTGAAACTTCTTTTTTCAATTCCGAGGAAAAATTGAATAATTTACCTTGGATTACCCGAGGAAAAATTGTTTTTTTTTTTTTTTGCGTCATCTTCGATTTTTATTTTCGCTTTTGTTTTTTGTTGTAACACTTAAAACTTATCGAACTTATTGAAATATAATGAATGAAGCGATAGATAAGACAAGAGGAAAATCGCGACACGTTGGGTTTCGATGCTGAGCGTGTATTTACACACCGCCCGCGAAAATTATGCGCGCTCGCCGTTGGCGCTTCCTCGTTTTTCAAAGAATTTGTTTGACCCGTTTCGAGGCCGAGGCCTTTCTAGCATCGGCGGTGCACAAAGACTAAGTTCCGTCACGTGATCTTCTGTCGTCACGACGGCCAATGCTAATTTCGACTGCATGATTCGATATTTTTTTAGTCACTAAGCGCCAAGTACTGTCCCGCCATAACGGTCGAAGAAAAATTGGATTGCACGAAAAAAAAATCTATCGAGCGAATATCTAAAAAAAAAAAAAAAAATCCTTCCAATTTATCTAAATATTTCAAAAAAATAAAGTAAAAACACGCCAGAAAAATAATATTTCGAAAATTAGAAACGTTTCTTTCATCAGCATGCAGCGAGTAACAATCTCTTTGAGTCAATACATATTTTTCTCGTGACATCTCATTTGTTAAAAAAAAAAAAAAAACGTGTTTCTAGCGGACAAAAATTACGAAAAACGAAAGTGATCGAAAATTGTAAGAAAAAAAAAAATGTTCGAAGTGATCACGTGAATGTGCTGTTCAAATTTAAATTATTTTCGGAAATCTTCCCCTCTATTGCGATTGTGACGAATTCATCTTATCGCTCTCTGTGCAGCCTTGTTTCGAGGTCAAGGTCGCGTTCTTCGATTGCCCGAGCGGCCCTCGCCCCGCCCTCGCGCTCATCTCCCTTTCAAGCTCGAGGAGAACGTGTTTTCCAGGCTACAATCTCTTAGATATTAATAGGACACATCTATCGATCGCGCAAACAACACCGACGAAAAAAAAAAAGCAAAAATACTGAAACTTATTTCTCGACACATAGTCGAGCTCCGTGTACGTACGTAGGTCTTTTTTCTCGCTTTCGATGCGATTATGTACGCATTTAGTTACATTATGTTCGGAGATAACTGAAAATTACAATTTTTAATGAACTCTCGGTCTCTCGCGCAAAAGCTGCGCTGACGCCGGCGAGAGCTCGCGCTATTACGCAATGGAATTAATCTCGCTAACGAAGTTTCGTCCGACGAGCCGTCCACCGAGCTTTTCCACGCCGTTCGTGATCGGAGGTATAAAAAAAAAAATGCACGAAATTTATCCACAGGAAGACACGCTCGAAACGAGCAAATCTGCTGCAGGGCACGGATAAATATCGAAGGTCGGGCGTCAGAAAGACAAATCGGGCACGCTTATACACGATGTGCATGTGCTTATCGCATTAAGATTATGTGAAACATTATTCGGCAAGTCCGTCGCTCGCTCGGACGGTGACAAATAACAGAAAAATAATCGGAAAATAATCGGATAATAATCGGAAAATAATCGGAAAATAATCGGAAAATAATCGGAAAATAACCGGAAAATAATCGGAAAATAATCGGAAAATAACAAGAATGTAACAGGAAAGTAACGGGAAAGTATCAGGAAAACAGCATGAAAATAACTGGAAAATAGGGACTATTTGTTACCGATCGCGGCATCTCGCACGCCCTCGATCGAAAAATTATTCTCGGTGCGACCGAGTGTCTGTGAACGTCGGTGAGATTTTCCTTGAATTTAAATATCACATAGATTATTAAATGATAGATTTTTCTAATTCCCGTCGAGCTCACGGGAAGAGCTCCTGACACGTGCCGACGAAGCGAAAATTCACGTGCCTTGCAGATGGCCGAGTGGCACGTAGCAATCACGGGGTTGCTTGAACCGCGATAACCGAGTGTTGGGGGGGGGGGGGGGGGGGGGTTTGAACTAATGGTCACCCCTGTAGTGTCAGTGACTACCGGTCACAGGAGGTCGCGATTAACGCAATCGACGATTAAGTAACACACTATTGTCACTCGACACCGAGTTACATTAATTGTTTGTACAATGTATCGCGTGCCTGCCGAGTTAGCCTAGAATTTTAAAGTAGCCACCGCTACTTTCAGCCTCGAGCTCTTCGAAATTTGTACGGCGCTTCCGCGAAACTGCAAATTTTCCATTGGATTGCCTGCACCATTTTCATTATTGTGTAATTTTGAAGGTCGAGTCGTTCAACCTTTTACAAGACCCAAACGGCGAAACGCTTTGAAACTCGTAACCTTTCGACCCTCAAAAACTTTTGACCTCGTGACCCTTGAAACTTTTAACCGTTCGATACGATACACATAATGGAAAGTTGTGTGTTTGCTTGTCCGAATTCTTGAGAATCCATAGGCTCCCCTTCCAGATGCTAATACACAATAATAACTACAGTAGAACCCCGTTTGTCCGAGGCCATGTGGGAAGAGCGTGCGTGGGTTGAGTCCAATGTTAAACAACCCGGATAACATACTCAATTCGACTTGTACCATCGTATATATTTTTAAATAACCCCGCTTCATATAAACATCAATATTATTAGTCAGTTTAGTTATTTTTTTAAATACAATTATAATTTCGTTAATTAACATTAACTTCGTACGAACATAGACCATTGACTCAAAAATCGAAACGATATACATAATGGAAAGTCGTGTGTTTGCTTGTCCGAATTCTTAAGAATGAATAGGCTTCCCTTCCAGATGCTAATACATAATAATAACTACAGTAGAACCTCCTTTGTCCGAGGCCATGTGGCAAGAGCGTGCGTGGGTTGAGTGAAATGTTAAACAACCCGGATAACATACTCAATTCGACTTGTACCATCGTATATATTTTTAAATAACCCCGCTTCATATAAACATCGATATTATTAGTCAGTTTAGTTATTTTTTTAAATACAATTATAATTTCGTTGATCAACATTAACTTCGTACGAACATAAACCGTTGAATTGGGTGCTTCGGGATAACGTGGAGGCTCGGTGAATCGAAGGTCGGATAAGCGAGGTTCCACTATATTCGCTTACCGTAGTATTCCGGTACTACGCGTTTCTATAAGTTGCGTACAACAATGCGTTGCACAACGATGCTGTACAGTATTATAGCGTGCGATAAACACATTTTTCGATCGTAAATACATCATTACGGAAATACGTAACTTCCGGTTTGAAAAATCTCATTTTTCGACCGGAAATGACGTCACTACGGAAATACGTCACTTCCCGTTTGAAAAATCTCATTTTTCGACTGGAAGTGACGGAAAATCGTTGTCACTACGGAAATACGTAACTTCCGGTTTGAAAATCTAATTTTTCGACTAGAAGTGACGTCGTTGTAAAAGTACGTCGCTCTCGATTCGGAAAATCTAATTTCTTGACCGGAAGTGATGTATTTTCTGGTGTGACGGAATATACCTGAAAAAAATCATCAGCGTTGCCAATTAACATTTTAACCGCGTCGTCAAGTTCAGTCATAACTGTGCAATGGTCGGTCTCGTTCGAAAAAGCGAAAAAAATTGCAAATTTTTTGTACTCGTTAAAACAGCGATCGATGTAATTTTATCGTTCGACAACTACCCGCCGATAGAGAACTGTGAGGAAAAGAAAAAAGTTCAGGGTCCGTTTTAATCGTGACTGAGAATCACGCGACGTCGAGAGATACGCGATTATCGGGCGTGTCAATGCGTTAATAAGAAAAGATTGAACTATAAGTAACAATAAAAAAAAAGAGCCGAGAGAAAAAGAGAGAGAGAGAGGCAAGAGAGCAAACAATATCGTACGATTACGTTGGTGGGATGTATCGCGCGAGAAACGCGTTTCGGAGTTACATATGAGAGCTCGTTGTCAATTCGACCGGAGCTCAGTAGGCCTCCGTCCGCGTCGCGAGTACAGTCCTCTTACCCGTGGCCTTCTATTCATCTCACGTTACTGGTATTGCCACCATTATTATTATTACTATTATCATTAATATCGTTATTCTTAATTTTACGAATATTTTACCGAATAAGCAACGGGAGTGGCGCAAACGAAGCGACAACGCTTTTCAAATTTTCGACGTCGGTTTAACGATCGATCGTCGATTATCGAGGAGCGTAAGTTGCACGGCGAAACAAATTTATCGGTGTGTGCGGTTAACGTTCGAGTGTCAAGAGTTATTCGCCGTTAGGTATTGTGAATTGTGCGAGACCGGGGAGCACGATCGACATTGATTGTTTCGTAACGTTTATCGTAAATGAAATAACTCGTACGGTGTTATCGTCGTATCGGATTAGCAATTTTCCGCCTTAGCGTACCTCGAAAGGCATCGGTGTCGATGAACCCCGGCGCATTCAGCATCTACGGATTTTCCCATTCGAGATCGTAAACCGTTTCGATATTGCGCTTTTAGCGGCAGCGATTAAAGCACACGCAAGCTTATTCTCTTGCTAGCGATAGTAGTAAGCAATTACCAGCAGCGTGCAACGGTAATTACTTACTGCTAGTAACAATTACTATTTTCTTGTAGTATTACAATTTTCGTTATTGCTCACCACTAAAGTAAGTTAGTGATTGCTTACTAGCAAAGTAAGTGAGTAATCACTTACTACCAAAGTAAGTGAGTGATCACTTACTAGCAAAGTAAGCGAGTAATCACTTACTACCAAAGTAAGCGAGTAATCACTTACTACCAAAGTAAGTGAGTAATCACTTACTACCAAGTCAAGTGAACAATCACTTACTACCAAAGTAAGCGAGTAGTTACTTACTACCAAAGTAAGCGAGTAACTACTTACCACCAAAGTAAGCGAGTAATTACTTACTACCAAGTCAAGTGAACAATCACTTACTACCAAAGTAAGCGAGTAGTTACTTACTACCAAAGTAAGCGAGTAATTACTTACCGCCAAAGTAAGCGAGTAATTACTTACCACCAAAATCAGTGAATAATTACTTACTAATGAAGTAAGTAATTACTTCGACTACTTACTACTGGTACCACTACCATCGGTAATTACTGACTAACAGTGGTTAGTAATTGCTCTTACCGATAATGACTAATTATTGGGTGAATGTTACGCTTAACTATCGTAAACCGTCGAATAGCTGTAGAGAGCAGCTGTTAGTGCGGTCATTACGCCTGGCATCCTCCCCGCCCCAGTGAAAGTCTCGAGACAACGGTGAAAGTCAGACACGAGTCGCGTGAAGCGTGTGTTACTTTCGTCGACGCAACAGACCGGTCGTCGAAGTTTATTCTGCAACAGAGTGACCGGCTCGTACAACGCTTATTGCACAAGTGCTCACTGACCCCTGCTATCTCATCGCCTCACCGACACTCGCTGCGTTCGCATACATTTGTATGAGCCTTCTTTTCATCGGTTCGGTGCTACGTTCATACTTTTTTTTTTTTTTTTTTTTGCTTCCTCAAACGCCGACCTTGACTCGCGTGACGCGTGCGAACCACGCGATACAACGCGCGGGCTCGTCAATTACATTCGCGACGAACTCCGCATACGCCGGAGGGCGCCCGAGCGCCCTCGCGCTTCAAATTGGAAAGCGTTCGGAATATCGCGTCGTTCGCTGATCGTACCGACTATAGACGTTCCGCTTATTTTCACGATTGTTGGTCGCAACAATCGTTATTAGCTCGGAAATGCGCCGTTAGATCGATTGGATTCAGAGCACTCTGAAAATCGACTACGAAAAAGTATCGAGCGATATTAATATTTATAACAATAATACGAATAATAATGATGATCATTGTTTATTGTAGATACATCTATGATTCATTGTGCGCACGTAAGAATACAAGAATTCGTAATGCGGGGAGTCGAAAATCTTAAATATTTGGCATTAATTTGGAAAACTGTCATTTCAGCACCCGGTGAAGTAAAATTGTTTTACTACTATCTTCGTTTATTGAGAACAACAACGAATACGTAAAATATTCGAGCATTAAAAAATGACATTAACAAACATTAAACACTAAAGTTTTAGTATCTTATGATTTTATTGCTATTTTACTGAATTTTAGAAAAAACGTTTTTGCCGGTTCGCATCGTCCTTCCCGCTGACGGTGCCGATGAGTCGAGATTGCAGCTCTAGAAGATAATATAAATCACAATTATTATCATCATTATTATTACTATTACTATTACAATTATATTATATTACATTATATTATTTTATATTATTTTATATTATATTATATTATATTATATTATATTATATTATATTATATTATATTATATACATTATATTATATCATACTAGCGGGTTATTGTGGCTCGCAGCAATTTCTGGCCGTAAACCCTTATTATTCCAAATACTTCAAAAGACGGGTTCAATACTTGGACGGGTGACCGCGGTCATCCATCCAAGTACTGTCCCCCCCCCCTCGATTCTTGGCACGACGGCGACGACGGCGGCGGTGAAATCTTTTTATATTGTAGATAGATTATATTATATTATAAACATGATGTTCTGCAGAGCGCTTTTCGCGAGCAATGTATCTAACGCCGGTTCATTTGTTCGCTTAACGTTGTACGACGGTTACATCGGTACAATCTCAGAAAAGGCGGTGCTCGAAATCGCGATAAGATTGTTTCGATAACGGCCGACGAGCGGCACACTTTCTAGCCTCTTATCGTAACTATCGCGCAGGTTCGTTTTCGGGACGCAGGAATGTAGTCTGGTGGCTCTTACCAATCATAAACTTTCTCAAACTTTCTTTGGCACACGAAATTCATTGGCACAAGAACGATTCGAAAGAAACCGGTTTTCCGTCTTTGCCGTTCGATGCCTCCTCTTGACCTTCGGACGGTAGTTCTTCTAGTTTGCCGATAAAAAGAACATCTAAACGCCGAATAATCCGAGAAGCGAGGATCTGAATAAACCGTCATTTTAAAGAATTAAAATCACATTCCGATCACAAGACCGAGCAAAATTTGCCCGTTGGCAATTTTTTAATTAACCGAATTATGAAAGCATGCTCACCCGGAAAACTTTTCTTTAACATACGTTATACTCGCCCTTGTGATTATTGAAACGAGCGGTTTATCGCGACGGCTCTATCTGTAATTCATTCGGCGAGGTTTGAATAATTGCTCAGTGCCATGGAGTGGGAAATCGGGTTAATGTTATGTGAAATACCGCGGTCGGTATCGAAAACTGTACTAAACTTTTTTTTTCTTATCGCGCGATTTTTTTTTCAATGCTGCTCATTTTTTTTTTTAGAAAAAAATGAATTCAGGCCGGATGCGAAATTACCTTGCGCATCCTTCGCGAATTTGCTTTTTCTTAAAAGAAAATTAGCACCCTTGAGTTAAGTTCATTACAGTTTTCATTACCGACCGCGACATTTCACTTCCCCTCAAAACCACATGGAACACCTCACTCCCCGTCCGTCCCGGGCCCAGACGGTATCAAAAACTGTAATCAACTTTTCTCACTGGTTTTCGTATGTATTGTCAAAAGAAATGTCACATCGAAAGCGGATATCCACCGTAAAAATAAATTGCACATTTAATGTGATGGAACTCGAAATATTCTTTCATTGCTTACATGAATTCACCAACAATATACTTTTTTTTGTAAAATTGTAACACCAAATATAAAAATCATAAATCTTTTGCCTCAAAACGGCATTCGGTGCAGTTTTCGTCACCAACTGGGCGCGTGGCAGGTGAGCTGTGAGTTATACCGCATCACTTCAATTCTGCTCGTAACTACACACTGTAGAAAAATCCTTCCCGTGGAAAAGTTCCATCATTGTTAACTGATGAATGCGCATCAACAGGTTTTTTTTTACTACAAATTTTCTCATATCATTCGTATAATTTTCATATCAGTTCACCGCAATGCAAAGCATCGGTGGCTGCTTTTTATCGCGAGGCTCGACAGCCGATTCGTTAGCGATTCTTTTTCCACCTGTGCCCAATTGACAAGATAACACACCGCGTAGTATACAATCTAATATTGTATTTATAGTTTGTGGGCTGTTTTTAGATATTAACTGGAAACGAGGCTTCAACAATGTCCGCCAAAGCTATTCGCGAGGCCACCGGCAAGGATCTCATTAACAGAAAGCTCGCCGTCGGTACAAACGCGGCGAAGTGTCGTTTCGTCGCCATCGACGAGAACACCAACTGGACGACGATCGTCGCCGATCATCCGTGGCTGAAGACCGACAAGCTTGTCGTTAAACCCGATCAATTGATCAAAAGACGCGGCAAGCTCGGTCTCATCAAAGTGAATGCCGACTTCGCCACGGTCAAGTCATGGGTCATGGAACGCATGAACAAGGATCAGAAGGTCGAGAAAGCAACTGGAAAACTCAGGAACTTTATCATCGAGCCTTTCGTGCCTCACGCACCGGTATTACAATTACAATTACAATTACAATCACAATCACAATCACAATTACAATTGGAATTACAATTACAATTACAATTACAATTACAATTGGAATTACAATTACAATTACAATTGGAATTACAATTACAATTACAATTACAATCACAACGATAACGATAATGTATTATTGATTTTTCAGGAAGAAGAGGCTTACGTATGCATCTATTCTCACCGCAAAGCGGACACGATACTATTTCATCACCAGGGTGGTGTCGACATCGGCGACGTTGACGCTAAAGCCCTAAAGCTTGAGGTGCCAGTTGGCACCGATTTACCCGACATTGCGACGCTAACGGAAAAGCTGCTGGTAAACGTGGCAGACGACAAAAAAGAGTAAGATTTCTTTTTGCTTTAATTCATTGATAAGCCGTGAAGAATTGCCTAAAATCAACACTTTGCTCCTTGCAGCGTTATCGCAAAGTTCATCGAATCGCTGTACAAGCTGTACGTGGATCTCTACTTCACGTATATGGAGATAAATCCACTGGTAGTTACGGACGATGCCATTTATATATTGGATCTGGCGGCGAAGCTCGACACGACGGCGGACTTCATCTGCCGTCCGGATTGGGGAGAAATCGATTATCCACCACCTTTCGGACGTGACGCTTATCCCGAGGAAGCCTACATAGCTGATCTCGATGCTAAATCTGGTGCTAGTCTTAAATTGACCATTCTCAATCCTACCGGAAGGATATGGACCATGGTGGCCGGTGGAGGTGAGTCGTAGGGAGAAAAGATGCCAGTTGTCAGATTTTCTATATGTTGATGCGCTATACGGAATTAACGAGTCGATGAATGAGTATTTACTGTACAGATCGCTAAACGCACTGTTTTATCGCTAAACTTTGGCCCTAGAAGTAACATGCTCAGGACTGTTGTTGCATAGGTCATATCGTACAAAAAAAAAGTATCTTGCGAAAATGGCTCCAACGCTCCGATTGCCATTGATTAATTGGAAGAAATTAACGTGTTCATGGATGAGAATGCACATCAGAAGTGCATCTCGACTATCCCGATCGTTTACTCCACAGATTGCTAAACACATTATTTTTTCGTTAATCTTCTACCCTACGAGTAAGATGTTCAGAACCGTCATTGTATAGGTCGAATCATACAGAAAAAAAATAAATCTTGCGAAAATGACCTTTGAGCAACCGTTTACCGTCAAAAGTGCGATTTGCAAAAAAAGAATCCATATCTGACTTGATTCATTGTATTTCACAGGCGCATCGGTGATATACTCCGACACGCTCTGCGACCTCGGCGGCGCTTCGGAATTGGCGAACTACGGTGAATACTCGGGCGCCCCGAGCGAGCAGCAGACATACGAGTACGCAAAGACGATCCTGAGTCTGATGACCAAAGAGAAACACGCCGAGGGCAAGGTCTTGATAATAGGAGGTGGCATAGCGAACTTCACCAACGTCGCCGCTACCTTCAAGGGCATAGTGAAGGCTCTCCAAGAATTCCAGCCGAAGCTCGTCGAGCACGACATAAGAATATTCGTGAGACGCGCGGGACCGAATTATCAGGAAGGCCTCAGAATAATCCGCGAAGTCGGCAGACGCCTCGCCATACCAGTTCACGTCTTCGGACCGGAAACGCACATGACCGCTATATGCGGTATGGCGCTGGGCAAAAAACCGATACCCGATCCGGAGGCTCAGGAATTCTCGACGGCGAATTTTTTGCTGCCCTCCGGACAGGACGTCGGTCCGACTTCGCCGTCGAGCCTCGCTCCATCGTCGTCTTCCGAGCCTCCCGAGCTTCCGCCCTTCAAGAATACCGACTCCGTCGACTCCGCCGGCTCCGGTCGTCTCTTCAGCAATCAAACACGCGCCATAATCTGGGGCATGCAGACCCGAGCCGTGCAGGGAATGCTCGACTTCGATTTCGTCTGTCGTCGCTCCGTGCCGTCCGTCGCCGCGATCGTTTATCCTTTCGTCGGCGATCACAAGCAAAAGTTCTACTGGGGACACAAGGAGGTTCTCATCCCAGTTTACAAGCAGATGAAAGACGCCATGACCAAACATCCCGATGCGGACGTCATGGTCACGTTCGCCTCGCTCAGATCCGCGTACGAGAGCACCGTCGAGACTCTCCAGTTTCCCCAGATTCGAACGATCGCCATTATAGCCGAGGGTATACCGGAAAACATGACGAGAAAATTGATACTCTCGGCGAACGAGAAAGGCGTCACTATAATCGGACCGGCGACCGTCGGTGGCGTGAAACCCGGATGCTTCAAGATCGGCAACACCGGCGGCATGATGGACAACATCCTGCACAGCAAGCTTTATAGACCTGGCAGGTAAGAAGAAAAATGTCGTTAAATTTACGAACTATGGGCAAACTCTTTTATTTATCTAAATAATAGTTGAGTTTACATGAGTCTGTATGAATTAAATTTTTTAGTTCTTTATTTTTTTACTACGTAAGTATCGCAGGTCCCACTTTGGGATTTTTTTTTTCGGAATCGGCATACAAAGTCAAATACCGTGTAAAATTGGAACGAGAATCGAAGGTGTGTTTTTGGTAGAAAAAAATTCTTAATTATATCATAAATATTGTGTCATTTATTAATTTATTTAAGGGTCACGCAATTTTACAAAGAAAGAATATACAGACATAAAGAGAGAAATAAGATTTAGTTTCGTGTATTCCAGATAAGTGAAATTATAGGATCACAATAGATTGAATTATGATAGTGAGTTGTCAATGGACGAGAAGTTTGGGGAGAAATTCGATAGTTATTCGTAGAGTTAGGATTTATTTATTAAATTCATGCTTACATTTTACACAAATTTTCAATGTACATTTTTTTTTTCCAGCGTGGCTTACGTCTCCCGTTCGGGCGGTATGTCGAACGAGCTCAACAACATAATATCGAAGGCATCGAACGGAGTGCTCGAGGGTGTAGCGATCGGTGGCGACCGTTATCCGGGCACGACCTTCATGGACCACATAATGCGCTACCAGGAGAACCCGGAAGCGAAGTTGATAGTGCTGTTGGGCGAGGTCGGCGGGGTGGAGGAGTACGAGGTCTGCGAGGCTCTCAAGTCCGGCAAGATAACGAAGCCGCTGGTGGCGTGGTGCATCGGCACGTGCGCGAGCATGTTCAAGTCCGAGGTGCAGTTCGGTCACGCCGGTTCGATAGCCCACAGCAATCTGGAGACCGCCTCGGCGAAGAACGCAGCGCTGAAGTCGGCCGGAGCTTTCGTGCCGGAGAGTTTCGACAACTTGGGCGACTTGATCGGCACCGTTTACCGGGGTCTCGTAAGACAGGGGATCGTCGTCGCCGAACCGGAAGTTCCACCGCCGACGGTCCCGATGGATTACAACTGGGCTCGTGAGCTCGGTCTGATCAGGAAACCGGCGTCGTTCATGACGTCGATATGCGACGAACGAGGCCAGGAGCTCCTTTACGCCGGCATGCCGGTGACCGAAGTTCTCAAGCAGAACGTCGGCATCGGCGGTGTCGTATCGCTTCTCTGGTTTCAACGCTGCCTGCCTATAACGTATTGCAAATTTTTGGAGATGTCGCTGATGCTGACCGCGGATCACGGACCGGCCGTATCGGGCGCTCACAACACGATAGTTTGTGCCCGAGCCGGCAAAGATTTGGTCTCGTCTCTCGTGTCCGGTCTGCTGACGATCGGCGATCGTTTCGGTGGGGCCCTCGACGGCGCCGCGAGAATGTTCTCCGAGGCGTACGACGCCGGTCTTCATCCCCAGGAGTTCGTCAACAACACCAGGAAGAAGGGTAAGCTCATAATGGGCATCGGGCATCGAGTTAAATCCATCAACAATCCGGACATGAGGGTGAAGCTCATCAAGGAATTTGTTCTCGAAAATTTTCCTGCCAGACCGCTTGTCGATTATGCGCTGGAGGTCGAGAAAATTACGACGAGCAAGAAGCCAAATCTTATACTGAACGTCGACGGTATTATCGCTTGCGCTTTCGTCGACATGCTGAGAAACAGCGGTAGCTTCACGAGAGAGGAGGCACAGGAGTACGTCGAGATCGGCGCCATTAACAGCCTCTTCGTTCTCGGAAGGAGTATAGGATTCATTGGTAAGTTGAACTCGCGGGAAGTTACCGGGGTGAGATTTGACCGTCGGGTAACGCCATGTACTCGTCCGGCGCTGAAGGGGAAGTGAAATATCGGCGGTAGGGTAATGAAAACTGTAATGAACTTTTCTCAAGGGTGCTAATTTTTTTTTAAGACAAATCAAATTCGAACCTCATGCGCAAGGTGACGTCTAACCAGAAGTACATCACGTATTTCCAGTGTGGCGTGACTTCCGGTAAAAAATCAAGATTTCCAAACAGGAAGTGACATTTTCTCGTATGGCGTCACTTCCAGTCGAAAACGGAGGTTTTCAAACAGAAAGTGACGTCATATCGGAAGTACATCATGTATTTCCGGTATGGCGTCACTTGTGGTGAAAATCCAGATTTTCAAACCGGAAGTGAGTGATATTTGCCTGTGCGGTTTCACGTCCGGTCAAAAATCAAGATTTCCAAACCGGAAGTGAGGCTTTCTCGTATGACGTCACTTCTGGTCAAAAACTATGATTTTCATACCGGAAGTGTCGTCACAGAGAATTTTTTGTAATTTTTTTTATCTGCCAAGCAGTCGCGTTACCCAGTGCTTATAATTAAGTCGGCTTCGTTCTGGCTGTCCGCGCCGGTCGGTGAAGGGTCGATATGGCGTTTTTGGCGTACGGCACCCAATGATGTACCATTTTTCTAGTTTCGGCAAAATCTCACTTTGGCGATTGTACTGTCGACTGGAGCGTCACTCGCGACTCCGCGCGTCTTTGACTCGATTTAATTTGATTTTCTTTGCTTCGCAGGTCACTACATGGACCAGAAGAGGCTGAAGCAGGGTCTCTACCGGCATCCGTGGGACGACATCTCTTACGTGCTACCGGAACAATATAACTAGGAGAAATCCGGGGCAAAGCTTCGAGCAACAGAGAGTGAGAGAGCTTCGATTCTCGTTTATCCGTCACAACACAAAATCGCACAGCACGAAACGAGGAGATAATATGAGTGCTTTAGAGATAACAGCACCCGTTAATCGACACAATCGTTGTATCAAATAAGAAAGAAAAAAAAAAGAATCTGTCTTAGAGCATTGCACTGGCCTAACCGTTGATTAACGAAAAAAAGGAGAAAAAAACATGTAAAACGAGTAAAGTGCGTCGACGCAAATAGATAGAGCACATTGCATGAGCTTCGAATTCTTATATTTGCGTTCGGGCTAAACAGTTGACGATCCTCGTAAACGACATTCCGAACTAGCATTTCGACAGTGAAAGGCGAGAGAGGGCGAGAGGAGGGAGAAACACACGAGGGTCGAATCATGATTATTACTTTTTTTTTCAAACGCGTGAAACAGGGTTTATATAAATAATTCGTCACGCGAGGCACAAAAAAAAACGAAGTAAAACATATGATAAAATGAAAGTTTCAATGAACGAAGAAAAAAATATAGTTAATGTATAATATTTATGTACGTATTATTATTTAAGCGTAAGTTTATAGCGGTCACCGATTCTACTCGCACTAATTCTCATTTGTAACGAATTAATACGAATACAATTTTTTCCATTTTTTTTTTTTTCTTGGTATATCAAAGTTTTAGGTGATATCGAACGTGGTTGCTGATCATATATGTATGTATATGTGTATATATAAATGTCTGTATGTATGTACATATATATACATATGAATATATATACAAATATATATATGTTTGCGCATAGGATACATATAGCATGTATATGTAAATTGGCCTCTGTATAAAATACAAAACGATTGTCAAATTGCATTGTGCTTTTATTCAAATTTGATTTATTTCGCTAGCCTAAGTACAGTGGAGCCTCTGTCAACTTATTACTCCGATAACTTGGTGTATCTCTCTTGAGGATGCATCACACATACATTCCTAAAGAAAAGTTTAAGTCAAGACCTTTCATTTTGCATAATAATAATGCAACATTTTAAATGAATTTCTTGAGTTTTTTTTAGGATTCATATGGATTTTGCCAGAATTTTACATAAATTTTTTTTTTATTTGAAAATTCCATGTGGAGACCCGAATTTCGGATGTATTAAGACGATTCCGCAGTACACATAAAAAATTTCGAGCCTGTTGCACCAACAGTTCCGTAGTTATCGGCTCAACAATTTTTCAAAAACGCAAAATTGTAAAATGTTAGAAAAGGCTGAAAAAATTTATGTGGCTTCTAGAAAATTAATGAATTTATTTGAAGAGAAAAAAAAAGGTTTACTGATTATTCGATGAACCATTTTTTCAGCAATTTGTTCACTACTTCTTGAAATTATTATTATGCAAAATCAACGTTCTTAGCACCATTAATACAGTTGATTTTTTTGGCAATAGGAAGTGTAGAAATTCTCGCTGAATCTCGCTTTCGGCTAGGAATGTACATGTGTAGCATCCTCAAGGTAGTTCGTGCGATACAGTCAAGCCAATCGAGTACCCGGATTAAAAAAATTACTTGTACACGTTTTAAAGGAGACACTTGCGAATTAAGGTCGAACTACATTAAAGAGTTCCTACTTTATGTAGAAAAAAATGTACAACAATGAATTTACAGAAAAACAACTCAGTTTACGCCAATAAATCCACGGGCATATTTTACGCAATTCTTGTGAATTTTGGTCCGAACTTGACGAGTGACAGCTTCGTTGAAATATGTTTTAAGAATTCACGGAGTAATTTGCATCGTTTAGATTCTCAATCAGAAGAAAAGTTTAGTCAACGTTGTAAGCTCTGCTCTTTTTCACAAACAAATTACTCTAATATGTAAACGATGAACATAATTATTAATGTTTACCTGTGAATTCGTTGAATATTTATCGAAGAACAAAATGAGCTTTCGCTACTCAAAATTGAATCGTAATTGCAAATTTCACTTCACAAGAATTGCGCAAAAATATGTTCGCGGATTTATCGGTGTAAGCTGAGTTACTTTTGTGTACATTCCTTGTTCAACATTTTATTCTACATAAAGTAGGAACTCTTTAATGTATATCAACCTTAGTTCGCACTGATAATCGCTTAAAAATGTCTACAAAGCAGTTTTTAGATCTTCGTAATCGATTGACTTGACTGTATCGCAAAGAATACCTTAAATTATTAAACGGACTTCCAAGAACTTATAACTTTCTCGTCAAAGCCATCATCGGCGCGCGCATGCGCACTGTCAAACACCGGATACACCGTCTCGTGAATGGTCGAGCGTGCTCGACTGGAACGTAGCTAGATTTCGAGAAACATAAGTGAAGAAAGGTCGCTTGTCCCGAGCTCGTAACATGTGAGAGGTCTGACTGTAAACCGTTTTGTTTCCACCCCCCTTTTTTCGAAGGACTTTAACAAAACTATTAGGTAAAAAAATAAATGCCAATTCTGCAGAATTTGATTATTGATGAAAAAAAAACCAATGATATTTTAGCTATCAAGATCTCTTGTGGAAAGCCCGTTCGATCTCGTCCTTCATTTTTCCTCGAGTCTCGGGCAGTACGAGAGCGACGAACACGGTCGCCAAAAACGAGATGGCGCAGTACGAGTAAATCATCGTTACCGGACCGTAAGCAACGAGACTGGGATAGAACTGAACGGCGGCGAAATTGTATAAAGCCGACAGGGACGTGGTCGTCGGTCCCAGAACATTGACGAATCTCGTTGGGTAAAGCTCGCCAATCATCGCCCAGGGTAGAGCCAGAAATCCAAAGGAGCCGGACACCTACGAGGTAATACAAGATTTTTTAAAAACAAATTTGTAAAAATGTATAAATTTATAAAAAACATATTTATAAAAATTTATAAATTTATAAAAAACATATTTATAAAAATTTATAAATTTATAAAAAACATATTTATAAAAACGTATGGGTGTAAATTTTGGGATGCTTACCACGAATAGGAAGATGCACGTGAGCGGAACCCAGGAGAGTTTGGTGGGCTCGAAGAATTGATTGTAAATTCCAAGTGCAGCGAGCGAGATCGTCATTCCCGTTCCGGAAACTAGAGCCACGGGTCTTCTGCCGAGTCTGTTGAAAAGAAAAAAAAAGATATTGCAGTGGACCTCAAAAGGATCAAAATTGTGGTAACGTATGCGCTGCTGAAAACTGAACAAACTTTTTCTTCGGCAAAACTTTTCGCGAACCATAGTTTTGTAATTCGAAAGGGTTAAAGTTTCGGCCAATCGGCGAAGGGCGACAGATGGCGCGACGAGCGGCAGAGCCATCGCACTGACTCAAGCTGGGACGCGCAGTGGGTCTAGCGAATAGGGTATTATTTTTCTATGCTATTTTCCGTGATCTCTAAGTGGTTCGGATTCTACTTCAATCAGTAAGTAGAACGACAACAACAAAACAGTGTTTCAATGGCAAAAACCGTGTCGAGAGGTTCATTCTACGGTCACTAGAAGTTCGAAGTCTTCGGGAGAGCATAAAAAAAAATCATCGGCCGCAAACATTGGGTCTCCGTAACTCGTAAGCTTGCACATCGTAGAAAAGTATTCCAAAGGGAAAATTTGCGACTCTCGCTTCTTCTCCACAACGGGTCGTAGATCCGACGTTTCATTATCGGATTTTGGGCGGCGAATAGTAGTCAACCGGACGCGTACCTGGCGCTGCAGCAGACGAGACTGAACGCAGTCGCGGTCTGAACGAGTCCGATCATGGCGGTGATGAAGTACGGGTCGGTCGTCACGCCGGTCTTCTCGACGAGGTCGACGGCGTAAGCCATTAGAACGTATATGCCGCAGAATTGTTGGAAGAAGAAAAATCCGTTTAGTATAACGAGAGGCTTCCAGACCTCCGGTATTCTCAGAGCGGAAGCGACTTCTTTCAAGTTTCCGCACACGACGTTCAGGTGGCGTTGCCTCCTGTTTCCCGATTCAACTTCGCCTTCGCCGTCCTTGCCGTTAGTCCCGCTTGCCCGAGAGTCTCCCTTCTGGCAGTTCGTCAGTTCGGTATCGTATTTTGGTTCGCTGTAGCGCACCATAGCCTCAAATTCGTCCTTGAAGGATGCGGTCTCTTGTCGGAGACTGCGCAGGCGCAGTAGCGTTTTTCTCGCGTCGTTCTCTCGTCCCTTGTTCAGCAGCCATCTCGGGCTCTCGGGCAAGACTGTGAGGGCCAGAACGGCTGACACTGTCGGCACCACAACCGACAAAGCAGCCACCATTCGCCAGTCGTCCTTCGAAACAAATCCAGGCAACGTTTTTATATGATTTCAAATCAGTCGATGTGAAAACCGCAGTTTTACGTACGCCCGGCGTGCGTAAAACCCCATTTGCACACCTTGTGAACTAAAATTTGGTACAACACTCGTTGCCGGTAAGTTAGGTATCGCTCACTTTGATAACGAATCCCAGCAGGTAGACTATCATTATCCCGATGGATATGAAAAAGCTCGAGCAAGTTGTCAGCATCGCCGTGTAACGCGGCATCGAGATCTCCGCGAGATAGACGCACGACGGTGTCGATGCCATTCCGGTAGCGAAGCCTGCGGATATTGCACGGTACGTTGACAACGTAGAATCTTATCGCATGTCAATACCGAAGTACCAAGCAAAATGCATTGTAACTTCTTTCATGGTATGTTTTAACAAACCCAAAAAAATGGTCTGTATATATATATATATATATACACACATATATACGTATATTACCTGTGACGAAACGGCCGATGAGCAATTGACTGACGGTATAGCTCGTTGCAATGAGAATCCAGCCGATCGAGCATATAGTTCCGGAACTCGCTATGGCGATACGGCGGCCGGCCTTCATGGTGAAGAGGCTCACGACACCGCCGAGAGGCATCGATATAACCGTTATAGACGCTGCAATAATAATATTGGAAATGGTGATAGTAACGGCAGAGGTAATTTGCCCAATGGCAAATTAAAACAAGGTTGCAATGAAATAGAATAGATTAGTGTTGTTTTATTCGTGTCCAGAGGCAAGCACCTCAAGGACAACGTGTCCAAAAACATAAAACTATGACTGACAACAAAATGCCGCAATAGAAAATTAAACAATACAAATAAATCATAAATTTAAAAATTGAACTGCATTACAACCAAAAATTAAACTGAAGTAACAAAAATATAAAAGAATGAAAATATGAATAGCATTAATTAATTAAGCCCCCCCCCCCCCCCCCCCCCCCCCATTCATCCTGGCGAGTAGTAACTACCGGCAAATTGCCGAATGGCAATCGAATTCGCAATAGGCGAATTAAAACGAGGTTGCAGTAGTTCAATGGCAAATCGAAACAAGGTTGCAATAGCTCAATGGCAAATTAAAACGTGGTTGTATAAGCCCAATGGCAAATCGAAACAAGGTTGCAATAGCCCAATGGCAAATCGGAATGAGGTCGTAATGCAATAAAAAATTGAATGCGGCCCAATAGTAGATACAATCGTTCAATGGCCAATATAATGGATACTACGATGACGGACACGGTGGCCCAATAGGAAATGTATTAGCTGAAGTAATGGGCCAATGTCAGAGATAAACCGTAAAGGTCAAAGATAATGGCAAATACGATGACAGAAGTGATGGCTCAATAGCAAATTGCATTGGGAAAAGTAATGGCTAGTGGCAGAAGTAATGGGGAAATGATCCAGGCAATGCCAGTAGTAATAGCCTAATGGCTACTTGCACAATATAGAACTGATATAACAGCAAAAAGAATGGAATCCTTGATTATTCAGTGAAAAAATAATGGCCCTCCCAAATGGAGAAATAAGTAAATGTGGCATATATCGAAAAGTACTTTTATATGTACTCTTCAGTAAATTTCCACAATTTTTATGGAAAAATGTATGATGTCACAAATAACGGTTAATCCCAAATGAAAAAAGAAGTACACGTGGATAAATCGACAAGTGTCTATATATACTTTCCAGTAAATTTTCACAAATAATTCTCGTAACAAAAATATAGCAATTCACATGCTTTCTGTATAAATAATTTTCAAAATTAATTTTCACACATTTGCAAAGCACTTTTCGCAAAAAGTATAATTTTCTTATTTCTCTGTGGATGATCGAAGGTAATGACAAAAAATAAAAAATAAAAAAAAGTTACTGTTAATCGATTATCGTGACTGACCGAACCATGTTGCCTCGTCCTCGGTGAGAATCGGCTGGGACGTTGGGTTTTTGAGGAGCGGCTGGGCAACCGACGAGTAGCCCATGCTCATTCCCGGCCCGAGAAGCGACGAGACAGCGACGACACCATAGATGAACTGAAATATCGCAGGTTCCATTGATGAGTCGCGAACGAAATTTTATACTATACTGAGTTACTTGACGATGGATCGGTCAGTCGATTGCAAGATTCCTCCCGCTCGTACGACTTGTCAATGACGTTACGTATACACTGTGCCGCACTATCCTACGAGACCCAGCGGATACGTAACGATCCAGCCATGAATACGCTTTTTTCCGTCCTTCGGTAAAGTGCATCGGAGAACGATTGCGATTTGCAGTGTAAGTTCCAATCGAGCGGGGAGAGTTTAGAGTCGTTAAGGGGCGTTGCAATTTCGTACCTGAAATACGACCTGTCGCTCCAGACTGCACAAACCCGAGGGCAACATCGCTCCCGTTGCCTCGGTAATCGCGATCGAACCGATTTCGGGACTACTTTTTGTACATTTTTTTTTTTTTTTAAATCAATTTCGACCTCCAACCTTTCAACAACGAGATCGAAGACGAGAAATTTATGAGTCGTGCGAAGACCGCGAGACAGTGATAACACGCATCCTCGCGCGATGCGAGCCGAAGACAAACTGCACACGAGCATACGAAACTAGCTGCATCCGGCCGTCTACTCAGCATACTCGTTTGTCCATTTTTTTTTTCTTCGCTCCGCCGAGCCGTGGGATTGTCTTTTGATAATATTTTTTAATTTCAATGCGGGGCTTTCGCGAGATCGAGTAGTGATAAGAACGATCCGGGATCGTTCGTTGAGGTGTCTGCAGGGTATTAGCGACAACAAAAAATCGAACAACAGAGACGAGTCGTATCGGTTAGGAAGTCTGTCAAAGACGACTCGCACAAGCAGACCTGGTCGATAGATGTAGTGTTCGGCACTGCTTCTGCCACTCTCTGTTCTCTTTTCCTTCACCCGCGCGGGTCTAGATTGCAAGCACTCGCAGGCTTCTCTCGTCTCTGATACATTGCGTTACCATATATATACATACTTGTTTTCCACCTCTGTTCAAGAAAACAGCGATTTTTAATCGACAAAATAATTTCCTAAAACCGCGCAAGTCGGCGATTTAGTGATACATTTAAAAAAATTTATTTAATTATTATTAAAGATATATAGATAGATTAGTTTATTGGGTGTTCTGGGGCCTAAGCGGCCTAAGAACACCGTGCCACAAGGTGCACATCATGCCATAAAAATTATTTACAATCCAAGGAACTATTAAATGAAGATAAACCAGAAATAACATCAAACAAAAATAAAATAAAATATTAAAATAAGGATCGGCAATTAGTAAAGGGGCAACGACACTCGCGGTTCAACAGCGGAAGTATCCCCTTACCGATGCAGCCGTTTCTCGGCTCCGATTGCGGTTTTCGTCAGCGATACATTTTCGCACGACCGTCATAATTGCACCGGTCGCCTGAGAACGGAAGGATTGTAAATGGGAGTATGCATGTGCAGGAATTCGCTGGAGCCTATTTGTGCAGACAGTGACTGCACGATATGTTCTGCTCGGGGATATTTTTTCGACCGTTACTGACGCCGCAGTGTACAGTTCTCAGAGTGCACGGGAGGAGGAGAACAAACAATTATCGGATAGCATTCGTCGATTACGAAGGGACAAAAAAATTGTACTGTCGTATTAACGATGCAAAATCGAGTAAACTTTCGCTCCGTGAAAACTACGTTTGGTGCGATAGTTTTCGAGCTACGAGCCAGTGAAGTTGGTGGCCAATGAGCGCGAGCCGGCGGATGGCGCTGCGGTCGCCTCGCGGCCCATTGGCTGGAGACTTCGACTGCTCGTAGCTCGCGAGCTATCCAACATAGAAGAAAGTTTCAAAGGCGAAGTTTGCTCACTTTACAACGCTCAATCCAATCATGTAATTTTCATTTCGAGTTTCCGAGCCTTACATGTCGATTGTGCCGAACCAGGGATCTTGGAATTTCGCAGGCAACGTCGGATGAGTTCGGAGGCCTCCGATCGCCGCCGTTTTGCAAGGTTGCAATGAAACGCTATCTGGCGACGGCGTGAACAATAAAATTCGTTCTAGTTACTTGCATCGCAAAGTGCGCAGCGATATTCGTTGCAGCTTCGATTCTCGTATGATAATTCCGTCATGTTACGACGAAGTGTGGCAATGTTTTTTCGATCGGAAATCTTAGCACAGATAACGACATCACATCGTGCCGGTTTCGCCGCTGCTATCTGACGTTCTTCGTCTCGTCGCAGCATCCACTGTTCTCTTCGTTTCTCGTACGATGAAAAAATTATCTACACACATACGAACGTTGGAGCAATGGAAGCGTGAATGCGTGTGAATAGTTGCTCGATCCGTACCTCGTTCGTTATGTAATCGTCGACTTGTTTCTCGACCCGCGAGAAGCTCGGAGCCTCCGACGGAGCAGAAGTCCGAAAACCCTTGCAACTCGATGACGGCTTGGAGCATTAATATCAGACAACTCCATTTTATTTCATCAGTAAATAAATAAATATAAATATTGTTATTCGTCCGACAATGAGTATATAATAATAATCATGATAATCGTGTTGAATCTATAATAAATTATAATGCAATATAACGAATAATATTTTTATCAATACTATTACTATTTTACATAAAAAATGATACAATTTTGATGATTCACGAAGGAATCTTGAATTGCGCAGGTAATTGGTTCGCATTGAAGCTTAACTTGGACTACGTTAGAATCGAATGAGAGAACTCGCGTTTGAAGAATGTATCGCCAGTTTAATGAAGGCAATCTCGATCCACAGCGACGTAGCGACTGTGAACAAAGGGATTACAATCAAACTTAACCAGTCTCTTAATATAACTAATAATATTGTTATTATTTTTATTATTGTTATTGTTATTTTATATCGTTGCAAAAATTATATAATTTTTCCGATTTCTATGATCTCGCGAAGGAATCTTCAATTGCGCAGTTAATTGATTCGCATTGAAGTTTAACGTAGACTATGTTAGAATGGAATGAGAGACTTCGCGTTTCAGGAACGAATCGCCAGCTTAACGAGGCAATCTCGATCGATAGCGACGTATCGACTATGACCAAAGGGATTACAATGAAACTGAACCAGTCTCGCACTATGGATGTCTCTATTCCTCGGCGCATACTTACTTAACGCTTACGGCTTTGTGTTGATCGGATTATCTTCGCGAAACTCGAGATAGAACGTATTGGATGCTTCGCGCGTGCGATATGGCGTCTGCCGCCGATCTAATGCAGAAGAAGGTGGCACACAAAGCTCCTACCGGGAATACAAAGCCTGGATTAGGATTCCGAGACAAAGGCGGAATGCGTGACGTATTTTATCTATCGTAAACGTACGATGAAACTCGGAGGCAAGGTGGCAAATAATCGAAGGCTATTTTCGTATTTGCTCTATTCTATTTTTTCGTTGTACAGCTTCGAAGCCGAAAGCTGCGAATAAGATAATTTCATTAGGGTCGACAAGGAAAAATCTTCTTTTTTTTTTAGCGATCACCGAAATCCTGATTTTTCTATCGTTAACGTACGATGAGACTTTGAGGTGGAAAATAGTGAAGGTGTATTGTCGTATTTTTATTTTTTACACAGCACCGAAGCTGAAAGCTACGAACGAGGAATTTCAGTAGCGCCCAAAACGAAAAATTCTTTTTTTTGTTCTTACATGGTGGCCGTGGTTAGGGAAAACCGGGAAAAGTCAGGGAATTTTAAAATTGGTCAGGGAAAAGGTAAATTGTCGCCAAACCTTCTATAAATAGAAAAAAAATACATGAAAGGAAGACATGAAAAAAAATTGGGAACATTTTGAAAAAAAAAATCGAATTAAACATCATACAATAATTAGGTATTTTCATTTGCATAATATTTTTTTTTTGAATAGACCTCGTTAGAAGTTTGGTCAGGGAAAATTTTTAATTAGCCAGAGACAAGTCAGGGAATTTTTTTCAGGGGAAAAAACGGCCACCATATTTTAGCGATTACTGAAATACTGATTATTTTTACATTAAGCCTACATTTTCGTGGACTTTCGTGTTCATGGCGAAAAAAGGCATGGAAATACGTGCTCTGAATTATTGTAAAAAAAAACTTCCATATTTAAGAAAAAAAAAAAAATACTGCCATTTTAGTATAAAAATGGCATTTTTTTTAAATCGCGGTCGTCAAAGCCAGCTCGTCTGCGAGAAAATTTCTGCGAATCGTCTTCCAAAAAGTGCATGGAAATACGCGGTCCAAACATTATGCGATAATCTTTAATCTTCATGATAAAGAAAACCCGAGTCAGTTGCACATTGGAAAAAAAGAGCATTCTTACATTGTATTTGTGACACTTTCTTTATTTCAATTCTTTTGTGAACAAAATGAGTCAAGAGATTGAAGAAAAAAAATGTGCATATCGATGTTATTTATACTCGTTCGTATCTCCCGCTCGCGTGCTTAATCCCTCGCCCCTATATGACAATTCCAGCCGGCGGGCGATTACATACTACAAGCTGCTGATAATGAGTGAGCCGCAAACGAGTTACGACTTACGTGGGGGAATCTTTTCGACTCCTATTCGTTGCCGGGCATTAATGGACCCGAGAAACCGGTGGCTCCTATTCTCGGTGTATCTGTTCCCTTGTTAAATTCGAACTCTAACACTACACGCGACACAGTGTTGCAGCGATATTACGAGAGCAAAGGAGTACCGAACAGCACAAATTCCGCGAAACGCGCGTTTGAAATTAAGACATATTCGAGCTCTACAATCGATTAATTAAAAATTATAATTACCAAAATTATAATTGCAATTTTTTTAAATAAAAATACAAAAAATAAATAAAAATTAAATATCCAAGGAAATGAGTTGGTCGCGAGATAAAATTTGACATCCGGTCGATAAGGAGGGCGGGTTCGGTATCGTTTTGGTTGCCGCATTTTTGGGGCTTCCTTTCTCACATACCGTTTTCTCAATCCGCCTCGACAACGTGGAATCTCGACGATTTTTCCTACTACCGTTCAGGTGCTACGCTCGACGAAAGTACGTTTCCTTCGGTGCAGTCAAGGTCGCGCCGGCGCGGACATCTCCGATCGTCCTGGATGCGTCACGAGCGTATCGATGTTTTTGAGTCGTTGAACAAACATAGTAAACATTTTTTTTTATATAAAAAAAAGAGTGAATTTCAATATTTGAACCGTCCTAATTTTCGGCATCGATAGTATGGACTTTATTATTCAAATTTTTACAATCGATGATTTTGCGTAGTTGAACAAACATAATAAATTTTTTAAGTAAAAAAAGTGTAAATTTTAATATTCGAACCGTCCTAATTTTCGGCATCGATAGTATGGACTTTTTTCTTATAATTTTTACAATTTTAGAAATTTTAAAATCATTTTTCGATTTTTCTTCGATCTGAACGAACTGACGTTTTTGCAGTCACGTGCACTCTCGCAATATCGCACTCGCGACACGCGTATTTTTTTATTTTTTCAAATTAACTAACTAGAAGAATATTAATTTTACGGCCCACAGTTAAAAACTGATTTAGAAAAAAAAAATGATGAACGAAAATGAAACCGAGTTCAAGGTAAGTTTTTCGTCATGTATATTTCGTTACTTTATTGGCAGATCCTTGTTATCAAACGAGATTAGCCGATGCGAAATGAAAATTATTATCTTCTTGAACAGAATTTCGTATGACACGAAATTAATCGTGTTTTACTTGAATTGATTTATATGTATTTCTTGTGCAAACACACAAATTGGCAAATACTTATAATAATGATACGCTATCGGAACGAGTGTGCGAGATAGAGAAGGGGGCGAGTTCTTGAACCTCGGCCCAAGAAATATTTCCACACTCGGAGAAACGATTGGCTCCGAATATTTCATACATCGAGGCTTGCCGAGAAAAAAATAAATTATTTTTATATAAATTACCTTTACATAAATTACTTTTATATAAATTATTTTCATATAGTTTATTATTTGTTTGAATTGAAAGCTTGATTCGACAATTTTTTTAGGTGTATCAATCTGGTTCGATGTTGCAGGACGAGACGACGAGTCGCGAGGAAAGAAAGCGGCAGCGAAGGAAAGGAATGACTTATCAAGTACGTTGCTCTCTCACCCGTCGAGATAATTCTGGGAGAAAGAAAATTATTTTTATTCGCTCAGGTGACGAGAGATCGCATCTTATTGATGTCTCCGCGGGATATTAATAAGATGCGATCTGCGATCTCCGATCGAAGAAATTCCGCAAACGAAAAATAAGATTAAACTTTTGCATATCGAAAATGAAGCAAAAATACAAATTTTACGATTACGCAAAGAGAAAACGACATTGGCCCTTGTAGCGCCGAGGCCACAGTTTACGGCGTTCCCATTCTGCTCCCAGTATGCCCTACATTAACCGACCGTTTCTTCGTTTCCCAACTGGAATACTCAACATTCATCGGATTCCGATGAGTCACCCTCACCGAAAAGAACTACTGAAAATTTCCGTATAGCGCGAAATACTTTGAAATACTTTTAGAAGTATTTCCAATCTTTCGAATCTCACGAAATATTTCTGAAATATATGAAAATAACACATAACAATATAAAATACTATATGAAATATTCGGAAAAAATATTCCAACGAAGCGTTTCTTGAATAGTTCAGAAACTTATAAAATTAATCTTTGGACACATCTCAAATATTTCCGAAACATTTCAATGCAAGATTTATGACCGTGCAATAAAATATTTTCAATACATCAACAAAATATCGTTGAAAACATGCAAAAATATTTCTGTGCCATGTGGCAAACTACTGGGAGTGTCGGTTAGTTAAGTACTAATAAACTACTGAACTACTGCTCAGTGCTAAATTTGCGGCCGACTGAAAACTACTGGAAATCTGGAGCAGTTAACTATTGAACATTACTGGGTATTTTGAGCAGTTAACTACGCGAAACGACTATGAGTCTCTATATTTTTGTAAAATGGACAAGCATTTTATGTAAGACTAACAGACTTTTTTGTAAAATGGACAATATTTTTATGTAAGACTAACAGACTTTTTTTGTAAAATGGACAAGATTTTTATGTAAAATTAACATGAAAAGAATTGTGGACGCTTGTGTACAAGAAACATTGGTACCCATTTTACTGTGTACTGCAATGCCAGTAGTAACTGCTGAACCTCAGACCTCTAGTAGCTCTTTTCGGTGAGGGCGCACCTAAATTTCACCGTCCGAAGATGCTTCCCGACTTACATTTTCGTTCACCACCTAGATCACTAAAAAGCCAAAGTATTCGATATTTTTTCGTAAACAAGAGAAATCTCAAATACTCAGAAAAAAAATACAGACATTTCCGTAAAAACAGTACTCATTAAAATCCGACCGATATTACAATATACGAATCTGGTCGATACCGAAATACAATTGGTCGGATATCGACATGGCCCGGTAACTCTCTCAGCAAAAATCATCGGTAACAATTTTTTTCCGGCATTGATAGACACGTTATTTTTATACACGCAGAGCCAACTGTGTCAACTGTGTCAATAAAAAAAAGTTTTTACTTTTTTTTATCAGTACTCGATGCGTATGTAAACTCGGCAAAGCTGCCGGTCTTACTCGGTTCTCAATCAAATGAATTCGTGTTTCTACAGTGCGCTTCTGGCTCGGGACGCGCAATCGGGGACACGCATTTTCCCCCTCTCCGACTCTCCGCGGAACCGCGATTTAGTTTGAACCCCAGATAAAATCGGTCGCACATTTATTTGTGTTTTTTGTTCAGCTCGTTTTATCAGGCGTTCCATTGCGAACCGGGACGGAGAACGTGATTTACGATACGGAGCCTCGCACATCGGACTCGTTCCGTTCAGCGATTGTTATTCAGACTATCAGACATATGTGAGACACGGCCATTTAATTACGGAACCTTAAACATCCGTCGCGTCGTACAAATCGACGCTTGAACTGAATTTAATACTATTATGTAATTACTGTACATCGACAGATGTCAATTTTAACGAAACGACGGAAATAGATTATCGGATTATCGAAGCTACCTGTGCGACCTAGGCTGAGAACCATGCGATGCGCTCGGTAGTTATCGTTAATATCTCGCGAGGTCGCGAGATGAGACTCGTTTGTATGCAGATTTTTTTTTTTTTTAGCCGTAAGAGAAACGAACGGGTATTAAAATTTTCATCGCATATAGATCGCCATGGATCGATTAAGGTAGTCCTTGCGAATAGGGGAGGGCGGGGCAAAATGGGACAGTGGGGCAAAACGGTACAGTGAGGACAAAACTCAATTTTCCAATAATTTTTGGATGCCCCATTTTGTCCGAACGACACATCAGGTTTTTCAACCCTGTTTCACCGGCGACCTAGGCTGAGAACCATGCGATGCGCTCGGTACTTATCGTTAATATCTCGCGAGGTCGCGACATGAGACTCGTTTGTATAACGATTTTTTTTTATTCGCCGTAAGAGGAACGAAAGGGGATTAAAATTTGCATCGTATACAGATCGCCATGGATCGATTAAAGAGTTTTTCATCATTGCAAAGTTACTCGAATGATCGATAGATATTTTTGAAAAATGGTTTTTTTTCATAAAACAATTTAATTATCCGTTATCGATCTCGACGATCAATCTTCGGTAATGGCGAGTCCGAGAACCATACGATGCATTCAGTTATAAGTAGTTATAATTAATATCTCGTGAGGTCGCGAGTTGACACTCGTTTGTCTGACGATTAAAAAACAATTCGTTGTAAAACGAACGGATGGGGATTGAAATTTTCATCGCATGTAGATCGCCATCGATCGCCGAAAGACAGTTTCATTATCACAAAATTACTTGAACGAGACAGAAATTTTAGAAAAAAAAAAGAAACGGTTTTTTTCCATGATCAATTTAATTCTCCGTTACCGATTGCGAAGATCGATCATCGGTAATGGCGACTCGGAGAACCACACGGTGCGTGCAATAGCATAATTAATCTCCCCCGAAGTCAGAAATAAAAAATTGTGGACCTTGTGGACGATAAGTCGTTGTAAAAAGTACAAAGTTTTTTTCACCGCGCACTCGGTTGTCTGACGATTTTTTACAAATTCCTCGCAAGCCGAACGAATGGGGCTTGAAATTTTCATCGCATGTAGACATTTTCATAGTCGCAAAATTACTCGAAAGAGGGATAGAAATTTAAACAAATATATATATATATATATTTTTTCATAAACAATTTAATTCTCCGTTACCCATTTCGACGATCAATCATTGTAATGACGAGTCTTGGGACAGATGCCTCGACGTAATTTATTAAAAAGGAGGGGGCATTTAATTTTTCTTTTCCACGGCCACGTGAGCCGCCGACTATGCGGACTCGGAGTTGACCAACGTCGAACGGGCTGCAATTATATCGTTGCGCACACACACGCCTTTTACCATGATTCCAAATACCACCGAGTACGCATTGGTCTTACATTATAATTCCATGTATCTATATTTCATTTTTCAACATCCTCCGCTTGCCGCACATATTCGTCTCCCACACACGAGTATCGATGCGAACGGGTATATTTATATAACGAATCGCGACTCGAGTATTTCAGCTTCGTTTACGTAAACATTTACACGGCTGCGTCCCACTTAAGCACACAGACTTGTAAGACCTGCAGCGGCAGGTTGAACAATCGTTTAGTCTATTCAGTAGCCGAAAAAACCGTTCGATACAATAAATAATGCACGCGCGGAGAAAAACGTAGTGCTTGATTAACTTGAAGGTAGCAACTCAATTAAATTGCAGATGCTGATGAGCCTCTTCGCCAATGTCTCCGTTCTCGGACCAGCAATGGGTTTCGGTTACAGCGCGGTTGTTCTACCGACTCTACAATCGCCCGACAGCGAGTTCAAGATCAGTCGCAGTCAGGCGTCCTGGATAGGTGAATAAAACTCGTGAATCGAAGAACAACCCTAATTGGGTTGAACAACAACGAGCGTGACCGGCAAATTCGGAGCGTTCAACCTTTGGAGCTTGTAATTTTTATACTAGCTGCCATGTAACTGCGAGCCTCGACATATATGTATGTTGTTTGCACCCTAAAATGTCGATGTCACTGTCGAACGCCATAAAATATTTTTTCTACCCTCGGTGCGAAAATTGCGGTTTTACGCACGCTTCGCGCGAAAACTCCGTTTTCACGCCTTGTAAAGTAAAATTTGGTACGATACTCGTGCGATAAAACTATTTCCGAACTCGTGCGATTGGAACACCCGTCAGAAAAAGTTTTATCGCACCAGTATCGTAAATTATTATTTCTAAACACTGTATCGCCACCTTGAAGACATGGGTGGAAGTCTTCGAGTCTTGGTAAAAATATCAAAACATCAACCCTTCAAGTACGGGAGACTTTTTGCCGAGAGCAAACGACCATGCCATCTTTTGAGCACAAAAACGATACGGATGTTCGTACACTGAACAAAAAAAATATCAATGATTCAAATAAAATTTGCTTGCGGGCTGCCAAAGAAAAAGAAAATTTTGTTTCAATCCTACTTTCAATTCGTACACTTCCATACCGGATTGAAGCGATAGCGTGTGAACTTGACCGTCTTGCCGTCGTTGTCACAATATCGTATGAAATTGTTAGAATTGAAAGAAGAATTGAAAAAAAAAATTTCTTTGGCAGCCCGCAAGCGAATTTTTTTTTCAGTGTAATAAATTTTCTTCTTCGTTATCAAAAAACCGACACTTCAAGGTACGTCTGTGAATTTTTGCAGATTTTTTTCAAGCACATCAACTTGTTGTTCGAATGGTTCGAAGGTTGCCTCTTGGCAAATTCTAGGACCTCGTTGAACGAGGATCCCGTACATGAAGGGTTACCGAAAGGTACAACAAAAATTGAGAGATCATAAGATTGTTTTAAAAATCTAGCCAGTGCAGCAGCTATCGGTACACCGCTCGGTTGCATCCTGTGCAGCTTCATACTGCGACGCGGAAGAAAGATAAGTTTACTCATCACTTCGGGCTTCTCTCTCTGCGGCTGGCTGGTCATCTACATGTCTTCGGGCTACACGCAGATCGTAGTGGGACGTGTGATTGGGGGAATAGCGACAGGTCTCGCGGCTGTCCCGGCGACCGTCTACTCCGCCGAAATCGCGGCTCCCAAATGGAGAGGAGTTTTGGTCACCTGGAGCAGCATCGCTATAGCTATGGGAATTCTCATCGTCTACGTATTCGGTTACATGCTTCAAGTGCGTTAAGCTCACACTTTCATTAAGCGTTCGTGCAAGGTGCCCCACTAATCGGGCTAACAAATGTCCTAGTCGCGTTCAGTATTCAATTCCGAACAAACTTTTCCTTTGAAGAATTTCTCTAAAGTCCGTAGTTCTCGAGATATCCGCGGCTGAAGCTGCGAGCCAATGAGGACGCGCGGCGACCGCTGCGCCACCTGGCGGCGCGCGCTCATTGGCTTAAAACTTCAAATGCTCGTAACTCGAGAATCACGAACTTTACAAACATTTTCCAAGGGCAACATTCGTTCAGGATTGAACGATGAATAAGATTTGATGCTTGTCCCAATTCTTCGGACGGTCCGAAACGCTCCAGGAGCGAGTGAACAAAACTGGACCAAGATTATGTTTGTCTTTTCAGGATAACTGGAGGCTCGTAGCTTTGCTCTGCTCGATCTTTCCAACAGCAGCGATAGGCCTGACGCTCTTCGTTCTTCCCGAGTCTCCTATATGGTTGAAGGAAACCGGAAGGATCGACGAGGCTCGCGTGATAATGAAAAAATTTCGCGGTATTTCCGCGGACAGTCCGGCGCCAGCGGAGGTCGAGGCTGAGCTTCGGGTCAGACAGCATCCCAAAGCCAAATCGATGATGAAGCATCTCTTGCGACGCTCGTCCCTCAAGCCCTTCGCTATAATTCTAACGTACTTCTTCTTTCAACAATTCTCCGGTATCTTCGTTATAGTTTATTACGCCGTGGCGATAAGCGAAGAGGCCGGCGTCAGAATGGACGCTTATCTGGGGGCGATATTGATAGGTTTGACTAGACTGTTAGGATCGTTCGTAGTAGCTTCGGTATCGAGGAAATTCGGACGAAGATGGCCGTCGATAATTTCCGGTTCCGGTATGACCCTGTTTATGGGCACATTGGCTACTTATCTTCTTCTCGTCGACCGGGGATACGAAATCGGCGATCGTGGCTTCATTCCCGTCGTCTGCATACTGATGTACATTTTCATGAGCACCATTGGATTTCTCGTGCTGCCGTTCGCCATGATAGGCGAAATATTTCCCGCCAAGGTCAAGGACATACTTTCGGGCGTGACGACCTGCATCGCTTACATCTTCAGCTTTGTGACCGTCAAGACATACCCGGATATGCTCGATTGCATGGGGAAGCACGGTGTATTCTGTTTTTATGCGTGTATGTCGCTATTGGGCACGATATTCGTTACTTTGTGGCTGCCGGAAACTAAGGGAAAGACTTTGCACGAAATAGACGAATTGTTCGCCGGTAAGAAGAAGGCCGATAAAAATGGCGCCCAAGAGACGAAGGTCGACATGTTTCCGCTCAAAGATGTCTCCGCAGCTGCCGTCGAATCTTAAACCGCGCGCAACTTAGATATTATTTTATTTATGTAATTTATTGATGTAAGAAATTGTATATTTTTTTTGTTAAATATTGCGACAAGAAGGCTGTAAATGAATTCGCACAACGTGTTACAATTGTTTTACAAATTACAAAGACATTTTACACGTATCGCACAAGTTCTTTTATCCACTGAATTCCTTAATTCACTCGCTTCCATCACTGACTGCATTCGAGATAAATCCCAGATTTTCTTTTACGCAAATACGACACTTCCGGTCTGGAAAAGTCATTTTTCAACTGGAAGTAACATCATCTAGGGGAAACGGCATGACCCGTTCGAAAATCGCATTTAACATACGGGAGTGACCTCGTACCGGAAATACGTCACTTCCGGTTCAAAAATCTTATTTTTCAACCGAAAAAGCCTGAGTTTTGGCTGAAAATAACTTGCGCGTAAATGATAACTCGAAGACTTCCCGAATAAACACCGAGTGTCGTTGCCGGGGTTGTCGGTGATAAACCTCCTCGACCCGCATAAACGTCAATTCCGGTCGAAAAATTTGATTCACAAACCGGAAGTGAATTATTTTTAAAAAGTGTTTGCGGTTCATATTAATTTGCAGTTTTTCCTTTGAATATTCGATATAAACGCGAAGTCCGGTCCGAGGCGAACTTAAGATTCCTTTACTTGGCCTTTCTCTGACCCGGTGATATTTTGCCGGAAGTGATTTCTGGCTGAAATGAACTTGCTCGTAAATGATGACTTACCGAACACACGCCGGGTGTCGTTGCGGTGATAAAACCTCCATAAGCTGCGTAACCTACAAAGGATGCTTTGCTCGAAAATCGACCTATTTCTCATAGTTTTTACGGTATTCACTTTTACCGAAGCTTCGCTCGACGATGCGGACGGCCACTGTGAAAAACCGTCCGTTTCCGGGACGAGCGACTGCTCGCCGGTCGATCGATATTCGAAAGAAAAAAAGTTTGCTATATTTTGTTTGTCTCTCATCGACACGGGTCTTCGATAATCGAGACACGTTGTTTATTGTATTTTGTTTTGTACTGTTTGCGATTTTAGGTACATTCTGTACGACGTTAACCGGGCCGAGGGCTTCAACCTTCGACGCGACGTTTACGTCCGAATCGCCCCGTTCGTCAGAGCTCTGAACGCGATGGACGAGGATCACGAATGGAACTTGGTGCTTCCGCCTTGGGGTAATTGGCTCGGGACACAGCGAAATAATGTCACATAAAACGTTGCAAAACATTTTTGATTATCTCGAAGTTCGACGACGTTCGTAAGCGGACCTCTAGAGATGCATGGAAAAATTATATTCATCGTTTCGGGAAAACAGGACGGAGAAAGAAAAAAGTAGCTCGGATAGAAAAAAACATTTTTTTCTCGCAGAAAGAATGTACCACTGGAGAAGCGTAGACTTGGGCGCTCAGAGTCAATTGCCCTGGAGCACATTTTTTGACATTCCCAGTCTTCGACGATACGCTCCTGTTGTCGAGATGCACACTTTTTTTCGAGGTAATTTTTTTCCCAAAGTCTATCGGGATTATAGGTGAGAGAAACGCAAAGAAACGACAAAAAAATAGGACTTCCTTATTGCAGAATACTATGCCGGAGAGACCACGGAGGGCTCGTCGATCGACGTTGTTTACATACTTCGGAACGATCCGAAGATGTTCGAAACGGGCAAATTTGTAGATAAGGTCGAACCGATGGAGTGCTCGAGGGAACGACTGGGTTATCGGAAGAATGAGGAAAATGAGTTCACGGGACATTTTTGGGGATACTCGAATTTAACTGCAAGAAACGTTGGATGCATTGTTTTTCATGGGAGTGCGTCAGGCTTAGGAAAGCTTCTCGAACCTCCGAATTACAGGTACACTCGATCTTTTAACAGTTCGTATGGCGTGGCGAGAAGATGTGGCAAAAACGTTATCAAAGTGGCAACCCAAAGTTTAGTTTTCCTCGATGGAATAGGAAAAAGTGAACTATAGCAAAATTTGATACACCTAGTAAAATTTATTAAATAGTAAAATTGTATTTGACAGCAAAATTTTAATCTCCCTCAATGGAACAGAAAAAAAATCAAGCTTCTTCTATGAGTTAGCATAATTACAAAAAACTAAATATATAATCATAAGGGGGCATTTTCTATGTTTAAGTATAGAAGGGCGTATTTGAGATACGCCCTTTTGATTTTAAATAAAAAAATTGAACAATTTTTGTGCAGGTCGTTCATGTTTGACCACATGGAAGTCCCTCTGCACGACGAGTACGGATCGCGAGAGTATTGGAGAGCTAGACGGAGTATGCGTTACAACAGCCAATTGTACGAACTCGCCGACAAATTTCGTCTCGAGTACCTGGAATCCACGAACTCACGGGACAATACTCCGCGACCCTTAGACTGGGCGGAAGAGAAAGTATGGAATTCACTCGCTGACAATTATTGTTGTAGAAAAGAAAATTCCACTGACGTTTTTTTTTTTGTAGGGACGAAGAAATGCAATCGGCGGACCTTATCTTGCGGTTCATCTCAGAAGACGCGATTTTTTGAACGGCCGGGCAAACTCGGTGCCGACTATCAAAAGTGCTGCGGAACAATTGAGCCGAAAAATGGAAGATCGCGAACTTGGGCTTCTTTTCGTTGCGACCGACGCGACAGACGACGGTAATAATATAACTCTTGCTATTTTTTCTAATCTTTTTTTTCTAGTCTAATATTTTTTTAAATTCTTTTTCTAATCTTTTTTTCAAATGTAATACAAGGGAATTCTATTCCAGAATACGAACAACTCAAGAATCTGATGTCAGAGTATCGAGTGCACCGTTACGTTCCGCCGCGGCGAGTAAAAGAGACATTCAAAGACGGCGGAGTAGCGATAATAGATCAAATAATATGTTGCCACGCACGGTAATGTCGAGACGATATTTAATTTTTTTATATGTTGAACAGGTATAATAATTTATTTTTTTAAAGATATTTCTTGGGAACTCACGAATCAACTTTTACCTTTCGTATCCAAGAAGATCGCGAGATAATGGGGTTTCCGGCCGAAACAACATTTAATCGTCTGTGTGGAAGAGATAAGGAATGCTCGCCCGGTGGGCAGTGGGAAATCGTCTGGTGACGAAATCGCAGCAGCAGAGAAAACCAAAGATGAGTACTCGAGTAAATTTACGTTTCTTCGTTTTTTTTTTTTCAAATTTTTAGGCAAGATAACAGCACGATATAATATATATTTTATACAATAAATAAAGCGCTTTCAGAGGAATAATCAGGCGATCGATGGTTTACCGATCAACTCCTGTTCCCGTCGACTTTCCTGTTCCCTCTGATGCTCGCGGCTCAGAGCTTCCTTCTGTTTTATCTGTTGCAACCTCAACGCTCGTTTCTGAAGAAAAAAAAAATTCATCGCGATATTAAATCAATATTAAATCGCAACCATGAAATGCCAATGAGAAATAATAATCGTCTTGCCTTCAGCTTGAAAGTTCGTTCGTGAATATTCGTCATTTCTTTCCTTATCGAGCTCAGTCTTCCCTGGTAGGCTTTTATAGTTGAACACTTGAAGAATTATCGGGTTTTTTAAAATCAGCTATTATCAAGATTTTTATCGTATTTCTCTTCTTACCATCTCGTTGAGAGCGCAATCGCCCGAGGTATCGTCGAGCTTCAAATTCTCCACGCGCATCCGATCGATCAGACTTCCTTGCTTTCGTCTGTGAAATGATGAATGTACACATATACGTTTTTTTGTTCAACAAAAAAAATGTACACTTCGTGGATTCTTTTTTATAAAAAAAAATATTTTGTGGATTTTTTTTTCCGGTTCCTCACGTTAGTTCATCGAGTTCCTTTTTCATTTGTTCCAAAGGTGGCTGATATATTGCGAGAAGACCGTCGGCCAGTTTAGCCGTCGAATTAGAAAAATCGACGATCGTGTTTTCTCTGCGAAAAAAGCGGTTTTTTTCTCCGATCAATCTCAAGCTGACTATACAACACGACAACGAGCCAATTTGCGATGGGTAAAAAATTAAGTTACGGTAAGCTGATATGGAGGTTATACCTTTCGGAAGATTCAATGTTCGGCTGGACTTCCGTCACCGCCTCTTCGCCCATTTCTTTCATCATCTTCGCAGAAAATTCCCGAATTTCGCTCACCCAAAAGAGTAGATATTTCTTTGGAGTAACATTTAATTGTTTGCGATTCGTCTTTCTCTTATAAACAGAGATCAGCTGTCGTCGGTGTTTGACAGTACCGAAACTATTCGCCAGAGGGCGCAGTAAGCGCGCAAGTTGGTGAGATAATGAGACAACGATCTATTAATCTCGTTCATCTCGTTATCTAGTTCTCACGCGACCACAGCGCTTTCGATATGCCGTTACAATTATGGTGGCGTAATGATAACGAAGCTCAAAACAAACAGCGCTCTAGTTAAAATTACTGCTCGTGCGTATTATGCGGCCCATATCACCCTCGAATAGAGATGCGCCGTGACGGTAATTTTTTGTGAGCTTCAATCGATTAAACAAGGTAAAGGAGCCAGTTTCTGACATTGACCCAGTTTGTGACAGAGGTACTTCTAGCATAGTCGGTTCCCCCCACCATTCGATATGCGGCCAATGGGTGGCGCGCGTTCGGGGGCTCAGAAACTGCGACGCTTGGTCCTCTTTGTTTATCCCTATGATTTTAAACGCTTAAAGTCCGAGAGGTGCGTAGAAGTGTCATAAACTGGGCCTTTTACCTTCATTGTCGTCTTTTTTGGTTTCATAAAATGTTTGTTGTGCCATGACCGTAAATTTCTTCGGGGTCACAATACGCATGCGCAGTTCTTGAGTCTGTCCGTTTTCAGAGTAAGCTGGAGCGGAGTGCTCCATTTTACGTGGAAAATGTATATCTATATTTATTGGATATATAGATATTACCTTTCACGCAAAATCGAGCGCTCGGCTCCGGTTTCCTCTAAAAACGATCGCACCTATTGTACCTAGATAGAAAACTGACGGCACCGGAGCTACTGGAACCGAGGTGTGGGCTCGGATAATACCGAAAACTCGAATAAAACGGATGAAGCAGCAACGTCCACGCGTCGAATGCTACGAAACGCTGTTCTTTCTGGGTAACTAGAAGGCTGTTCGTTTTAAGCTTTGTCGTTATTATGACGCGACCGTTGTTGAACGACAAGTAGAAAGCACCTCGGAATATCGTACGTAATCTAATTTTTCGACCGGAAGTGACATTATACCGGAGATACGTAATTTCCCGCTTAAAAACTTAATTTTTCGACCGGAAATCTAAATTCTCGGATTCTAAATTTGTCAGTCCATAGCGAGTAGGCAACTTACTGGTCACGAATAAAAAGGCACAGGTACATAATACACATATTTGCGACATTTATTGATAAATTATTCCAATAGATACTGTATAAGGATAACATCATCCTCCCCCCCCCATACCTCACTTCGTTGTACTGGGATTATCTGAGTAACCGGCGGAGAATAAATTCCTTGAATTCAATACTGAATTTCGAAATCACCTCAAGGAACCTTAGATATCTTGACGTGGATGCCTTTCGTCGGAGCCAGCAGGAAACTCTTCGCATCGATAACATACGGTATTTGAGTTTTATCACAAACTTCGACCTTGTAATGCTGGAGAATCTTGATCAGTCCGACCTTCGATTGATAATTAGCGAAACGGGCACCTAAAAGAACGAAAGCCGATCGATAAAAATTGTTCATTCACATACATGTAAATTAATCGGCGCACACGCTGGGTACAGGCTGGTGCGGGGCGATCGGCCGAGTAAAATGAGCGCCGGAGAAGTTCGAGCGATCAATCCCTTGCAAGTTGTGCGACCGTCGCACAACTTTCCCGTTTTCCGGGAAAAACCGTAAACGGACTGAAAACGGACCGGTACGTTGGGGAACGAAACGAACCGCATAAAACAGACGAACGGACCGTATCTTTTTGGTTTTTGGTTTAGCGCTCTTTTCTGTCACAAAAATCGCAAAGGGACCGAACTATATGTGACGAAAATTGAACTTTTTTTTTTACGAATTTTGAATTTCTCACGCTCCGAGAAGCAAAAAACTACGGAGCCAAGTTCGTCGGACGTCGAGAAATGGTCCGGCAAAATTTGGACACCGCGTGGATGAGATGCGCCGGCAGTCGTTGTGGGGACGGCAAATTTCGGCACCCGGACGATAATTCGATTTCGAAATGTACATTGGAGCGTGCAACGAAATTTGTTATTTAAAAATGCATGCTGATTGGTCAACTTTATCAAACGTACTTCTCCCAGCACGCATTTAACGCGGTCACTCACCCCGCGTAAAATGCTATAATATATTATATATAATATATATATATATATTTTTTTTTACGTTTGCAATACACATACATTTTTGTGTATAAACAAAATTTACCAATGCAATTTCTGGGACCGTCACCGAAAGCCAACCAGCTCATGGGATGTCTGGCTGCGATCGCCTCCTCCGTGAATCTTTCGGGATCGAACACATCCGGTTTCGGATAAATTTTCGGATCCCTGTGTATCGCGAATACCGGCACAATAATGCTCGACCCTTTCGGCAGGGTTAATTTCGTGCCAGAGAATGTGTACTGCTCCGTGGACTTTCGGATGAGCAAAGTAGCCGGTGGATACTTTCTCAGAGTTTCTAAACAAAGCAAATCATATTTCAATAATTTATCGTCCGCAAAATTTATTTAAAGAAAATATCGACTTAAAAATGTTACCTTGGAATATCATGTGAAGGTATTTCATAGATTTGATGCTCTCGTAGGTGAGCTCCCCTTTGCTTTTGGCCAATTCCGCGTTAATTTCGTCGCGAAGTTTTTCCTGTATCGTCTGGTTTTGGGCGAGCTCGTACAGAGCGTGACTCATGGTTGTGGAGGAAGTTTCGAAGCCCGCAAGGAAAAATACGAATAGTTGGGCCGTCAGCAAGGTATCCGTTAATTCTTTAATTTACGATTCAACATTAGGTTCGTGAAAGTCTCGACAAACGATCGAATAAATCATTAATAAATAATTGAACGAAGGGCCTATCAACAAATTTTCATTGCTTCATTAAGAAAATAATGAATAATATTATTAATAATAAGTAAATTAACAATGATAATATTACTGTTAACAATAATAAGTAGTATTATTGTTGATAACAATATCGACCAGTAGATATTTAATTATTATTCTCATCCTTAATTTTATTATTTCAGGTCAACCAAATTCGTCACGAAAAGAAAGTATCCGTTAATTCTTGAATTTACGATTCAACGTGAGGTTCATCAAGAGCCTCAACGAACGATCAAATAAACCATCAATAAATAACTGAACAAAGGGCTCGACAACAAATTTTCATGACTAATGAATGAAATAATTATTGATGATTTCCAATAATAATTAACAATATTATTCATAATAATAATTAAACTAACAATAATAAAAAGTATTATTGTCAATAACAATATTAACCGGTGTATCCATCGATTGTTATTCTCATTAAAATGTTTATTACGTCAGTTCAGCCAATTTCCGCTACACAGTAAAAAATATTTGTACATTCGACAAACTTTTTTCTCGTCCCCAAACGTCCACAATTATTTTCTTGTTAATTTTACAAAAAAGATTATCGTACAACAATTAACAGAAATTTTTTGTAAAATTAACACGAAAATAATTGTGAAGATTCGCGGACAAGAAACTTTGGGACTTATTTCACTGTGTAAGAAAACAAGTTAATCTTCTCAGCAGCATCCTTTGTTACTTATCAAAGATAAAGTGTCTCTCACCGATATCGCCGAGCTTATCGGGATTATCCCGGAGTTCCATGATAAGGTCGATGAAATCGTGCCTGACGACTCTGTTGTTTTTCCTGTAATTCACCGAGTCCCTCATGATCTTCAGGAAGAAATTCGTCATTTTCCAGTCGGTTATGATCGGGCCTAGCAGTCCGTAAAGCCACGGTGCAAAATCGCGTATACGAAATTTGATGATCTTCCTCCAATCGGGAGTGAATATCTCTCTGCCCATTTTTCTGAACTCACTATCCTCGTCGGCCAGAGCGTTCATCCGGAGCCCGAAGGCGCAAGTGCCGATGACGTCGGTAGTGAATTTCGCCGTCAATTCCCGACACTCCACCGGCTCGTCTCTGAGGATCAATTTTTTTAGATACTCCTCCAAATGTTCCCCGCACTCGAGCAGAAGGTAAAACATTTTCTTCAATTTTCCAGACGTGAATACCGGCGAGAGTTTGTTGCGCAGCGGTCGCCATCGGGCCGGCTCGAGATTCACCAGGTGCTGGGACAGCGGCTCGGCCCTGTCGAAAGTCTTCAGACCGCGATCCGAGAACGTCGAGAAATCCTTTATGAGAACGTCCTTTATCATCTCGGGATTCATCAGCACGAGGACCGGATTGCGCCTCATGTAGATACCGAACGACGCCTCGTCGGGATTCGCATCGTAGATCTTCTTCAGGTACTCGCCGAACGACAATCTGCCGAAAAATATTTCGGACAAGTTACCGAAGAAGAGCCTGGGCGCCGGTCCGGCCACCCCGCGCGACCTCCAGAAGTCGTAGTTCGCCGTCAGCCAGTAGTAAGCGCCGAACGTCAGAGCCGATACACCGATCGCTATCTCCGTCCACTCCATCGTCGACGATTCGGTACTCAAACTTTGCGTTTTTTTTTTTTAATCATCAATTTAATTTCAAGATTCGTAAATAATTTTTGCTTCACTTATTTTTTTTTTATACCAATCAAATTCACCGACGGAGAATTTGATATCAATGAAATTCACTGAATTGGAGCGATTGTGCTGCTTCGGATGGGAGCGAACTGCGCGTCGCCTGTTTCCACAAAAATTCGTCTATCGAGCTTGGTTTTTTTAAATTTTTATCGTCATTAATTTAATCTAAGATTTATGAACAATTTTTTCTTTATTTATTTTTCGTATATCAATCAAATTCACCGGAGGCAGAATTCGAGGGTCCGATTGTGCTGCTTCGGATAGGAGCGACACACGATGACTGACTATGCAGCGTCAGACCGAAGTGCGTGTCGCCTGTTTCCTCATGCCGAGAGCAGCGCGAGCTTGACAGCTCGGAATATAGCACATCTTGTTGAAACTAACGAGACGTCGTAGGCATTACGATGCAATTCTAGCGTCATCGTTTTCGTTCACACCTGACGGTACGCGTTGTGTATTTTTTTTATTTATTTTTTTTATTGTCTTCTCTCGCGTCGGTGCGGCTACGCGTGAACCGTGACTCGGCGCATTGCCATGAGCGAACTAATTGCTCAGCAGTGCTCAACTCACGCTTTTCATCCTATGTATCTCAGAGCAAGCAAACAGCCGCGATCGCTGTTGCGCAATGTTTATTCTCTGTCATTGACGAAAAGAAAAATATATATATATATATCGATACCTCATCGCGAAAAAAATATTATATCTTTTGTAATATGCCGGAAACGCATCTATACGCCATACCGGAATACGTCAGAAAAAAAAATTGATATGATAAAAAAAATTGATAAAATACCGCGCCCAACGATGCTTCCGTTTTATCCGAAGTGTCAACCGGTTTTAAATGGCATTAATTCGAAAAATTCATCCATCTCTCTCGCACTCATATGTCACGTGGTACATTTTTCACATGATGTTAATGAAATCTTAAAAATCGCTTACCATTTATCAGCTACCGTATGTTACCGATCGAACATGTGTTGAGCTCGTCATTACGCAACGGCGTGTTTTTGATAACGAAAATCCCTCGCGTAACGCCGTCTTTCATAATATTTTTTTTCTCATAACGGAAACACGTGACTAACTGTTTGAAAAGATATTTTTTTTTTTTTAACCAGAAGTACCAAAAATACGTAATTTCTGGTCGAGAAATGAGGTTTTTAAATTGTAAGTAACGAACTTCCGTTATGACGTTACTTCTAGTCGATTTCTGAAACGGAAGTGAGAGCTTAAAACATAATGAGACGTGAGAGTAATTCGAGAAAAACAATTAATATTATAGATGACATTGGAATTAATACTAAAACGATGTTTATGATCAAAAATTCGTGCCGTCAGCGTTGTTTTTGATTAATTTCAGATGAATGCCGTTTATCGGCTCCAGCAAAATCGCCTTGGGATTGATGACGTAAGGTATTTGGGTCTTGTCGCAAATTTCCACCCTGTAACTGTTCAGAATCTTAAAGAGCCCAACTTTCGTCTGCATGACGCCGAATCGTTTGCCTGAAACATAAAAAAAAAAAAAAAAAACATCCATCGGTGTAGACGAAATCAGAAGACCCCAAATTGCATAGCGGACTGTTCAGGCCACTAAAACTTCGAGGGGTTTGAGGTTCTAACTAAAAAACTAAATCGTTCACTGGTCTCGCAATTTTTTTCGCGAATTGGTGAAAATCATCCCTCGATGGGTGCCAAATTTCCATTTTTTTTTCACGAAATTTTTAAGTGAAATAAAATTGAGTAACACGCACCTATGCAATTTCGCGGTCCATCGCCGAACGACAGATCCGTCATCGGATGTCTCGACTTCACCGCTTCGTCCGTGAATCTCTCGGGATCGAAGACATCCGGCTTCGGGAAGTATTCGGGATCCCATTGGATCGCGTATATCGGTATCCAAACCCTCTGGCCCTTCTCGATCGTCAACAGTTTGTTTTTCGAAGGCCCTTCGAATGTATAGTTTTCCGTCGCTTTGCGCATGAGTTGAGTCGAAGGTGGATATTTTCTCATAGTTTCTGAGAAACAGACGGACACAATTTATTAATCGACCGATCAATGAGTTAACAACGATAGCGATATCGTTATCGTTGTTACGATTATGAAATCGTTAGGGAAATAATTAAATTGATTGATTACCTCGAAACACCATGTCGAAGTATTTCATGTCCTTCACCCCTTCGTACTCTATAACACCACCGGTTCTCGACATCTCCTTCTTCATTTCACTCCTCAATTTGTCCTGTATCTCATGATTGAGCGCGAGCTCGTACAGGGCGTTACTCATCGTCGTCGACGACGTCTCAAATCCCGCCAGGAAGAAGACGAACAGTTGGGCCGCCAGAAGACTATCGGTCAATTCTTCGATACAAAAATTCGAAAATTGAAAAAATTCAAAGAAACATTTTATTTGCAAATTTCTATCGTGTTGAAACAACATTTGCATTATATTTCTTTTGTGAAATTCAATTTTCAAGGATTGTGAGCGAAAATTCAACAATCGCGAAGGATTCAACAGACGCAAAAGATTCGACAAACGCAAAAGACTCGACAAACTCAAAAGATTCAAGAAACCCAAAAGATTCAACAAACCCAAAAGATTCAACAAACCCAAAAGATTCAGCAAACCCAAAAGATTCAACAAACCCAAAAGATTCAACAAACCCAAAAGATTCAGCAAACCCAAAAGATTCAACAAACCCAAAAGATTCAACAAACCCAAAAGATTCAACAAACCCAAAAGACTCAACAAACCCGAAAGATTCAACAAAACGCGAACGTTCGAAATACGACTTACCGACATCAGCAATTTTTTCGGGATGGTCCCTGATCGCCATGAGAAGATCGACGAAGTCGTGTTTGACAACGTTATTCTTCTTCCTGTGCTCCATCGTCTGCGTCATAGTGTCGATAAAGAAGTCTTCCATCTCCTTGTCGGCAAGCACACAACCTACAATATTGTACAGTTTCGGTGCGAGCGTTCTGAGCCGTATCCTCAGCATGTTCTTCCAGTCGACGGCGAATATTCTTCGTCCCATCATCCGAAATATGCTGTCCTCGCTCGCTATAGCGTTCATCCGAAGCCCGAAGGCGCAGACACCGATGACGTCAGTGGCGAACTTTGCCGTCAATTCCCGGCACTCGACGACGATCTCGTCGGAGCCGGTATTCTCGATCATGCGCCCGATGTATTCGTCCCAATGCTCGACGCACTCGAGAAGAAGATGAAACATCTCCTTGAGCTTACCGGAAGTGAATACGGGCGAGAGTTTCAGCCTCAGAGGTCGCCAGCGGGCCGACTCGAGATTGAAAAGATGGGCCGACAGTCGCTCGACTTTTTCGTGCATAGGCATGCCGCGATCTGAAAATTTACTGAAATCCTTTATGAGAACGTCCCTGACGAGGTCAAGGTCGTTCAGCACGAGGATCGGATCTTGACGCAGGTAGATACCGAAAAACGGCTCTTCCTTCCAGATCTCGTAAGCGTTTCTCAGATAATCGCCCATCGAGTATTCGTTCGTCATTACATCCTTGATGGTGCCGAACAGAACCACCGGCCGAGGTCCCTCAACGCCACGTGACTTCCAGAAGTCGAAGGTCCTGGTCAAGTAACAGTAGAGTCCGACGGTCAGTCCCGAAAGGACCAAAATTATTTCCACGACGCCGAGCATTTTATTTTCGTCGCAATAAAGCCTCGAATTGTATCTACGAAAGATCTTTATTTTCGGTACGTTATTGCCACGATGTCTTGAGCACCGTTTCGGACACTGGGCGGCTCGACCTTCGGAAGTCCGCGGATGGCCACGCGCAGACTCAGCGGGCCGACCTTCGGAAGACAAATTCGCACCCAAGTTGCGTCAGTGAGTATGCAAGTGTTAACGAGTATACAACTCGCTTAAAAAATCTTTCAAGAGAAAATAATTTGTCCCACCTTCTTTCGCTCAGTTTTAGAGTCTTTTGATTGAATTCTTGACACGAAACATCGAGGTTTTGTTTTTATCGTGTCAAAACGTATGGCTCAATGCGTTGAGTACTGGGCGTCTAGACGCCGCCGCTTCTTTTGATATAGATTAAGACTGACAACACCGGCATAAATACGTTCTCTCACGCCGGACGACCGGTGTTTACTGACTCGCCCACTGTTGCCGCCCGCTGATACAGCAATCATCCGATGCCCTCAACCCGTCCGAAGAGTGCGGCCGATTACTCTGCCTCGCGTATCTTCTCCCGAGTTTCGTTCCGATGCACAAGAGTGTACGCTTTTATCATCATCGCACTTGTAAGATGCTTTCGAACTTTCGTTCTCCGACCGGCACGAGAATTTTTCCAATTGATCGTGACACGATGTGAAAATAAATTGTAAATTTAATGCACTGGAACTTTGAAATTTACTTACATTACTTATTATAATCGAACATTAATGTACTTATCTTGTAAAATAAAAATACGAGATATGAAAATTATAAATCTTTCGCCTGAGATGTAAAAAAAATGTTGTTGGAAATAAAAATTTTACTGTAAAATTGCAACGCACATGTGTTTTGAAATTTCCGAAACAGTTTGTTCAAAAACCACGTTACCAAGTTATTACTATCTTGAGCTATTATTAGTTACAATTTATTATATCAAAACATTTGTATCTACTTCAACCGTTTGAACCCTTTTCACTCTTTTATGAGTATGGTTCGGTATCCCTATCCACCGTTACAGTGTTGGAATGTACGATACAGTGTTAGAATGTACGCTCTGTAAGTACCGCTGATTTTACACCGCACATTTTATACATTATATTTTAACACTGCTTTCAACACCGAAATAATGGATCTATATGGACCACATGACGGTGTTGAAGCGACGTTGAATTTTACACCGTTTTATTTACATTGTAGGGTGAACCTCTCGGGCAGATAACATTTGCAGAATCGTTGCAGCTAAGTGTTTCCCGCTCCGCAGGGTCCTCTGTCAGCGAGCTTCGAAGTCCCATTTTTGACAAATAAGTCTTCCGTAACGCTGTCTTCCATAATTTTTTTTTTTTTACATATTGTAAATACGTCACTAATTGTTTAAAATTCTCATTTATCGACCTGAAGTGACGTCTTACCAGAAATACGTAATTTTCGGTCGAGAAATAAGGTTTTCTAATCGGAAGTGACGTTTTTCCGGTATGACGTAACTTCCGCTTGAAAAAATGAGATTTCTGGATCGGAAGTGAGTGCTTGAACATGATGAGACGCGATAGTAATATGAGAAAAAAAAATGAATGTTGTAGATGATATTGTAATTAATGCTGAAAAAATGTTTATCCTCAGAGATTCGTGCTGTCCACGTGGTTTTTGATTAATTTCAGATTAATGCCGTCTATGGGGGCCAGCAAAAACGACTTGGGATTATTGACGTATGGTATTTGGGTCTTGTCGCAAGTTTCCACCCTGTAACTGTTCAGAATCTTGAAGAGTCCAACTTTCGTTTGCATGACGCCGAATCGTTTTCCTGAAACAGCAAAAAAAACCACATTGATCAGCAAACGCAAAAAAGAAAAAAAAACCCAAATTGCATAGCAGACCGTTCAGACCACTCGAACCTCGGGAGGTTTAAAGCTCGAACTGAGAAATGGAATCGTTCAGTGGTCTCGCGATTTTTTTCGCAAGTACGTGAAGAGCATCCCTCAACGTGCGTCAAATTTCTGATTTTTTTTTCAAAAAATTTATAAAGTAAAAAGCAATTCGAGTTGCACGCACCGATGCAATTTCGCGGTCCATCGCCGAACGACAAATCCGTCATCGGATGTCTCGACTTTGCAGCCTCTTCCGTGAACCTCTCGGGATCGAAGACATCCGGCTTCGGGAAGTATTCGGGATCCCGTTGGATCGCGTATATCGGTATCCAAACTTTCTGGTCCTTCTCGATCGTCAACAATTTGTTTTTTGAAGGCCCTTCGAAGGTATAGGCTTCCGTGGCTTTGCGCATTAGGAAAGTCACCGGTGGATACTTCCTGATAGTTTCTGAAAAATCAGACGGGCACAATTTGTTGAGCGATCGATTAATAAATTAACAAACAACAGCGATATCGCTATCGTCGTTATAATTATGAAATTATTATGAAAAATAATGAAATTGCTAGGAAAAATAATGAAATTGATTGATTACCTTGAAACACCATGTCGAGGTACTTCATGTCTTTAACTCCTTCGTACTCTATAACACCACCGGTTCTCGACATCTCGGTCTTTATTTCGGCCCTCAATTTGTCCTGTATCTCATGATCGAGAGCGAGCTCGTAGAGGGCGTTGCTCATCGTCGTCGACGAAGTCTCGAATCCAGCGATAAAGAAGACGAACAGTTGAGCCGCCAGAATGTTGTCGGTCAATTCTTCAATACCGAAACAGTGTATTGTGCATATTAGAAATGTTATATCAAATTTTTAAAAAAATGGTGATCGGAATTGAATTGGGTGAATGGAATTGAACACGCGATCGATATGTCGCGTGTAGTGGGGGCAACTTAAAAAATCGGGGTTCTAGTGTGCAGCCTTTATAGCGGTTGGCGACTCGCAATCTCGCGAGAAGCGGGAAGACCCTACCTGAGGTAGGGTCTTTCCCTACACAATAGGGTCCTACCGTATTGTGACGACCGAGCGAATGAATAACGTGCGTATTCAGTCTGGGGGCGGATATTATCAATACAATCGCAGCTAAATATCTGGAGCACGAACTGTCACACGTCCGTTCGTCCAGACGTCTCAGTCCAGACTGTTTTACATGACGATCGATCCTGTATCGATCGTCCGTTCATTCGTCTATTGTCAAACCTAACTAATGACGCGTGCCTTAACGAATAGTCAGCTACATACACACACATATATATATATATATATATATTGTTACTTTCTTGATGCAACAAACGCGAATGCTGGGGACGCGACTTACCGATGTTGGACATTTTCTCAGGGTGGTCCCGGATCGCCATAAGAAGGTCGATGAAGTCGTGTTTGACAACGTTATTTTTCTTCCTGTGTTCCATCGTCTGTGTCATAGTGTCGATGAAGAAGTCTTCCATCTCCTTGTCGGCAAGCAAGCGACCTACGATATCGTAAAGTCCCGGTGCGATTGTTCTGAGCCGAAACCTCAGCATGTTCCTCCAGTTGAAAGTAAATATTCTTCGTCCCATTATCCGAAATATGCTGTCCTCGCTAGCCATAGCGTTCATCTGAAGCCCGAAGGCGCAAACACCGATGACGTCAGTGGCGAACTTTGCCGTCAATTCCCGAAACTCGACGACGATCTCGTCGGAGCCGGTATTCTCGATCATGCGCCCGATGTATTCGTCCCAATGCTCGACGCACTCGAGAAGAAGATAAAACATCTCCTTGAGCTTGCCAGAGGTGAACACGGGCGAGAGTTTCAGTCTCAAAGGTCGCCAGCGCGCGGGCTCGAGATTGAACAGATGGGCCGACAGTCGTTCGACTTTTTCGTGCATAGGCGTGCCACGATCGGCGAATTTACTGAAATCCTTTATGAGAACGTCCTTGACGAGGTCAAGGTCGTTCAGCACGAGGACCGGAGTTTGACGCAGGTAGATACCGAAAAACGGCTCTTTCCTCCAGATCTTGTAAACGTTGTTCAGATAATCGCCCATCGAGTATTTGTTCGTCATTATATCCTTACCGGTGCCAAAAAGAACCACCGGCCGAGGTCCCTCAACGCCACGTGACTTCCAGTAGTCGAAGGTCCTGGTCAAGTAACAGTAGAGTCCGACGGTCAGTCCCGAAACGACCAAGATTATTTCCACGACGCCGAGCATCTTTTTTTTTTGTTAACAAAAAAAAAAAAAGACCCGAATGATTTTTATAAAGGATCTATTTTTCGGTGTGTTGTTGCCACGATATCTTCAGTGCCGTTCGACGCACTAGGCGGCACGACCTTCGGAAGATGAGTGCGCGAGAACGTGCGCAGACTCGGCGCCTCGACCTTCGGGTCACTGCGCACAGAAGTTAAACGCAAGTATTACTTTGTGTATATAGGTCGATCCTTTTTTTGTCTCTCTTACGCTCAGTCAGGGACTCGACCGACAACACCGGAACAAACACGTTATCTCACGCTCGACGGCAGGTGTGCACTGACTCGGCCACCGCCGCTAATCGCTGATATATAAAGCAATCGTCCGATACTCGCAACTCATGTGATGACTGTGGCTGATTACTCCTTCGCGTGTGTCTTCTTCCGTGTTGCATGATGCTGCGGAAAATGTGCGGCTGTTTGGTCATTGCATTTGCAAGATCCTTTTAAACTTTCGGTCTCCGATCGGGATGAGCGTTTTTCGGAACTATCTTGAGACGACGTGATGGGAAGTGAGTTCTAAGGGCGTAATAACGTATGTTGTTGTTGTTTCGTATAATTTTTTTTGTTAGAATTAACCTTGTTACGTTTAGCTCGCGGGTCAATTAATTACGTTATTTATCGTTGAACTAAACCAATCTTGTCTGCCACCTATCTCAGCGAAGACGTTTTATTGAGGCAATGTAACGTAGAAGTTACATGCAATGTAACAATGTTATTGTTGTGATATACGGAGGGTATATAATACGGAAATAATATGTAATGTTCCAATCGTTGGAATAATTACATGCACACAGTAAAAAATAATTTCGTGAAATCGGAATACGAAGATTCGTAAAAATAATTTTGTTAGATGAGTGACAAACTCTTTCGTATTTTTTTTGTCGTATCGGAAATACGTCACTAACTGTTCGAAAAGCTCATTTTCTGACCAGAAGTACCAAATATACGCAATTTACGGCCGAAAAATTAGGTTTTCAAATCGGAAGTGACGAACTTCCGGTCTGACGTCACTTCTGGTTGAAAAATGAGATTTCAGAACCGGAAGTGACAGCTTAAACATAATGAGACGTGAGAGTAATTGCATGAAAATGAATATTTTAGATGAAATTGTAAACAATACTGAAAAGATGTTTATGATCGAGGATTCGTGCCAGCAGTGTTGTTTTTGATTAATTTCAGATGAATGCCGTCTATGGGGGCCAGCAAAAACGACTTGGGATTATTGACGTATGGTATTTGGGTCTTGTCGCAAATTTCCACCCTGTAACTGTTCAGAATCTTGAAGAGGCCAACTTTCGTTTGCATGACGCCGAATCGTTTTCCTGAAACAGCAAAAAAAACCACATTGATCAGCAAACGCAAAAAAGAAAAAAAAACCCAAATTGCATAGCAGACCGTTCAGACCACTCGAACCTCGGGAGGTTTAAAGCTCGAACTGAGAAATGGAATCGTTCAGTGGTCTCGCGATTTTTTTCGCAAGTAGATGAAGAGCATCTCTCGACGTGCGTCAAATTTCTGATTTTCTTTTCACAAATTTATAAAGTAAAAAGCAATTTGAGTTACACGCACCGATGCAATTTCGCGGTCCATCGCCGAACGACAGATCCGTCATCGGATGTCTAGACTTTGCAGCCTCCTCCGTGAACCTCTCGGGATCGAAGACATCCGGCTTCGGGAAGTATTCGGGATCCCGTTGGATCGCGTATATCGGTATCCAAACTTTCTGGTCCTTCTCGATCGTCAACAATTTGTTTTTTGAAGGCCCTTCGAAGGTATAGGCTTCCGTGGCTTTGCGCATTAGGAAAGTCACCGGTGGATACTTCCGAATAGTTTCTGAAAAATCAGGCGGGCACAATTTGTTAAGCGATCGATTAATAAATTAACGAACAACAGCGATATCGCTATCATCGTTATAATTATGAAATTATTATGAACAATTATGAAATTGCTAGGAAAAATAATGAAATTGATTGATTACCTTGAAACACCATGTCGAGGTACTTCATGTCTTTAACTCCTTCGTACTCTATAACACCACCGGTTCTCGACATCTCGGTCTTTATTTCGGCCCTCAATTTGTCCTGTATCTCATGATTGAGAGCGAGCTCGTAGAGGGCGTTGCTTATCGTCGTCGACGAAGTCTCAAATCCGGCGATGAAGAAGACGAACAGTTGAGACGCCAGAAGGTTGTCGGTCAATTCTTCAATACCAATAACAGTAAGTTGTGCATATTAAAAATGTATTTTCAAATTAAAAAAAAAAAATTGAAATTCCGAGTGAAATTTTATTTGAGAATTTAGTTTCGATGAAAAAAATTATTTGCATTCTATTTCTCTCATACAATTTAATTTTCAATTGTCGTTGCAAATTCGATCATTTCACTCCAAGTTTTATACACATTGATATATATAGATCAACCTCCATTCAACAAACGCGAATGCTTGAAACACGCCTCACCGATATCGGCGATTTTCTCAGGATGGTCCCTGATCGCCATAAGAAGGTCGATGAAGTCGTGTTTGACAACGTTATTTTTCTTCCTGTGTTCCATCGTCTGTGTCATAGTGTCGATAAAGAAGTTTTCCATCTCCTTGTCGACAAGCAAGCGACCTACGATATCGTAAAGTCTCGGTGTGATTGTTCTGAGCCGAAACCTCAGCATGTTCTTCCAGTTGAAAGTAAATATTCTCCGTCCCATTATCCGAAATATGCTGTCCTCGCTCGCCATAGCGTTCATCTGAAGCCCGAAGGCGCAAACACCGATGACGTCAGTGGCGAACTTTGCCGTCAATTCCCGACACTCGACGACGATCTCGTCGGAGCCGGTATTCTCGATCATGCGCCCGATGTATTCGTCCCAATGCTCGACGCACTCGAGGAGAAGATAAAACATCTCCTTGAGCTTGCCAGAGGTGAATACGGGCGAGAGTTTCAGCCTCAAAGGTCGCCAGCGCGCAGGCTCGAGATTGAACAGATGGGCCGACAGTCGTTCGACTTTTTCGTGCGTAGGCGTGCCACGATCGGCGAATTTACTGAAATCCTTTATGAGAACGTCCTTGACGAGGTCAAGGTCGTTCAGGACGAGGACCGGAGTTTGACGCAGGTAGATACCGAAGTAAGGCTCTTTCTTCCAGATCTTGTAAACACTGTCCAGATAGTCGCCCAACGAGTATTTGTTCGTCATTAGATCCTTAACGGTGCCAAACAGAACTACCGGCTGCGGTCCCTGAACGCCACGTGACTTCCAGTAGTCGAAGGTCCTGGTCAGGTAATAGTAGAGACCGACGACCATTCCCGAGAGGACCAAAATTATTTCCACGACGCCGAGCATTATTTTTTTTCTTTGGCAACAAAAAAAAGGCTCGATCGATCCTTATGAAAGATCGTTTTGTTCGGTTTGTTATTGCGACGTCATCTTCCGTACCGTTTCACATACTAGGCGGCTCGACCTTCGGAGGACGAGTGCGCATGGAAGTTGGAAAGAGTTGTTGTGTACGTATAGACGGATCCTTTCTCTTCCCTCGACTAAAATCAATAGAAGTAGTTTAAAAGAAAGAGAGCGAATGCGTTCTCTCACGGCGACAGGCACGTGAGTACTGAGTCGGCCACTGCTCTTGTGCGCTGACGTAGCAATCGCCCGATACTCGCAACTCGTGCGACGAGTGCGGTCGGTTATTTCGCCCGGTGTGTTCTCCCCCGAGCTGCGTGATGCTGCGGTAAAATCGGTGGTTATTGCATCACCGCTGTCTCACCGACGAGACTCGCGATAAAAACATTTTTGTACGTGGGTATATTTTCCGCAGGAACATCGAATACTCATGCACCGAATAGAAATCTCCGGCAATAAGAAACGGATTTTTGAATTTGTTTTTTTATTGTCAATTTTTTTTAACAAAGTTTCTCTATTGTCGTTCGAGTCGCCGAGGTTTTGTAAATCTTGAGACATTATTTATTGTTGTGAGTGTAACGTCTCTCCGCCCGACTCGAGCCCGCTTGCTATCGATAACTTTTCATAACAGTTGCAGTGAACTTTTTTTCACGGGTACCGAAGAATGTACGACAAAAATAGCAGTCTCATCGGAAGCTGACGATGAGACTTCACAATTAATCGTAGACGTCACTGTCCGTGAGAGAAAAAAAGTTGATGGTAGTTTTTGGTATGACCGATCGTGGTAATTTATTCTGTGTTCAAAGGTCAACTTTTAGACGCGGGGTAACTTATAGTTACCATACGGACGTCCGTCCGCGTTTCGTCCAGCCACCTCGTGGCGCCGCGAGCGGCAGGCGTCTTAAGCTTCGACCCTGCTCAGCCACAGTTCTCCGAGGTGCTTTCGACTTGGTGTTTTTCGTTGTCAGGTTTTGTTCGTTTTCAGAGTAAGCCAAGCGCTCGAGTTTACGTGGAACGTATATTTATATATCCAATGAATATAGATATAATTTCCACGTAAAATAGAGCGCTCCGCTCGAGCTTACAGTGGAACGTTTATTTTCAGAACACCTACTCTATCCAAATCCACTGTTATCCGAACCGCACCCCGTTCGGATAAATTTTCTACTATCCGAAATATTGCGCGAAATTCTGTTAATCTCAAGCCTGTAAAAGCTACACTTTCCCGATACAGATTCCGACTGATAAATCGAATAGTCAAACCTCAATACCCGTAGGCGTTTCTCTAATAACCAAGCCAACATTCGTCACAAGCGCCCTTAGAAAAAAGCACAAAATTCTACATTACCGACAACATAACATTCTGCATTACCGTCTACATTACGAGACGGAAGACCTTAATAGATGTGTACTTTGATCCCGCTCGTTGACACCAGCGTTGCTTAATGAAAGTTTCAAGATCACTTACCCTTTTATCAGCTACCCGTATGCTACACCGTTCGAGCATGTGTCGAGGCTTCGTTATTACGCAACCGCGTGTTTTTGATAACGAAAAATAGCTTGCGTAACGCGGTCTTTCGTAACATTTTTTTTTCATCCACAAGGATTAAACATTTGAACGCTAGATTTAAAAAACAAATTACTCTTTTACTTAACAAACGGTTTGTTTTTTTATTCTCTCTTTTCTCTCTTTTTTTACAATCTCATAAATATTTTACCGTTAACCGAATATGCCGAGCTACGATTGGACGCGAGGACGCGCCCCCAACGAGAGCTCCACGAGGCGCCGTGACGCTCCGAACTGGTGGGGGGAGCCTCGGCTGGTCGATACCACAACCGTTCACCTCGTCGAGAGACTTGCATTCAGTTCATACTGCGTACTCGCGTCACGACTATCCATGATTCGTTCTCCTCGATAAAACGTGATACACAACGGTGGAAACAGGAAGAGAAAAAATCATTTAAAAAAAATAAATAAAAACAAACATCAACGACAATACACGGGTCGATAAGATCAAATGAAAGCGATAGAAGTTGGCTATCAGCGGGGCAGCTCTGACGAGAATCGCAATTACGTGATCGAAGAGATCCGTTCGAATCACTTGTTGACATCGCTCTTGTTCGAGCAACTTCTATCTCTGAGCTTGAAATGTGAATGTTTATTAAAAAAAAATTAAATAAGAAATTCAGCCTGATAGAACAACAAAGAGGGGCAAAAAAAAGCAACGAGAGCAGGGACGTATCGTAGGTGGAGCCTCAGCGCGTCTTGTGCCGAGCACCAATGATCTTCTAGTGTGGGCACGACGAGCTCGTAGGAAGCAGCACGCGTCTTCCAACCGAAATAAATTGAAGCGGTCGTTATAAATAGAAACATCATAATTATTATTTCGTAACGTCGTTAATCGAACCATAATCGTCGCTAAATAAAGATAACTCGGTTGTTAGACTCGGAGTGAAGCCGCGGTTGGGAAAAACACCGGGCCGGAGAGGAGAGAGACAAAAATTTGTTTTCGTCGAGACGACTCGGACTACGCGAAAGTTCGAATTCGAGCAATGTGAATAGAAACGAAAAAGACGAATCGTACCCACGAATTTCTCGTCAACCAGAGCCGACCGAGCGAACTCATCCCCGAGGTCGCTGATAATTCTTTTTTATCGGACGATTCACTTCCGCTCTCGTTTCGTAATTCGGTGATTAAAAAATTTCGCAAACTGGCTCCGGAGGTGAGGATAAAGCAAATTGGAATGAGGGAGGATCTGTTGTCTATAATACGACACACGAGCAGCGATCATTTCTCCGAACAAGAACTTTAGCACCTGTGTGATTAAAGTGTTTTAAATATTAAAGAAAAAAATTATACATATTGATAACAATTTTTAAAAAACGGTTTCGACGTGTGTAAACGGCGATTAAATTTTTTTTACTTTCAATTGCGAGACACTCGATCGTCGAAGGAATAATCGATCGATGTACTGCTGTTGGTGTCGCTGTTGCCGTCAAGGCTGCTGGAGGACTTGGGATTTCGATCGTTAGAGGCGATCTTTCAGTTTTTTTTTCTTTCTCTCTTTCATCGACTAATTTCTCAATTATTTTTCTTTTTTTTTCGTCGACGCTACGAATGCTTGAAACGATTTAGTTTCTCGTTTTTTCGTTTGTTTATTCGTCGGAATTGAATTTCGTGGAGAGAACAAGAAAGATCGGAATTCGCGCGGAAAGCGAAAGTTTGTTATGCCCTGCTGGCTCGCCGCTTGTATCGATTTGTTGTCCGGACCGTTTATCGGTTATTGCATCGCTCTCAAAAAACTCGCTCTGCACACCGGAATCGCGCGACCTAACGGAACGACCGGAACAGCTGCGCGTAACGAAAAAAATGTTGTCGACAACAAGATAAAGGCAAACGAGATAAATAGCGACGATAACGCGACCATGCCACCCTGCGCCGAAGAGAAAATCAAAGGTACGTTCTACTTGTATCGCCTAGAGCCAATACCAATTATTCTCGGCGTCGAGCGGACCCCTGAAAAATATATGGCTCGTGTTGTGCCGCAATCGAAAAATGGGGTCATCTTCGGGGCGAGAAACGAAAATAAAAATGGAATATCACAAATATTTAGTCCCAATTTTTTTTTTTTGCCTCCTCATCGTGGAAGCTGTTTGGGTATTAAAAAAATAAAAGTTTGGAATTCTGATGTCAGAGTACTTCTGAAAATAGTCTAAAATGTCGTGAAATGCGATTTTGTCTCCTCGTGGAGGAACTGTGTTTACGTTTTTTTTTAAGTTTCGAGATTTTTATGTCAAAGTACTTAAAGTAGTCCAAGACGACGAGGAATGCGATTTTACTGCCGCACACACGAGCTTTGTTCGTAAAAAAGAAATTTCGAGATTGCAATGTCGGAGAACTTAAGATAGTCTGAAATGCCGAGAAATGTGATTTGACTTTCGCGTGGAGGAGTTTTATTCGTAAAAAAGAAATTTCGATATTTTAATAACGTCAGCGTACTTAAAGTAGTCTAAAACGTCGAAAAATTCAATTTTTAGCTGTGTGTATGTGTGTAACAGATTTGCATCGTTTAAGACAGCTATAAGTCAGGAACGGCTTGAGACAAGTTGAAATTCGATACACAAGCAGAGTGATCAGGTAGCTTATTTCAGAGCAATTGTCACGAATATTGAGACCCCATTAGAGGTTCTACTCGATTTTGATTTTTTTTGAAAATTCGTCGAGGTAGCTCTGAGTTGCGTAAATTTTGAGCCATCATCCTAAAACTGCAGAAAAATATAACATTTCGATCGAAGACCTTTGATATTGAATTTAGTCGAATTTTATCCAAGCGCCCAGATTCTAGGGACTTACGATTTTTCTTTTTTGAAAAACTACTAAAAACGATCTGGATCGAGTAAAAATTGAGGTATCGAGTCCGAATTTGGTAAGTAAGCCGACTCAGTACAACGTTCGGTCTTTTGCTCGGTGAAAATGAATCTAACTGTTGGAACGACGAGATTTCTAAATTTTTGAGTTTCTTCGAAAAATGTTTGTTTTTCGTCCGACACGAGTTTACGCACTGAACATCGCTCCATGAAAACAATAAGTTGTTGGTTCGTAGTCAGCGGTGGAGAATAGATTAAAGATAGCCTCAAAACGACGAATCACGCAAATTTTCCGCAACAAAATTTCGCGGTAAATTTCGACCGCCCCATTTTTAAGAGATATAGAAATTTTTGTGTGTTACGAAAAAAGATGCGAAGTAATATTCACGTGGTTTCCTCGTTTATTAAAATTTTGTGCGCAGCTTCCGGCAGCGTTGATTTGCCAAAATCGTCAAAAACGATTAACGAGATTTCTCATACGGAAGACTGTATGCGCAAAATTGTAACGCACGAGAAAGTCACGTGCCAATTAAGTTACACATTTTTTCTGCGCGACAAAAATCGGCGCCGTGTTAAACGATATCCCGAGAGAACGCAAAGTTCCAACTTAAAGTTACGTAACATCACACCGCCTAACGAAATTTTCAAAACGACCATCGAAACGTTATGCTCATATTTATCTCCGAATTACCGGTTCTAACGAAGTTTGCAAAACAACGATCGAAGTGTGATGCTCATACTTATCTCAAAATTATCGTCTAACGTCTTCAAGCAACGATTGTTTGCGCAACTGTGCCGCACGGAAATATCACGTTTTAATACCGTATAATGAACACCCCTAGTTATCGATCTTGCGTTAACGATCCTCATTCGTCGACACAGAATCCAGGGCAGAGCGTGTGCGACCTCTGACCCTCTGCAAATACGCTACGAACTTTATCCTTATCATATTATCTTGTAAAGTTCTACCGAAGAGCGTCGAACAATATGTTTATCATCGTTTATTTAAAAAAAAAACTGAAATTTCACGTGAGAAAAAAAAAAGAAAAATTACCAAACCGCAAACAATTCAAGTGAATTTTAAAAAATATAAGTAAAAGGTAAACGTTAAAATATATATATAAATATATCTTGATCGAAAGTACACGTGCGTAGTCTCGAGGAGACTGTTGCCTTGTATGCGCTCGGCCCGTAGGCGAAAAGCCTTTCTGTCGCTCCCGTCCGTGTGTTTATTAAGCGATGAATCGCGAAACGTGTTGGCTGGCGGCCAGGTCGGTTGGACTTTGAGCCCGTGCAGGCCCGTACATGACGCGACGCGAACCCGGGGCGAAACGCTCCTTAAAAGTGGGCCGGTTACGACGGTCAAGGTGGTCCTCCCGATCCTTCTTTTGTCAACTTTGTGGGTCATCTTTTTTTCTTTCATAATTGAAAAATCTCTCAATGCGATAGCGATTTTGTCGCTACAAGTCGGCGGATAAAGCGCCGAAGAAAACGTAATGCGGAGAATTAGATATTGCGCATGGGTTCTTATGGAAACCTAACCAAACTAACACTTCGGAACAAAAATTCGCGCCTTTGGCCTGAACTTTCGTACTACATGAAATGTTACACGGATATGTCGGAGATTCGCGAGTCAGTATAATATTTTAAAAGAGGGTTCGTTACCAAATATCTCGAGAGTAGTTGTAACTTAAGTGAACCAATTGTACCACCAAAACGGCGCGATTGCTCGTTAAGCCGGAGTCAAGCCAACGTCTATAGTTTACAATTCTCAATTACAATTTATTTTCCTTAATATTACCGAACATCGACGAGCGCTTATTGTTCTTATTTGCACTTTTATTAATCGAGTACCTACAAAAAATAATAATAATATTTTACGATTGACAATATTTTCGAGATACTTGGTCTGTTGATACTAGTACGCATCGCAAGGACTGCCTTAAAAGCCCGAAGACGTAGCAGGTGTTTGAACGCCTGTGACGAAAATAGCCTGCGTCTTAAGTGTGAGCACACACAGGCACTCGGATAGGAGCGGATTTGAAATGACGAGGGCATCGGCCAGGCCCCCGCGCTCAGCCAATCGCAGAACGGCTCGAGCCTTGTGGAGCCTCGTGGAGCTCGTGGAGGACGAGAATGAAAATAAATTCGACTTCGGTCACTCACGAGTTTTCGCTGGCAGATCGGCAACTTCGGGCGATAGAACGTAGGAGCGAAATAAAATCTGGCGTGGAAGAGGTGTTTTCTATATTTTGAAGAATTCGCCTTAGGCAGAGTCACGTCATCGGTATTAATGAATCTGTTAGATTTAATCGCTGGATGAGGACTTACGACATAATTGCGATATATTTTTAACTACGACAAGACTTTTTATCTATGGTAAATTGAGATATTATTGGGTTCACTGACATCCAACGCGATTTTTTTTTACAATTCTGAGAAGAAACTGTAAAAAACAATTTGTACGAAAATTGAATGTACTTGCACGGGAAGTTTTTATGCATAGACTGGTATATTAAATTTTACGTACAATTGTGATGAAAAATTAATGAAACTAAAAACTTTCGAAATACTTTACGTTTAATAATTTACTTTAATTTTATTACAAGAGTACTTCAAATCCGATAGTTTAACGTCGGTTTTTCATCACAATTTAATGTAACAGGTTTTTAAAATAAAAACTGCCAGTCTGGTGCATTATATTTAAAAAAAATTTAACAGTATAGTAGAAATATTTTCGAAAAATTGAAAGAATTGTATAGTAAATGTTGACATTGTATATTAAGTTATCCAATAGAAATAGAATTAAATAGAATTTAAATATTCAATAGAAAGAACAGAATACACCTAAACATACATCTTTTTTTCATCAGAATTCAGGGGAAAATCCTCTACCTAGGATTATTTCACAATAGAAATTTTTATGCTCGCGATTAGCGATTGAGATTGCAAGAATTTACGAAACAATTGTTTCAGAGGGTGGTCCAGCGGCCTGCGGACCCAGAAATCCGGCTTCATCGCTAGCGAACTCCCGGCGAAAGTTCGTCGGCGTTGTGATCGCTACATGCGGTCTTCCAGGACGCGGAAAGTCCCAAGTTGCTCAGAGTCTCTGCCGAAGGCTCAACTGGAATGGAGAATCCGCTAAAGGTACTGCGAATGTTTTTTTTTCTTTAGCAAACATATAAAGCGCCAAATAAAAAAAAATTGAAATTAATACCAAAATTATTTCTTATTGGCAGTTCTGCGCGTGAGCGACTATCGAAGAAAGAAGCTCGACATATACGGGAGCCACGAATTCTTTCGTTCGGACATTGCAGCTAATTTGAGCCTCAGATCATTGGCCATGCGCGAGGCCATGGAGGACTGCGTTCTGTGGCTCGGATCGGGCAATTCCATAGCCGTAAGTTCGATATTCGATTGAATCATTTTAAAAAAACCTGTCCTATCACATTCAACGTTCAAAGCCGAGTAAAATTGAATTTGGAAAAAATTGTCTACGATGCATAGTTTTCGAGATACGAGCGATCAAAGCTCACAGCCAATGAGGACGCTCGGCGACCGTCGCCCACCTAGCGTCGCAACAGCTCCGTCGACCGTAAACTTCAACAGCTCGTAGCTTCAGAACCATACATCGTAGAAAAAAAATTCCAAATGAAAATTTCTTCAGTTCCGAACGGTGAAGAAGAATCTCCAAAAAATTTCCAAAATTATCTAAAAATATCACCTAAATTACAAGAAATATTATCCCTCAAAGATTCTGGACGGCTGTCTGGTGACTCGCGAGCAGCGTGCCGAAGTCTTCGACTATCTGAGTCTCCGGCTCGGCTATCGTCTTCTCTTCATCGAATGCGTCTGCGAGGATCAAAGATCGCTTGAGCGAAACTACGAGGAGATAATTCGCAACAGCGCGGACTACGCCGGCATGGACGCTGCCCTGGCGGCTGAGGATCTTCGACTTCGTGTATCGCACTATTTGCGCGTTTACGAGCCCCTGGAAGAAAAAGATTACTCGAGAATCCGCATCGACACTGTCAGCATGAAGATAGAGGCGGAAAAAATAAGCGGCCACGTCGAATCGATGGTCCTCGGATATCTCGGCTCCATAAATGCGAAAGCCCACACTCTCTATTTCTCGAGACACGGCGAGAGCGAGTACAACGTAATCGGGAAAATCGGCGGCGACGCGGTTCTGAGTCCCCGCGGAGAGTCCTACGCTCAGGCACTCGCCTCGAGAATGAACGCTATGCATATTCCCGATCTGAGAATTCTGACGAGCCGACTGAGACGCACAATAGCCACGGCCAGGGGCATCGAAGCTTCGCAACGCGAACACCTCGAGTCCCTCAACGAACTCGATGCTGGCGTTTGCGAGGGACTCTCTTACGAGGAGATGCAACAGCATTATCCACAGGTATTTGAAGCACTTGGGTCACCATTTCTTTTTTTTGGGCTTTTGTGGCTTTGAGAGAGAAAACGACGTTACCGACGGTCGGCAACAAAAACATGTGAGCAATTTTATCATATTTTTTTCTGGAGGGAATGCGCTTTCTGTCGGAAATACGTCACTTCCGGTTTGCAAAATGAGATTTTTCAAACCAGAAGTGACGTTAGAGAGCATTCTTAATTTTTCTCTGGAATGCAGTCACAGAAACGGATGAATTAAGCAATAGACTTTGTTTTTTTTTTGTTTTTAGTTTGATCACATTTTTAGTTACCGACTGAGTTGGCTTCACCGTCTTCGGTTGAGGATTCATTACATAGACACTCCCAACAAAAAGGATTCCTTAATATTTTAGAATTCATATGAATTTCTTCAAAATGTTTCGATATTTCAAATAAAAAAAATTCGAATGTTTAAAAATGCGATGTAGAGGCACGAATTTCGAACATGCTTCAGTATCACGATTCCACAGTACACACAAAAAGTTTCGAGGCGATTGCGTCAACAGTCGCGTAGTTATGGCGTTAAAAGATATTTCGAATCGGGGAATTCAAAAATGCAAAATTCTGAAAAAATTCATCTAGCTTATAGGAAATCAACGAATTCATTCCAAAAGAGAAAAAAACGTTTACCGATTGCTGGTTAAACAATTTTTTGTTTACGTGTGCGATGAATACGAGCGCGATTAATAACGTTCCTTATTAAATTTTTTTCCGTAGGAATTCGCATGGCGCGATCAGGACAAGCTTCGCTATCGTTATCCATGGGGCGAGAGTTACTTGGATATAATGCGTCGCGTCGAGCCCGTTATCGCCGAGCTTCAGCACTCCAACAACGTTCTTGTAATCTCCCACCAAGCGGTGCTCCGTTGTCTGATCGGTTTCTTCCTCGACAAAAAACCGGAAGAGTTTCCCTACATGGACGTACCGCTCCACACGATTCTTCGCATAACGAGCCAGGGCTTCAACTATCGTCTCGATCTCATCAAACTGCCGATCGAGTGCGTCAATACAACGAGAACAAAGCCAAAAAATTGCAACCCCAATCGCACAGCTGACGACGCACTCACAACAGTTCCTCCGCATTACGATATAGCCGATCCTTGGCGCAATCCCTCGAGCGTACCGACGCTCGTTCAGCAGCACTGAATCGATTGATCCGGTAACATCGTTTTAAACCCTTTGGAAAAAGTTTTACAAAAAAAAAATATATATATTTAAAAATTGCATTTCCTCCTTTTGGATTAATATCGCGTAGCCTTAGGTGGGAAGATATTTTTTGTATTGTATTATTGTCGCATAATGTTAAACGTGATAAGCGTGAAATAAAATAAAAAAATAAAGCTAGACGAACAGTGCGGGCCTCCATTGATAGATTTTAGTTAACGTAGGCAACTATGGAATTAGAAATAGGCATATATTAGCAGATTAAAAAGATTACATTAATCGATTAATCGATTGCCATGTAGAAAACAGGATGCTGTTTTTTTTTAATGTCTACATTATGTCTGTAATGGAATCATAAAGGAATTTTTTATACAATTATTTAATCGTTAATTATGCTTTATTCTCTCTTAGAGTTGTCAGTGTGTATAGATATGGACGATGCAGTGAGACACTTCACTTGACGTCGCAATAAAAAACCTCACTTCCGGTTTGGAAATGATTTTTTTTTTGGGCACTTCCGGTGTGAGATGTTAGTTTTCCATCAACCCAATGGCAATTTTTGCTGCGTCATTAATCGTGAATATGACCGTGCAATTATTTTTTTTTACATATTATCGTCAATGAGAGGACTAATTAGCGTGATCTTATGAAATTGATAGTTTATTCATTTACAAAGCTGCTCTAGTGTAAAATTAAATACAGGAATAAATTGTTGCGTCTATTATAGAAATACATTAATAATAAATTCTTAATACAAATCATGATTGACTAGAAAAATGATAGATTTGATACGCAAAATCGACTAGAGACGGGAGACTAGATATATATATATATAGTATTCGATGAGTTCCGAACTGTGAGCTATCAGTGCCTCATCAATCGAACCGTGTAGTCTCGCTGCTTGTTTGCTAGATGAAGATCCAAACTCGCGAGCATTCGCGTTCGCAGATCGTAATCTGCGCGATCGATGCTACGGCTTGAGAAATCGTCGATCGAACGATGAAGATAAGTTTTTTCAGCCTTCACAGCGCGCTTCATAAAATCAACGGCAATTTTGCGACATGTATCGTAACCGGATAATTGGACACTTTTGCCACGTATTCGTTCAATTTCTGCTGCGTGTCTCGTGCGCGTTCCACGATTTATTATTTCAGCGACTTTTGGACTCGCCGAGCCAGGCAGGTCCCGAAATACCTTGGCCAGGACGTGGCCCATCAGATCGTCGTCGTTGTCCGCGTCACCTGGGATATGTTACATTGTCAATAACGTTGCCAATTATGTTGCCAATTATGTTGCCAATTATGTTGACAATTATGTTGTCAATTATGTCGTCAATTATGTCGTCAATTATGTCGTCAATTATGTCGTTAGTTATATCGTTAGTTATATCGTTAGTTATATCGTTAGTTATATCGTTAGTTATATCTTTAGTTATGTCGTTAGTTATGTCGTTGGTTAAGTCGTCAATTGCTTTGTCAATTACTTTGTCAATTACTTTGTCAATTGCTTTGTCAATTGCTTTGTCATTTACTTTGTCAATTACTTTGTCAGTTACTTTGTCATTTACTTTGCCAATTACTTTGTCAATTACTTTGTCAATTACTTTGTCAATTACTTCGTCAATTACTTTGTCAATTACCCAAATCGCTGGTAGACTCGCTGAAGTAATTATCATCGTGAAGTGATCGTTGCAGCTGTAGCACCCTCGCGAGAGCGAGTTGCAAGTATTCTCGGGTGTTCGGTCCATTTTCTTCGCCCGATCCCTTAATCCTTTTTCTCCGATTATCCTGGTCATCCTCGACGAGGCAGGGTGCCTTCAAACACGAAAGAAAGATCACAACAATTAACGCTCGAACAGACAAACAAACGACGAACAACGATCGATAATCGATTCAACTCACCGACGACGAGCGTTTCATTATTTTTATTCTCTATTTTCCTTTTTTTTTTTATATTGCAAACGTGATCGAAAATTTATCGACAAAATTTTCGGCAGCTATCGGAGCGGATAGAGTACGAAAAAAAACGAGGATAGCGGAGCGAATGTAGCCGCGTCCGGATTTTGACTGGCGGTATGGCAGTAGCCGAATAACCGTTAGGCGAATCATTATACCAGCGGCTGCAAGGAGAAACGCACGAGGGGGGGGGGGGGGGGGGTAGGAAAAAAAGTTTATGGGGGGGCTGTGCCAGGCCTCGCAGTGTCGCGTGCCGTCGAGCCCCGCTCCCTTCGATCCCCGTTTGTTGCCCAGCTGCGCTCTTCCGATTACGCAGTTGTGTTGGTCGAGTCATTCATTCGGCCCTCGCACCCTGCACCTTTGCCGACATTGAAAAGCTCACACACGCTGCAGACAAACACCAACACCCTCCCCGCCCGCCGTGCTCGTTGAACGAAACTGGACATCTGTTTTTTTTTTGTTTTCAACGATAGAACCGCTTTGTCTACCGGAACCGGAGAGGAACTTGCTTGAAATCAATTTGAACGTAAGTTTTGTTTTTTGAGCGAGATCTACATTAGTTGGCTCTGACAATCGAACGTCGAGAGTTGTATCTAAATTTCGCTATATCTATATTTCCCTGGCCTTTTATTTCATTATTTTTTATTTTCGCAATTAATTGAAACTAATTATTTTTTTGCCGTTTCGCTGTTACTCGCTAATGCTCTTTCTCCTCGATGTTGTTATCGATTTTTTGTAACAATGTCTCGGGAAACGAAACAAACAGTCGTCTACTATACTCGGTTTCCCATTAAAATGTTAAACGTTCATTCAAGTTGTACATTTACGTTTAATGCCTCTAAATACATCCGGAATGTTTTATACATCGATACACGATTAGTTCGCCAAGTACTTACGACTATTTACAACAGTTGCGACGGTTCGTATGTATTGTATACATATATATTGTAGGTAAACAGAAACGATTGTTGAAGGGGAAGTGAAACAGCTGTGCGTGCGAGAGACGGTTGCAATTTTCAAAATAAACTTTATTCAATGTTGCTAATTTTTATGAGACAAAAAATGTATTCGTACCGGATGCGAAATTACCGTGCACGGAGAAAAAGAAAATTGTTGGGACAACAAGAATTTTGTTACCATAACTCGTTTACCCGGTTAACACAGGGACAACAAAATATTTTGCTTTGGCACCAAATATTTTGCTGTAGCAGCCACATATCTTTGCTGCAACAACGATGAATGATTAACGATATACATTTTGTTAAACAGAACTATTTTTCTCCGTGTGTGCATAGCGCTCGATTTTGCTTTTTTTTTCGAAAAATTAGCAGCCTTGAGAAAAGTTTATTATAATTTTTATTACCGACCGCTATATTTCACTTCCCATTAATGGTCGTGTGGAGACGGCCGATAACGAGGAGATGTAGCGTTATCGACCCACGATCGATTACCGAGTCATTTATAGTTATTTCTTTTTCGATGTCATCTCGGGTCATAAAAATAATTCGTATTGTCGTTATTACAATAATAATTCACATTGACTAGCAGGAAGGAATATTCGATGTTTCGACCCGGTCGCGGCAGAGACGAAATTCGAACGATTAAAACATATAGGAGATACATAAGAGTCGTCATGGAAGGCGGGATGAAAATTGTGCGAAAATCGTTCACGGCTTTGCCGCTCATCGATGATCAGCGAATTCATTAGGTGGGCGAATTGTTTATGTGCAGCACGGTCGTATTGAATTCATTTGTGTGCCTTCGATTGGTGGAGTTGAAACTCGTCTCGTAAAGGGTGCTCGCATTGCCGGGACGATTGCGCGGGAAGCCTCCGCACCGGCCGTCCGTCCTTGAATTGCTGGGCGCGCAGCAGAACAGATATTCGTTGAATCTGTGAAGTCGACGAAACGTCGATTAATCCGTCAACTGTCCGCTTCGATTAATCGAACTCGATCATAAACGAAAATTGTTCGGGTACCTTTTACGAAAATCCGCACTGATGCAGTAAAGCGCAATAGGATTTACACAACTGTTGATGAAGCTGAGACAAAAGCCGACGATTCGAAGCGCGTGCCAGTATTCGTTGTACTCGTCTTCGGAGTATGGATATAGATGGAACCACAGCATGAACGTTTGGTAGGGTAGAAAACATACGATGAATATAACGACGAATGAAATGACCATTTTGCCGACCTATAGCGCATAGAAACAAGAGAGCTTCGTTAAGTTATTTAATAACCGAGCGACCATATATGAGATATCCAAATAGCATGATTTAGAATATCGATTAATCGATCGGAAATATCAAACACCTGATCGGAAATAACGATTAATCGATCTGAAATATCGTTCGATCGACCGGAAATAACGATTAATCGATCGGAAATATCGTTTTATCGATCTGGAATATCGATTGAACGATCAGAAAAATCGATTGATCGATCATAAATATCGATTGATCGATCGCTGATATCGTTTGATCGATCTGAAATATCGATCGATCGAGCTGAAATATCGATTAACCAATTAACATAACGATGTATCGATTGAATTCGAACCTTCTTTCTTGCGCGAATTTGTTCGCCGTGATGAGCCGTGCTGCCGGGGGCTTCTCCCGGCATGTTCCTCGTGGAGAGTTCAAGATGACGCGCCATACCGACATAAAAACCGGCAATAATGCACAAGGGTATGGCATAATAGACGAAAAATTTGAAGAGCACCATTCCCTTCAGATACCCTTTACCTGCGTAAATTAATTTATTTTTCTTGTATCGATGTCCCTTGATTAATAAGTGATTATTGTTGAAGTCGGCTGTGACAGATCGTTCACCGATTTTTTACCCAATTATTAACCCCTCTTATCACCCAATTATTATTTATCCCCATTATTACCCAATTCTTCGGGAAAGGGACGGCATATCTGTATCGTGAGGTTTCCCTTTAACAAAGTCGTCGAAACGTGAGAGTATATTGCGTCGGGTATCGACAGAATTATCGCCAATACCCATATAAGCGAGGCTGTCACTATCGTCAATGGTTTTGCGCTCAAACCTGCCACATGTCTCCTTATAGGGTTCACAATCGCGCAATACCTGTTCATAATTTTGTTTCATAAGAAAAAAAATATATACCTATATATATATATATATATATACGTGTATTCAAGAAAATCGCAGATGGCTCATTACCTCTCGGCCGACAGTGCGGTTAGCGTGAATACCGAAACACCGATGGAAATGTCTTTTACGCATTCGGAATACTTGCAGACTGCCACACCCCATGGCCACGACTCGATCGTGTAGAGGATCGACGTAAACGGAACACAGGTCACTATAACCTGTCGACAAAAATTTGAAAAAAAAAAACATGTTGTAAACCTCGACATTTCGCATAGAAACCCGCGGTATAATATTCTCACTCGAAATTCGAACAACTTTTACCTTTGGCCGAACATTCTACGATCAATAGTTTCCGAGTTACGAGCTCTTGAGTTTCCAGTCACAGAGCGCGCGCGCGCGCCGGTGGCGCCATCGGGCGGCGCACGCTCATTGGCTGAAAGCTTCGTCGGCTCGTCACGCGAAACCTATGACGTTTAGAAAAAAAATTCCAAGGAAAAGTTCATTCGAGAATACGATCGTCCGCTTTTCGCAAGGTAATTTGGTATGGTATATCTATGGGGAAATAATATCGTTATGACGCAAATGTAACCTTTTTTTTTACGTGACCGGTCAGAAAAATTAATGTTGCCCTCCGTTGTCGCAACCTCACAAAAAATCCCAATCGATAATCGAATGCAAAAATGACGTGAGAAATCGTGGTATTTGTCTGTGTGTACCAATAGATCACCGATCGCCAGTGACAGTACATAAGTGTTGGGGACGTTTCTCATGTTCGGGTGGCGCAACAGGGTGAGCACGAGAATCCCGTTGCCCGTCACACCGACCACCAGGATGATGAGAAACAGTATCGGTACAATGTAGGTTTCCGAACGTTCGGCGTAAGGGACGTACTCTTCGTCGTCGTCGGATTTCTCCTCTCCAAAGTTCGAAGCATTCCGTCCGTCTAAATTGTATGCAATCGTTTCCGTCGCATTCAACGTTCCGTTGGCTGCATCCAGCAAAATCTGCGCATGTAAACAATCGTTATTATCACGATATCAATAATCGAACGCAAAAATGAATTACTATCGAGGATAATGAGCGTTCGCGATAATTTCCCTCCGTTTATCGAAACATTAAACGCCGTTGGTTAAAGTTTGACGAAACATTGATATAGAATGTAATTGAATGACAATATTATACGAAGCTCCGGTGATAGCTCGAAGGACGATAAAAAATTGACGACAAAGTTAGACGAAAGTTCGCGGAGAGTTCGTGGACTTGGTAATGGAAAGCGCGAGGGTGTGCGTGGGGTAAAATGGTACGGCGATTGCGTGTCAGCGCTGGTTCGAGAAGCGGATACGCTGGGCTTGAAGGTTGTAATGGGAAGTCGCGTTATCGGGTCAATAGCGATACCGCCACTTGTCACCGAGTATCCCACGCGGAGAGAAAGTACATTAACGATATATGCATGCAACACACACGGGATACGGAACTCTTGGTCACTTACATATCCGAAACATATATGTTCTATATATTCTTTTATGTATCTTCCGGTATACAACGTATAAATAAATTGTAAATTTAGTGTGCTGGAACTTGAAATTAGCTTTATTACTTAGATCAATCAAACATCGATGTACTTTTTTTTTCAATTACGTTACATTACCAGATATAAAATTAAATACCAGATATTAAAGATACAAATCTTTTTTAAATTATACATGAGTTCCGGCGTTGATAAATTTTTTATTTATTTTTCGCATATACCGTTTTCGCTGCGGGACTGATAAAATCAGACAATTTACATGTTTTTTTTTATTGGCTTGGAGCAAGGAATAGATAGAAAACGGTGGAAAGGATAGACAAGAGGTGCGGAAAACCGATCGCTTTCCGTTCCTGGGCATAGAGTGGATGTATTGATGCAGACACAGTTCGATTGAAGCTGTCGAGACTGTCGAAGAACACGGCTTTATCAGCCCGTCTCGTCCTTCCCAGCACCCTGCTAGCCTATTCCAACTAGTATCAACGTACGTAGCGCCCGATAACTGTGCTATGTTGATTCTCAAAACTGTTTGACAGTCGGTCCGTTTTCGGTCAAAACTATCCGCACTCGACTACCTTCCGGTCGCATTTCTCACAACGTAACGGAGTACGACGGAGAGACACGAGAGTGGATAACACAATACGTTGAATGGGAAAACATTGAACTTTTTTCATCGCGATCTGTTTTGCAACCGTGCTGGAACATGTCGGCTATTCGTTACATCGTAGATTTTTACACCTGTTAATTTAGGATGTGAAACACGAAATACGATTTACATCGTAATTAACGAAAGTACAGAATCACCCTTTTCGCCAGGTTTTACATTTTTTACCCCCGCGGAAAAAAAGTATTTCCAAAAATATATTTTTCATATATTAAATGGACTTTTCATGAATTTAAAATGATGTAATTCGCATGTTATGAGATACACGTGACGAATATATCCGAGCAAGTATTAAAAAAATATACATGTTCGCGTATATAAAAGTTATACAATTTACATGCAGAATGTATTTTCGCTCAAAAAATAGAAAATTGGATTCCGTGCGAGTAATCTGGTTCTTTTACAATGTAAACTCGCAAGCGATAGAGATTGGTCATAATGGCCGGAAGTACTTATTCGCAAAAAAATGTGCGATAAATAGTAAAAATGTGCCGACAAAAAAAAAATTACAGTTACAATTATTATCACTTTTTGAAGCTAATAAATGAGATACGACATGCGGTATAATAGCAGCTTGGGGTGGGTCGAGATATGATTCCGAGATACCGACGTGCTTACGCTTTTTCCTCATTCTTCCGGTTTCTGCCGGAGGATTATGGGGAGGAACGACTACGCGTCTGGTGGTCCTTTTATCTCGGTTTCCCGCCGACTACCTACGGAGAGTGGAAGAGAGCGTGTCGACGGCGCCTTCACTCCATCAACTTGGCTGGGCTTTTTTACCGAGAGAAAACGGAGCATCTCACCCACATCGCGCAGAAGCGGTAACGGCCTAAGATAGCGTAAATAAATAAAATTCGGGCATTTATAGGACTATCGGGTGCATAAATAGGTATTGCATCTGATAGTCCTGCGAATGCTCCAATTTTATTTATTTTTCACGCTTTAAGACGAACAAATATTGTTGAAGTCCGCTTGTTTTTATCTATGGTAATCGTGCAACAAATTGCACGATGAATTCATTTATAGGATTAGATTTTTGTATTGTGTCACGATACAAATATTGTAATACACTACAAAAATCTCATCTTGTAAAGGAACCGATTTTGAGAAAAAAAAAAATCGCGTCGATGGCATTACACGATAAAAAGCTCTCGAGGCATTTTCATTATTTTTTTTTTTTGCTGCACCCGATGATATGGGAGCGAGATTGAATTGTAGAGCACCACGGGCAACTCCCACATCCCCCTACATCCGCGGGCCGATAGCCCTCTCGGCTCGTTAACTCGATCGGTCATTCATCGGGCCCTCGCAGGATCTACCGCGAAAAACGCGCCGAAGCTTTTCAATAGAACGAATTTAATGGAACCGACGTGCTGTCGCATCGAGTCTCGCGAGCTCTTTAACCCCACATACCCGTCGACCACTTGACCCCACCGCAGCCAACTTTTTTTCATTTTTTTTTCACCGTTTAATTCATTTTTCTCGCTCGCAGTTCGTTTATATTTATTTTTTTCGATTCACTTTGTTTTCCAGGTAATTGCTATTAGCCTTGGAATGATTTCAAGGTGGGGGACGAGTAAAAAAAAAAAAAATGTAGTAGCTGCGCGTCGAAGAGAAACAACACCGTCAGGAAAATAATTATGATGTCAGATCGGAGCGAATGCCGCGAGTTGAATTGTTTTTTTTTTTCTTTCTTTTTCTTAATAAAAGCAGGAAGCGTATATTGTGCCTTGGAGAGAAAAGCCAGACAGGATATCGCTCGGATGATAAGAAAACGTAGGAAAACGTTGATATGAATGGTTCTCGTGTGGCCGTACGGGGGACAGTCCCGTGGGAGGATGCTTCAAATATTTCATGGAACGCGTTGTGCAGTGAGGACGCCTGCGACGATCTAGGAGGGCAATTTATTCGATTTTTTTTTGTGGCTCGATCGCACAAGTATCGCAGGAACCGCAATCGTCCCTTTCCACGTTATATTCCCCTCGGATGATTGTAATCACGATAGGCGAATTGCTTCGGGGGCCTGGCTAGCCGGTGGAACGAGCGGTAAGAAAAAAGGAACGAAACACACGTTAACAGAAGAAGAGAACGAACGTTCGACGACGTTACGGTTTTTTTTTCTTGTATGCCCAGTTTGTTACGAAACTGAAGCGAAAGAAAATTGCCGTAGATTATTCCACGTTCGAAGCTGAGCAAACTTTGCCTTTGTAATATTTTTCCACGATGAATAGTTTTCGAGTTACGGGCTCTTGAAGTTCCGGCCAACGAGCGAGCGGCGCGATAGATGGCGCCACGGGCACTCGCGCTATCTCATTGGTTGGAAACTTCAACCGGCCGTAACTCGGAAACTATGCATCGTAGAGAAATAAATCTGAGGGAGAGATTGTTCAGTTTTGAGAGCTCTTTTTTCCAACACCAACGGCTTGAGTCTTGCGAGCGCGAGTATGTGTGGATCTTCGCTAATATCGCGCGGCTCTCCGGACACGTTTGGCGTTCCTGTCTGCGCTGTATACAAAGTGTATGGGGGTTAATGTGCCAACAGATCGGGTCTAACTTTGCTAATACTTTAATCACACGCGCTTTACGTGCTCCGGTCGCGCTCGGCAATTATCGAAAGTTGGCCTGCAGCTGAATCCCAATCGACAATTTTTTTATTTTTGTTTTAACGAATGAGTCATTGATGAATAAAGTTAACATTTGGTGGAACTAATTTTGCGCGCAAATAAATTTCCTTTTCATTCGAGAATGAATTAACTCGAGCGCGAGATGTGGTAAAAAAAAGGGTCCACCAATATTCCATCCAATCACAATTTGAGATATTCATACGCGCACGTGCGACTGCAGGTTTGATGAGGCATGAATATAACTTAAACGACCTCGCCGTTTCCGTGTCGCGGACCACGTATCGTCGACACAGCTTCGATTAATGTCATCGAAGATTAGATTAACTTTCTCCCGTAACATCGGTGCCGGGTAGTTATGATGATATCTATTAATTTTCGTTAAACATCCGCGGTCTCGCGGAGTTTGATCAGCAGCTGGCTCGTGGCAAGTACAGCGATAATTTCCAGGAGGGAGTTTGGACGGATTGGTAGGTCATACCTGTTGCTCGCGACTCGCAAAATTTTTAGAAACTTCGGAATTACAAAAGAGGAGAAAATAATTCGGATGTAAGTGATATTTCTTGTAACATTTATCAATCCATTCGTCCATCAAAGACAAGCGTTTATAAAAAAAATGAAAAATTATATCAAGATATATATTTTTTTAAATTAATTATTTAAGAACTAATTTTTAACACGTCACTACACTGTAAAAAAAATTCGCGTGAAATTTAATGTACCGGACTGAAAGTTGTTATGCAACATCTGGTACATTAAATTTCATGTACAATTGTGATGAAAAATGAATGTACTAATTAATTTTACAATGAAAATTGAAGTGAATTATTGGAATTGAAACAAATTTGTTAAAAACAAAGTATTTCCAAAGTTTTTAAAATACTGTACATACACTTTTCATGACAATTGTACATTAAATTAAATATCCCAGTTTGCGCACAAAAACTTCCAGTACCATTGCATTAAATTTCATACGATTTTTTTTTACAGTCTACGCGTCTGAAATTGAAAGCAACAATTCTCGGCGATATAAAAGCACGCCACGGTGCGACAACTTTGAAGCATAGTCGCTTGAAATACACCTCTCGAATGTAAAAAAAAAAAAAAACTGAAATTCGTTTAACGTCAAAATTGATTTGATGATAAACGGTCGTCGAGTAAACACACTCCAATATAGCTAAAAGTGGAAAGTCGAATGGGATTGCGCGCGAAAAGCGGCGACTATGCTGATTGAAACGAATTACAAAAGGCGAACAGGCGACAAGGAGCTTTACTAAGTGACGAGAAGAGAAGAGCTCTCCAGGGTTTTAATGAGAGAAAACCAGCGACGACGACGTCGTCGTTGCCGTTGCACCGACGTCGCACCATAGCGTTCGAGATGATGCACACCGGCGGCAGCGTCCCTAAGCTAAAGGTTATGCCCTCACAGCTAGCGTAGTGCCATTCCGGAGCCAAGAAAAAAAAAAAAAAAAAAATGAAAATAGTAAAGTCCGCAAGATGTAGCGCAGGCAACTACGAGGATGCGACGACTTTCCGTACGTAATTGAATTTCGAGTGTCCCGATTTAGTCTCGCCGATCTTAACGGGTTTAAAGTGAAAAATTCAACTTGGCTACGGATGAGTTCATCTGACCTATTTAAAGGGTTAAATATTCCGGCGACGGAAAAAAACAAATTGCAAATCAAATTCCAGCATCCTTATTTATTTCTTTCTTGTTTATTTATTTTTTGATTTTTTTTTTTTTACAAAAAAGTCTGCTACTCGATGTTGGCATTCTCGCTCCAAGTTCCGGGTAACTTTGCGGATGTCGGTTGGTAAGAAAGCGCGGAAACAACGTGTAACTATAATGTCACGCAATTATCTACACAATTATCACTCATACCGAAAATACCTCACTTCCGGTTCGGAAATCCCATTATTCGACCGGATGTGACGTGTTTCCGTTAAATCTCCGAAAATGTTAATTTCGCATTTCTTAATTCCATAGCCCATACGAGGGCGCGAAACAACAACCCGCTAGTATTATGTAAGTTCATACAACAAGTATATAAGTATATAAGTATATAAGTATATAAGTACATAAGTACATAAGTACATAAGTACATAAGTACATAAGTACATAAGTACATAAGTACATAAGTACATAAGTACATAAGTACATAAGTACATAAGTACATAAGTACATAAGTATATACGTTTATAAGTATATAAGTATATTGATATATAAGTATATATAAACCGGTGCAGTAAGCGAAAAAAAAATAAAAAAATTCGTGATTCCCGTAGCTATAGATTTGTGAGGAAAAAAAATCGCCCAGAACATTTTTTAATGAACAATTGACGATGATGGATCACACTTCCGGACCGCATTCCTTAGGGTTGGGGGATGTGATTTCTTTTTTATCGATGACCAGACAATTTTGTGATTGGCTGTGTCGCGTCGTTACACGTCATCGTGCGGGTGGTCCGAGCTCGTATAGTATCGATTTGTTCAATCGGATAGCTTAGCCAATAAGAAGACGAGGATGAGGAAATGTCTTGTCGTTTGGGTTGCTCGAACGAACAATAGTGACAATCAAAATAAGACAATGGAATTTCGGTGCGGTAGAGAATAACATGCAGACCACCCGTGCTTTGGCAGGAAGGGGTCCATATCGATTCCGGGGGGGGGGGGGGGGGGGGGTAAGTATTGAGAACGGTTAAAGCATCAGCGTGGCAACCCTCTGGCGATCGCTGCTATCACCGTCGGGCTTTCCAAATAAATCGAGTATAGACCAAGTCGGGTTTGGCTGGTTCGACGTGTTCGAGCGCAAGAATAATCGAGGCGAGAAATTCGAGAAAACTGTCTCCAGAGCTATATATATATATATATATATATATATGTGCCGAAATACCGAGATAACAAATGGCATCAAAAGATAATTCGTGCCGAAAAAGTGCGGAAAGTAAATGGCCCAGTTTATAAGACTTCTACGCAGCTCTGTCACTATGAGCGTGTGAAATCATAGGGATAAACAAGTAGGACCAAGAGTCGCAGTTTGTGACCCCTCGAACGCGCGCTCCCCATTGGTTGCATGTCAAATGGCTGGGGGAGCCGACTACGCTAGAATTACCTCTGTCACAAACTTGGAGAGTGTCAGAAACTGGGTCCTTTACCTTAATTGAATTTAAATTCCGTTTCGGTCTCACCGATCTCACCGGGGTTAAAACGAAAAATTCAACGTGGCCACAAATGAACTGAGTCCGAGCTATTTAAAGGGTTAAATACTCCGGCGAAAAATAAAGATTGGAAATTAAGTTCTTCCTTTCTCACTTATTTCTTATCATTCTTGCGTCATACCGTTATTACGTCACTTCCGGTTTGAAGATCTCATTTTTCGACCGGAAGTGACCACAAATGCCGAAGACACCATTTTTCCCAGCAGTTACAATTTTGATTGAAGAAAAAATGAAATACATTTATTTTTTTATGAAATTTTTATTTTTCTTCGCTTTTGTCATTTTACCATTGTGGAAGTCGATAGCTGATAGAAATTGCAATCAGCGAAGTCGAACAGGATGCTTTTGATATCGATCGGAGACACAAATTAAAGTTTTATAGCCTGCACCTATTGCACTCTTTGCCGCACCCCCCCCCCCCCCCCTCCCCCGCCCCCAACCGCTTGCGTAGTCATCGCTCGCATCAATTCGTTTCCGCTGGATTCAACTTTCCTCGCTAGAGATTTTCGACTTATCGCAATCGGAGGAGCCCGCCGGCGCTGCGACCGATTCTACTGCATCCACAGGACATATTTTTGTGTCCGACCGGGCACGTAGCCAGACCTATCTTGAACTTTTTTTTTTTACCACTCGAATTTCATGGTAGGCCATTTGTCAAGTTTTTTCGCTGAATCACTTGGCCGATTATATTATTCAAGCTTCATATTTGTCATTTTAAAAGCCATTCGCTGATTGGACCGAAGCTCGAATTATTAAAAACCACTGTCGAATCCATTAACTGTAATACCCTCCAACGGGTCGAGCTTTTGAGCTTTTACCTTTCGTATTTCTCACTGATGCGTTGTTGATAAAATTGATGTTTTACACGTGCGGGAATCTGACGACCTCAATCCGTTTACCACAATCCATTACAGTATTACGAAAAAAAAATCGCAATAAATCTGCAGCACATCCAGGTTTAAAGAAAACAAAAATAATTTTTCTTCGAATTTTTTTTTTTTTTACGAGCGGGGCAAAACGGGATGACGAGGCAAAACGCAATTTTCCAATACCTTTTGGATGGTGGCGATGGTGGTGCGTGGGGCAAAACGGGGTTGAAAATCATGATGTATCGTTGGGACAAAATGGGACATCGAACAATTATTGGAAAATTGTATTTTGTTCTCGCTGTCCCGTTTTGCCCCACCGGCCAATTTTGCCCAGCTCTTCCCTACCATGCACGGTTATCTGGTTACGAGCGGTTGAGGTAGTGCGAGCACGAACTTCATTATTATATACAATGCCTTTTTTTTATTCTGCAAACAATGCATAGAGAACTAAGTCTGCAGAAATATGTGCACTAAATAAATAAATCCAAAGTCGACAGATTTCCTCCAACGCGTCGAGCTCTCGAGCTTTCGAGCTTACACGTTTCTCACTGATGCGTCGCTGACGAAATTAATGTATTATTTTCATATATTTTAGAAATATTTTCCAAGATTTAAAAGATAAAAAATATTTCCAAAATGATTTCAAAATACTTCGTGCTTCATGTCGGAAACTGTGAGTCGTACGAAAATCATCCAAGAACAAAGTTCGCTCAGCTTTGAACCTTGAATACGTTCGTCTATTTTGTGTATGAATGTTTTTAACAATTTTTAGCACACGCTCCATAGCTGCAGGAGCGTGCAGTAGCAAATTCAAACGATGAACCGAAACCAATAAACCGGAAGCGTTGAATGAGTAGGCGAAAGGATTTTCGACGCTGACAGAGATTAATTAAGACCTGTTACCCGAAAGGAGATTAAAGGCGGCCGGAATAGGTGAACGTCTGTACTGTAGTTAACCGTTTTGTTTCCTTTGAAGGGGAAACGGAGACGACTAGTTAAAGCGCGTGTCTCGTCGGATCCTCAGCACGTCGTAAACTCGGAGTAGTGCGCGTCGTTCTAATGTTCGCTCAGGAGGGGTGGCGAAAGGGAGAGAGTTTCAGTGTCAGATAACGGGCCTGATTTATAGTTGGGTGACTTCCGCGCACAACGATTATCTTCGCATCGAACACGAGAGGGAAGGAAACCGACGAATTTGAGAACAAAACAAGTTTCCACACATTCTAATAACGGAGATGTAAGTTGAAGCTGAGAACAAAACAAGTTTCCACACATCCTAATAACAGAGATGTAAGTTGAAGCTGGGACGCCTCTTTCATCGAATAAATCTTACCCTCAAAGTAACGACGATAAAGTTTAAGCGTAGGAGCGGCTCTGGCTGACTTACGCAAAGAATATTTTTTGTGCTCGTATATATATATATATATATATATATATATAGATGTGTATATGTATAGATAGAATAATTACTTTTCAGGTGCAATATATATTTGTTACTTATATTTTTATTTTTTATGTTTAAAGATATTTTAATTTTTATATTTATTCTCAAATTATTTGTTAGTCTGATGAAATTGATGGTTAGTTGAGAATGCGTTGAATAGAATCAGTATTGGTTTAGACTAAATCGTTTTTGGCTACAAGAAAAAGAAACAGCGTTCAGCGAATTTAGTGTTGAGGAAGAATATGTAAGTGCATAAAAAAAATCGTTAAATATCGGTGAATAAAATCTTTTCGGAGTGGAGTTCCCGAAAATAAGACCGGAGCGTTAAAAAATTAAGTGTCCGAGTTGGTCGCCGCAGCTGAATGCATGCTCTTATTCATGCAGTATAAAATATTTCGTGGCGATTAAAAAATATCCATTTCGCTTCATCATAAAAGAAGGCTTTATTTTTGTGAAAAAATAAAATTTTGAGATTCCAATAAAAACGTGTTCGGAATGTTCCATTTGATACCGTTAAAAGGGAAACTTTATCTCGCACTCACTTCCGGCTTATGTTTTTATTTAATGAAAAACATTTATTGGCGAATACAAGTTTCATCTGTGAATAACGCGGATAATGAATTTATATGAGTTTAATGTTTCATGTGGTCTCCGCATCTGGTTTCGCACACTCGGACCTAGCGATTCGTATGCGCGTTACGTTCGAAAATTGACGTTTAAATTTAGCTAACAAGCCGCCGTGATGCGTCGATGCTACTCAGCTGCGACTCTACAACGAACTGTTATCGCGTCTTTGACACCCGTTCAACTTTCATAATTGGACGAATTGACAATAACCACAACGATATGTGAGAACAATATGCAATCATATTAAATTTTCACCAACAGTGTCTTAATTAATTTCTTATTCATACGACTCGATAAACTAATTAAGGAACCGTTGGTGAAAACTTAATATTGTTCTTAATATAGTATAATGAATTAATGAACACAGCCCATTAAATATTAATGAATTGTGTATAATATGGGCATCAATTATAATAACAAATAACGATTAATTAACTGCATTTACCTTATTAAACGTCGCCGACATGATTCGGCGTCTCGCTCTCGCGCCCCGATGCAAATTACGTCCGCGCACGACAAGCGCGAAAATATTAATCACTCTCCCTCACGCCCCTTTCACGAAGTTTTGATTCACTTCGTTTTTTGTCGTTTCTTTGCTCGGCAGTATAATTACGTTTTTTCATTCCCATAAGTCAATTATAACCGTGAACTTTTTCATCATCTCCCGTTCCGTGTTTTCAAAGGACAATCTATCGCCAAAATAATTTTTTTTTTTTAATTCTCTCCCGAAAATATAATTACATACAATAATTACATTTTCTACCTTGTGACGAAATTTTTCACTGTTTTGCTATAAACATTTCTATGACTATAACTATACTATAGACCATAACGAAAATTCGAAATTGTGGTGAAAAATATACTTTCATTCTTTAATTCGTCAAAGTGACAAAATAATCCTGATAATAATTTTGTAATAATTTTTTAAATTAAAAAAAAATCACTACAACGATTGTCCGAATTTCATGGATGGTATATCTCGGGAGCGTTAATAATTTCAAGCGTTGAAAGTTCCTCGGGCGAGTCAGCAAGTCGAACGGTAGCGCGCGACGAACTGGAAATCGCAGTCAGGATTTTCGGGAAGTGTGAATCGTGGTATGCAGTACCGGCGCGCAGTCGCGTGATCCAGCTGGGTATAGGTTCGGCGAGCAAATTTCCCCCTCGGCGACGGACTGCGCCGTTCCTGTCGGCATCGGCGAGACGCTGTGTTACAGCGCGTCCGAGAATTATAGTTTATTCGGTGAATTGAATAAACAGAATATTAACTCAGGGTGAATAAGTCTATTTCGCGGATAAACGACGGTTATTTTCCGAGAGCACGACAGTTTAAAACTGTCCGCCAGGGGCGAATGGCGAACCGATCGTCCCAGGAAGCAAAAAGACATCTGCTATAAAATAGTACATTTCGATACGAGTGCGAAAAAACTTCTTCTGACGAGTGCGAGTTTGCAGCACGAGCCGAAGGCGAGTGTTGCAATCACACGAGTTCAGAAAACGTTTTTCGCACGAGTATCGAACAAAATTTTATTTCACAAGGTGTGAAATTGGGGGTTTTCGCACGCGAAGCATGCGAAAAAACCGCCGTCTTCCCACCGAGTGACATAAAAGTTATTTAAATGGTTGCACGTGTCCGTCCGGATGGTAAATATAAGCTGTATCCTACGTCAAAAAGTTAACTTTTTAGATGCTTTTTTTGTAACTTTTAAGATGCTTTTTTTGTAACTTTTAGGATGCTTTTTTGGTAACTTTTTGTATGTTTTTTTTGTAACTTTTAGGATGCTTTTTTGGTAACTTTGGAATACGTGTGTATTTGCTCGACTGAGAAACTGATAAATACTGCGCGTACGACTGACGTGCATTTACCGTAGTGTTGTGCAAGTGTATGCGTGCTCAAGCGTTCTTGAATTAGTTTGTTGTTCGTAGCACGCAACAATGTATTGGCGCGCAATGATGTAGGGATACGAGAATTTAGCTCAATAGTTCGGATACGAGAAACTTCATCCGAACCAGCGGCGGTTCGGCTAACAGAGGGTTCGGATAATGGGGGTTCGAATAATCGAGGTTCTACTGTAATGGCAAACCGAAAGCACCTCAGTTGACAGAGAATAATCGAGATCAGGTTAAGTATGCGATTGATATGTAGATAGAAACATGGTTTATTATATTACATAGATAGATACGTACAGTGAAGCGTAGAACAATGTAAACCTAGCAGGTCAAACGACCCTTGAAACCGTCCGCGAAACGACATAAAAAACGACCGGTCGTTTTGTGCCGTTTTGGCGACCACCGTGCGACCAAAACAACGACCAGTCTTTAGGCTTAGGCTTGGTCGTATTTACTTCAACGACCCAAAAAACGACCAGCGTGGTTGAGCAGACGTTACCTCGGTCGTTTTTGGGTCGAGAAAGCAAAAGACGACCAAATCAAAAGCGACAAAATGGTCGTTTTATTGGTTGTTTTGTGGTCTTCAAAACGGCGTAAAATGACCGGTTGTTTTTTTGGTCGTATGATGGTCGCTTGACTTGCTAGGGAAGTGCAGAGAAGTACATGGTTTACATGGCGCATTCAAGAACATTAGATTGAAACCATGGCCTACCGGTGAACACGGTAATGTAGCAGCAACGTAACAGCGATGTATCTGAAAATAGCAGGTGATATTACCAGAGTGCATGTAAGTTGAAATTTCCGCCTCAGCGATATAACACTGTTACATTGCCTTGTTACATCACTCTTATATAACAACGAAACATGCATTTTTAAAGTAAAAACATGTTATCGCTATTTCCATCTTTGCATCAGCATTTCATTAGTGACAAACGCGTTTAGACTATCCACAGGAACAAACACCCTTAGCGGAACTGGTGCAACGACGGATTCGGAGTTGCATCGTGGTCGCAGTCGCGCTCCAAGTTGCGCGACTACGACGAGACTCCGAGCATACTGGAATGAGGCCGATCGCTTTGTGCAGACTTCATAACCTTCGTGCAACTTCGATTTGATAGACCCGAGCAATCATGGGTAAGCAGACACCGAGAGCGCTCACTGAACAAAGATACAAAATTAATAAATTAAATGAACCCCTTTGCCAAGGTGTAAAATTAGATAACTGTGTAAATATCACCTTTGGCAATAAATATCCTTTACTACTACCTTAATGAAGAACAAATAATGTAGAACTAAAGAATTCACGATTCCTTAGGTCTATATTTTTGGTTTCCTCACCTCTCGCTATCCTCTTGATTACGTGTTAAGGGCATGCGATACACACGTATAGATGCTCCGATGGTAACAAATCGCTTTCGCTATTTTCTCTGTGATGGTTGACGCTTCGACCAAAATCAAATTATGTAACACATGCCGTTAATATCCTCATTGCCTCTTGGCACAACCTCACTAATCATGCATGCCATTAAAAATGGCGGTTGCCATGGCTGCTGTTGCATACCCGATGAACGGAGGACTGGGACGTCGAAATGCCTCCGGCACGTGATTCTCCCGATAACTCAAAGCTCACGATCAGGTCGTCGCACATTTTCTTCTTCTTTTCCTCACGGTTCCATGCCAGCGGCCGAGTACCGTTCTTACATTTTTCGCCGTTGGGCGGTAGAGTTTTCTCGTTTCGGAGGGACGTTTTAAGGTGATGCGGTAAATCCTCCGCCACCTGCCTCGCGCCCAATCCGTACCGAAAACAGTAACTGAACGCCGTTTTGAAACCGCAAACCGGCGAGGAAAAAGAAAATTGTCTTTCCCTGGCAAATCAGCGGACGCGCGGAGAGACATTCTTCATTTTCCTCTGCGGTCTCAAAACGGCATTCATTACAGTTTTCGCACGCCCGGTCTCCGAGTTGGAATTCCAAGGAAGACCTCCGGTTTTCAAGGTGGAATCCCAACCGGCTGGGAGTGACTCGGAGAAGCGCACAGAAAAAGCCATTAGTGCGGGCGAGCATTCGAATCCCGGATCCCTGCACGCGAAGCCGAGTCCTGGCCATTGCTCGCCCGATCGTATTTCGCACACGTGGAATGCCTTGTTAACGTCCGAGAGCGCGGATGGTCGATCGCGGGAGCCGCACTTGCGGGACCGGACGACTCGTTGCCGGCGTTCTGGAGCCAGGAGTGGAGGGTTGAGGATTCAACCCTCGACTATCCAGGGCGCTTTGGCGATAGCCGCAACAATGTCATATGTACATTCCAGCCGGGCAAAGATCGCCGTGCCGCTGGATCCTATCCTATTCCCTGTATACACTTCCGCCACATTGCACGCCCGTTGACTCGTGAACTCCCGTAACTCCCGGCGTATGCGTCGGCATTAGCTTCCTAATCAAGGGAAGTAGGGATTAATTTTTCTTGTTAGACGGATTCGTTCACGGTTAACTACCTAGCAAGTCGGAACTGCCGGGTAAGTTAAGAAAATGCGAGCGGAGAAGTCGAGCTCGTGTCGGGATCTTCTCGATGCAAAGACGGGATGTAACTTGGTCCCCTTTTGCTACCGCCGACAGCACCCGGAAAAGGAAACATTTTCTATCGAAAAAAACGGAAAGGCACTTGCGCAGGTAAGAATCCTTTTGTGCATAAAATAATAATAATAATAAAATAATAAAATACCCAATAATAATAAAGTCTTTTAATTTTTTATTTTTTTTTATAGAACTTTTCACTATAAAGCTTTGGTATTCTGAAGTAAAGAAAGGAATGACGGATGGAATTTGGCCCGAACTATACGTGTATATATATATATATATATATATATATTACGTGTCCATATATATATACGTGTACATATATATATATATATTCCAACACGTGTACGATTTTCGATGCGCTTAAGCCGGCAGGGTACGTGCTGCAGCAAGCAGAACGGCAATATCGAAAAAGGATTATCCTGCGAGCGATATTTTGGAATATGCTCCTTCGCTACTCCGCCGAAATGACAATTGCTCCGTATTACGATGGTATAGGGGATGGATTTTGGAAATTGAGAATCGGCGTTCGTTTTCTTCGAGGACTTACGAAATGTGTAATTTTTTCCGTACGATTGGCTTAAATGTAGATTCGCAACTATTATTTTTTCGATATTTCCGATCGAGAGCGGATCGTCGAGAAGGAAATCCAACGGGAATCGCTGTAGTGAAAGCTTTAACGCTGGGAGCTTTACTCGTGTTTTCATGCATAAACCGATAGATTAAATTGATCCACCCCTGAGGGTCACGAGATATTGAAACGTTTCGATATTCCGGGGCAGCGCAATATCGAACCCACGATTTTTTAGATAGTCTTCTATCAACTGGAAGATACAGAGTTTGGTACTTGGGCGGCTGGACAAGGCGTGTATAGAATGGGATTTCACGTCCTATGCGCTGGATTGAAGACGGCAGCTGGATTGCCGACCCCTCATAACGCGCAGATGCATTAGTTGGACGCATATGATGGAAGGGAAATAGGAGAGTCAAAGTTGTTCTAGTCGACTAGGAAAGTCAGTCTTTCCAAGCGACTAGGAAAGTTAACGTAGTTCTAGGGAAGTAGGGAAGTCAAAATAGAATTAGGCGACTAGGAAAGTCAAAGTCGTTCTAGGCAACTTAGAAAGTCAAAGTAGTTCTAGGCGACTGGGAAAGTCAAAGTGGTTCTAGGCAACTAGGAAAGTTAAAGCAGTTATAGGTAACTAGGAACGTCAAAGTAGTTCCAGGGAATCAGGAAAGTCAAAGTAGTTCTAAGGAACTAGGAAAGTTAAAGCAGTTCTTGGTAACCAGGAACATCAAAGTAGTTCCAAGGAACTAAGAGAGTCAAAGTAGTTCCAAGGAACTAGGAGAGTCAAAGTAGTTCTAGCTGCTTCCGAGTTGAAAATCACATTTTTCGACCGGAAATTGCTCCATCTAGGGGAAACGTCACTTCCGGTTTCAAAAATCTACTATTCCGACCGACCCTTGCTCTTACCCTTATATTCGTGCCGTGATTGGTCGCCGATGACGAGGTGACCGAGTGCAGAATGCACACCGACTTCGACGTGGAACGCAATAGAATACCTCGAAAATATTTATTGAAAGAATATTTACAAGACTAATAATTCTATTGTTAAAACTACGCATTGCTCGTATTAGTTAACGGATCGTGTGCGACTATAATCGTAGCAATTAAATCGGTCTCGCGAGCGCCCCCTAATGAGCTACAGGGCCAAAACCACCATCACATGCGATCGTAGCAGCCATCATTATTACTCATGATTCATGATCCGGTGGCCAGACCAGTGCATGCGGATTGATTTCAGTAATCTTCGTGTAACTTCGTCACACATCATGTGACGAACTTCATAAACCGTTTATGAAGAACGCACATAGGCTTCGCCGTAGAACGCAATAAAATACGTCCGGAAATATTTTCAACGCGAATCATTAAATCGCTAAAACTATGCATTGCTCGTATCATTTCGATCGCCATAACGGATCGTGCGCGGCTGTGATCGGCGTACCAATTACATCGGTCTCGCGAATATCCTCTAATGAGCTGCAGGACGAAAACGATCGTCACAGGTATGTGCGATTGTAGCAGCGATTATTACAACTCGTGATTCGGTGGCTAGACCAATGGATACGGATTAACTTCGGCATTCAATAGGACGCTGCCAAACTTTGTCGCACATCGCCACCGTTTATGATTCAAATGAAACAGCGACAGTGCGGCGTCTATAAATGGAGAGATTAAAGGATCTCGCCAACAAGGCAATTAAGGCAGTACTTGCGGTACACGCCGAACGTGAGTTTCTGAGAAAATTTCGAACACTTCACGATGGAATAAAAATCTTTAAAAAATCATTTGCATGGGAGGTGCTGCAAAGATTGTTATTGTGAAATAATAAATCCAATTCGTCATCGAAAAATTGAAGATAAAAATTATTATACAACAAATTACCCGGCAAGTTAACTATTTTCCTTCACAAAAATAGTTCGATTATTTTTCTGAAGACGTATGAATTTTATTAAAATTTTTTGAAATCTTTGAAAATCGCGTTTTTTTCTATGTTCAAGCTGTGAAAAAACGTAATTTTCAAAGAATACAAAAAAAATATTTTTTCTCCCGCTCTTTTTTCTCAAAATTATGTGGTAAAAAATAATACTGCGCTACTTATAGCGAAGCTTGTAAAGAAATATGGACGAAATATCGAGATGCGAAATTCTCCTGACCCTGGTTGTGAATTAGCGGATCGCGAAACATTGGCTCGTGACTCCTTCTCCATCTATACGATACAAGCGCAGTCCACTTTTTCGCTTCGCAAAAGGTGACCCGAGTTCCGCGCGACAACAGCTATTAACGAGGTGTTTAATCGAATTTGCCACACACAGTGCAGTGAAAAATCCGGGCCTTTATCGCGTGTACTCTCTTTGTGTAAGTCACTTAGTGTAACCATGTCAACGTTAAAACTTTCGGTAGAGCGCCGCGATCGAATTTCAACCAGTTATCGGGTGTGCTTTAGAAGTTCGACACTTTTTTAATATTAAAAACGCCATTAACAAAGCTTAACAGGTTACAATTTTACAAGGGCTTAACGGATTACAGCTTTCACTTTCATTTCGCAAAAAAAAAAAAAAAAAAACCATATCTATTACTCGTACAACAATTATTAATAAAATTTCGTTCAGTTCGTACACTGTAAAGAAAATTTGTTCGAAAATTAATGAACAGTATTGGAAACTTTTTTACGTAAACCGTTTCGGAAATTTCAAACACATGTGCGTTGCAATTTTACATCAAAGTTTGTATTTAACATGAATGTTTTTGTAAATTTCAAGCAAACGATTTGTAATTTTTATATCTGGTATTTTTATTTTGCGAGCAAAGTACATTAATGTTTAATTAAATTTACAATTTATTTTTACAGTGTACATCTCTCGATTGATTGGAGCGTTTTCCGTGTTGACATGATATTGTGTCCATCCATCAGTTATCGATTGATATAAAGGTTGAAATATCGTGGTCAAACCCGGCTTGGACTTTCGTTAACGACACTATTAACGCTTTTGTGTTACATTCTTTCCGTAATGCGCAAAGTTTTTACCATGACCAAACTCGCATCTGTTCTACCATAATCTCGCGACTATTTTTCCAAAATATTCACCATTATCGTCGGTCGATAAGGAAGAAAATATACTCTGAAGATGAAAGCGCACTATGTGGGAAAAATAAAATGTTGCATCGATAGTCGATGAAGTCGCGCGCTTTGTCTGTTCGTCAAGGAAAACTTGTATTGCTCCCGTAGGTTCTATGCGAAGTTTCCATGGTAAATCAGGAACTTTAATTTTCATTTTTCCTATGCAGAATGTGTGAAATGGCCCTTCGTTACATTTAAAGTTGTATACGTATACTATTAGTAGTAGATTTATTTCCATGTATACCCTGGCGGGTTTTTACATATGTCCCCTTCCCATAGCGCCCCCTTACACAGTAAAAAATAATTTCGTAAAATCGGAATTGGAAATTTCGTAAAAATAATTTCGTTGAATAAGTGACAAACTCGATTGTCACTTCGCGCCATCTTCGTTCATTCGCCATTCTTCGTTGCTCAGTCGGTATACGTATGCTATAATTTCGCTTGTTACTCGGTTATTCTTTGGTCAATTTAATTAGGATTGCGGGAGGGCGAGATGATTTGTATCGCGATATCTGACCTTCAATCAAATTGAGCATGCAGGGAACAGATACGTGTTTCGAATAATTAATGATGACTGTCAATCCCGGAGTCCGTTTTCGGTACGGGAAATTCGCTATTCTGTTAATGCGTTTATTGTGGAGTCGGGACACAAGGGTGTTTTATGCGTACTGTAGTTTAAACTAATATTTCGGATAAAAAGCAAGTTAGGTTCTCGTAGGCATGCAAACATGAAGTCAGGTTTTCATTTCAGGCATGAAATCTACTTTGCTTTCGTCCGAAATATCAAGTCTCAAAAAGGGATTTGTTACCGACCGCGGTACTTCACATCGTATCAAGACGACACGGAACATTCTACCGCCTGCGCGTAAAAAAAGTATTAAAAGTGTATTAAAATTGAAATTATTCTCGGCCAATGAGTACGCTGAAAAAAAATATAAATGACTCAAGTAAAATTTGCGAGCGGGCTGCCAAAGAAAAAAGTTATTATTTCAATTTTTACAATTGCATACGGGGTTGAAACGATAACATGTCACTTTGGCAGTTTTTCCGTCGTTGTTTCAATATCGTATGGAATTGTAAGAATTGAAGGTAGAATTGAAATAAGAATTTTTTTCTTTGGCAGCCCGCAAGCAAATTTTTTTTTCACTGTACGAAGTAGGAAACTAGTGTGTGAAAGAATGTTAGATATAAAGGATTAAATCGATATAGCACGGAACATTCAAGTACCAAGTATAAGGCTAGTATGCGAAGGAATATTCGAGTATGAAGTATGAAGATAGTTTTCGAAGGGAAACTCGCGTATAAAGCATTAAGCTAGTACGTGGAGGAATATTCGAGTATCGAGTATTAATCGAGTCTACGAAAGAATATTTTAGTACCAAGTATAAAGAAAGTGTCAGGGACCGAAAATATTATTATTATTTTTAGTTTAACAGTGTTAATTTTTTAATTTTTTACCAAGTTTGGAAAAACCGCGCTGCAGCTTTTCTGTAGCCACGGTTTTTGAACTGGTCCCATTGACGTCTATCGTGAATGCTGCTCCGAAGAACGTAAAATCCGAAGTACCATTCTTGAACGATCTTGAATTACGGCCGATCCCATCTGCTTCATGGCTTGTGGCCTACCGAGTAAGAGAAATTACACGGAATTAGTTTGCAACTTAAATGAAATTGCTGAACGATTTTGTCTCCATTTCGCCGAAAAATTACAATGGAATAAAAACCTGTCAAAATTAGGTGTAAGGTCTTCTCCGTATGCTCCACATGCCTAATCGTGACGAAACAAATCTTGACGAAAAAAAAATGTTCGATACAAATTCTGTTCGATAAAAATGATTTAAAATGCATTGCTGTCGGTAAAATTTTTCCGGATTAGAAAAATCAAAGGATACATTTTTTTAAATCGAAGGAGATATTTCGAAACGGATCCCACGGCGTTAATAAAACGTGAGACTTAATTTTTTATCGCAAGTAGACATTGATTACGGGTGTAGTGTCTCATAAATAGCGTAAAGTAATGAGCGTAAAAAAAAAAGATTTACGGAATCCGATACTTTATTTATACTCGCTACCGAAAGATTAAACTACGTTGATACTCGATGCTCAGGAAAGGCGAGGTGTCGTCGCGCCGACACAAGTCGGGCTTTCGAACGCTCCGGGCATTTACTCTTCGGCGTGTCTCGATAGAATCTCAGTGATGAAAGGTGCCGGACGAGAGGAAGGAGGTGCGTCGTAGCCGAGGAAGAGTCGGTGCGAAGCGTGAGAGAATACGTGTCGAAATGTCGACCGATTGTTTGGCGCAGAGTTCGAGAGGGAGTTAGCCGAAGAGGCGGGAGAATACGGTTTCGGGCGGAGGAAAATCGTGAGAGAGGCAACGATGCGGCGGCCGAGGCGGCGAGAGGCCTCGCGGCAAAGAAGTCGAATGGCGCTGAGGATGGAGAGGACGCGCCTGTTCCAGCGAACAGAGAAGGACCGAAGAAGGGGAACGACGGTAACGAAGAGTCGGGGAGGATAGATCGGTTCCATGCGAGAGATGTATGCCTTCGAGTGTGAAGAGAGGGTGAAACGTAAGCCGGTCGGCGTGGAGCGAGCGGAGAGGGCGGAAGTCGGCGGTGAGTTCCGCCGCGGCGAAGACGTCTCGAATAAATAAGGGCGGGTGAGTGTTGACGAGGTTGATTGCAACGGCTCGGATGAGGAGGCGACGGGTCATCCGAAAGTTACAAATAATAAAAGTTCGGTGGCGGTCGCAAAGAGAGAAGTTGGGATTACAATTCGGAGATGTTTGGGGAGATAACGAGTGCGGCGGAGAAAGCTGAGCGACGACCGACGGAATCGGTGGTCGCTGGGAGGACGGAAGAGCCGACGGCAGAAGTGGAACTGTGACGGTTGGGAAGCCCTGACGGGAGCCGAGGAACGCCTCGATACGGATCGAGGATGATCACACCCCATGGGAAAGGCGCGCTGAAGACGGGTCGAAGGAGGAAGCGGAGAAGAAGAAGAGCGAAGGGAAAATTGTTGGTGTGGGACACATGGAACTGTGAATGACCGGTGGACCGAGGGAAGGATCCAGTAAATATTACTGTATCGCTTGAGGGATATTACCATTGCACGTCGCAGTGGGGAACCAGGGCGCTACACTGTTAAAATGAATTGCAAATCTGATGCACCGGAACTTGAAATTCGCTAACGTTATTCGTATCGATCAAACATTGATGTACCTTGCTTGTGACATAAACATACCAGATATTAAAATTACAAATCTTTCGCTTGGAATTTACAAAAAATTCCATGAAACATTTGGCGAAAGGCGGTCGCTGGCGATTGAGCACGCTACACAAAAAATCTTAAAAAAAAAAAAAATCGAAATTTTATTGAATCACATGAGCCAAGTTGTGGTAAACAGATGTATACATATCTGTAAATTCGTCTGAAGTCACCTAGCGTCATGTTGCTCGTATTGTTTCTCATTCCGGGAAAACAATAAATTATTTTCTTCGCGTAACGTAAATTGATTTGAACCTATTGACCCGAGCCATTCAGTTGATTGACACGAAATTAGCTTGAGTCAATCGAATTTGTTTCTCTTTGTAGGGAATTCTCCTTCCCGAGAATTGTCGCTGCATTACGAATCAAGAAAAGTGCACGTGCACATGACATTTGTTCCGGAGCGTCTGTAATTGGCTTTCATGAAAACAGAGGTAAAAATTAAAAGTCTTTTTTGTAATTACTGGTGCGCCTCGTGAATGGCGAAACGGAACGGATGCGGCTATCGATGGGGTATTAGTACGCACGGCTCGCGGAACCACCGAGCATTTGTAAACCAGCCGGCGTGCATTGCAATGACAATGGCAGTGGCCTCGGTATTAATTGCCGTTCCCCAATCGCATAAAAACAATCGGCGACTAATTAACGCTTTCGAAGTTTGCCGTTCGACTATACACATATTTGACCGCTTGTCAAAGCTGGTATATTTTTATTGTTATCAATCGAACCTTCGTGAGTGGAGGCTAATCGGTCGCGGATGCTGAAAGTTACGATTTTGCGTTATTTAAAACGTCTATCGGTTCTTCCGCGCGGACGCTGTGGTATTCGTTCCATTTATCCGCCGTTTATCCGCCCTTCTGGGTTTTTACGAAACCCCGTCCCGATTCCCCCCTAGCACTCCCTACACTGAGAAAAAGGATAGTATTTTCTACTATACCAACAGTTGCCAGGGGGAACGTTTATAAAGATAGTTTTTGATAGTATATATTCAATTGGTTACTTTATAATTATTTCAACCATGGTTGATTGTTGCAACCATGATTTTTTGTCACTGTCGTGACTATAAAATGTAAACGTTCCCCCTGGGAACAATTTTTTATGGTATGAAGTCAGTATAGTTACTTTTACTATGTTATTTTTTCTCAGTGTCCCCGCACTCAGCTAAGCTACCTAACTTCCAGTGCGTCCGTAGCCGACTTAGCTACACTGTACCGCATTTGCCGGGGACACGGGGAAACTACGGAAAACCCGTGCCGATACAGACGGCCATATTCTGAGGTTAACGGCCCAGTGATCGAACACGTCCCAGTAGCCGCGCAAAGCACGCGTGCAAGAGAGGTGCAAATACGATTTTTCATGCGTGTACGGGCACTGGGACTTCGCCCTTAGGTGTGCGGCCACTGGTACTTTTACCCTACTGGTCCTTCGGTATTTTTGCACTTCGAGTAAAGTGCAGAAACGACAAAGTTTCAGAAGAAAGCGCCTGCCGCCCAACGGTCGATGCGCCAGCTTGCGCACGGCTAAGCGGTCACCCATCCAAGTAGTGACCGCCAACGATCTTGCTTGACTTGGGAAACCATCGGAGTCGTGCACCAACCGCGCATTTTTTTTTTTTTTTTTTTAATTTCATAGAGCTTTATTGTTTCCACATGTAAATAATAACAACACTATTTTAGGTTACAATAAACTTTACACAATAAAAACCAAACAATCGTAAATTAATAGTCCACCTGTTTGCATCTGCAGCAATCGCGCATCCACCGCTGTCGGTGGTCGCTATGGTATTATACGAAAAAGAAAGTACGCGCGATTGCCCGACCTGCTGCACAATCTTTCACCACGCCGCGACGAGTCGATGGAAAATATAGCTACTTCCGGAGTCGACGTAATCTTGAGCTACATCGGGACGAAATTGCGTAAAGAGGCTCGGGCGAGTGAAATCGAAGTACCGGAATTGAATAAGACGAAAATCCATCGACCCGTTCAAGTTTAATGAGATTTCGGTCTTTTTTAATTTGATGAAATTTTTTTGTATCGATACTCGGATGACAAGCAATTTTACCAGATCGGGCTCACGTATCGTTCAAATCTTTATGAGAGTGAAATCGATGTATGTGTCTGTGACATATATATTTTTTTCTTCTTTCAAATGTGTTGAAGCCATTTTTAATTAATCAAAATTAACATTTCATGAAAATTGAAATTTGCCCGTTCCTCCCTCATAATTTTCTTATTATCACGAAGCTTTCTCGACGAGGAAACCGGAAAATTACAGAAGACGCTTTTTCGTTTTCCTCGCGTGGAGGCTTTGCGAATAAAAGCATAGTTACGCCAAGGTGCGACATGAACACACATAATACTTAGAATTTTTTTTATCGTCGAAAGAGAAGTGTATCAAAAAAATTATCATCACACGTGTCGATTTATTGCTTTTTCGCTGAACACAGATCGAACAATTTTCCTTAATGAGTCGATTTATAGTCGCAAAGTTGGCGTAACTCTTTGCATCACGAGCGAGATGAAGAAAAGATTTCGAAAAATGGAAAAACGCATGGATTAGAAAAGTCGATATTTCGCGGATTTTTCTGTAATTCTGTTATTTTGTTTCGATTTGATAAGCGAATATAGGTGTCGCGGTATTCACAGGGGAAGAAAAGTAGCGGCACCGAGATCCTCGTGTGCTGTCCATCCTCCCACTCTTGACGCTCTTATCGCTCGGCAGGGGTAGTTGCCGCGCAGCGTCAAAGCTCTTCGGTCATCAGTAGCTTTACGTTTCTCCACCGAAACGGTCTGGTGCCAAATCGCGTCCCAGCCTAAATTCGGACATCGTTCGCCCTTCGAACGAGCCCTTTCGTTATCCGTGAGTATATATAAAAATTATTTTACAACAATACAACACCAGAAAGCTCTCCTTCATATACAATCGATTAATCGACAGTTCCGGGCCACGAAATAAACAACGTTATCACAATATGCATTTTCTTATAATTTTTTTTTGTAATTATGAGTTTTTCACACTCCATATTCCATAAATTCATAATAATAATATTAACAATAACAAAGAAAAATTTCGACATATTTTCCCACTAAATACAAACTCTCAAAAATTTAGGAAAATAACGATGATAAATATCGTTAATAAACATCGATATAAATCTAAATCATTTTACAGCAAAAAAAACAACTAAACTCTCCATCGAGTACATTTGATTGATCAACAGTTCTAGCGTAGAAAGTAAGCATTGGTATAATATGCATTATTTTGTAATTATAGGATTTTTACACCCTTAATCCAATAAATTAATAATAATAACGATAAATAAATGCCCGGTTTGTTTTTCTTTCTCTAAACACGACTCGTGGACAATTTATGAGAATAACGATAATAAATATCGTTAATAAACAACGATATAATTATAAATAATTTCACAGCAACACAAGAACAAAACTCTTTTTGTGTGCAATCGATTAATCAAAAGTTCCAGGTCACAAAATGAACATTGTCATAATAATATCCATTTCCTTATAATTTTTTTGTAATTGTAAGCTTTCTACACCCCCAGATCCAAAAATTGATTAACAATCATGAAAATAAATAAAAGTTTCGATATTTTTTCCCTCCGCTAAACGCGATTTGTAAAAAATTTATGAAAATAACAAAGTGCGAATTTAGATGAGGAGATCCAATTTCGACAATATTTCACTAGTCGGCGGCGCTATATAAGGGGATCTTCTAGCTCATTTATTTTCTCGAGCGACTACAACAAATTTTTTTTTAAATGTACCGTTGAGAAAATTATTTAACCATGAAAAAAGTGTACATTGCGAAGTGTCGGTTTACGTTGACGGAAGAAATTTTGATAATATTGAACGACTCAAAGCTGGCTATGAGTGAATTCGTGCCGGTCGAGTTTTCCGAGGCTTAACCCATTTAGCTTTCCGGATTGCGTCTGGCAGCGTAAAATAAATTTATTTACACGGAGTTAATTGGTGATTTGGTGGGAAGGCCTGTGCGAGCTCGGCGTCGTAACGCTGCGTTGCAGCCGTGCACGCGTTCGCATTATGCACTGTGCAAACCGCGAGAGACCGCTTTGAAACGGAGCGAAGGCATGAGAACGCTTGCAAGTGCAGTGGCGGGGAGTTTGCACTAAACTTCGAACCAGAGACATTCAAAGGTTTGGGTAAAACGACCGAGCGCGCGCAAGGAAATTTACAGCATTGAGCACACGATCGATCTAGTCGTTCGGAGCAGTAAAGAAAATGTTTACATGCAATAGCTGCGACATGGCGTTTTTTTTTTTTCAAATCGCTCGCGTACCTGAATAACTGAGTTATTCGGTAGATAAGATACGCGCCACCATAGCGCGCGGCAAATACTATCATCGGGAATAAAAGCGCACGAGTAATTTTGCGTTTATGTTTTTCGATCGGAGACGAATTTTCGCACAATTTTCCCGATGTAAAATACGCGAGTGATTCTTTTTTTATAAAACAATTGATCGAAATTATTGATTGACATTTTTTATTCTCGTAACAAATTTTTATAGTTTTTTTTTGTACTAAACTTTACAATACATTTTTTTAATTAAAATAATATAAACAAGAGCCTGTGAATACATCAGTTCCGATTCTAGAGCCAATGGTAGAACATCGTGATGACTCGAAAAAGGAAACAAGTCGTAAATTAACTAATAAAGTTAATTTTTATATGATGTGTGCTATTTTTTAAATATATCGTAGCAGTACAAGTTTGAATTGAGTATGTTATCCTTGTTATCCGAGTTTTCGCTTATGCGACGCAGGGGAGAGCGGGGCGAAATGGGACAGTGGGGCAATACGGGACAGCGGCGGTAAAACTCAATTTTCCAATAATTTTTGGATGTTCCATTTTGTCCCAACGATACATCCGGATTTTCGACACCGTTTTGCCCCACCCACGATCATCGCCACCATCCAAAAAGTTATGGAAAAATTGCGTTTTGCCTCATTATCCCATTTCGCCCCGCTCTCCCCTACGCTCTCCCCGCATCACCTCGGATAAACGGGGTTCTACTGTATTTGTTCTCGCTGAAAGATTGCAGTGCATTCAATCCTCGTCGAAGATTAAAAATGCCCGGCAAACGAGAATGATTAACCGCACAGGCGGCGCTTGGTGCAGCTTGTTTTCCTCGGCCGAAACTTCAATAAAGTTTCATCTCCGTGCACGATTTCGTACTCCGCGCTTATTATCTTTTGATCCGTTAAAAATCGAATTTAATCGTCCACGAACACGATATTACTCGTTGATCCGAGGATAAAACGTCCTCGTCGACAATGGCAACAGTTTCGTGACCGGTAGAGTTTTCGCGAGATTAAGGGAAGAAAAATGTTTCTTCACGACCCGCTCTCGCCTTTCCGTTACGATCGAGCCGCGGATCAAATCGCTGGGATAAGAACACACCGCATCTCCAAACAGCAGCAACCCAGAGCAATTATCCGTTTTTTTTCCTTATTCTTCGTCTTCTTCGGTGTACACACAACTTAAGTTTAGCCAAGGCGCGGTCGCTGTTTATACATCTTTCTATCTTTTTATCGGTGATAAATTTCTTTTCGTGTATCTTTTTCTTATATACCTTTTTTCTTCATTTTTCTTACCTACCCGACGAGATCGTTGTTGACGTCGTCGAGCTCTAAACTCGGCGCCAATGTTTTCCTCGCAACCGATACAACTCTGTGCCGCTAAAACTTGGCGGAAAAGTAACAAAAAAAAAAATTGAGCTACCGGAGTAGTGCAAGATACGCTATTTTTATTTCGAGATTTATAGCAAAAACTGCAGATCCGTGTGCGATATATATCCGTGCAATCGAGGATTCATGGAGCGGGAGGGTCAGAAAAAACCAAGATTTATAAACGAAATCTAATGTGCTTTCGTTCGAAATATCACCAGTCTCGAAAAATATGGGTAAGGGGATTCGTTACCGACCGCGGTGCTTACGTCACCTTGAGGACATGCGAAACGACTCAGTCGGTAACCAAAATCTGTAATGAATGCGATTCAGAGATCGTAGAATTTTCGGGAAAAATAAAAGCATTGGCGGATGCACAATTTAATTCCGCGTCCGACGATGCTTCCGTTTTATCCGAAACGTCAACCGATTTTAAATGGCATTGATTCGAAAAATCTCTCTCGCACCCATATGTCACGTGGCACATCTTTCACATCACCTCAAGAGCATGGTGCAATACCGCGGTTGGTAATCAAAACTGTAATCAATCGAAAGCTGCGCGCGGTTTTTTTTTCGTAAAAAATGAGGTTCAAGAGTTCGATGTCAGAGTATTTAAAGCAGTCTGAAAAGTCGGGAATAGTACATTACGATACTAGTGCGAACACGTTTCGGGCTATTTTAAATACTCTGACATTGAACTCTCAAAACAAATTTCTTACGAAAACGTAACTGCGTCTATGAGGAAGCAAAAAAAAAACAAGGAGTTGCCAGAACAGTGCGGGATACTCTGTTTATATTTCGGGATTTATCGCGAAAAGTGCATCTCTGTGTACGATATATGACCCTGGAATCGAGGATGCATGGAGTGGGAGGGCCAGAACAAATGTAAGAAGATTTATAAACGAGCGGTCCAGGTGACGGAGAAAAATATGGCGACTCGGAAAGTGACCTTACAGTTGAAAATGCTGGGAAAAGTTGGTGCGTCGTCAAAAAATGCCTCGCCATCAGCGTCCTGACATCTGTCTACGTAACAGCAAAGTTCAGACTCTCAGATTCGAGCGCGCGAAAGATAATTTTTTCATTTTTCATTTTTACACTCCAATAATAATTAAAAATAAATTTAATGAAATTCAGGCCGTACAAAATTCCTTCTCGATGCATCACCGTTGGTAAAGATTTTTCACAATTTTTTAATGAGAGTCGACGATATTTCGAAAAATGGCTGCTTCGTCACGGTCGCAGTCGAAGGGATAAGAGATATTGCACGGAGTAAACAGAACCGTTGAATTTCATTAATGGGGCCGATGTTTTCCCCGCAACTGATACAACTCTGTGCCCCTACAAGCAGCAGTGAAATAAAAAAAATAATAACAACAAATTTTTTTTTTTTTTTAAGCCGAAGCGTTGCCAGATAAGAGATATTACACGGAACAAAGAGAACCCTTGAGTTTCATCGGTGACTCGTTTGTTGCGATGGGATACGTTATCGCAGCGCTTCCCGATGCGGCACTGTAAATATTACAATGTTCGCGACGCAGCATTTCCGTTGTAGAAGTTGCATCGATGGAACGTAAATATTTCATTGTGGCATCGCCTCGCGGCAGACCAGATGCTTCCAATGGCAAGAAACGTTAAATTGTGGCGGGTTAATGTTTTAAGATCGTACAACCGGTCCCGCTTGTTATATCAACCACGTTGCTAAAATATGGCCGGTTTAACGCCGGAGGTGTAAACAGACATCCTATATGGCTTTTTCACATCCTACATGGCCTCACGGCGATATAGGAAGTGCGAAAGCCCGAAGGCATCGATGCGTTATGTTAACAAAGGTATTATGGTGAAACGGCCGTGCTGCAAGCTTACCCATGCTCACTCGAATGGTAGTTTAAACCGTGGTTGTTTCGAGAGCCGCCAAGCCGTGGTCGACCTGCTGGGTCGGTGATTTTCGCGATGGTCAGTTCGGTTGAGATTTGGCAACAAAGGACGTCGCTTCTCCGGTAGCAGTTCGGTCGATTGCCAGATCCGGGTTTTCACGATGGTTTGCTCGGTTCAGTTTTGGCAACAAACGTCGGTGGTTTTGACGATGCTTTGCTCGGTTCAGTTTCTTCAATAAACGACGGTGGTTTTTCCGTGGTTCGGTCAGTTGCCCGGTCCAGGTTTTCACAACGATTTGGTCGGGACAGTTTTGGTAGACAAAAAGACAGAAATTACACGGTAAAAAAAAGTTTGCATCTTTTACAACTTATTGTCCACACACGTGCACAATTTTTTATTTGTTATTTTTAATAAGGTAATCACAAACAAACGTGCAAACTAAAATTGTCAGCGACACGGGAAATGGAAGGACAGGTTCGTACGTTCGAATAAGTGACAAACTCGTTTGTCACTTATTTGACAACATTTTTTTTTACGAAATTTCGCATTCCGATTTTACGAAATTATTTTTTACCGTGTATGCGGCGTCAGACATGCGGGACTACCTCGGGACCCTCAGGCGCGGGTGCCTGTTAAGGGGAGTCCGTTCCACGTATGTAAGTGCGACTGACGACGAACGATTTCCCATACGTCGACGTTCGCACGTACGGTGTCTGAAGGGTGACTGTGCGAACTCCCGCTCGTGCTCGGTAGACGAGCGGCTCGGTGAGATACTGACAGGACACACCGTTCCGAACTTTACAGTGGAAGAGGCGTCCAATAAAATACTCTCTCCGATTCGCGACTGAGAGCCGGCCGAGCGAACGTCAACCTCCCGGGTCGTGCTCGTCGCGACCCACTTTGAGGACGAAGCGTAGAGCTGCATTAAAAGCACGTTGCAGTTCGGTGTTAGGGGCTCAAGGGCGCAGCAAGTGCGTAAAAACGCACGCTAATTTAGCGATTTTTTTTTCTTTGTAAGTATACTTTATCTACATAATAATAAATATGCTTCATCGATTTGATTTTTTGGTAGGTCGGAAGGAGAATATATTAATTCCGAAATGTTATTATAACAAATTGATCGAAAATCAAATTCCTCAAAAAATCTCGCGGAAACCTAACTCTTTTTTGAGGGAAATGATCCGTTCACTTTTCTCAATACATACGAACATTTTCAGATTTTTTCGTTCACTTTGATTTTTCTGTTTTTTATGTGGGAAAAATGTGTGGGAAGTCACAAAATTCAAAGTGCATTTAAAAATCTGAAAAAAAATTCATACATATTCCGAGTAATGAAGGAATAATTTTTGTTAAAAAAAATGTTACCTTTCCGGGAGATTTGTTCAACAATTTGATTTTTCATCGATTTGTTAACGACTTGTGTTAACGACAGTGTACTTTATCTTATGTTTAAGTACATCACATTGCCTTTGCACATCACATCAACTGACTGTTTCCATCGACCTTCTCCGTAGCACACAATTTCCAGACATCACTCGCAAGCACATCGCGTGTCTAGCTAATTCTGTCGCGCGTGCGGTCATTCGCTTCTGTGCGTTACCTCACGTCGCCAATTTTTCTATTCCTCTCGCGAAGAACGGCTCATATTGGTTACTACCGTTTATCTAAAACCTTTAATTTCTTATTCAACTCCAAGTAACTTTGTTAATAATACGTCTTGTATATATATATACGAGATGTATTTCTTCAGTGCTTTACCATTGCCCGAATGCCTCACCAGACCACTTGTTTCTATTGATCATCAACTATGCAAATCGTCGGATATTATCCTCACCATTATCTTACATGCGACTGTGAATTATGTGTTAATATGACGAAACGCTTCAACCCTGTTATTTGTCGATGTCCAGCAAGTACCCTATTCTCGTTTCCTTAGGTCGTTCTGTCGATCGTACAGTACGCTCGTCACACGCGTGTTTTCGATGTCCGATAGAACAGACATATCACTCGCAGTCATGCAAAAAGAAATACGAACTAAGAACAATTCAAACGATGTTTCTACAAATTCAATCGATTTCTTTAATAATCGATACTACATTATCAATAAACGGATGCTCTGTATATTAGGCCAATGGCCCTACCAATCTGATCTAGAAAAAAGACTCAGGCTTTTTCTGCTATTATTTATTAGCTTTAGTATTCTGGTTCCTCAGGTAAGACATGCCACGATTTCCATAGTGATGATTTTTTATAAATGACAATACCATTAAATAATATACATGAATAATATTCAATTATTTACTATTATCAATAATACTCAATTATTAATAATAATTGTCTATATGTTTTTATTTTCTGCATCTTAACATAACAATTGGGTTCAGCTGCGATATTTGGTATGCACATGGGGCCGATTTGATACATTTGTCGAGTGTTTTACACCATTAGCAGCGCACTTGGGGATCGACATAAAGCTATTAAATCTGAACCTGCATCAGCGGGAGGTGAGAAAACAATAATTGTGAGAATGTAAACAAAAGCCATAGGAATACAATCTTATGCCTTGAAGTTAAGAAGCCTCCTTGATAAGACGCGACAGGACTGGGAAAGCATGCGAAACTTGCCGCAAGAAGATATAATCAAGAAATACGGAGAGAAGGGAAGATTCTGGACCATACTGTGGTTATGTTAGTTGAACAAATGTATTAATTTGTGACGTCTGAATGAAAGATCAAGTGAAAAATTGTAAATCATACATTCCGTTACAGCAATGGTATACGGGGTGATGAGCTTTTGGGTGGTTTTGGCAATGTCGCCGAAGGTCTTGGATGTCTTAAAACCGTTAAACCACTCACGTGCAACATTTGATGTTATTCCGGTAGATTACGGTATCGATCCGGTAAAGTGCTGGTGGCCGATTCAAATGCACATTTGGATTTGGGTAGTGACGCTCTTTCTACTCTTTCCGGCCTTTGATAGCCTTTACATGATTTTGGCGCAACATGCTTGCGGAATGTTCGAAATATTAAGGTGATGCCACTGATATTTATTATGACACATTAACAAATGATACAGTAAAACCTCGATTAACCGGGATGCTCGGGACCGAAGAGTCCCCGGATAATCGAAATCCCGGTTAATACGAACTTAACCTGATTAATCCGGACAGCGAAAGTATATAAGTCAATAATGGCTAATGATACAAATTTATTTCGACTAGTTACAATGACATTTGGTACAATTTGCACTTGTTAAATAGTGTGAACTAGAGTGTAAAGTCTTTGGATTTTTTTCAATGGTAGGGGAGAGCGTGTCAAAATGACACAGCGGGGTAAAACGGGATAATGAGAGAAAACGCAATTTTCCAATAACTTTGAGATCGTGGCGATAGTGGTCCGTGGGGTGAAACGGGGTTGAAAATCCAGATGTATCGTTGGGACAAAATGGGGCATCCAAAAATTATTGGAAAATTGAATTTTCCTCTCACCGTCCCATTTTGCTCCGCTTTCGCATATGTAAGCTAGTCTTTTTTTTAAGTACTCAGTGCCTTTGGTTTGCTCCGCGCATAAAAAAAAAATCTCGGAAGACGCACGGTTAATCCGCTTCCCGGTTAATCAGGGTTCTACTGTACTACTAAGCTTGACATCTTTGTCATCTACAAGCCTACCAAATAACAACTCTACCCGAATATTCCTACCTCATTAGAACTCTAGCAACGCGAACTAGATTCACGTGAAGTGAATATCTCAAATAGTTGCTGAATGAAATCGTTCTTCCCTGGCAAGCCTAGGACGTAGACTCACATATTATACACTCGATTCGTTGATGCACAACGGAGATATTAGAGATCATCATTCGATTATCCAATTTTAACCGTGTTTTTCCACAGATATCAGCTGGACAATATGTTAGGAGAGGTTAAAAATGTCGACGTACTGCTCAAACCTGATTACCATGCCGATGTTCATTATAGAAAGATTGTATCTTGTATCAAGGAACACAGGTATCTCATAGAGTAAGTTCCGTTTTACTGACCTATTACTTAATCCCCTAGCTGTCAGGAGCCTCTATATGCGCCCCAACGTATAGGAAAATACGTTTCTCTGACAGTGAAGGGGTTAACTGCGAGTAAGTCTCGCTTAAACCAAATGTTCGCTAAATCATAAATGTATATGTAGATATCTCTCTCTCTCTCTCTCTATAATATATAAAAGTCTCACTATCGCCGCCATGTCAAGAATCGGGGGCGTATCGAATTGAAATATTTGTATTCCTCAAGGGGGGACATTTGGTTCAAGAGCATGTGAAACACGTTCTCAGCGTGTCTCTCTCGCTCCGCCGAGAGCGCCGTTGATGCTATCTCTCTCGACCTCCATAATGTTTCTCATGCTCTCAAGCGAGACTTACTCTCAGTTAAGTAAAATCTCGGCAAAACGGAACTTATCCTCTAGGTCCCTTACCTATCCTCTAGGTCCCTTACCTATCCTCTAGGTCCCTTACCTATCCTCTAGGTCCCTGACCAATCCTCTCGTTTCCCAACCCGTGGCTGCCTGTTCCTTTGCGAATGCGCGTTATATAAATTATTTTTCATCACTCGGTGCGGAAATGGCCACTTTTCCGCCCGCTTCGCGTGCGTAAAACCGCCATTTTCGCACCTTGTAATGAAAAATTTCGTACATCCCTCTCGCGAAACATTTTTTCGCTCTCGTGGAGTAATGTACTATTTTCTGGATATGGGGGTCTATAAAAAGGACGGAGAGGTCATTTATGTGACCCTCGTGTCTTTATTACAGACCCTCATATTCCGATCAGTGACACCACATATACTTACATATACCTACATGTCCCTATTGATTCCCATGATCCTACCTCCATTGACCCGTACCCCCCAATTCTTGTACCCAGTGGCGACGAGGAAATCTTTTATGTTTATAGATATTTACTATATATACAGTGAACCTCAAGATAGGGCCCCAGCCTGTCGTATTCATATATCATTATACCTGGCGATTTTATTATTGAGATAATCGTGTATATTTTTCCTTGACAAAGGTCCATAAAGGAGATAGAGTCCACGTACGCAATGTGCATGATAATAATACTTGGACTCAATATGGTTGGTTTGAGCGTCACGGGTTATCAGGTCAGAAGTCCCGCTTTGTATAATTTTAATTTCGTATAATTTTGATAATCTCCGTGCAGGCGGTGGCGAAGGGCACTCCGTTGGCGGATGTTATAAGATATTCGACGTTTGGTATCAGCATATTGGTTCATCTTTTCATCGTCTCCTTACCCGGTCATTGGATAATGAGTTCCAGTACTTTGTTTCCGGACTCTGCGTACGCCTTGTTTTGTAAAATCTATATTGCGGAAGAAAAAAAAAGATCAATAATGAATTTGTTACATCATACAGATACAGCTGTGGATGGTACATGATGTCTTTGAGATCACAAAAATTGATAATGCTCCTTATAAGAGCAAGTATCGAGCCTTGCACCATAGTAGCTGGACGAATATATGTCATGTCAGTTCAAAATTTTTGCAGCGTAAGTTATAGAATGTTTACTGGCTATTATCATTGAGTGACTAAACCCGAATTATCTGAACGAGTGATTCAATTAATTTAAGGTGTTACAAACATCGATGTCCTACTTGACCATGCTCACTTCAATGCAGTGATACGGTGGACAACTGAATACCATCAATCTCGATCACCAAACCACGGACTTTCGGCGAAAAACTCACTACAGCAAAGATGTGATCAAATGTACTCAGTGTAGTTATAGATAGATATAGAAAATAGGTCGTATAACATAATTTCACTGTTATGTAATAATAATTTGAATACTCAGTTCCAATATCTCGTTTCCGTTTTCTATAAGTCGAATCGAAGCAATAACCCTCATGAAAGTGAACCGTTGGCCGTCAAATGGTTACCATTGAATCCGAATGGTGTACTGAATGGTGCATTAGTGATAACCTGGTAACCATTCGCTCTGAATAGTGTGAGTGGTGAACCATTAATACATATCATTGTTACTATTCGTATTTTGACCATTGGTGGATGGTAACCATTCGGAACATTACCATTAGTGAATGGTAACCACCCGAAACATTGCCATTGATCAAATGTAACTATTGAGAACGTAACGATTAAGCAATTGTAATCGCTTGGAGTATTATCATTGGCCCATTGTTACTATTTAGAATACTGAGGAATCTTTGGGTCAGGGGAAATAAGGCTCCGTTTGTCTTCTATCCTAATATGTATTTATTCAATTCCCCAACACCAGATAAGCGCGGCGATTTATTATCGCCCGGCGCTACGCCCGGACCGTACTTTACACTGGCTCGTAGCCGACTAACTCCCGCCTACTTCGTCCCACACATACACACGCTCGCATCCAAACATCACACATACACACGCTCACATCCAAATGCGTGTTTTGACTCCTCACAGTGGCCCTATGGCTATTACAAATACTACAATTGCCGAATGGTAACTATTTGGAGCATTGCCATTGACTAATTGTAACTGTCATGATCAAGTTCTCGATCAAGATATAAAAAGTGAATGAGATGTTGATTTGTAAAAACGGCTTATAGTATGGTATTTATTCCACCGTACGGCGACTTCGTCTTTTCTAAAAACAATCCTTAACGATAATAATAATACACTGAGAAAAAAAATGGTTGGATTAACCTAGACGCGTTAACCTACGTTCAAAAGCGTTATTTAGTTGGCACAATAAAATTTTTTGTTTGAATCGGAATATTTTGAATCGACTGAAGCGAATAATCGTTCAACAAAAGAATGATTTAGTTGTACCAAGTAAATAACAGCTTTGAACGTGTGTGACCGAGAATTTGGCTAATCCAACAATTTTTTTTCTCAGTGTACTTTATCTTATGTTTAAGTACATCACATTGCCTTTGCACATCACATCAACTGACTGCTTAGATCGACCTTCTTCTTAGCACACAATTTTCAGACATCACTCGCAAGTACATCGCGTGTCTCCACGGAGCTAATTCTGTCGCGCTTGCGGTCATTCGCTTCCGGGCGTCACCTTACTTTGCCAATTTTTATATTCTTCTCGCGAAGAACTGCTCATATTGCTTTCTTCCGGTTATCTAAAACCTACAATTTCTTACTCAACTTAAAATAACTCTGTTAATGATACGCCCTGTACTCAGGTGTGTCTCCACTCGTGTGTATTTCTTTAGGGCTCTACCATCGCCCGGATGTCTCACCAGACCACTTGTTTCTGTTGATCATCAACTATGCAAATCGTCGGATATTATTCACACCGTTATTTTACATGCGACTGTGAATTATGTGTTATTATTACGAAACGCTTCAACCCTGTTATTTGTCGATGTCCAGCAGTACACTATTCTCGTTTCCTTAGGTCGTTCTGTCGATCGTACAGTACGCTCGTCACACGCGTTTTTTCGTTGCCCGATAGAACAGACATCACGAGCAGTCATGCAAGAAGAGATACGAACTGAGAACAATTCAAAGGATGTTTCTACAAATTCAATCGATTTCTTTGATCATCGATACTACAGTGTCAATAAACGGATGCTCTCTTTGTATGGCCAATGGCCCTACCAATCTGAACGAAAAAAAAAAATCACGAGTTTTCTGATAACACTTCTTAGCTTTAGTCTTCTGATTCCTCAGGTAAAGCACATCACGATTTCCATACTAATGATTTTTTACAAATGATAAAGATTTTTTTAAACGATATTCAAGTAACACCTCTGTCTGTATGTTTCTATTTCCTGCATCTTAACATAACGATCGTATTCAGTTGCGAGCGCTGATAATGACATGGGGCCAATTGGATAAATTTCTCGAGTGTTATACACCTTTAGCAACGCACATCGCGTGCGACATAAAGCTATTCAATATGATGCTGCATCAGCGGGAGGTGAGAAAACAAAAATTATGATAATCTGATCAAAAACCATAGGAATACAATCTTATCCCTTGAAGTTAAGAAGCCTCCTTGATAAAACGCGACAGGACTGGGAAAGCATGCGGGTTATGCCGCAAATAGATATTATTAAGGAATGCGGAATGAAAGGAAGACGCTGGACGATACTGTGGTTTTGTTAATGAAACAAATATATTAACTTATGACGTTTGAATGAAAGATCTACTGGAAAATTGTAAATTATGCATTCCGTTACAGCAATGGCGTACATAGGGATATTCAATTGGCTGATTTTGGCAATGTCGCCGAAAGTCATGGATTTAATAATACCGTTGAACTACTCGCGACGAACATTTGATGTTATGATGGTAGACTACGGAATCGATCTGGTAAAGTACTGGTGGCCGATTCAAATGCACATTTGGGGTTGCACAGTGTTCATCCTCCCAGTCATGCCGGCCTTTGATACCCTTTACATGACTTTGGCGCAACATGCCTGCGGAATGTTTGAGATATTAAGGTGATGTCACTAATATTTATTATAACACATTAACAAATTATAGTACTACTGTATTTCGAAGCACGTTGACAGCTTTGTCATCTACAAACCTACCAAACAATAACTCTATCCGAATATTCCTACTTCATTAGAACTCTACCAGAGCGAACTAGATTCACGTAAGGTCAATATCTCAAAAATCTGCTAAATGAAATCGGCCTTCCCTGACAAGCCTGGGGCGCATACTTCCATATTACCCACTCGATTCGTCGATGTACAACGGAGATATTAGAAATCATCGTTCGATTATCCGATTTTAACCGTCTTTTTCCACAGATATCATTTGGATAATATGTTAGATGAGAGTGAAAATATCGACGTAGTGCTCAATCCTGATTTCCATGCCGATCTTGAATATAGTAAGATTGTGTCTTGTATCAAGAAACACAGGAATATTGTAGAGTAAGTTCCGTTTTCTTGAGGTTTCACTCAACTGTCGCTTAACTGTCGCATTGACTTATCAAAATAGATCTGCTTTATCTCCCAATTGTTTACCAAAATGACTTGAGTTACTATTTGTCCTCACATTTGTCCATGTAATAAAAATTGAAAATGTCGTAGCGGATATTCCGCGAGATATAGCTCTAGCGATAACTCTGTTCCTAAAAGTGAAGTCCCTATTATAGATCTCCATATTCTGATCAGTGGCACCGCATATCCCTACTATTGATTCGAATGATCCTACCTCCATTGACCCGTACCTCCCCCCCCCCCCCCCCCCCATTATTGTACACAGTGGCGAGGACGAAATCTTTTCATATTTATAGATATATGCTATATATACAGAGAACCTCAGGATAGGACCCCAGCCCGTCGTATTCACATATCATTATGCCTGTCGATTTTATTATTAAGACAATTCGTGTATATTATTCGTGTATCGTGTATATTTTTTCTTGACAAAGGTACATAAAGGAGATGGAGTCCACGTACGAAGTGTGCATGATAATAATACTAGGACTTAATATGTTTGGTTTGAGCGTCACGGGTTATCAGGTCAGAAGTCCCGCTTTGTATAATTTTAATTTCGTATAATCTTGATAATCTCCGTGCAGGTGCTGGCGCAGGACTCTCCATTGGAGGATATTATAAGGTATTCGATTTTCGGTGGCAGCATATTGGTTCATCTTTTCATCGTCACCTTACCCGGTCATTGGGTAATGAGTGCCAGTAGTTTGTTTCCGGACTCTGCGTACGCATTGTTTTGTAAAATATATATTGCGGAAGATAAAAAAAAGAGGAATAACAAAATTGTTACATCATACAGATACGGCTGTAAATGGTACATGATGTCTCTGAGATCAAGAAAATTGATAATTCTACTTATAAGAGCAAGTATCGAGCCTTGCACCATAACCGCTGGAAGAATATACGTCATGTCAGTTCAAAACTTTGCCGCCGTGAGTTACAGAATTTTTACCGGATTCTTGAATCTGATTATAGAATCTTTGAGTGATTAAACCTGATTTATCTGAACGAGTGATTCAATCAATATAAGGTGTTAAAAACATCGATGTCCTACTTGACCATGCTCACTTCAATGCAGTGATACGGTGGACAACTGAATACCATCAATCTCGATCACCAAACCACGGACCTTCTGCGATAAATGTCCTATAGCAAAGATGTGATGGAACGTACTCAGTGTAGTATAAAATACGTTCTATAAAATAATTTCACTGTTATGTAATAATAATTTGAATTCTCTGTTGCAATGTCTCGTTTCTATTTCCTATAAATCACATCAAAGTAATAAACCTCATGAAAATGAACCATTGGTCGTCAAATCGTTACCATTGAATCTGAATCGTTTACCGAATGGTCATTAGTGGTAACCATTCGCTCTGAATAGTATTGATGGTGAACCATCAACACATTCAGTCGTTACTATTCGTCCTTTGACCATTGGTGAATGGTACCCTTTTGGAACGTAACCATTGGTGAATTGTAACGATTTAGAGTTTAACTATTGCTAAATGATAGCCACTCAAAACATTACTATTGATATATTGTAACTATTGACACCTGAACTGTTAAGCAATTGTAAATGTTTGGAGAATTACCATCGACCAATAGTGACTATTCAGAACACTACAATTGATGAATGGCAATTATGTGGAGATGCTTCCTATGGCAAGAAACGTTAAATTGTGGCGGGTTAATGTTTTAAGATCGTACAACCGGTCCCGCTTGTTACATCAACCACGTTGCTAAAATATGGCCGGTTTAAGGCCGGAGGTGTAAACAGACATCCTACATGGCTTTTTCACATCCTACATGGCCTCATGGCGATATAGGAAGTGCGAAAGCCCGAAGGCATCGATGCTTTATGTTAACAAAGGTATTATGGTGAAACGGCCGTGCTGCAAGCTTACTCATGCTCACTCGAATGGTAGTTTAAATCGTGGTTGTTTCGAGAGCCGCCAAGCCGTGGTCGACCTGCTGGGTCGGTGATTTTCGCGATGGTCAGTTCGGTTGAGATTTGGCAACAAAGGACGTCGCTTCTCCGGTAGCAGTTCGGTCGATTGCCAGGTCCGGGTTTTCACGATGGTTTGCTCGGTTTAGTTTTGGCAACAAACGTCGGTGGTTTTGACGATGCTTTGCTCGGTTCAGTTTTTTCAATAAACGACGGTGGTTTTTCCGTGGTTCGGTCAGTTGCCGGGTCCGGGTTTTCACAACGATTTGGTCGGGACAGTTTTGGTAGACAAATAGACAGAAATTACACGGTAAAAAAAAGTTTGCATCTTTTACAACTTATTGTCCACACACGTGCACAATTTTTTATTTGTTATTTCTCTAGTTTTACAAACAAACGTGCAAACTAAAATTGTCAGTGACACGGGAAACGGAAGGACAGGTTCGTATATTCGAATAAGCGACAAACTCGTTTGTCACGTTAGTTTATCGACAATTTCAGTGTCAATGAAAATTTGAATAGATATTTATTTAGATCAAATAAATATTTTACTTAATCCAAATAAACGGTGGGCGTCAAATAAATTTTTTTTTCTGGCTGTATTCTTGCAAAAATTCGGAGTTATCTACTCCTGCACGTGCGTTTCCGATTGAACGGAAACGCATGGTCCCGGGCCTCATTTTGGCCCTAATTTTCAAGCTAATTCACGGCGCTGGTGGTCGGATAGTAATGAACCACGGTGGGTTTTTCAGAGGTTCGGTAAGTTGCCGAATCCGCGTTTTCACAGCGGATCCATCGGTGAAGTTTTGGCAATAAACCGTCATGGTTTTTTCAGTGGTCGGGTCAGTCGCCGGATCCGATTTTTCACAGCCGACTCATCGGTGAAGTTTTGGCAATAAACCACCGTGGTTTTTTCGGTGGTCGGGTCAGTTGCCGCGGGTCCGGGTTTTCACGATCATTAGATCGGTGAAGTTTTTGGCAATAAACCGAAGTAGTTTTTTTCAGGGGTTCGGGGATTGGCCGGTTCGAGTTACATCGTAGTCCAATTGATTTATTATGTGACCCAATTGGGAAACAAATGTGGCACCCGCTTCATTGACTCTTTCATCTTTTTTACGAAATTCTTTTTTTAGTCTTTTTACGAAATCCGATAATTTCGTATTTTCAGAAAATGACAATCAAATGGCTTTGACTCTGCCCCCCCCCCCCCCCCCCCTTTCGACCGCTTCTCTCAACCACAGTTAGTAGCTCGAATCCGTTTGAATGGAAAATCACATTTTACATAGACAGGCATTACCGATTATACGTTTACCGAAAATAGGTAGAATTTTGGTCGATGATCGGCGGTTTTTAGTCTTTATCGAATGACATCTGCGTAGTCGAATAACCGGAAATGCAGTGAACACCTCGAAAATGTCGGTCTCGCGAATAGTTTCTGGATGAGAAAATCAAAGCCGTGCGGAGTAGATCGGGACGACGACTCGATGAATAATTCCTCCCTAGCAAGCCAGTCCCTGGCTAGCTCGTTCACTCCAGTTCAACTCCTCCACGACTGTTTATAGTGGAAAAGGAAGAAAAAGAGGTGGACTTGACGTTTTCCCGCGTTCCATCCATGGACGTCTCTCAAAGAGCTCGACGTCTCCGCTGCTCGTTCTATGTACATATTTATTTCTTTACCATCAAATTAACGCTTGACATTTTTTTTTCCTTCAACTGCTCAAACTTTGCAACTCTTGTCGTCTAATATTGCAGTACGTTTCCCCCAAAGGACTGCGTGCACGTAATCCAATTTATCGCTCAACATCCGTTACAACATCCGGTTTTTTCTTATGCGAGTAATTTTGATTTTTTTTCTAAAATTATATTAAGTATCGCGAAGCGGAGTAAATTTCTCGACAAATCGTGGAGACAAATGAAAAATTTAATTTGTTAACGTCGTGGAGCAACGTCCGCCTGCAGGCGCACTGAGTGAGAGGCTAGGGCAGACTCTCGACTCAACCACTTGCTGAACGTCCCCAGCTTTACGATAACAAAATTCGATGCATAACATTTGTTCTTTTTTTCCCCATGAAGAGAAATTACGCACGTTGCCAAAGGGCCATCGACCAACAGCCTCGAGACCTACTTGTTTGTTTACTCCTGGCGGGTTGTTGTGGCTCGGGCGCTTCGCGTCCTCGCTGTACGGACTGGAGAATTTGGAAACCGGAAATTTCGATTTCGGAGATTTAACGGAAATACGTCACTCCCGGTTCGGAAATCTCATTTTTCGACCGATAGTGATATATTTCCGGTGTGGAATTTTTTTGGAGTTACATGGAATTATGTGAAATTTATTTGGAGTTGATATGGAATTGTCTGGAATTTATTTGGAGCCTTGCGACAGACATTTTCGAACTCTTCTGAAAATTAATAATTTTTTTCCGCCGCGATCTCAATATTTGTACTCCGTAAAGAAAAATATTCCACTACAAAAATTCCGAGCCGGTATGTGTCAGATTATCCGCGGCCGCCGGCAGCGATGTTCTCCACTTTTATCTTCCGGCCGAACGTAAATTAACATATTCATCCGATCCAGTAGGCTTGAGTTAATTTTCCCACGTACCCATTTTAATTTTCCGTCATAGAGTGGTTTAATAAAAGCGCAGGTGCGTCGTACCGGTACAACGTCAGGCTAATGTTATTCACGGCGGTGAATCCACCACTGAGCGAATTATACTTTTTCTCGTCCTTCGCTTCGCTCCGCAAGCATTTTAATTTTCCGACGTGAATGATATTCTCGCCGTTTGCAGAGGAAAACAAAAGAGTGTCTATCCGTTGCCATACGGTCTGCACGGTAAACGTCGTATTATAGGAGCACCGGGCAAAAGATCCGAGTGTCTCCAGTGCGTATTCGAGAGCTCGAGTGCGTGGACTGAGAAAAATAAATGGTTGGATTAATCGAGGCGCGGTGACGTACGTTTAAAGGTGTTATTTGATTGGCACACTGAGAGAAGGATCTCGGAAAAACTACCGAGTCGCGTGGTAAATTTCGATCAGGAAATATGATACACCGGCTTTTATAAAGTATAGAAAAGTTATGGAAAATTACCATATTTTTTAGCAGAATGCGTCAAGTTTAGTACGAATATTTGCCAGTTTCATTTGCCTCAATTTCCGTCGGTTTTTTTTACCAGATTTACGGTCATTTTTGTCAGATCCCTCCCACAGTGTACATAAAAAATGTATGTTCGAATCGATAGATCTCGAATAGCTTGAAGCAAACGATCCTTCAACAAAACAATGCTTTATTTGCATACCAAACCAAACGAACAGCTTTGAACGTAACCCAAACTTTCTTTTCTCAGTGCAGACCGCCGCGCATGCGCGGTGCTCCTAAGAGGTCACCGCAAGCCGAGAAAGCGACTCTCTTCCTCTCCGCTTCAATACCCGTAACGGCCACTTGGGAGCCTTCGCAAAGCTCTGCAAAACAGTGCAAATGCAACACTTTTTTTTTTTCTCCTATCCATAGTTCGCAGCTTTAAGGATTTGGCAGCACTCTCGCTGCATTTCTTCGGCGTCGCTGAGGATTTTTCACGTACACCGTTTACGTACCCTTCAGCAATCCGGAAAAGCTTGTCGCGTACAAACACTGCTGCCACGGAGGGATACGGACGGATTGACAGGGATATAAATCGAGGTCGAGTATATGCTCTTAGTTTCGTCCGCCAGTGAGCTCGGCTGACGCGGTTCTCTTGAAAACGGAAGGAACGGGAAGGAGTGGGAAGGGACCAAAGAGAGGGGGGAGGTGGGGGGGGGGGGGGACTGTCTCGTGTCTGCTGTTACTTTCTTCTTTACTTCCTCTTTCAATGCTCGACTTGGTTCGGAAGTACCAGGTGAGAGATTTTTCACTCCCGTTAGAACGAAGAAAAACATGGTTGAAACGAACTCGGGATAGAAGCAGTCGATGAGGTCGCGCGATGGAATGGCCGTAAGGGAGGAAGGGGTAAAGGGAGGGGGGGGGGGGAGGGGGATGGGTGGAGAGGTGGCGTCTCCCGCGAAACGGCGATCGTAAAAAAGCTCGGGAAGTTATAAAGGTCACGGAGTGAAGGATAACGTTGATGTTGCGACGAGGTCGTACCAAGTTCGCACCGAGCTCGTCCTTCCCGATAGACATCGAATCAATTCCATCGAACTTCACACTGCGACGAACCTTTGATTGATCGGTACCGACGTTGCGGACGCTGGCTGCCTCGTTATCGAAGTCGGACGCGGAGTTTGCGGAAATTACCGGAGTTCGAGAGACCCGAAAGCCACATTCGGGTAAATGATACGTGATCATGTTTTTGTTAAATTGCGGAGAAGAAAAATGTTGCGACTCGACTCGGCTTTAGGAAGGCGGGGTCGGCCCAACTTTGCGTCTGACGAAACTTTGAATGCCGCGGATTCAGCGAGTTGCGGTCGAAGTTTCCGGTCGGTGGGCGCCGCTGAAAGCGCGCAAACCGGAAGCTCGAGAGCACGCGAAACTCCTCGGTCGGTAATGGAAAACTGTAATTCATTTTTTTTTTTCCACGACGCTGGCCTTGGATGTGATGAGGCAAATCTTGTACGAAGCTGAATTGACATACGGGTCAGGAATGAGTTTGTTTTTAAGGGGATGTGATACAAGCTCAGTCAGTAACGTTGAGACGGGTTCTTGTAAGATGCGGATTGTGCAAGAATGTGCTTTTAAGGCCATGTGACGCAGACTCAGTCGATAACGTTGAGACGACGTGATAAATGATCCGGATTGTGCAAGAATGTGCTTTTAAGGGAAAGTGATGCAGACTCAGTTGGTGACGATGAAAAGGGGTCATGCAAGATCCGGATTATGCAAGAATGTGCTTCAAGAGATGTGATGCAGACTCAGTCGGTAACGATGAAGCGGGGTCATGTAAGATCTGTATTATACAAGAATTTGCTTTTAAGGGAAAGGGATGCACTCAGTCAGTAACGTTGAGACGACGTCGTGTAAGATCCGGATTATACAAGAATTTGCTTTTAAGGGAAAGGGATGCACTCAGTCAGTAACGTTGAGACGACGTCATGTAAGATCCGGATTATGCAAGAATGTGCTTTTAAGGGGATGGGATGCAGACTTAACCGGCAACGATGAAACGGGTTCATGTGAGATCCGTATTATTCAAGAATTTGCTTTTGAGGGAAAGTGATGCAGACTCAGTGGGCAACCGGTTGTTGAGAACGGGGTCATGCAAGATCCGAATCATGCGCCGGATGTAAAAAAAAATCGATTGCAGTTATTGTTACCGACCGAGTCTGCATCGCACGCCCTTTACCGAAAACGGTTGTTTCCTGCGAAAAAAATCGATAGCGGTTCTTGTTACCGACCGAGACTGCATCGCACGCTCTAAGGGTGAAGTGAAAGACGTTCTTTATCTTTCTCTCTTACTCCACCGTAAGACCTTCACTTCACCTTAACCGGAAACGGTTGTCAACCGTAAAAAAAAAATCGATTACAATTCTTGTCACCGACCGTGCCAGCGTCGGGCCGTGAAGGGAAGGTATCGAAATTTTGCATCTTTGCAATACAACCTTCAATTAGCTTGGTAGTAGATTACGAATGTATAATTGTTTCGAACTTTTCCATCTTTTTTACACCCTCTATCGTCGAAAAAAAAAAAAAAAAAAAATGCTTCGTACCTTTCAAAGTCCGACGGTTGAAAAGGTTACAAGGTAAATTCATGAGCGACATTCGTGCGAATCATGAGGGTCCCGGGGGTAGAGGGGCGAGGGGGTGGTGCAGCGTTTCACCTCAGCGTCGCCAGTTCGCGGTATGCCGTTCCGTCGCTTCACCGGCACGTTCGACAAACTACTCGAAACTCTGCATCCGTTCCATTAAGTGCTCAACGCCGGACGAGCTCGACGAAACCGGCTCATCGTACAACGTCACGCACAGCAAATGCTGCTGTTACAAACGCCGCGCCGTATTTAAATAAAACAAAAAAAAATAGAAGTAAAAAAATAAAGATAACAAAAATCTATTGGTCATCCACAGTTGCATGTGAGAGCAATATAATATTTTTAGCGGGTAAAAATGATCGATGTGGGTTGTAAAAACAGGATGGAAATGTGGAATTATTCCGAGGACTTCTTTTCGCCCATCCTATCCGCCCGCACTGGGGATTCCCCCGAGACGTGATGACTTGTCTGCGGCAGAATGTAGCTCCGTTCTATGTCGTAAGCGCAGCTCGCCCCCGGGCCGAGCCACCATCGGCTCCGTCACTCAGAGCCAACGTAGCGTATCTTTGCCGTGCGGAAGGTCGGGATCGACCTGATATCATTCGCTCGGACCTTCCGCCCGCTGTTCCACGATACCAGCGTAATTGCCATCTTATCATAGACGCCGAACAAATCGTCCGTCCCGTTTTCCTCGAGATTGGCGGAGATACCTTGGACGAAAGTAGATTGGGTAGATTGGGTTTTCACGAGTCGATCTGTTGCTGAATTTACTTTTGCTTAAGGTAGCAACGGTGTCGGGAAAACCATGGTAGAAACTTTGAAGCATTATGTCGGGTGTTGACGAGCCCCGACGTAATGCCGACTCGGGACCTTGTCAGGCTTCGATTTAACGTTACGACATTTTCGCCGGGGAAACACCCAGAAAAATAATTTGTTTGACGGGCGCACCGGAAGTAAATATTTATTGGTTTGAATAAATATTTATTGGTTTGAATGGATATTTATTGGTTTGAATAAATATATTTATTGGTTTGAATAAGTATTTATTATTTTAAATGAATATTCATTTGCGGTGCATCAAATGCATGATTTTTGTGGATGCATGAAAAACGATTTGTTACCGCCCACATAGCACGGAAATATTCGTGAAAGGTTTCAATAATTTGTTTTTAATATTGAAAGTATTGAACAAATATTTGTGAAATGTTTTTAATGTTTTTTAAACATTTCGGCGAAATGTAAAAAGTTGCATCACCGAGCCGAATTGCATATACACACCCGCATAAAAACGGAACATTTGTAGAATTACTTCGGTGAAACATGGAATTAAAAATATTTCCAAATATTTTATCACTATGTTTCAGAAGTATTTCAGATGTGTCGAAGGATTAAGTATGTTACTGAAATATTTAAGCAACTTTTCGTTGAAATGTTTCGATAGAATATTTCAAAATATTAAAATTTATGAAATCATACATTTCTTAAATATTTCCTAAGCATTGAATGATTGAAGATATTTCTAAGATGATTTTAAAACATTTCGTTCCACATGGTCGACGAAGCGGATACAGCGTTCTACCACATTATATTCAGACTATTGTCCGAAATATTAACAGTCGCGGACCGTAATTTGCTTTTGTCCGAAACATTAATGCACGCGAAGAGAATAGGGAAAACAATTTGTTTCCGACCGAGCGCCCAGAACGGTGTTCCACACAATCTTCGGCCCAGGTTTTCATCCACGTGGAGAGGGGAATGAAACGAATGACGTCCTTTTGTGAAATATCGACGTGCGAATGAAATTGTAATTTCTTCCTGTACTTTACATTGAGGTTTTTTGCCTCTTAATCCGCGGACTTATCGATAAAGTTTTCTCGCCGCGCTGCGTTTCCGATTCTCATTCCAATTCGCTCTCCGGACTAATTCGATATTACAGGAGTCGCGAGGGCGGACACGGACCGGTAAGTATATAGCAGCTATCCGAAGAACACTCGAGAATAAGAAAAATGAAACGAATTTCGTGGTGGAATCTCCTTTCATTGGATCCTCGTCGAGAATGTTTTTCTGTCGTGCTGCAGTGTATACGAGAGTTATAAATATAAATCGTGGAATATCAAAAGGCTTCAATCTCATATAGATATTGAGCATACGATGCGATAGGATTGTGAGACGATGCTTCCGGATTTATTGCATTTCGAACCGCGTATGAACCGGGTATATCGCGGATGAATACAAATGTGAAAATACCTCGGATACGTTGATCATATTCAATCGACCGGAGCCGCGACTTTACTGAATTCATATTTGCATGCAAAGTAGACCAATCATATTGCGGGGAATGCGTATATGTTATACGCAGCCCCTCCGCCTATCCCATCGCGCCTAAGGTAGATTTTGACGCAAACCCCAATTTTTTCTATCTGGGTCCATCGGGGTTATTCTCGAGTCACTCGTTGGCAAAACGTGTACGTTCTGTCGCTGTATTCATTCATATGTTTATACGCACACGGCGATAGAACGTATACGTTTTGCAAACGGGTGACTCGAGAATAACCCCCAGGCGTTCGTTACGGACCTGCTGCTTCTGACGACACCTCTGAGAGGCGTCATCAAAATAATTTTCGATTCGTTATGTATCTGTATATTTGTGATAGTTTGTTACGATTTGTGACACTTGTTACGATTTGTGACGTTTGTTGTGATTTGAGATATTTGTTGTGATTTGCGACACTTGTTGCGCTTAATGTTTCACGCCTTACGATACTTGTTATAATTTCATTTATTCGGCTGTATGTGCCTACACCGGGGGAAGGATCTAGTAAGAACTGTCGGTCATCTAAGAAAAATTACCATAGCACATAGGTGGCGCCAGGGTGCCACCTACGGCAGAAAGTCTCAGATTATCCAAGAATTTTTACCATAATATCTAAGAAAAATTCTGATAAATCCGGTACTACCTGCCATAGGTAGCGTCCTTGCGTCCTACTAGCGGCCTACTACGTGTTGTGGCAATATCTCTCAAGCGATATAGTCATTTTTACTAGATCCTTCTCTGAGGGTAGAGGAGCCCTTTTTTTTTAAAACGTTAAAAAAAAAACGTAAAAAAAAAAGGGAAAAACGTTTGATCAACTCGTGTGATTGCAACACTCGCCTTCGACTCGTGCTGCAAACTCACACTCGTCACAAAAAGTTTCTTGACACTCGTTTCAAAATCTACTAGGGGAAAGCGGGGTAAAATGGAACAGTGGGGCAAAACGGGACAGTGAGGGCAAAACTCAATTTTCCAATAATTTTTGGAACCCCATTTTGTCCCACCGATGCATCCGGATTTTCAACCCTGTTTTGCCCCACGGATCACCATCGCTGGCATCCAAAAGTTATTGGAAAATTGCGTTTTGTCTCATTATCCCGTTTTGCCCCGCTGTGCCATTTTGCCCCACTGTCCCCCTATTATTCCACCGTACGGCGACTTCCATTCTTAACAATAATAATAATACTTAATCTTGTGTTTAAGTACATCACTTTGCTTTTGCACACCCCGTCAACTGTCTGTTTCCATCTTTTCCAAGCACGCCTCTCGGTGGAAGTTCGCTTGATGATCTTTTCAACAGAAAGTAGAAGGAAGTTTGTTGCGTTTGCTCTTAATGTGCAAGAGACCCTCGGGTGGAGCATAAGAGGAAGGTTTCGTGCCTGGTTCTTTATACACTAAATGTCGATTTCCATCGTCCTTCTCCTTAGCACAAAATTTCGAGAGTTCACTCGCAAGCACATCTCGTGACTCCACGGAGCAAATTCTACGCGCCACCTCACTCAGCCGATTTTTCTGGTCTTCTCGCGAAGAACGGCACATATTTCTTACTACTGTTTATCTAAAACCTACATTTTCTTACTCAACTCTGTTAATAATACGCCTTGTACTCAGGTGTATCTACACTCAGGTGGATTTCTTTAGGGCTCTAGGGACTTTCAAGAACTGTCGAGGTGACATTTTGACAGGTGACAGATTGTAAAACAATAGACTCTTGAAATCGAGCGTTCGTTAGGAACCCATGGAATCCGAAATCGAGCGGCCATTGGGAACCCATGGATGACCTCCCATCTTTATTATATATAATAATCGTTCAACAAAAGAATTATTTAGTTGTACCAAGCAAATGACAGCTTTGAACGTGTGTGACCGAGAATTTGGCTAATCCAACAATTTTTTCTTCTCAGCGTACTTTATCTTATGTTTAAGTACATCACATTGCCTTTGCACATCACATCGACTGACTGTTTCCATCGACCTTCTCCGTAGCACACAATTTCCAGACATCACTCGCAAGCACATCGCGTGTCTAGCTAATTCTGTCGCGCGTGCGGTCATTCGCTTCTGTGCGTTACCTCACGTCGCCAATTTTTCTATTCCTCTCGCGAAGAACGGCTCATATTGGTTACTACCTTTTATCTAAAACCTTTAATTTCTTACTCAACTCCAAGTAACTTTGTTAATAATACGTCTTGTACATATATACGAGATGTATTTCTTCAGTGCTTTACCATTGCCCGAATGCCTCACCAGACCACTTGTTTGTATTGATCATCAACTATGCAAATCGTCGGATATTATCCTCACCATTATCTTACATGCGACTGTGAATTATGTGTTTATATAACGAAACGCTTCAACCCTGTAATTTGTCGATGTCCAGCAAGTACCCTATTCTCGTTTCCTTAGGTCGTTCTGTCGATCGTACAGTAAGCTCGTCACACGCGTGTTTTCGTTGCCCGATAGAACAGACATCACGAGCAGTCATGCAAGAAGAGATACGAACTGAGAACAATTCAAACGATGTTTCTACAAATTCGATCGATTTCTTTGATCATCGATACTACAGTGTCAATAAACGGATGCTCTCTATGTATGGCCAATGGCCCTACCAATCTGAACGAAAAAGAAAAATCACGAGTTTTCTGATAACACTTCTTAGCTTTAGTCTTCTGATTCCTCAGGTAAAGCACCTCACGATTTCCATACTAATGATTTTTTACAAATGATAAAGATTTTTTTAAACGATATTCAAGTAACACCATTGTCTGTATGTTTCTATTTCCTGCATCTTAACATAACGATCGTATTCAGTTGCGAGCGCTGATAATGACATGGGGCCAATTGGATAAATTTCTCGAGTGTTATACACCTTTAGCAACGCACATCGCGTGCGACATAAAGCTATTCAATATGATGCTGCATCAGCGGGAGGTGAGAAAACAAAAATTATGATAATCTGATCAAAAACCATAGGAATACAATCTTATCCCTTAAAGTTAAGAAACCTCCTTGATAAAACGCGACAGGACTGGAAAAGCATGCGGATTATGCCGCAAATAGATATTATTAAGGAATGCGGAATGAAAGGAAGACGCTGGACGATACTGTGGTTTTGTTAATGAAACAAATATATTAACTTATGACGTTTGAATGAAAGATCTACTGGAAAATTGTAAATTATGCATTCCGTTACAGCAATGGCGTACATAGGGATATTCAATTGGCTGATTTTGGCAATGTCGCCGAAATTCATGGATTTCATAATACCGTTGAACTACTCGCGACGAACATTTGATGTTATGATGGTAGACTACGGAATCGATCCGGTAAAGTACTGGTGGCCGATTCAAATGCACATTTGGGGTTGCACAGTGTTCATCCTCCCAGTCATACCGGCCTTTGATTCCCTTTACATGAGTTTGGCGCAACATGCCTGCGGAATGTTTGAAATATTAAGGTGATGTCACTAATATTTATTATAACACATTAACAAATTATAGTACTACTGTATTTCGAAGCACGTTGACAGCTTTGTCATCTACAAACCTACCAAACAATAACTCTATCCGAATATTCCTACTTCATTAGAACTCTACCAGAGCGAACTAGATTCACGTAAGATCAATATCTCAAAAATCTGCTAAATGAAATCGGCCTTCCCTGACAAGCCTGGGGCGCATACTTCCATATTACCAACTCGATTCGTCGATGTACAACGGAGATATTAGAAATCATCATTCGATTATCCGATTTTAACCGTCTTTTTCCACAGATATCATTTGGATAATATGTTAGATGAGAATGAAAATATCGACGTAGTGCTCAATCCTGATTTCCATGCCGATCTTGAATATAGTAAGATTGTGTCTTGTATCAAGAAACACAGGAATATTGTAGAGTAAGTTCCGTTTTCTTGAGGTTTCACTCAACTGTCGCTTAACTGTCGCATTGACTTATCAAAATAGATCTGCTTTATCTCCCAATTGTTTACCAAAATGACTTGAGTTACTATTCGTCCTCACATTTGTCCATGTAATAAAAATTGAAAATGTCGTAGCGGATATTCCGTGAGATATAGCTCTAGCGATAACTCTGTTCCTAAAAGTGAAGTCCCTATTATAGATCTCCATATTCTGATCAGTGGCACCGCATATCCCTACTATTGATTTCCATGATCACACCTCCATTGGCCCGTACCTCCCCCCCCCCCCCCCCCCCCCCCCCATTATTGTACACAGTGGCGAGGACGAAATCTTTTCATATTTATAGATATATGCTATATATACAGAGAACCTCAGGATAGGACCCCAGCCCGTCGTATTCACATATCATTATGCCTGGCGATTTTATTATTAAGACAATCGTGTATATTTTTCCTTGACAAAGGTACATAAAGGAGATGGAGTCCACGAACGAAGTGTGCATGATAATAATACTAGGACTTAATATGTTTGGTTTGAGCGTCACGGGTTATCAGGTCAGAAGTCCCGCTTTGTATAATTTTAATTTAGTATAATTTTGATAATCTCCGTGCAGGTGCTGGCGCAGGACTCTCTATTGGAGGATACTATAAGGTATTCGATTTTCGGTGGCAGCGTATTGGTTCATCTTTTCATCGGCACCTTACCCGGTCATTGGGTAATGAGTGCCAGTAGTATGTTTCCGGACTCTGCGTACGCATTGTTTTGTAAAATATATATTGCGGAAGATAAAAAAAAGAGGAATAACAAAATTGTTACATCATACAGATACGGCTGTAAATGGTACATGATGTCTCTGAGATCAAGAAAATTGATAATTCTACTTATAAGAGCAAGTATCGAGCCTTGCACCATAACCGCTGGAAGAATATACGTCATGTCAGTTCAAAACTTTGCCGCCGTGAGTTACAGAATTTTTACCGGATTCTTGAATCTGATTATAGAATCTTTGAGTGATTAAACCTGATTTATCTGAACGAGTGATTCAATCAATATAAGGTGTTAAAAACATCGATGTCCTACTTGACCATGCTCACTTCAATGCAGTGATACGGTGGACAACTGAATACCATCAATCTCGATCACCAAACCACGGACCTTCTGCGAAAAATGTCCTATAGCAAAGATGTGATGGAACGTACTCAGTGTAGTATAAAATACGTTCTATAAAATAATTTCACTGTTATGTAATAATAATTTGAATTCTCTGTTGCAATGTCTCGTTTCTATTTCCTATAAATCACATCAAAGTAATAAACCTCATGAAAATGAACCATTGGTCGTCAAATCGTTACCATTGAATCTGAATGGTTTACCGAATGGTCATTAGTGGTAACCATTCGCTCTGAATAGTATGGATGGTGAACCATCAACACATTCAGTCGTTACTATTCGTCCTTTGACCATTGGTGAATGGTACCCTTTTGGAACGTAACCATTGGTGAATTGTAACGATTTAGAGTTTAACTATTGCTGAATGATAGCCACTCAAAACATTACTATTGATATATTGTAACTATTGACACCTGAACTGTTAAGCAATTGTAAATGTTTGGAGAATTACCATCGACCAATAGTCACTATTTAGAACACTACAATTGATGAATGGCAATTATGTGGAGCATTACCATTGACTAATTGTAACTCTTAGGAAAATTGCCATGGACCAGTTGTAGCACAATTCGGGGCACAATGATTGATCAAGATTGGCTATTTCAGTCTTAGCTCTTAACAGACTGAACATGCAACTTTTAATAAAGGGAATGATTTCTATCTATGCACCTCGAATTTAAAACTGCTGGTGACGTACTTCCCCTATGGCGTCACTTCCGTTCAAGAAAGTTGAAAATAAAAATTTTCACATCGCTTCTTCATACAGTCTTCTCAAATATCACAATAAAAAATGTAATCAAGCTCATGCTGCATCATATTAATCCTAAATCCAGATGGACGGTTCTTTCAGCTTTAAGTCCTTCGACCCATCCGAATAACAAACAAAAATAGGTTTCAAGTGGCATTATCTTCATGCGCTTAAATTTAAAGTAACTCGGTTTAGCCAATAACAAAGTTTCGCGTCTCTACAAGCCCTCAGCATCGCTGCCGCACGTTGTGATATATGCATTAGTTTATCTATGCAACAGTTGCCGCCGAGTTGCTTCATCGAGTTAGCTCTATATATCGTCGTTCAGCGACTCTCGGCAACGGCCATCGGGAGCCAAAGTAGATAGTTTAAATAGTCTCCAGAGGGAACTATACCCGGTTGACTGACGATCCTCCTCCGAGTTCGTAGCAGTATTAATGGTCCTCCGTTTACCCACTTTCGCACTAGCGGCGCGTGAAATTGTCCATCCTTACTACATGGAAGTGGAATATCAATTCCCAATTGAGGCAATCAAAGTCCTCACAAATAACTCCATGCAGGGAATACGATACTCGGGAAACGGGATACATTTTTAACTGTAATTATTTGTATCCCTGGAAAGAGTAAATGCAAAGCAGCCCCGTGATAAACGGCCATCGAAAACGCGAGATACTCATTTCACACCGAATTGCGTTCTCCTTCCGGTCACTGGATGCAATATTAATGGAATCCTTGTGAAAATTAATCCTATGAAACTCGCGAAGCACTTGCGTAGCTCTGGTCAGCTTGAACGTGTTCGAGCTCGAGCCGCCTCATCTCCTTCATTTGGAGTAATATATATAGAATTCTATATATCTGTTATATGTTGCCGAAAGTTGTGGATTTGGGTATCGGGTGTGTTTGTCCCACACCCGATTATTCTAAGTCCCCTTAGGGACCCCATCCTGGTCCTGATTGGTATTCCCCTATTCTCTGGTACTATTCTATGGGTCTCGGTGAGTTCTGCACAATAATTCAGTGTACAACAACGCTGTGCACTATCGTCGTGTTCAAAAAGAATTGATTTTTCGACCGGAAGTCACGTATTTCCGGTATGACGTCACCTCCGGTCGAGTTATGAGATTTTCAAACAGGAAGTGACCTATTTCTGGCAAATCTCCGGAAATATATAATTCCTGGTTTCTATATTTCATACTCCATATTCAAAATGTTATACTTTATATTCAAAATTTAATACTTCATATTCTAAATTTCGTGCTTCATATCCTAAATTTCATAATTCATATTCTAAATGTCATGCTTCATATTCTAAATGTCATGCTCCATATTCTAAATATCATGCTCCATATTCAAAATTTCATACTTCATATTCTTAATTTCATACTTCATATTCTTAATTTCATATTTCATATTCTTAATTTCATACTTCATATTCTAAATTTCACACTTCATATTCCATACGACAACCTGCTAGTATAGATGAATCTGTTTCCGCCGATGAGACGACAACTAAATCTGTTCTCGTTGTTTCAGCCATTTCGAAGAGAGGCCGAGAGAGAAACAATCGTAAATCGTCGATCGAGCAATATCTTGCTGCTTATGCAACTTTGGCCGAGAAGAAGGGCTCTCCGCTTTAGTTATTCAGGGATGGAAAGAGACATGTCGTGTTTTCACCCCGGCGGACTTCCGGCCACGGGAACGTTGAGAAATGGCTCGGCACCTCGCACGAGGACAACTAATTCGCTGACCGTTGACTCTGACGGTCTGCTTTACTGTTCCTCGGGCCATCTTTAGACGAACGAAGACGCTCGTCTTCCCCATCGCAGTAACTTTTGTCTCGAAGCGGAAAAAAAAACTATGAAAGCGAACAAAAGTAAAAAGGATTTTTTCTTATAAGTAAAAAAGAAAGAGAAAAATGCCCTGGACAACGGTGTTTCCGGTGAGTATCGTGAATACCCAGAACACGAGTTTCGATCGGCAATACAACGACAGCTCCAATGAGACGACACAGAAGGAAATTCCTTACATACCGTACAATGAACGTCCGGAGACTTACATAGTGCCGATAATTTTTTTTTTTATACTTGTTATCGGCATCACCGGCAACGGTATCCTCGTACTCACAATATTGCGTCACGCAAAAATGAGAAACGTGCCAAACACCTACGTACTGTCGCTCGCGCTCGGCGATTTGCTGGCAAGTATTCATACACTCTTACGAATACTTTATTATTTTTAGTATCGATATTTATCGATAAAAAAATGCTTGAAAAAATGTTTGAAAAAACTTAGTTAAAAAAAAAAACTACGAAAGTCAGTCTTGGATCGTTGTGCGGGCAGCTTCGAATTTTCGACTTTCCCGTCCTAACTTTGAATAAAAATGAAAAAACATACTTGAGTAGTTTTTTCGGAGACAACAAATTTTGGATCTTTTTGTATGGGCATTGATGGTTGTTTGTAAGTTTTTTCAAAATGTTTCATTGCCGAGATCGTTGATTTAAAAAAATGCCTCGAACGCGAAAGATCCGATCGACTTAACGCTCTAGGCACCGGGAACTTTTTGCCAATCGCAAACGACCATGCCTTCTTTTAATCACAAAAACGATACGGATGTCGGTAATAAATGTTACAAATAAAAACAACACTTCACGGTACGCCTGTGAATTATTTCAGATTTTTTTTAGCATGGTAACTTGTTACTCGAATCGGTCGAAGGTTGCGTCTTGGCAAATTCTAGGTTCTCGCTGAGCGAGACACCGGTACGTGAAGGGTTGAAGAAGAAATTCCTGCTTCTCAGGTTTTTGCCTAAAATTGGATGAAAGATTTATATTTGCCTAATATATTTTGGTTCCTCAGTTCAGAAAATCGATTCGTTCGTCGTACCGGAATTTTCAATTAATTTATAACATATAAAAATAAAATGAATAAAACTATTTCAAGAATGTCAAATGGAAAAGTACCTCATGGTGTTCAAGGATGAAATTTGTATGGATTAGGCTCGGAAAATGATGAAACACAAGAGTTATCTTTGTAGTAAACAATTTTCATGAGAAGGATACTTTATTTCCTCGGTTTACTTCTCGAAAGGTGCTCGAATAATTTATCATCTTCCGGTACAGCGTCCCGATATATCAAGTGTCTGAGCAATTTATCTCTGCTATCTGACCGCAGGCAATCTCATGCGGAAGAGCGTGCGCGCATATACATTCTGTAATACAACTTATCTCAGGTGATAGTGACCTGCGTGCCCTTTACATCAACTATCTACACGCTCGACTCGTGGCCCTTCGGTCTGCTGCTGTGCAAACTGTCGGAGTGTGCCAAGGACATATCAATCGGCGTTTCCGTTTTCACGCTGACCGCACTATCGGCCGATCGTTTCTTCGCCATCGTCGATCCGCTCAGAAAGCTTCACGCTACAGGTGATGTCAAAGAGTTGCAAAAAAAAAAAATTACCGAAGCAAACTTACATTCCAGATGTCTTCGTTTGTGCAGGGGGTGGAAGACGAGCTACGCGATTCACGACCGTAACGGCGGGTCTCATATGGCTCCTCGCCATTATATTCGCCATACCAGCCACGCTTTCTTACCTCAAGCCGATACAAGTCAACGCGGATGTCAGCTTCGTGGTACGGACACGGTCATTTTTTTATCACAATTATAATTTCGTCGCCATATTTATGCAAAATAAAAGTTGTATCGTGTTCTCCGTCGAAAACCGAACATTTTTTCTCTTTGGCGCTACTTTCTACGAGCTATAGTTTCCGAGTTACGAGCCGTTGAACATTTCAGCCAATGGGAGCATTCGAGATCACCTGGCGCCGAGGCTCATTGGCCGGAACTTAAACCGGCTCTAACTCCGATACCGTGCATCCGACAAAATTTTACCGAAGAGCAAATTTGTTCAGTCTTTAACGCTGAACAAGATTGTATACTTTTTGGTGAATTTCACTCATCGTAAATATGAGAAACTTGGTAAAAAAAAAAAAAAAAATCAATCGACAAAGGAATTACATTTTTCAGGCGTGCTATCCATTCCCGGACGAATTCGGCCCGTATTATCCGCAGTACGTGCTCGTGTGCAGATTCTTCGTTTACTACGCTATACCGTTGTTCGTGATCGGCATATTTTATGCCCTCATGGCGAGACATCTGGTCCAAAGCACGAGGAAGATACCGGGCGAGATGCAGGGGCAGGTTGGACGCGTATTCGTTAATTCTATCTCATGTAAACGCAAGCCACGTTAGCGCGGTACTGTACGATAAATTGTAATTTCGTAGGTGAAACAGGTGAAAGCGAGGAAAAAAGTGGCTCGCATGGTGCTCGCATTCGTCGCGGTTTTCGCGTTGTGCTTCTTCCCTCAGCATGTGTACATGCTCTGGTTCTATTTTCATCCGAGCGCGAAAGAAGACTACAATGGATTCTGGCACACCTTCCGTATCCTGGGCTTTTGTCTCGCGTTCATGAACAGCTGTATAAATCCAATCGCACTTTACTGCGTCAGTGGAACATTCAGAAAGTACTTCAACAGGTGACTTAATTGGACACTCGATAAAATCAATCAACCGGGACCCTTTGAAGCCCCGATAGACGAATTAAGCCTTTGTACAGTCGGGACTGCGTGTCATTCGAACGGCTCGACAGAGTATCGCGAGATTTTTATTGCATCCTCAGATGGTTAATCTTCGGGTACGTCCGATGCGCCGATGGGGTCACACTGATCCTGTTCGTCTGGTCGTGTGACACTCTCGGCGCTCACTCGAATCGCTCGATGTCGATAAGTGCCGGCCAGCGAAGTAACTTCCGGCGCGAGGACACCTCACTCGAGGACTCGATATCCACCCACACGAAAAATAAAAATAAATTATATGTGATACATTTTTACGATATATGTCAAATATTTGTTCGTCGAAAAATTTGATATTTCAGATATATTTTTGAATATGTATCTGCAAATACATGTTCTCAAATATATAATGATTTTATATTATATATCTACATAACAATAAAGTTCATGTCGACTGGAAACTCACACGAATGCCTCACACGAATGCCTCACACGAATGCCTCACACGAATGCCTCACACGAATGCCTCACACGAATGCCTCACACGAATGCCTCACACGAATGCTTCACACGAATGATCCACGCGAATGATCCACAGGAATGATCCACGCGAATGATCCACACGAATGATCCACACGGGCACTCACAGATACTGCGAGCCCGCGTACTGCGCGAGCCAACATAACTGCTTTTTATGTTGATACATTAATAATATAAAAGCAGCGAATTTCACATATTTCGAATATTCTTATTGCATATATTCTATTTTCGTGCGGGTATTTTCTATATGTATATATGGTTTTTCTTAAAAATTCTTTCCCGTCGCCGTTTCGATGAGTACCTTAAACTTTTTGATTTTGAGAAAAGAAAGTAACGTATGTGTGTGGAAATGTTATTTCGGACGTTGAAATCGATGAACGATCGATAGATCGATTAATTGATCATTATCGTGTCAGATACCTGCTCTGCCAATGCGCAACGAAGGCGAACCGATCACGCTCGAGCTTCGAGTCGCACAGACGCGGCCAGAGCTTCTCGATGTCCACGAGGCGACACGCCAGCTCAAAAAGGATCGCCGGCGGGGGATGCCAGAGCGTCGTACAGCTGACACAATGGAACGTGCAGACGGCCTCCGGCGGAACCGGAAACGCTAGGGAATTCATCCCGAGGGAACGGAAACAGCGGCAGCCGCAGGAACAGGAGACCACCATCTCACTCTACAACAACGAGCATGAACAACGTCCATAAAAATTGTCAGAGCCCGCGAAGCTCTTTCACAATGAAATTTTACTCCTTCGAAATTTTGCAGTCTCGGCCGAATAACAACAGCCAGATCAGTGATAACGAAGCAGGTTCAATCGACCTTATTTTTTTTCTTTTTTAACATAATTGTAAGAACGCGGTTTTTTTTTCCTCCTTTTTATTATATTTTTTCAAATTATCGTAATTATAATTTATTTTTGTTGCAATAATTTTTATATTTTATTTCAATTGCAATAATTTTTATATTTTATTTCAATTGCAATAATTTTTATATTTTATTTCAATTGCAATAGTTTTTATATTTTATTTTGTTGGTATTAATTTTTTAATTGTATTCGTTATTATTTTCCTCTCGCGCTGTGTATGAGTATTGTATAATTTGTAGATGTCGGGTGCTTCGTCCGCAAAATAGATATAAGATAGATGTTTAAAAAAAATGGAAATATATCTGACGAGAGATTGAACAGTTTTTTTTTCGGTGAGAAGATGGGGGAAAAGCGGGAGGTACTATACGTTGAATTTTTAAGAACATCTTCGCATTTACGAGCGATAAAAGATGCTGAGGCTATGCCGCGAATTAATCTTCGCAATTTACCGAATTCCGCAAAATTGCTACGTTCCTCGTTTAATTATCGTGCTCCGTGCTGCACCGCCCCGTCCCTACCGTGATATCTCCTTTAACATTCCACCCCGCAGCTCACCGGCACGCGTTTACGACTCGGAATACTCGAACTATAACCGTGCCAAAAAAAAACGAACACTTTTTTTTGTGTTTATTTATTCCCGAACTGTGAAATTCACTTTCGAACGCTTTTCACGTTCTTTTTTTTCTCTCTCGATTTTTGGCCCTAAAATGCAATCGCGTTCGGAACGGAAAATAAATTCACGAAAATATGTCAAGGGTATCCGCAACGTCGTTTACTTTTTTTTAGGCGTTCTATTGCTCTCCAGTGGCTCGAAAAAAGTTATTTTGTAACTCCACCGAGTGCGATATTCAATGCATTTTCACCCGCGGAAACACCTCGGATTTTCCTTAATTCGTTATATCAACTGTTCTTAAAAATACCGAGAATCGACCATTATCGTTAATTAGTCCGTTGCAAAATGTTTCTTTACCTCGTTTCGAGGTAATTTTGTGCCCCAATCACCAATATGACACAAAAAGTCAGATCAATGATTTTACTCATTTTTTTTTTTTTTTATTCACACAAGTAGACATTCGTTAAACTATACTTAAAAGAATATCAACGGCTCAAGTAAAATTCGCTTGCGGGCTGCCAAAGAAAATAATTGTTATTTCAATTCTACTTTCAATTCGTACAATTCCATACGGAATTGAAACGATAACACGTCATCTTGACAGTCTTGCCGTTGTTATTTGAATATGACATGGAATTGTAAAAATTTAAAGTAGAATTGAAATTTTTAAAAATTCTTTGTCAGTCCGCGAGCGATTTTTTTTTTAGTGTATATTCATCCTCATCTAGGGTAAAAGTGAGGAATATGGACCGGTCCATATAGCATTGATTTACGTGTTAATCGAGGTGGGCCATATTCACCACTTTTACCCTATATAATTTTATCTTTAAACTGATAATTAAATTCGTATTTTTTATTTTCGTGATTATTTCACTCGAAAACTCGGTGAACCCCGATCCTAAAACGTTTCCGTTGTACCTCTCGGCTCCAAAAACTACATTAGCCGAATCAATACTAAACAGCACAGTTCCGTCACAAACGTTACGTCCACAGCCTCTCGAGGACCAATTAATTATTGCTGTCAACGCGACAAATAATTGTAACCAGATTAAATCGATGTTGAAAACCCTCGTGCAAAAATAAATGTAAAATATATGTAATGCGTCTAATGAAATTATCATTTTAAAAAATGCAAAAATTACCTGACCGTCCTTTTTTTTAGCACTCCACGAAGTTGGCTCACGATCGTAGCTACGACGACAGAGGAGCGTCGCACATATCAGCTTTTTGTTTAATCGTCGAAACAGAGAAAAACTCGTTAGAAAATTCTCGTATCGTGATGGAAAATAAATCCGACCTGCTGTCGGACGGTTTCGTCGATTTCGACAAAAAGTAAAACGCACGTCCGGAGATCGGTACCAATTTAACTGATTAAACTGGTCGATTTTAACAGATTAAATTTTAACACAGATTGTCGAGACTGCGGCACGTGAAGATTGGCAAAATACTGAGAGAGGACGGGGCACGAGGCAAGAACGAAGGTACGTAAATTAATTGTTTCGCTGTCAAACACATTTATCAATTAATTTAATGAATTTTTTTTTAATCGCCAGAATCGCAATCCGCGAAGATGGAAGCTCCGGCTTGTCCGCGATGTCGCGGCGAGGACATCGACGGAAATTCCACCGGCGTTAAGCCCCACATTCAAGATCTTTGTCCGGCGGATAGAGAAAGAATCGCCCAATTAGTTGAAAAGCTTGCCGAGTAATTACTGAAAATGCATCGATGTTGAACACCCTTTTCTTTCTTTTTTTTTTTTCTTCAATATCTTTCGGGCTTTTATCACAACTAGCCTGAATTCACGGCTGAGATTCGTTGGAGCTGAAACTCCCACCGTGTGTTCCTCAGTTCATTCGTTTCATTCATTTCATTTGAGACGTATCAGATACGTTCTTTCGTCCACTCTCCTTAATTCACGCGTTTCTGTAACTGGCCGCATTCCAGATACGTTCAAGGAGCAATTTTTTTCAATATTTTTTTTAACGTGACGTTCAGATTTGAAAATTTCCTTTTTTTTACCGGAAGTGACGTCATGGCGGAAACCCACATCCGATTTGAAGATCTCTTTTTTCTACGAAAATGCGATTTTTAAACCGGAAGTGACGTACCTCGACACGACGCCACTTCCGGTTTCGAAATGTCATTTTTCGACCGGAATTGACGTCACACCGGAAATACGTCACTCCGGGTCGAAAATTAGATTTTGAAGCCGGATGTGACTTATTTCGATATGACGTCACTTCCGGTCGAAAAAGGAGATTTTTGGAGCCGGAAGCGATCTGTGTGCAATTGTTGAAGGGTCAATTAATTCCTTTACCTTTCCTTTATTAATTCCTTTAAGGGTATTAATTCGATTAATACCTTCTCGAATCTATCATTTTTTGTTCTGTTTACTAACTATCCTCAAAAACGATTGCCAGTTTCTCATTGTTGAAAGAGTCTAAGATCAACGCGCTATTGTCCCCCAAACAAGATCCACACAAGCGCGACACAAGGCGGAAGCTGAGGTCGCGGAAATCCGTGTCGAAAACGAGACGCTACTCAATCGATACAATATACACTGCAATGAACATGAAAATGAGAAGAGTCGGCTGCAACAACAGGTTTATTGTTATTTTATTATTATCATTATTATCATTATTATTATTATTATTATTAAATTGGTTATTGATCTGCTATAAAGCTAGCGAGCGAGAGTTCTCGGGCGAAAAGTTTGAAAATCGAGAGTTCGAGATCTCTGGACTTGTTGGCTGAGCAATTGGCCGTGCAGGAGAGGGAATTCGTCAAGCTGACGGAAACGGTCAGGGATCTGGTGAGGGAGAAGGTGCAGCTGCAAAATGCATTGATCGAGAGGGACTCGAGGGTGAGAATCGCCGAGGCGAAACTCGAGAGATCCAAGGACAGTCTGGAGATGGAAAAATTGTTATTTCTCAAAGAGCACGTGAAAGATCCGGTTACGCGATCCGTCCAGCATAGCGCCAGTCAAACTTGCGACGACGACAAGATCGTGGAAACAGCGACCGAAAGAAACGTCGGCGCAACGAGGACCAAGAGCAAGAACGACCTCGAGGAAGCGTCGAGCGAAGCGATTCTTCTGCGAACGTTGTTCTTCAAACCCTCGAATCCCTACGACGAGGACGTTCTGTAAAGTCGAATCAGAAAAAAAAAAAAAAATTATAAAAAAAAAATTATAAAAGTCGACCCGAAATAATTTTCGATAAAAAGTTTGGAACATCTGTCGATAGTCAATGAGATTGACGATTGAAGCCAATTGAAAATATCGATTAGATTCAGTGACACTTGTTTTTTTGTGTTGAATAAGAAATTGTTTCTCTTGCTAATCTTTAATGCGAGATTTTGACTATCGTCAGATAAAAATTCCGATTGAGGGTGATTGGGTGATTATTTTTTTTCAAGCATGTAAGCTTTTATTCATCGATTTATTACATATGTTTCCACTTACAGTAATTACTGTGAACCCGGTGGGCCGCAAGTAATCGTTATACAGTATAATAAATACACGTTTACAGCATTGAAAGGGTTGTTTTTCTTTTTCATCTCTTTATGCCTTGGAATAGTGTTTTGTTTTCTTTTTTATTATTTTTTTTTTTTATATTTAATGTGTTTGTGTGTGTTTTATTCTCTTCATCGGTCGTGAATTGTCGATTAAAACGTAATAACCTTGCATGATTTTAATTGTCAACTTGTAAAACAAATACACAAACTTACGATTCCCAGAACTCTTTCCACGTCGTTCAGTTCACGTTTCGGAATTTTTCTTTTGCCGATGCGAGCGACTCTCACGATGCATCCGCGTTTTTGTTTGTTTTTTTTTTGTTTTCGTTGCTATTAAAAAAATTATAATAAAATAAAATGTAAAAAAAAAAACAAAACGCAATAACAATAATAAATTGCATCTGTAGCCGTTTCATTCTAATACTGCCTCGACCCGAAATAATCGTTGCGAATTCCTCGCATCAGCAATAACATTTCCATCGGCGACCGTTTCCCGCCGCATCCGCATATTTATCCACAGTGAAAGATATCTCGTTTCAATATCAATTACATCTTACATTATAATCTTGTGATTTAATCCTTTATTAATTTAATCTCTTAATAGATAATATCGTTATCGCGTTGCCCACATCTCTCCGGTGTATCTTTTTTTTTTTTTTTATTCCTCTTCATTTTACGAACAGACATCCGTCGATCGCTTCGTTATACCGTTTCTTTTTTTAAAATCTTTTAACAAAAAATAAAACTTTCAAATCGCTACAACAGTCAGCAAGCATAAAATCGTTAACGCCCTCTGGCTCGCATCGTCATCATCATTTTTTTTCTTCTTTTTTCATCGGTTCGGATGAGTAGCCATTTTTATTTTTTACTTATTTATTTATTTTACTTTACTTCTCTCGATCGGATCGCAAATGCTGCCGGAGGGGCGGAAACGCGGAAAGGCGGACATGACTAGAAAATTATCGAAATTACGAATAACCGAATGTCGTGTTATTTTTTTTTCTCGCTTAACTTTGTTCCCCCCACTTCTTTCTGATCCCTTGTCTTTGTTTTTTTTTCTCGCTCGACCACTCTGTTTTTTTTTCTTTTCTTTATATACATGATTATATTCGATTAACTAGTGGTGCGCTGCGCGAAACCCCGACCCGTCGCCGAATGCCTTCGCGTCATTTTTTGTTTTCTGTTTTTTCTTTTCCTTTTTTTTTTTCTCTTCTTCTGGTGCTCGTTGTCTCAGCGTAAGATTTCGAGGTTAGATCTCGTTAACGCGCGACTGCGCAGGCGCGCGGAGCTTCACCCGGTGTCCGCGACGAGCGCGCGCGCGCCTGCCGCGCAGACGAACGCCAAATGAGCGGGGAAATCTTACAAACGAGATAGAATAGCTCGCCTACAGTAAGAACAAGATTAGTAATAGTAATAATTACATTATTTTAATCGTGCACACGACCACTATAGCTGCTCGGACGTGCGACGATCTGACATTTATAGTGTTTGTGGTGCAGGCTGGGCGGGGGCTTAGCAAATTTATTCAATCGATGTCGATTTTGTTTTCTGCTTCGGTATTTTTTTTCTTTCATTTTTTTTTTTCTTCTGTTTTGTCTCTTCTGTTCGTTTCAAGGGCGAGGAAAGGGGAATACGCGCACAAAGTCGAGGTTCTCGCGTTACGGTAAACAATATTGTTAAAAATTCATAAAATATACGTCGCGTCCATCGCTCGCTTCGAACGATTTCTCTTCCTTTTTTTCGTTCCATCTCTTCGCAATTTTTTTTTTGTGCGAAGTCACAAAAAAAAAAAATCTAAACCCCGCAATACATGTGCCAACAAACGAATCGTAGACAAGATTCAACGGACAACTCTTAAAATTTCTCTACGTAATCAATAAAGTAGCTTTCTATACATTGAAAAAACCATGATCGTCAAAACTTAAAAAATTGTTTTATATATACTTTTAGTTAGTATATATATTGTATATATATAATATGTGTCATTTATGTTAGAGCTGAGGGTATCGACTTTGTTTTTCTTTTGCGTTATCTTGTTTTTTTTTCTTCTTCATATTTCCTTCAATTCAATTTAATGCTGCAATGAAGCGAAGCGTCGCTACAAGTTGATTCGAATAAAATTAGGCGGTTTCTTTTTTTCTGTTTCGGCTATAGAGGTAATCGGTATAGTATAGCGGTGAACAAAGACATTTTTTAGCTTTCGAGTCTCGGCCGTTGATACGTTCGCGAAAACGCCCGGGGAGACTCGCTTTCAGTCTCAAACGCACTTACAAAACCGCTCGAAATATCGAGAAAAAAAAAAAACTTTTTTTTTTTGTCGAATATTTCGAGCGTTTCATACTATAACTCGATAGTCTCGTATCGCAGATTCTCTCATTGCGTTTAATAATTATAAATTCGGCGCGTGTATCTCGAGGATTTTTTTTTCATATCTTTACTCGATTACGACCGTTAATCGAAAGCTACAAAAGTCGTGAGCCTCGAACGCCGCGTTGGATCTCGCGATTAATTTTCTCGAAGCGACGGTGAGTAAACTCATCAATTCGCTGCCGAGCCATTCCCTCGTCACTCACTTTGTCTGCGTTTGAGCCGCCTCGATCAATGGTGTCGCCACTGTGAGACCGAAACTCGTTGGATTCGCACCAGCCACTGGTCCTTTGCGAGCAAGTTTCGATCTTGGAGACAAAAAAAAACACACACACAAGTTCATCATCAATTGTCAACGATTATCATAATTCACCGAATCATACTCACCGAATTTGACCGGCTAGAAGAGGATTTATTGCGTACAGCCAATCGTAAACTTCCTTGTCGCCGAGCGTTTGCAGCAGGTAGCCTCTGTGTTTCGTAACCACACTGTAAATAAAGAAAGTATTAATAAATTCAATGAGCAGATATCGGGGACGTATTCTCCATTGAAAACTGAGAACATTTTTCCTTTGCCATATTTTTGTACAGCGCCCGGTTCCCGCGTTACGCGCTGCTAAACTGTCACCCAATGAGACCATTTGGCATACAGTGACGCCCTCTGTCGCGCGACGCTCATTGGATGAAACTTTAACCGGCTCGAACGCGAAAACTATCCGGCGTACAAAATTTTGACAAAGAACATTTCTTTTCAGTTTTAAACGGCAAATACGATTCCGCGATTCCTTATCGCTGTTTGAAAATAATAATTTCATAGATACGAAGCAACTTGTACCTGAATGTGTTGGGCACTTTGACCATTGCGAGTTGATCCTCGGAGTACTCGACCTGAGCCGTAGCCAAATTAATGAGGGCCCGTTCCACGGGATCTTTTTCCTCCCTGAAGATAAACACGTAGGGCCTGCGAACAGCCTGTCGCGAAAAAAAAATCTCGGTTTAGTCGACCGCGAAAAAAATGGAACTGATCGGACAGACGATACTAACGACCCATCGTTTCTTCCAGCCGTTGGTCTTGTGTTCCAATACATTGAGATATCCCTTTCTCGCGATAACAGGACTGATGCGAATTTCCTCAACCTCGGGAACGTAAAGTACGAGACTTTCCTTCAACGGTGACGAAGAGCCGAGCGGTGCGGGTGCCAACGAAGCCGACTGACTCGACGTCGAGTCCGTCGCACCGACACCGGCCATCATACTTTCCTGGAGTTCCTGAAGTCTCGCACGCTCCGGCGAACTCAACCTAAAGATGCACGACTTAGAACTGCTCCTCACAACTATCCCCGCAGGCTGCAAGTAACACTCCTTGTACAACCCGAGCAAACGCCACTAAATTCAATGTAATAAACAAAAATAAAAATAAATCATCGCCGACAATGTAGAAGCGAAAGCCTCGAAGCAAAAAGAAAAGGATTCCCGAGCTGCGTTACACAGGACACAAAAGAGCTCCGCAAAAAGAATCACCGACGAGAAACCATCGAAACGTATATTAGCGTTAAAAATCAAAATAGTAGCAAACATCATCCGAAACACCAGGAGTCAATCTCCGCCTTCTTATTAATTTTTTTTTATCGTCGAAACTTTTCGACCAATGCTTCTTAAATTTGTGTGACATCTTCAAGGAGTCGATACTTGTGTACGACGATTTCTATCAGATTCGCTTCAACCTTTCTCCTCAATAATTCGCGTAGTTTCTTCTTCAATTTGCAAAGGTGTTGCTTCTCTGCGATCTCGTTAAACTGCCCTATCCTCGAAACTTTTCAATGAATTATTACCAAATTTGCATGAAATACGAATTTTCAGTGATACGAGATGTTCAATAATTATGTACAAAAATTTTATCACGTATTTTTTAGCAATAAAAAAAAATTGGAAATAATTCCAAAGCAACATCTTGATTTTCACTTCGACAAGGAATGGCAATGCAACCATCGTGCTCCACACTATCCGTACGAAAAATATTGTTAAAACACAAAAGTTAGTTTCTCATCGGAACCCTTATTCGAATCGTGGTTAATCTCAAACTGAGCGTGATCTACTGGGCGTTTCAATTCAGGCATACACAGGAGGGTTACCTGTAGCTCGGTTGTGCAATCGTCCCCGAGAGCCGAAGTTCCCGGCGACGTCGAGAAACGCGAATTATAGTTGTATACTGACTCTTGAGACGACGATGATACCAATGACGATATCATGGATGCCGACATGTCGGTTATCGTGTCCTCTCCCGGTGACACGTCCGAGAGCACGATACTCGGTTCCTTGCTCGGTATTCTACCCTGAATAAGTTTTATGTACTTTGTCGCTAGTTCACGCTCGCGTTCCGTCATCTCCCAAGGCTCGTAAACTTCCTTCGAGGAATTCGATTTTTTCAGCTTCACCGGGCTGGCGTGTGAATCGTTCGTTGCTTTTGCCACCATGTTGCAAACCTCCTGCAGATCAAGGAGACGAAACAAATCTTTAATCCGCTGTTTGAACAATTTTATCATTCAAGCAAATTCTCGATTTACACGAACGTTTTTTTTTTTTGTTTATAAATTATTTTACACATATATCATATATATGATATAGACATGTATACACATATATCATATATCATATACATTATTTATTTAATGAAAAACGATTTCTTGGCATGTGAAAAAAACGTTTCGTCAGATGGAGAATTTGCTCTAATCTCCCTGTGGCTCAGCACTTGGATCGCGTTTTTCATTCGGTGTTTTTATATCGTCGGGGACAACATCACGGGACACGGAGAGGATCTGAAGCCAAGCAAACCTACCGGGGACGTCCGTACCTTCTCGCTTTTCGTAAAATCGTGAACGGTCTTGTTGCACAGTGAGACCTTGTCTATACCGAGCTTCTCGCGCATTATCAGCGTGTGCCTGACCCTCTCGACTTCCTCGAGCCTCGTCAATTTTTCCAGCTCCCACTGATGATCGAATATCAAACTGTCGCCGCGGGGTCTCCAGCCGTGCAGATTTTCCTCGCCTCTGACGTACGTCGAACTTGTATCGAGCACTCTGCGCTGACGTCTCTGGACACCTGTTTTATTTATCGTCAATTATTAAGTTCAATTATCCACGAATTACGAATATCGGCGTGAATTATCGGTCGTGCAAACTTACCAGCTTCGGACGCACGACGAAGAACCAATTCGTAAACGCCGCTCAGTCTGTTGGCTTCCTGATTCTTATAATTACCGGTGAAAAGATGTTTCAACGATCGCGGACCCACCCTCGCGTCACGACCGTAAATTATCATGCTGAGATCCTTAGTCACGATCGCCGGTCGGCCGCAATTCTCCAGCTGCGGGAGAGAAAAGAAATGTTCAGGATTATTTGGAAGAATAGTATATTATGCTACACGGGAAGGAAATGCGCGGTTTTCGAAGAGTGTGAAGTTTGCTGCCCGAGTGAAGCGAGGTCAGAAATCATACGAGGTGAAAATCCGCTCTCTCCAGTCTAGCAAACGATGCCTTTTTTCCGACTTCTTTTAAGTAACCACATTTCCTGCGGGCCAAAATCGTCGTATTCGCCAATGATCATTACTCCCTAGCATGTCCAGGAAAAATTGTGTACAAAATTCCAGGGCATTCAAGGACAATTTCCAGAACATTTCGAGGTTGCGTTGGGACATTTATTTTTTAAAAGTAAATAATATTTAATTCGATAACCGATAACGTTGGAATCGGTTAAAAAAAAAAAAAAACGACTCACTATGGACGAATGTAGATGTGTATCTCAGTGAAACTGAGTTACATTTTTTTATCATGGTCGATATTAATATACATATTGAAACAAGTTCAAATTTACGGGAAAGTAAAAAATTCAAGAACATTAGGTGAAAGTCAAGAATATTCCAAGACTTTTTCAAGGACGAGCAAAATTTCAAGGGCAGTTTCAGGACTTCAGGACTTCAAGGACTGCGCATGCACACAGGTTAATAACGATCATTGGTAATTAATAGGCGAATTTATGCCTATTATGAATGACGCAAGCAATGTAGTTAATGTAGCGAAGTCGGGAAAACAAAGAATTACGATTAAACTTTTATGCCCGAGCGTTACGACCGGGGCATGAAATTACCCGTAAAAAGTGTTCGATTCTCAATTTAAAAAAAAAAGGAACAAAAGTTGGTCTTCCAAAATTTCCCTGTAGTGTTTTTCATGACACTACACTATTTTTCAAGTTGCAATTTTTCCGGTTTTTAAGCAAAGTACTCGATGCATCCATTCATGGTCCCAATTTTTAACAATGCGTGTAGAGATTTAAAAAAAAAAAAAGTGCTCGGGCGTACCTCGAGATAAGCTGAGATGGTCATGAAAATTTGTTCGCCGTACGACGTGACTCTGTTGAGTAAGGCCGAATTGTGTAGAGAGCTGTCCCACGCAGCTTCGAATCTGAACATCGATCTGTCGTCGCCGGGGATCTCCAAATATTCGCCGGGGAATAGTCCCAGCGAGAGTACCGACGAGTCGTTGTCCTCCTCCTCGGGTTCCGGTGTATTTCTGATTCTTCCGACAACGAGTTCCCTGACGTCCTTCCATCGGAGCTCGGAGGCGTGTTCGTGAACTATCGTGATTCTTATGCGTCTCTGTATGCCTTGATGGAGTAGGAACAGACCTCGGCAGGGTAGATCGTCGCTGTGATCGACGACCGATGGCACGTATTCGCCGTTTGGCGCCAATTCGCATATCTCGAACCATACGAGTACGTCGTACTTTGCGTGCACATGCGACGTGCTCGGTGACGGCAGCACCGATCCGAATTTTGGCGAACGGACTGGCTGACTTATCGGAATCGACGGCGGTAGCATGCGCTTCGGCGGTTGTCTTATACTGTTTCCCGGGTTTCCGTTGCCACTCGTGTTGTTACTGTCGTAACAAAAAACAGAACTTCACATGAAGATAGCATCATACTGATGGCCAACGCGTTACATGCATTACCGCAAAAGCCATTGCGGTAATGGTCATATCAATCATTGTCGCTTCAGTAATTGTCATTCCAGTAATTGTTATTTCAGTAATTGTCATTCCACTAATTGTAATATCAGTAATTGTCATTTCAGTAATTGTCATTTCAGTAATTGTCATTTCAGTAATTGTCATTTCAGTAATTGTCATTTCAGTAATTGTAATTTCAGTAATTGTAATTTCAGTAATTGTCATTTCAGTAATTGTCATTTCAGTAATTGTCATTTCACTAATTGTCATTTCAGTAATTGTCATTTCAGTAATTGTCACTTCAGTAATTGTCATTTCAGTAATTGTCATTTACCTACCACCTATGATGTTTAACTTACTAATCGAGTTTGGCATCTTTGTGAAGCGGATGCTGTTGATAATGTCCGAAAACCTCGAATACTATTGGCTGCGACTTGAGATAGTCGACAAAGGACTTGGTCACCGTGACTGTAATCTGTGAGAACAATTGTTTCAAGTGAGTACAAAGTTCCTTCCCACTGACACACCAACGAGGCTTTTGCTGCTTTATAGCTTACGTTTTGGAGGTGATAGAAGCCCGGTGGATTGCCCTTGCCCGTGTTCTTCACGGGCTCCGTGGAGAAAGCTTCGTCGTGTCTGTGAAGAAAGCTACGAGCGTCGAACGCAAATAAATATCCGATCTTCATATTTCGAGCAGGTTTAAAAAAAAATTAATTGACTTATTAATGTTTCCAAACTCACTTGAATTGGCAGAATATGTCCGCGTACTCGGTAGATATGCCCATGGCCTGAAGCACAGTGACTCTGAAAGTGAATTCTTGACCGGGCTGAAGATGGTCCGGTAGTTCGTCCTCTTTGGTGTCGCTGGACACGGAACTGTCGCCCCTTCCGCTGTCCGCGTCGCCGACTTCCTCCTCGTCTTTGACGCAATCCTTACCCTCCGTCTGTCCCTCGACCACGCGCTCCTCTTGCATGAGAATCTGCTGATTCTTGTCGAGGGTCTGAGCCAAGAGGGTCGAACGCTTGTTCTGACGAGCTTGGGTACCGAACAGATCGTCCTCGAACGATATACGAGCTGACTGCCTCACGCCGCTCGAGTATTCACTGTTTTCCTCTTCTGGAACAAGGAGTCGTCCAGAAATCTGATGCCGTCTATCGCTACGCCCCGCTCAACCTCGAACCGCGCAGTTTCCGACGAAGATCAAACTTCAAAGTGAAACTACGCGGATTTACAGATTGGAAGGTTCGATCTTTAACTCTCGGCCGGCCGGACGATTCTCGCTCCGAGGTCGAAGCAATCGTTCTCGCTCCGAGGTCGAAGCTTCCGGTCCGTAAAATCTTTTAAAAGATTTTAAAGAAACAACAATTGCAACAACACCTACCGACTACTGCCTGAACGGCGACCCTCAGGTAACCCTTGACGTCTCCTTTTTCATTTACTATCGCAACCTTGTGGATCAACGGCACCGGATACATCAAATTGCTCAGATAAACGAACGACCTGGAAAGGGAGAAAATAAAAAATGGATTATCGCGTCGAGGTTTTTCATGGGTTGATTTATTGTATTTTGTATTATAATGCATTTTGTATTTTAATGTATTCTGTATTTTATTGTATTTTGTATTTTAATGTTTTCTGTATTTGATTGTATTTTGTATTCTATCGTGTTCTGTATTTTATTGTATATTTTATTTTACTGCATGTTGTATTTTATTGTATTTAACTCACCTGCCGACCATGCGAAACCATGGAAATCTGTCGTAAAACGGATCGCCCCCTGTTATAGACTCGATATTGTAGTCCGGAGATGTCGGCGAAAGTTCCGCCTCGTTGTGATACATTTCTCTCATCAGTTCCAATCTTTGTCTGTATTCGATAAAATAAACAGCATAAAACATTTCCCATCACGTTTAACCCGGTAATCGATTTACCGATAGTGTGTCGTCGGTATAATTTTTTTTTTTTTAATATTAGATAACACTATGAAAATATAGTGATGAAGGGAACAAGATTAGCGAGAAGACGCTGTGCCGCGACATTCTTAGCGGATGTTATAGATAATATTAAATGCAATATAGGCGCCTCCATCGATTATCGTTTTATCACCCGAAAAGCTGATCAGGCAAAAGCTGAAGCTCAATTGGCCGTGCGTGTATCGCGACATTCATTATTAAAATCGTGTCCATCAACGCTTAGCCGGGAATTTACGGGAGTATTTTATTATGAAAAATATTGCTAGAAAAAATAGAAATAAAAAACTCTTCACAATATGCGTGTGCTGCGTGTCGTGAGTGATCTTGAAATAAGTATGAAAAATTCAGACACTTTTTTCGCACGTAACGTGAAATTTTTTCGAAAATTCAAAATTATTTTTATTCGTTCCGCGCATCGTTGTGATTCCCAGTTCGAAAAATAGCCCCATTCGAGGTCGGGCTTCGAAATATAGAGAAATATATTTATTAAATTTCTTTAAAAGTTCCCATTTTTCTACTTTGAATATTGCCATTGTTCTTACGTTGAAAATTGCCATTTATACGAGCTTCGTCGAAAATTGAACTCATTCAAGGTCACTGGAGATATTTTTTATATTTTTGTTTGTTTGTTTGTTTGTTTTTTTCGTGCGCTAACCGAGCACCAACCTCGAAGGCAAAAGATTTGCTAGCGAGAACCTCTGATTATGATGATAGACAGTGAGGCATTGGAAAATATCCTCTTTGGCCTCCGGGCTGCTGGCGCTCAAGTCTTCATTGTATATGTGACGCATTAGCTCCAAGCGTTGTCTATTGGAACGAGATTAACTCTGTTCATTATTAGCTCGAGCTACCGCCGATAAACTCCACACCCCACACCCCCCCTTAAGAAAATTCGCTTGCCCCCTTAAAAAGTAGCTCACGCAATGATAACAAACGTATCTCTTCCCGGCACTGAAATCACCGACGGTATAATTATTATCTTTTGGAGCCTCCTTTACGGCAAACGAACGCCCTTAAGACAACATCCCTGTTCAACTAAATTCAATTTTTATCCACGTCTTTTGCCTTTGAGATGGAGTTAGGCACGAGTTACCTTAATTCTCGAAGAAATACGCTATTTACATGTTAGTTCGATTTTTTTTTCTTTCTTTAATCAAAGATCGACTGACCGAAGTTTGTCGAGAGTCCAGTAGTGGGTGGCTCCGTTCTTCGTGTCTTGAACCTCCACGGCAACGATCGTCCGTGGGAACGGTCGTTCCTCGTCCTCGTCGTCCTCCATCACCGGCAAAAGATCAGCCGGAAGGGGCGAGTACAGCGTGTCGGTGAGGAGAGTGAATTGGAATTGAACCTAAATTCGATAAAATTTGTTTCTTTTTTTTTTTCCTACACGTTTTGATGAAATTTTATCGGGTTGAAGAAGAATTACTTTTTTCTTGAGCTCGACGGAAATGGCGTTAGCTTCCTTGAGAAAAATAGCGTTCCCCCACAAGTCGTCCCTTAGACTAGTGAACTGATGATACTTCCACTTTCTAAATGCCCAAGCGGCCAGCTGGAACTCCCGTTCGCTCCAGTTGCTCTCTGCGTCAAACAATGGGTTGACTGAAATGCAAGCCGTCACCAGGCAAAACAGTCAGATGGCGGAATCGAGCTCAAGCGATTTTTCTAGTTTCTCTCTTTTTTTTCGTTGTCGCGGCGGATAGCAATGTGCAAGTTTTTTAAATTTAATTTTCGTGCGAATCAGTGGAAAAGAAATAAATTAAATTCGACAACTAACCGAATATATCCTCCTCGATGTTGTTGAAATCCTCGGGTGTGTAACTGCTGTACATCGACATTGTCATGCTCTGCTCCTCGACCTGCTTCTGAAGAGCGTCGATTCGGGCTTCGTAACTCTAAAAAAAAGAACGTGTCAAAATTCGAAAAAACGATGACTACAAATTTCGTACCCACCTCTGCCTCGCCGATAAAAAAATCTCATCTCATGTAAAAAAAAGACTGGAATTTCGAATGAAAAAAAAGAAATCAACCGACCTTTCGTTGTTCCTCGAACAATAGATCGGCCTCTTCCTTCTCCTTGCGGAATTGTTCTTCGAGTACCATCAGCCTCTTTTCCATCTCGGCCTTGAGGTCGATGCCCTGTTTCTCGAGCAATTCGATCTGAGCGAAATTCCAGTCGACCGTTTCACCGTTCGCCGGAGTTTCGGCCGGTGAATTCTTCTCCCTGCGCTCGCGAACTGCAGCGACATAAAAAAAACGAATTAAAAAGAAAAATCAACGATCTAATTACCGAAGATCGATTCGGACCGGTGCAAAGATGAAGAAAAAAAAATTCGTCTCACCTTGATCAGGATGATTGAATCTGAATACATGATTCTTTCCGAGAATCACTCTCGATCCGGTTTTCAGTACTATCGGTTCGGAAATTTCGCGTCCGTTCACATAGATGAGGGCCGCCTTCTTCGGCATAAGTGTTATAACTCCCTCGTGATTCTCGAACACGCAATGCTCGCTCAGAATGTAAGGGCCGCAGAGTTGAATGTCCTGCGGTATGTTCGCCTCGGCCGAGCCGATTCTCGTGAAGCCGTCCTTTATGTAATAAATCAGACACTCCGACATTAGAGGATCCTCGTTGAGATTGACGAGATGCGGCGTCTTCTTCGGTGAGAATACACCGACTGTGACACCATCCTCCTTAACGGCCACTCCCATCTCGGCGAAGACAGCCTCGCGCTGCAGACGTATGGACTCCGTTCGCTTGAGTTTCTCCTCCCAAGTCTCGTTGAGCTCTGCAATAACAATTCAAATCAGTTCCATTCCGACACGTAAGTTCCATTCGACAACGATTCTTATTTATTTATTTTTTCCTAACACATGCGCGTAAAATCACGCTTTCCGTTCCTGTGAAGTGCGGGGCAGAAAAGCACATTTTCACATCGGACGCGGAAAAAGTACTGCGCATGCCTACAAACGCAATATGGTGTTTTTCCGCACTAGTGCGGAAAAGTGCCTTTCGTGAATTTGTTGGGAAAAATTATGTGAATGGCATGCGAGTAGAAGAGCCACTGTCTTCGCCCTCGTCATACGAATAACTATTATTATTTTTATTTGACATCGCATCAACTGCTAGGGGTGCGTTCCTGAATGCAGTTCTACTCTGGCTAAACTCAGAAATATTCGAAATGCATCCACATATATAAAATTCGAAAATTATAGAAAATTCTGAAAAAATTTATGTGGCTTCTAGAAAATCAATGAATACATTTGACAAGAGGAGAAAAATGTTTGACTGATTATTTGTTGAACATTTTTTCTCTTAGCAATTTGTTAATAACTTTTTGACATTATTATGATGCAAAATGAATGTTGCTGGTTTTTCGATGGCCGATGGCCACTCCAGCCACAAGACGAAAGTGAACCGGCCATTCGACAACGCCTAGTCAGACGTTGGATGATTTTTTCCACGATCAGTCAACGCCGCTCGGTCTTGATAATAAACAAGACCAAGGTAATTGTGATTACGGCAATTAGACATTGCCGAGTATTTACCGGCGATTAGTTTCTCCGACGCCTGTAGCTGATCCACCGCGTCCTCGGCGAAGCTCGAAGTCGGATGCGACGGAATTCTCTGACGCGACTCCTTGACGTCCTCCTCGCGTTTCGACGATTTAATAATCACCGGGTCGTCTCCTGGAATAACATCGACAAACGTTTAGTAAAGTGAACTCACTGGGCGATTGCAACGTAGAAAAAAAAAGGAAATATGCGCCATCGCGAATTACATCGAAAGCCAATAATTGAGTGCAGCTTGCTTTATGTCGCACGCTATAAACACGACTCAGGTGTCCGTCTGCCATGCAAACCTAACATGTGGATAGTTATGTATATATGTATATATATATATAATTTTTTTTTTTTCAAGGCGATAATATTGATGACTTTTGAATAATTGAATCAAGCTACGGCGATTACAAATCGTAAAACGATGAAAGCTCTCTGTATCGGGAAGGGGCAGTACAAAAGCCGATAAAGAAGAAATCTTCAGCGTTCGAATTAAAATATAAAATAACGTGTGTTTTTAATCAATGTAAAAAAGAGTGGAAAGGCCTTTCGGTGTCGTTTTTTTTTTTTTTTTTTAGGCGTTTGTTTCTCTCTGCCAGCAAATATAACTTGTTACCGCATTCACTTTCGTTTACCGTGCCCTGCGTCTACTTACTAGATTCTTTCTTTTCATAAGAGACTTTGCCATCTGGCCCTACGTCGAGGACAACGGGACCGGGGACAGAGAAAGAAACAAGACCAATGTGAATTGCGAGATCTTCGGTTAAAACTCGCGCCAACTCGAATAATCTTAACGTATACAGAAAAAACCTCTACCGACAAACGTTTTTCCTCCATATGCGGAACGTCAACACGCTTTAAGGCAGTCCTCGCGAACAGTGTTCACTTCGCATAAGTTTCAGAGAAACGAGAGGGAATCGCAAACACTTATCGATGGTATAAATATCTGAAAACAATCAAGCATATTGAAGGTGCTGAACAGATTAATGTGGCACAATAATAATTCGAAAATTGTTATTAAAAAATAGATGACAAATAAAATGATTCAACAAATTGCCCGGAAACCTAACTTTTTTAAATCGAAATGATTCGTTCATTTTTCTGATTACGTATGAATTTTTTCAGATTTTTAAATTCACTTTCAATTTTGTAACTTTCTACAAATTTTTCCCATTCAAAGAGATAAAAATTCAAACTGCATTGAAAAATCTGATAAAATTCATACATATTCGGAAAAGTGAACGAAACATTTTCATTAAAAAAGGAAAGTTAGGTTTTCGGGAGATTTGTTGATCAATTTTATTTTTCATCAATTTATTAATAACATTTTGGAATTATTGTTATGCATTATTAATCGTTTCAGCACCTTTAATATGCTTGATTTTTTTCTTCAGATTTTTATATCACCCATAAGTGTTTACAATTCCATCTCACTTCTCTGACACTTGTGCGAAGTGAACACTATTCGCAAAGGCTACCTTAAGGTGATGTGGTGAGAATCCCCGCCTACCTGCCCTGCGCACAGTTGGCAAGGAAAATTGAACCGAATGCCGTTTTGAGACCGCAGACCTTCGAGAAAAAAGAAAACAGTTTTTCCCTGCGTCTGCCGATTCCCTAGAGGAACCAATTTTCTTCCTCGGCGTACTGAAGTCTCAAAACGGCAGCATTCCGTACAGTTTCTGTTAACGGCGGCGATATTTCACATCACCTTAAGAGCATGCGATACGTGAAAATGGCAATTTATTTCTTCCCAACGGTCACAACCATTTCGCTCGAAAAGCCAATCCTCATTGGAAGGAAATTTACATTTCACTGCCTCCAAGGCTTTTGACCGGAAGTGGTCAGCGCCCTTGGAAAATAATAGTTTTTATTACAAACCGAGTTCGGGCGGGTAACCGGTTTTTTTCGCATCATCTTATATCATCGTATCAAAGGCAACGACAAAAAAGTCGACCCCTCTTCGTTCCGCATATCGAGAAACTACCGATTACACGGAATAATCATGAATGCCAACCACTCAGAGCGCAACTCACCTTCTTGAACGTCGATGCCCTCCTGCTTCAGCAACTCGCGCAACTTCTGTATTTCCTCTTTGAGTTCGCGTATGAGTTTCGCATTGGCGTCCTCGTTGACGATGGCCTTGCAGACGATTTGCTTCGCTCTGTCTGCGTATCTGTGATAGCAGGGTTAAGGATATTATCAACTCACGAACAGCGAAACAGAAAAAAAGAAACGGAGAGCGAGCTATCGGAAGGGCTTGAATTACCGGAGCGTCGATAGCGTCTCGTCGTAATTTATGTCGGCCGGACTGACAGCCGCTATCATAGCGGTCTTCGAGTTTCCACCGAGATTCTCGCGGAGCAACCACGTCAGAACCGAGTCACGGTAAGGGATGAAATCGGCCTTCTTCTTCTTCTTTGTAGCCTAAAATAAGAGTGGTGCGTGTTAATGTCTAGCTTCGGCAGCCATTGAATCGGCGCCACGCAGAAAACAGAGTTTGACGATGTGATTTAGTTGTTTGGCGATACTGTCTGGTTTTGTTCACTTTTGGTGTTGCATTTGAGACCAAGAACGAAGAGTTTGGAGCATTAGTTATCGAGATATCGAAGTTTGAAAACGCGAGGTGAGGGTTCGACTGTGTACGTGTAGTGCCACGGCGTCCCTGGTGGCGGCGCCACTTGACTTTACCTTGGGCTTCCTTTACCGTACATCTAAACGACTATTGAATAACGTTTCGACGCAGCAATTTGACTTACCGCCTAATAATCCGAGTTTCGTCGAAGCAACAGGATTGCGGGAAAAGCAGTAATATTTAACCAATTTCTAGCAGTTTACGTAGAAGATAATAAATCGCAATCGGAGACTCACGATTTCGGCGAGGGCGCTGATAACTTTTCCAAGTGTCGTCAAGCTCTTGTTGATATTCGCGCCCTCCTTGAGCCTCGTGCCTTTCGCGCCCGTCGAATCGGCTCGCTCCGAACCCGCAAGATCCACGAGCGATATCTTGCTGACTTTTTCCGTTACCAGTCCCGTTGTACTGTCCTTCCTTTGCTGCGTGAAGAAAATCGTGAACACCGCGTGCGATCGGCTCGATGTCTCGTTCATGTTTGTCGCTGCGACGGTCCTGAAATTTTTTTTACGTTATTATTTTCTTTTATCATTTATTTAACTATGCAAGTAACTTTTTTGCCGCCGCTTTATCGACTATTTCAAGGGTTGTGGTCTGGTCGCTTAATTACCTGGCTTTGTTTCCCTCGTCTATGAGATCGTGAATGTCCTGGTAAGACATGACGGCGAGTTTCGAAAGATCCTCGACGTACGGACCAAGCAGGGGATGTTCGCGGACTCGAAGATTTCCTTTATTCTTCGGATTCAAAAGATCGCGCACTCTCTCGCAGTATATCTCCATATAGCTCACCTCTACCGAGTGCTTTAATTGCTCGCTCGAATTTCTACTTATCTTACGAAACAGATCTTTGCATATCTGAGGAATTATTCCCTCCTGGCCCTCCTCTTGCTTTCCCATCATCGTGTATGACTTTCCCGCACCGGTTTGACCGTAAGCGAATATACACACGTTGTATCCTGTGAACGGACGTGAAAGTCAATGTTTGCATAAACTGTAGACCAATTACGTTTGACAATTAACTAACGGTATTGCAAACTTTTTTAACTTAAACTGCTTTGGAAATTTTAAACACTTGTGCAATTTTAGAGTAAAATTTTTATTTTTTATTAAAATTTTTGTAAATTTCAAGTAAAATATTTGCAATTTTAATATCTGATATTTTTATTTCACAAAAAAAGGGAATTATATTCCCTAATAATTCACCTTCGAATGCGTGTTGCAACATTTCCTCTCCGATGTCCTTGTAGACCATTATTTGCGACGAATAGTTCGAGTCGCTTGGCTGGAATAATTTGTTCATTGATTTATCGATTGATTTTATTTATATTATTTTTTAAGTAACTTGACTACTTCACTCACGTCCATCGAATGATAGGAGTAATCGTAATTGAAGCTTTTGATGGCATCTTGGGTTCCGGGACGTGCCTTCGGATTTATTATAGCTAAAAATCACAATCGTACATTAAAATAACAACAACAAAAAAACATGCGTGTCATTCTTGCCTCTACGTGACTTTAAAAAATTCCAGCGGGAATTTAAATCACAATTTGTCTACGCAATTCCTAATCTTATTCCTGAATCGTACGTTATTTTATTCCACTAAATTCACAACACATTCGTCCTAACGACAAGTGTGTTGTGAAAGTTGCGGGTTGCGAATGCGATATCAGCATTTTTTTTAAACGTTCGTGTGTAAATTATTCACACTCTGCTCGATAATATTCCGCTCACGTTCATCCGAAAAAAATAATTTATTAACACACAGAAATGTCGATGATGAAACAGTTACGTGGATTGCATCAACCAAAACTGTACTTTTCGTTCTCTCGATTCTGCCTGTCGTAATATTGATCTCCTTGATTTTACGAAATTTCTCAAATGTTTCCGTAACTCCACGGGAGAGGATGTGAACGGATCTCCAACGATCATTCATTAAGAGTTCTGGATTCCGGAAAGGAAGTCTCATTTTTGAGAGCGAAAGTGACGTCACACCGGAAATACGTCACTTCCGGTTTGAAAATCGCATTTTTGGATCGGAGCTGACGTCCTACAGGAAATACGTCTCCGGGTCCGGAAATCTCTTTTTTTACCGGAGGTGACGTCATACCGGAAATACGGCATACCCAGTCTGGAAATACCATTTTTCGACCGGAAGTGACGTCATACCGGAAATACGTTACTTCTTGTTTGAAAATCTTATTTTTCGACCTGACGCAACGTATTTCCGGTATGTCGTCACATCAGGTTGACTGACGGGATATCCGGATTGAAAGTGACGTATTTCCGATAAGTCTCCGGATATCTCAATTTCTGGCTTCTGAATTTCACAATCTAAAGCCACAACAACGTGCTTATATTATATTTTATTATATTATATATATTATATATTTTTTTTAACCGATAATACCGGGAAAGCAAGTGTTTACGAAACTGGGGCAGGTGTCGCGCACACGATACCGCATTGATCGCTGATCGTCGTCGCGCCCTATCGATCGATGCCCGAGGGACGCTGCGCCGTCGGTACTCTGGTTGACTACAGTAACGGCTTCGAATTAATTAATGCGCTACTTCCAATTAAAATTCGCCGGCGAGTTCGTTATACATTTGTAAAGATACGAGAGAAGTTTATTCGGGGAAAATACGGGCGGGTGGTGGGTTTGCCTCCCAGCGGGGTTCGACGCTTCGGCTGGGTCACCTCACCGGAGGCACCGATGCACTTTATCGATCCGCAACTTCTCTCTCCCTCTCCCCCCCCCCTCCCTCTCTCTCTCGCTCTCTCGAAGCACGAGAAAGCCGCCACCTACCTACTTCCTATTTTCTCAACATTTACCACACACACATACGGGAGAGCGGGGCAAAATGGGACACGAAATCAGGATACGACAATGGGACAAAATGGGGCGTCCTAAAATTATTGGAAATGTTTTTAAGAATATTGGAAGTATTTAGAAAATAATTCGAAATGTTTAGAAAATTATTGGAAATGTTTGGAAGCTTATTGGAAATATTTAGAAAATTATCAGAAGTATTTAGAAAATTATTGGAAATGTTTAGAAACTTATTGGAAATATTTGGAAAATTGCGTTTTGAAAAATGGAATGTTCCAATCTTTTTAGGATGTCCCATTTTGCCCCATCGATGCGTACCGATTTCATATCCGGTTTTGCCCCACTCTCCCTTACACACACGCAGAGGTATACTTACAAGTTGTGTTTCCGGTCATCTCGATAATGCACTGCGCCTCCCGACATATTTCACGATTGTTGAAAGGGCGAACCCGCACGGCTACCTTCACGGACGACATATTTCTGTTTGTGTGCGTTGTTTTTTATTTTTTCAATTTTTTTCTCTTCGACCCTTTTTTCCGCTGCGCCGGGTGTTCAATAAGGGCAACTGCTACGATCCCAAGGTCACTAAGACTTTACCCTCTGAAAATAAAAAAGAAGAATCGGGCTTTATTTACAAAGTATCAAAGGCAACAGAAATATATATATATATATATGTATATATATATAAATTTTGTTATATGTACGAGGGACGAGTTTCGATTTCGCCGCGTGGGCCGACCGAAACCAGGACGTACTACTGGCCGTTCTACCGAACGCGAGTACGTACGGCAGCGGCTACGCCGCCGACCCTTTCCCATTGTCCCCTCCAACGGGAGAATCACAAACCGACGGCACAGCTAACGACCCCTAATCGTTCTGCCATCAGTCAAAGGCCCACGTGGCCTCGAGCTGTTGACCCGTGCAGCATCGACGACGAAGGAATGTGCACATGAAAATTTACTTCGTGTTCTCGTAGTGAATTTCATAAAATAATGTTTCTTTTATTTACATTTTTAATTAAAAATCGTAATTGTTGCCGATATAATCGACCGAGTGTCGTGTATTTTATGTTTTCGTAACATTGTGTTATTTTATGTTTTCGTAACATTGTGTTATTTCATGTTTTCGTAACATTGGGTTATTTTATGTCTTCGTAACATTGTGTTATTTTATATTTTCGTAACATTGAAACGGCCTCGCGACAACGAGACGAGTTGTGTCCGGAGAAGGAAAAAATGAAGAAAAAAAAATCGAGGGAATTATTAGAGGAATAAATCGGGTTCTGTTATTTACTTAACGTTTTCTATTGTAGTTGTACTCATATTGAACGTGTGTATCAAATGTGTCGAGAAGCTCGTTTCCGTTAAATAAGTAAACAAATAAAATGAGACGAGAAGGCGCGCACACATGGTTGTATCTTGCACTATCTTGCACCGCGAGATGAAACATTTAATTCGTGTTCTCGAAGTGAATGTCAATTTTTTTTTTTACGCGAAATTGTTCAAAATCATCATAGTTGTTGCCGATATTATCGACCCAGTGTTGTATATTTTTGACACCGTAACCGGCTTCACGCCGGGGAGACCGTAAATTCGCGAGTTCTGGATTATTCCAGAACTAGCGAATTATTATCCAGAATTATTTCCGAAAGTGTATTTGTGAAAACAATTTTTTTTTGTTTTGAAAAAAAAAATCATCTAAAATCGTCACTATTGTTACCGACATGAGTGTTGTATATTTTTCGTAACACCGAGGCTGGCAATAAATTTGCGACGAGTTTTGTCCGGAGGTGGAAAAAATAAAAATAAACACTATAGATGGAATTATCAGAGGAATCAGGATTTTTTACTTCGTGTTCCGGAAGAGTATTTGTCATAACAAAGTTTTCATAATATACATATATATATATATATATATTAAGATGAATTGTTTTTAAAAATGTTCGTTATTGTTACCGATATTATCGACCGAGTGTTGTATATTTATCGCAACACCGAGACGGCTTCGCGACGCGGGGAGGGCGAAATTCTCGACGATTTTTGTTCGTAGTAGGTGCGAAGAATAAAAATAAAACGAGACGAGAGCGCGCGCGCGCGCACACACGGCAGAGACAACTCGAACGGTGAGACAGCGAAAAGCGATTGATTTTTCGAGCCCCGATGAGCAAGTCGACCGGCATGAAGTGCCTCGAGGGCCCTCCGATCGGGGACACTTATATCGATAATACAGTGGAAACCGTGGTGGGAAAATGCGTCCTTGTACTTCCAGCCGCGTACCCACATCGTTGGGCTTTGTTCGAGGACGTTCGCGGACTTTGCATTCGATTCCATTGTCAGCCCGGCAACGACGAAATCGAACGAGGGAACACAAAGACGCGGGCACCAGACGAAGGACGCGTCCTTCGGTGCAGAGGGAAGAACCCGCAGATAACCGGATTCGCTTCGCGTCGACAGATCGACGAAACGAGGGACGGAGAAAAATACAAAATTCCGATAGTCACTCGTCGCTGTCGATTGTTTTGGAATTTTTTTTTTTTATATCGAATACGATTCGTATTACCGACCTTCGCTCGGCCGACGGAGTCTTCGAGCTTCGAAACGTACGTTTTGTCGGTCTTCGACCTTCGAACAGTTCCATCTGGCAGAGAAAACATGGTCGGAAAGAAAATGGCGAAAGAATTCCGAGAGATCCGAGAGACGACAAATTCTCGTGGGTCAGTTTTTTTTTCGATGGCACTGGGAAAACATTGATTTAGAACATCGTCTTTGTTGTGGCTGCTGCGATGATACAGCGCCATTTGCCCTCAAGAAATACCCCCCCCCCCCCCCCCCCCGCTCTTCCCAACTCGTAAGTGAAAGGTTAATTCGTAATTTTTAAAAATAACTTAGTACAGATAGCTTAATTTTTTGTCGATAGAAGAAAAAATATTTATTGAGAACACCGGCTTCATTGTTGCAGCTGCGACAATGCAGCGCCATTTGCTTTCGACAAACAGTGCTTCCCTCCGCCGTTCGCCCTCCTCCCACCTTTTGCTCGTACGTAGAAAGGTTGTTTCGTAATTCCGCAAGATAGCTTAGTTCTCTTTTCGATGGTAGGAGAAAAATAATTGATCGACAACATGGACCACGTTGTTACAGCTGCGATAATACAGCGCCATTTTATCTCGACAAAGCCTCCCGCCCCCCTCCTTCGCAACTCGTACGTAAAAGGTTAATTCGAAATTCGTCAAGAACCGTCGTGACTTAGTCGTGATAGCTCGGTGTTCATTCCCACGGGAGAAAAAAAAATTGATCAACAACGTCGGGTTCATCGTTGCAGCTACGATAACACAGCCACATTTCCTTACGACAAATAATCCCCCCCCCCCCCCCCCACCCCCTCCGCCCACCTTTTACTCGCGTGTAAAAGGTTAGCTCGTAATTCCGCAAGACAGCTTAGTTTTTTTTGGATGGCAGAAGAAACACAAATTGATTGAGAACGTCGACCTCGCTGTTGCAGCTACGATAATACAGCGCCATTTGCTTTCGACAAAGACGCCCCCAACTGTCGTACGGGAAAGTTTAATTTGTAATTCGTCAAGATAATGTTTTTCGATGGGACAGGAAAAAAAAAACCTGATTAATACCATCGACTTCGTTGTTGCGTCTATGATAATACAGCACTATTTTTGCTCTCCACAAAGACTGCCCCACCCCCTCCCCCTCCCTTCCGCCCTGTACATGAAAGGTTAATTGGCAATTCGTTACGATAGCTCAGTTCTTTTCGATAGGACCGGAAAAAAATGTATCAACACCATCGACTTCGCTGTTGCAACTACGATGATACAGCGCCATTTGCTATCGACAAAGAGTCCCCCCTTCCGTCCCCACCCCGTACGTAAAGGTTAAAACGTAATCGAGATAGGTTAGTTTTTTTCGACGGGATAGGAAAAAAAAATTGCGTCACGTCGACTTCATTGTTGCAGCTACGATAACACAGCGCCATTTGCTCTCGACAAAGAATGCTCTCCCCCCCCCCCCCCCCCCCCCCACCCTTCGTACGTGTAAGGTTAATTCATAATTCGTTAACATAACGTTCGCCGAACAGTCCAAGTTTCGAAGGAGCAGCAAGTAGTTTCTTGTACGTAGCAGCTGTGCCCGTCCCGCTATCGATGTTTCCTCTCTACCGTGGATACGTACAATTTCTCAAGTCCTTCATTCACCATCCGCGAAAAATGGCGTCCCTCGAACAGACGGCGGTGATATCGACGAAGAAAAACAACGAGGATAGGGGAAGCTTGCGGATTCGTCCGACGCTTCGGCTGTTCGAAAGTCGGCAGCAATGTTTTTATTTTTCATCATCCTTCGACCGTGCTCCGTCAGAACGGATTCGTCGGGATTTCATTATCCCGACGAATGCACCATATGTAAAATGGCGTCGTTAAACGGGCAGCGAAACGCAGATAAAAACAGCTAACAGAGCCATTTCCTAATCCGCGGGCTCTCCGCGATCCGAAAGCCATTTCCCTCGTTCCTCGACGACTCGAGGAACGAAATAAAACAGCCAATCCACCAATTTCCTAATCCGCGAAATCTCCGCGATCCAAAAAGTCATTTACTTCGTTCCTCGACCTACTCGGTTCCTCGTCCAAAGAATTGCCCGATCTTTATTTCATTCTTTTTCAACGCTCTAAAGCCAGAAGTGGATTAGTGCGAGACTACGCGCCGCTTAGTTGAAAAATTGCAACGCACTATTTTTTCCGGGGCGAACCCTTGATAAATTATCGGCATCAGTGCCAACGCGTCGATATTCCGGTGATTCGCATTTTCGACCGGATCGTTTTCCCTTGGAGCGATAAAAAAATAAAATAATAATAATAATCCGAGGCCTTGAACGTTCGCGAGCTCTCCGGGCTCGCGGGGATCATGGCAGGCAGAAGGAAAACAAGAGCGTGTAAGAGGAACACAGCGGCGTTGTGCGGCGTGATCGATCCGTGCGTGCTGGCTCCAGTAGACCAAGCCCCGCGAGCCAATCGAGATGAACGCGAAAGAAATCTTTTTCGCACCGCGCCTCACACCCGAGAGACTCCGAGGACTTTCGCTCCTCGGTAGAGGAAAGAAATATAAAACACACACAAACGCACGCACAAAAATAAGTGTCTGGGTTCGGCGAGCTTACCCTTCGATATTCGATCGTCGTTTATCCCCTTCACCTCAAACACCGAAAACGCCCACGAAAAAAAAAAACCACTTGGCGGACACTCGAGTGTCCACCGACCCGCACACCAACTCCCCGCGACGTATTAGAGAAACTCCCGAACGGGCATGCACGGGCGATAATTAATCGCTACACTCGCGTCGAAACGATTTTTCTCAGCGGTCGTCGTCGCCCCTATCACGGACATTGTTGCATCTCCGTTGAGATGTTGTTCGATAAGTTTCGTTATTTATTATTTACTTTCTTTTTTCTCGATTCTCTTTGTTGCTTCTCCTTCTGTTCCTACCGCGGAAACAATAGGGCAGAACGGGAAGGTCTTGCCGCGAACTGGCCCCGAGACGACGAAACCCCTTCGAGAGCTAGCGATCCTAGCGTCGATGCGAACGGCGCGGCTCTTTCGGCAAGCGTAATGGAGACTCGTAGGAGCGAAGCGGTGGGAGGGGTTTTGGCGGAGCGTGCGCTTTGCCTTCGCGAACGGCCCACGTGACCTCCGCGAGCGGAGGGGCAGAGGCAGCGAGGCCGGCCGAGTCATCGACCAAAGTCCGATCCAACGAGACACCCCCGAGAGAGGCTAGGATATACCCCGCCCGCCTCGTTGGGGCAAAACCTGCGGGGAAAATCAATAGGTCTCGCACGACGGCGACGCCGCGTGACGTCACCGCGAGGAAACGATCGCTGCCAATGCGATTTTGTAGTGGGGGCGCGGCGCCGTTTGTCCGCGACGATTCCACCGTAGGGGTGAAGGAGGGGGGGGGGGGGGGCGCCAATCGATATCGCCACACCGGCGACGCTCAGCATCGTCGGGCTCGACTACGTGGCCCCGAGAATTCATCAGAATCGCAAAGGCGACTCTTCCCGTCGAGCGATTATGCGGAAACGTCGGGGAGGAATTTGGACATCCCGAGCGGGCTTTGGGGTGTACGGGAGATGTATGTATATACACATATATCTCTGTATATATAGTTCAGGAGATGTTGGAGGGAACGTGGGACTTGTTTTGCGGGGTTTTATCAAGCGGCGTGGAAAACGAAAAATAAAACAAAGAGGATTGTGGGTCACCGATCGTAGGGCGTCTCTGCGACGTAGATTAAAATCATCCGCCGATGGCTGATGATAGGGGGCGTAGGGCGTAGGGTTAAGAGGTATCTGTTCAAGGAGATATACTGGCAAGTTGTTTTTGCATCTATCTGGGCTTCGGTGGAAATGGTTCCGGTTGTTGGGAAATGTTTAATGTAGGACTTGTTTGGTAACTTGGTCAAAAAAAAAAACTTAATCCTTGCACATGTTTTTGTGTGATTTGCAAAAATGCGATGAAGTCGAATGCACCCGAGAATTCCGAGTGGAGAAATTAACGGTTGATTCCCATACGGAACTAAATTCAATGGTCATCCTGAGACGTCGTTTGGGACCTCATTTACGACATCTGCGGGACTCGGATCCTCTTCGAGTCTTACATTCTTTGAGACGCAATTTGGCTAAAGTGCTCTGTTACTCTTCTAAACGAGTGCGCTGTCTTCAAGGTGGTTTAGGGGTGACGATGGACTTTAGAAATCGATCTGCATTACCGACAGTCGGCACGTCACCCTCTGCGTGCGCAACTCTCGAAACCTACCGTAACTTCTGTGAGCATCGCGCAAAGGTTGTTCAACAATTGGGACACGGTGTCAAGTCGTAAACTCACGACTTCACCATTACATAAATAAAACGAGCAATAGTTCGTTGACGTCGATTATCTTTTCCATCTCGAATTAGACTAAGCGTATAATAAGAATTCGTTGCAGACAAAATCAGATGAGTAACGTCAGCGTGTGCCGAAACGCCGTATGAATAATGGAACAACGCGCATGCGCATTCCCCGCGCTCGATGCACACCAATACGTATCGTTTATCAATAATAATAACGAAGCGTGTCATCGCTTGCGAGAGAGAGAAAAAAAAATGCAACTCATTTCTCACAGCGCTTCTGCAGCTTAGAGTTTGATCGCGAAAACGCGAGGCAGTTTATTTTCGATAAGAAAATAATGTTTTTTTATTCAAGGTAGACGTTGATCTGACGTCTGTGCAGCTGCCGCACTGACAGCTCCGTCGGGAAGCTCCCCACTGTCACTGTAGCAACGGGTCAACGATAAAGCGAGTGCAAACGGCGAAGAAAAAAAATTACTCGTTTCACGATAATTAAAGGGGGAATTGATACAGTACGAGGCGCGAGAAGACAGAAAACGAGTGAGAAAAATATTTGTGGAGTATCAACTCACCGAATTCGTTGATGTGTCGAAAAATATCAGCTGCGACGCCTCGGCCATACTGCCTGCGTCTGGCCTAGGCTCTACTCAGCATCTGTTATCCCCACTTCCCACCCTCGTCCATTCATTACCGCATGGCAATAGCCTAGCGGAAGGCCGTTTTTGCTATACTTACGCTATTTTCGGTTTTCTTCACACTGCCTTCTTATTCTATCCGAACTCGAACGCACTATAGACAACTGACTGGAATATCAAGACAATTTGTTGGAAATTCTTAGTAGTTTTCGCGTTACTGTTCGCTAATTTAGTACTGCGCAATTTTCGGTCACCCACTCGGACGCTGCAGAAGGACAGTCCGGTTTTGCCAAAGTTCCATCGGTAAACAAAGAATACCGCTGTTGGAAAAATACCATACATGTGGATCTTGTTGGTACAACGGCCCGTTATATTTTATGAAACAATAATAATAATAATAATACATAATAAAAACATATGTGAAACAGATGGAATTAATTTTTTTCGGTCTAAAATTTGAATTCTACCCGCTCAATTACGTGTGCATCGCATGTATGAAAACTATAACTGGAATAATAAAGCAGTTTTCTGCTTTGACATTCTTAGTAGTTTTCGGTAATTGACGAATTGTGAATTTAGTACCGGGTAACTTTCAGTGGCCCACTGGGACACTTCCGTGAAAAACGGAGAACACTCCAATTTTGCCGAAATCCCATTGATAAAATCGAACAATATCGCTGTTTCAAAGATAACCATAAGTATGAATCTCGTCGGTGCATCGGCTCGTAAAATTGTAACGAAAAAAAAAATAATAATACATAAATTATTGTATATATTTTTTTTGATCGCTAGTTTGTCGCAAAACAGGTTGAACGAAATAAATTTTTGGAACATAATTTTTTTTCAGTCTAGAACTTTTATTTTTACCTGCCCAATTACATGTTTATCGATGTTACATAGCTGAATAATAAAGCACTGTGGATACGTCGGTTATGTTTCTGATTTATTTAGCTGCGGCTTTCTTGAATCTCTGACTGACGTCGTTCCAGTTCGCGATGTCGAAGATGGCCTTGACGTAGTCGGGCCGGACGTTCTTGTACTGGATGTAATAGGCGTGTTCCCATACATCAATACCGAACAGAGGCACCAGGCCTGTGGTCGCTTCCAGCGGATCCTGATTGGCGCAGGTCGCTATCTGCAACCTCTTTTCTTTGGTGTTGTAGCCCAGCCATCCCCATCCGGAGCCCTGAATCGCTACGGTCGTCTCCGAAAGACGCTTTTTCATCTCGTCCATGCTTCCAAAGTCCTGCTCGATTCTCTTCAGCAGCGCATCTGCAAACACAGTCACCATTTTAATCCATTATAATAATGATAATGAAACAAAAATATAATTTTTTTGTCGTTTCAATTTTTTCCGATACCGTAAATTTTTTTTTTTTAAATTAAAGAAAATTAATTACTGATTATTATTATTATTATTAAACTTTACAAAAAGGAAGTGCAACACTTATAAAATCTGCATCTTGTTAACTGAATACGTTTTCTTTTGTCATAAATTCTTGTAAATTCCCATAAATTATTTTAAATTCTTATAAATTTTGTGTGAACATGTATAATTATGATTTCGTGAGTCTATGTATGATTTCATATGAACATCTCATGTCAACATATTGACAGCCTTTTCTTAAATTCGTTTACCGATTCCGAATCTATAACGGTATGTTGTGTATATTATTTTTTATAAATTTTTTTTTAAATGCACCGTCGGGTTTCGTGCTGCTCGGTGTGAGATTCGACCAGAATATGGTGTGATTGAGATGTCCGCCGCCGTTGAACTTGATAGCGGGCGCGAGAGCTATCTGAGCTCCCACGTCGCCCTTGCCGACTGCTTCTTTGAGCTTCTCCTCCGCTACGTTTAGATTATTGACGTAAGTCGCGTGATGCTTGGAATGATGGAGTTGCATTATTTCGGCGCATATTATTGGCTCCAGCGCCTTGTAGTCGTAAGGCAGATCGGGCAGGGTGTGCTTGCTTCTGCCGATAACGCCGGGATTTCTGGAACTGAATAAGCAACTTTTGTAGTTTATTTTTTATTATTTAAGTGAAAATGGGCCCAGCCAAATTACAAGTGGATGGAAAAGCACATAGACTGATTTAATACAGCGAGGGTGACCAGTTTCCCGTCAATGCACATTTTTTTTGCAGTACTTTGAGTAGCTATCGTTTTAAAGAAATAATTTAACTGACAGAGCTAAAGATAACTATTCGGAGTCGATTTCAACAATAATTTTTGTTACGTTGTGGGACTGTAAACACGATTGTACAGACAATATTAGTACAAAATATTCCATACTGCGTCGTATATACTATTTTTGTTCTTTCATAGTTTTTTTAAGGTTTTCTTTGAACTTATATAAATGAAAAAATAGATAAAAAAATTGGGGTCTCAATTTTTCTGTTATCATTAACCCGTGGTCCGTTCAATCAGAATACTATAGTTGGCAATATTGAAAATTTCACCCATGCTCAATACTATTAAATTTGCATAGTCAGCTAATTAGCGATCCGGCGGTAATCGCAATAATTAATCATCATCATAATAATTTATCATATTAGAGAATAAGCTAATTAGGACTTATTTGTGTGATCGGAATTCGCGGTGATAGAAATTCAATGTATCGCAGGCACGAATAAAAGCGTTTTAATGCTAAGACATTGAATACATTCGATATTTCGCGAAGTTGCAAAAGTTGCTCGCGACCCAAACCCAAGAAAGTCGAATCCCGAAAGGTTTCTCTAAGGAACAAAGTCCAACGTACTTTCATACAGGAACAAAAACAAACTGCGCCACGAAATCGTTTCCGCGAAGCAAAAGGAACAAAAAAAAAAAGAAAGCAATCTCTGGAACGAACCGGTAGATCCGCGACGAGTTTTGTTATCAATTATGTAAGTGACTCGCGACTTCCAGCCGGCATTTTTTTTTTAACTCCCAAAAAAATATTCTAACTCACATGGCGTTGGTGACAACAGCTCGTCTCAGAGCGAACATCGTCGCTGTATTTATTCGAGATTGCAAAACTGTAAAAAAACAATCGTCAGTCGCAAACGTCTCAGCTGTTCTCTTCACGAGAGCGGCGACCAGACGTTAGGCGGATCGCTCGACGGAACGTCCAAGACGTCGCGCAGCGAGGAATTCGCCCGACAGCGCCATCTCGCGGCCGCCGCCGGAACGAGGACTCGAAACTCATCGGGCGGGCTCGAGAGAGCTGAAACTTATTCCACGAGATGTCGGCAACGGAAGCGAACAAAGCTCGCAAATCGAGAGATTTGTGTACGACCTCAAGGATGACTCTCGCAGGAGAGAAACAAAAAATTGTAAACAAAAGCAGAGTTTCGAACGAGGCATTAACACCAACGACGAATTCCAGCGATTGTCGCTAGAACAGTCGAGTCGCTCGCCCGGAAACTGTAACGAGTGGCTTCCTCATTTTCCGTTCCCTTTGAGAACTTATTTATTCTCTTTTACTGTACATATTTCGCAGAGTCGGTTAGCACTTTATTTCGCAAATTAATTGAATAAAAAGTATGGACGCGAGCCTCGCCGGATGTGGCGCTGGAAATTCTGCTCAGCAGCAAGGTTGCAAAAGAAAATTTTTTCAATGGGCGGTCAAGTGGTTCTACGCGAACATGTCGGAGGACGTATGTACAGCCTGTATCAGTTATAAATCGAAGCAAAATCTCGAGTCCATGTATCGATGAGCCGGTGATTTTTTTTTCGATTTAATTTTTTTTTTAGATCGATTATATATTTTTTGTCTATGTATATTTCGTCCACTCGGTTAGCACTTTATTTAGTACATTAATTGTGTAAAAATGGAAACGAGCGTTTACGGACGAGCTGGAAATTGCGATCGGCAACAAACTTGTAAGACAATTTTTTCAATGGGCGGTCAAGTCGTTCTACGCAAACATGAGGGAGGATCTTGTGTATAGCCTGCTTCCGTAATAAAAGAAAATGAAATCTGTGTTGGCGAAAGAAATTAATTTACCACGTACTCGAGTATATTTTGTCGATCGGAGGTCGATTTTTTTTTTCAATTTCATATTTTCTTTTTATAAATTTCATTATTTTTTTTTTAAATAAATTTCCTGTCCTTATTTTTTATAAAGTTCCTTTTTTTTTAATTTCATTTATTTATTTTTCTTATATATATATTTCATCCAAGTGGTTAGCCCATTATTTCATAAATCAATTGAGTAAAAGTGAACGCGAGCGTTGCCGTATGCAGCGCCGGAAATTCCACAAACTTGTGAAAGAATTTGTTTTTTCGACGAGTGGAGGAGATGGACTGATAAATTGAAGCAAAATCGGTGTTGGCGAAAAAAATAATAATTAAAACGCGATCTACCCGAGTACACTTTGTCGATGAGTCGTTGATTTTTTTTTTTCAATGATTTCATTTTGTTAAAACGAAAGTCGCAAGAAAAGCCGGACGTGCCGTTGTTGGCGACACTTTTGCAATCGATCGGCTTCCAATTGCGAGGATTCGAGAAGTCGGAGGAAGCTTCGACCGCCGATGGACCGCGCGTGAGATGCGACACTATGAAGGTCATCGTCGAGTGCGGCAATTCGGGAATGAGAGCGTGCCTAGAACTCGAGGATGTCAAGTGCCAATGTCCGAAACCCGAGGACGCCAATGACGCTTCGTTCTGGAGCGTCAGCGGCACCGGACCAACCAAGGCAGCAACGGTCGTAAGTTGTTCTCTTTTAACCGAATCGAAACATTGAAAATTTGACACAACGCAAGATCATTACACTTTTTTAAGAGCTCTACGATCGAACGGTTTAGGCTTCCCTGTAATCTTGCCGTAATTTTGCGTCATCTCACGTTATTTTATGTCACTCAACGTTATTTCAAGTCACTTTGTGCTACTTAACGTTATTTCAATTCATTTTATGTCACCTAACGTTATTTCAAGTTATTTTATGTCACTTAACGTTATTTCGCGTTATTTTACTTCACCCGACGTTATTTCACATTGTTTTACTTCGCTTAACGTTATTTCACGCTACCTTACTTCGCTAATTGTCGCTCCACATTACGTGACGTTATTTCACGTTATTTCACTTCGCTTGACGTTATTTCACTTTATTTGACTTCGCCGAACGTTATTTCACATTATCTTACTTCGCTAAACGTTAATATTCACGTTATTCTACGTCGCTTAAAGTTCGTTCACGTTATCCGGCGTTACTTGCTGCTAGGACCAACGATAGTAATAGTCATATTCTCTTCGACAGGAGAATGCGAACAAGGTCGAAGAGAGTGGAAGCAATCTGCTACCCCCAGTTTCAAAAGACACTGCCAAGGTGATAAACGACGTTGTTCATCATCTTTTCAACATAATCGGCGACAAATCTCTCCTCGACGCGAATCAAAATTCGAGGAGTCGTTCCAATCTCAATCTCAGCCGAATTGGCAGCGGCAAAGACCCCGACAACGAAGCCCACGAAACTTCTCACGGTAACGAGTCGATGAACTTCGTCCGAAGTCGTACGCAACCGGAAATAGTTTTTAACGCCAGCGATTCATCGACTCGCAGAAGATACGAGTCTGTTTCTCAGCCCGTCAAAAAGGTAAATCCGTTATCGTTATAATCGTCGAATTGAAAAATTAGCAATTTTTAGTACAAACATTATCGTTTGTGATTCAACAGGAAACAACTTCCGGTTGGAGGGAAACGATCGACGCGGAGTACGCGAGCATCGACAGCGATCAGCCACGGCCCTCACCTCCGAAGATCGCCAGCTCACCGGTATTCGACTTCAACGAACTCTGCGGCTCTCTCGACTCCGTATCGGTCCAGAGCGAGGAGGACGCTGGCAATCTTGCGACGTACCTTATTCGGGCCCACAGAAGTCTCGAGAAGGCTCTCGAGATCATTGCCGCGAGAAGATCACCGGTTCACGGTAAAAGAATAAAAATTATCCATTTGCGATTAACTTTTTTTTTTTTTAACGCCAATCTAACAAACGTGATCTCAGATTACATGTCATAATTTTAAAAAATCGAAAAATAAGTCACTGAAGTAATTAAAACATTCGAAACATTCGAAAATTTGAATAATACGAATATTTATGAATAATTCAAATAATTCAAATATTCTGAATAATTCCAGAGCTTCGCAAAATACTCGAAACTATTCAAAATACCAAACACTATCTGTATTTAAAATACAAAAAGTATTTTGTATTTTGAGTATTTTCGAGTATTTTGCCCAGCTCTGATCGCATATGGTCTTACACTTTGACGTTCGAATTATTCGATAAACATTAAAAAAAAAAAAAATTATGAAAAATTTTAATTAGTCGCACATCCCTATTTAAAATAATGAAAATGAATGAGTGAAATAATCTTTTAAACAATAAAGATGAATACATGAAATAATCTGTGAAAAAAAAATGAAGTAATCTTAAAATAAAAAAAATTATTATATCATCGCAAAAATGTGTATATATTTCTTTACAGATCAAGTGAAATTTTTGAAGCCATCCGGAAGAGGCTCGATTTCGTCGACCGGGGATTCGGCCAGGAAGAGAAGCAACAGCAGTATTTGCAGTACCGGCAGTTTGAAGATGAGTCCGAGTGGTCCGAGCTCGCGGCCGGGTTCGAGCTGTTCGATGCCCAGCCGAGGATACGCCGCCCTGAGCCTTCCGAAGAATCCTCTCTCGTCGTCCGCCTCGAAGTCGCCGATAAGTCGTCGTAGCGTCGGCGCGACCTTGACGAAATTCCCGACGGCCTCGAGAGTCCTAGCGACTGGTCCGGCGAACGGAAACGCGAACGAGAATCTTCAGCCGAGCGCTGCCGGTGCCTCCAAGATTCCCGGACGCCGCAAGAGCTTCCATTCGTTGGGCCAGCTCAAGCTCGCCGCGGTCAACGCCAAGAATACAGCCGGGTCCGCTCTCAAAGGTTCAACCCCGCGAACCTCGTCCAACAGCAGCGGCGCTTGTCAATCGGCGATCCCGAAATTTGCTGCCTCGCTCAACCAGAGCGCGACACTTCCGACGCTGAAAGTCGCGCCGCTGAAACCGTCGGGACAGAAGGAGACGAAGGAAACGACCAGAAGGTCGCTTGCGAATCCTCGATTCGGCTACGGCACCAAAAAGGCTTAAATTTTTGTTGCACCAACATTTTTTAATTTAAAATTCGTTTACGTAAAGCATGTTAAGAGTGTATCGTGATTATTGCTTGTTTTGTGTCATTATCTTTATTCTCTTCGTTGGCAATGAAAATGATTAAGAAAAACAACAGAACTGTATTTGAATTCTGGGGGGGGGGGGGGGGGGGGGGGGGGATGACGAATGCACTTGGTGAATCGCACATCGGAGAATTGAAAAATTAATGAAAAACTAAACGACCCAAAAGGACTTTGATTATTGCAAGAAATAAAATGAGCCATCGAAGCAAACGCTTGCGAACGGTCGATCTGGCTATGGCACCAAGAAGGCTTAAATTTTTGTTGCACAAAAATAAAAAAATTTGTTTACGGAAAGCATGTTAATTGTGTATAGTGATTATTGTTTATTTCGTTGTCATTATCTTTATTCTCTTCGTTTGCAATAAAAATGATTTAAAAAAGCAACGAAACTGTACTTGAATTCTGGGAAAAACAAGACATAAAATGAGCTGACTACGATCAGGTCGCGAATTGTAAATCGTGCTGCGAGGCGAAGCAAATTTTTTTTTTTAATACGCAACAGGTTCTACGAAGCGTGCATTCTGACCGGAATTTTTTTTTTACGCGACAATAGTTCAAACCAATTAAGGATGTGAATGATTGTTCAATTGCAATTCCTCGATTCGGGTTCGGCACTAAGACTAATATTTCCGTTGCACAAAAGTAAAAAATAGCTTTTTTTAAAAAAGAATTTTTACATACAGATTGTTGACAGTGTATAGTGCTTATTGCTTGTCTCGTGTCATTATTCCTTTGTACGCATTAAAAATGTAAAAAAAAACAACGAAACTGTTCTTGAATGCTTGGGAAAGAAGTTACAAAAACACGTCGTGAATCGCGCATCGTATTGGAAAACCTCTGCTGTATTGTTTGGTACGAAAAATTAGTGAAAAGCAAAACAACGAAAGTGGACATTGATTATTGCACAAAATTAAACGACTACGAGCACGTCGCGAATTGTAAATCGTGCTGAGAGACGAACAAAAAAAAATTGTCAAAAATACATAACAAGTTCTACGAAGCGTTTTTTTTTTTAACGACAATCGGTCAAACGTATTAAAAGGATGTGAATAACTGTTCGTATCTGCGATCCAGGATAAAATTTCTTTATTACTCTCCTCCTAAAATTGTGTGTTTGTTTTGTAGTTTTTGTTTTTTCGTTTTTTTTTTCTTTAATGTTCACATTCGATCCTCGTACATCCTCTCAAGAACTTTCACTCTCACAATTTCTCTTTCCCTTTCTCTCTCTCTCTCTCTCCCTCCCTTTCGCTCTCCCTCTCTCTCTCTCTCTCTCTCCCTGTCTCTCGCTTTCTCTCTCTATCTTTCTTTCTCGCTCTCGCTCACTCTCTCTCGCTCTTCTTTCTTTTAGTCGTAACGTTTTTTTTTTGTTTCTTACACATCGCTGTGCACCTACCACAACAACATTTAATTACATTTATTTAATTAATCACCTATAATTAAGAGATACAGTAAGCGTAATTATTTTTATATTTACAAGGTTTCCATCGGTGTGTTGTTGTTGCTGTTTTTTTTTTATACTTTAATATTATGTTTTCTTCATCACCGAACTCTCTCTCGTTCTCTCTAGCGACAACATTCACACATCGATCGGTATTGTGTTTATTTATCTTGTTTATTTTTTTTTGTTTTTTTTTTCATTTAATTTCAAAAAAATTTCTCATGCATCGATATAGCAAAAAGAAAGTTTCAATTGATTTTCTTTTTTTTTCTTTTGTTTGTTTTTCACGATTGATCGAATACAGGGAACAAAAATATCGTCAACGATTAAATAACGCGATTGGGATATAAACCGAAACGAAAAGCATCGATCGTTTTCGTCGTTTTTACGTTATTTTTTTTTTTAATCATTCACTCGTTTCTATCAGCTTAATCTTCATCGACGTTTTATAATCTTCTATCTTCATTCTTCATTCCTCCCGAAGAGCCGGACGCGGCTCTCGTCATCTTCATCGTCTTCCGATCGTATGGCAGCAGCGATGCGACAGATTTGTTGTTGTTGTTTTTTTTTTTTTTTAGCGAAGCCCCCACTGACGCGACGAGGCTATCAACGGGGGTGCCGACAGCAGGCATCATGTCACTTCCATGGCGAGTGAATTAGTCTTGTTGGCTCGTACGAGTTGCTGCTGCTGCTGTTGCTGTTGCGAAGTCTGCTGTTGCTGCTTGCCACTGTCGCACGGCGATCCCTCGACAACGCCGTCGACCTCCATCATATTCAATCCTTCACTGCAATTCAGAGAAAAAAAAAACGGTTTAACTAAATAATCGTGTTGACAATTAAGAAAATTATTTTTCGTCTTTCTGCAACACGAAAAATTGGGTATTTTATGCGAGCGCATGCATCGGTTCGTTTGTTTAAATTTGGTAATTTAAACAAGTTTAAGTTTGGTCATTTAAACAAGTTTAGAACAATATTGTAATTAGAACAAGTTTGAATTTTGTAATTTTAACAAGTTTAAATTTGGTATCTTTAACAATTTTACATTTGTTAATTTTAACAATTGTTGCAACACCTTCGAAAAGGTGTTGCGGACCTTGAAAGGGTCAGCGTATTTTTTTAAAGAGTTTTGCCAAAGAAATATTATGTAATTTTTAAATTCTACTTTCAATTATTACAATTCCATATCATATTGAAACAACGGCAAGGTGATATGTTATCGTTCCGATCCCGTATGGAACTGTAGGACTAGAAACCAGAATTGAAACAACAATTTTTTTTCTTTGCCTGTCCGCAAGCGAATTTTGAGTCACTGATTTTTTTTTGGTGCAGTTCGAGAATTTTCTTCTAATTTTTTTCCGTATTCTTTCTAAACCGCTCAACTCAACATTATCAGATTTTCCTCAATATTCCTTCGAAGAATTCATAATTCCGTTAGAGATTTTATTTTTCTCATTTTTTTCCCAAGCTTGTCTTCGTAGTACATTCTTTTTTTTAAACTTTTCAAAGGGTCTCCGCTACCCCCGGCTGCTCCGATTGCAGCTTCGATCTCCGAGAAAACATATAATTTTTCGACATGCAAATCTCAACAAAAAATAAAAAAATAAAAAACCGAATCAATGTTCTCGGTGAAACTCACCTATTACTATTAAGCGTAATTTCCCCGGACGCCGGGATCTGTTGAGTCTGACTCGAGACTTGTACCTGGCTCGCGGTCTGTTGCAGCTGAATCTGCTGCGCCTGCTGTTGCTGTCTCGCCAAATGCGCCAATTTGTTCTGAGCTATAAGTCCCGGCAGCATACTGGACGGTGGATGTTTCTGAGCTATTATAATAGTCTGATTATTACCCATACTCCCACCAACGACGTTACCACCCATACTATTAACACTCCCGCCGACAACACCGAGTCCACCGCCGCTCAAAAGGCTGTTTCCCGAATTATGCTGCAGCACACTCTGATTAACGTAACTGTGCGAGTTCGGTGAATTTTGATGATGCAACTGATTCGTCGTCGGTCCGTTCTGATGACCGTTCCCAAAGTTCGTTAAACCGGATATCGACGAGCTCGACGCGAAGACGCGGAGGCCGGTGGAGGACGAGGCTGCGATACCAGAGGAGGACGACGTCGAAGGCGACGACGATGACGACGACGAACAAGACGATAAACCACTTCGATTACTATTATTATTATTATTATTATTATTCGAGGGACTAGTCAAAGATTTCGAGAGTATGGAAGCTGCGGCTACGACCGGCGACGAAACGTTGTTGTTGTTGTTGTTGTTGTTGCTACTGTTGCTGTTCGACAGATGTCGCTGCAACTGTTGGCTCTGGTGTATCATCTGTTGCTGGTTAACGTGCCTCGGATTGCCCAGACTCGAGCCCGTTAACGTTTGGGATCTCGTTTGTCCCGTTGAAATATCATACGACGTTAAGTTCGACGATTGGCTCGCGGAGTTTCGCGGATTGTCGACGATTTTCGTCCCTAAACTCGTGACCGAAGTCGCTACGGTTTGCATGCCGGTCGACTGCGATTGTCCGATCGTCGTTGCTGTTGTCGTGGTGGCTGTGGTTGTGTTGGAAGAGGAAGAAGAGATCGACGACGACGACGTTGAAAAATTATTTACACTTTGTTGAATGCTCGAGTTTGTCGTGCCGGTGGACGAGATGGCGCTGTCGTCGCGTTTCAGCTGCTGCGACGCGAAGATGTTCGGTGAAATTCGCGTGACGTTGAAACGCGAACAGCCGATGCTCGACGACGACGGCGACGTGGAGCAATTTACCGGGGTGAGCTTCGTCGGCGACGATAATCCGAGGCTGCCGAGACCGCCGATAAAACTCGACGAGGCACTCAGCGTCGAGGCGCTCGACGCGTGGGCGAGACCGAGCTCGAAGTCGTTCAGCTCGGCGTCGACGCTGAAGTAATCGGCAATGTTGAATTCGGAGGTAAACGGCGGTTGCTCGTCACCGGGCCTGTCCGGCTCGAGTATGTCGACGCATATCGACGTAGCCTCCGCTGGGAATGGATAAGTCGATTCGTTGTCGTTCGGGCCACGATTGCGAAGCCGCGACGGATTGCCGCACGGAATCGTGTACTCCGGATCCGAATCGGTGTCGCTCGACGTTGAACTCGCGTCGCTCGGACTGTGAGCCGAGACCGGCGGAGTCTTTGGTCGAAAGTGTAACCTGTGTAAAAACATTAAGCATGTTGATGGATGGAAATTTGACTCGTTGATCGAGAGTAACTTTAAGGATAAAGGGAATTGTTTTTTTTTTTTTTTTTTTTTTTGTACGAACCATTCTTTCTTCACGGCTGTGGTGGTCGTCGCGGTGGCCGTGGGATCGCCGAGAGTCTCGGGTTTTGGCTCGTGAATCGTGAAGTCCAAATTCGACCACATGTCGTCCATGTTATTGGAGCAACGATCAAGTATAACTCTGTGAGAAATATGACGAAAATAAACTATCGCTCGGAGAACGTATTTGGGATTAAAATAGTTTTGCGCGCAAGACGGTATTAGTTGCGCAGTACGATATTGACTATGGACTGAAATTTATCGTAAATAATGGAACAGTCAAAATTGTCAAGATTAATAAATAGCCAGTACTATAAATAACTGTATATCAATTTTGTATTTAATGTTAACTGTTAATTAGTTATAAAAGTCATATTGACTATCCATTGAAATTCATTGTAGACAATGAAACAGTCAAAATTGTAAAGATTAATAAATAATCAGTACTATATAGTAGCTGTATACTAATTTTGTAATCTACATTGACTGTTAATTATCTACTATAGCAATATTGACTATCGACACAAATAGTCGCTAACGGTTGACAGAACGAACAGAAGAGATAGCCAGCTACGTGAAAACCATCGCGCGCCCATTCCTCGATCCGGTATAGTGATTAAAAAAAAAAAAGTACCTTCCGCCGCGACCGAGCCTCCGACGTGCCAATCCTATGCATCTCGGCGTAGGTTTGCTTATGCTCGTCAACGCGAACCTGTACTTCTTTTCGGCAAGACCACCTTCGCTTCTGTCGCACCATGGCCAGTTTCCAAATCCACCTGATACAGGCTGCAAAAAAGAATTTAACCCATTAGCCAAAACAATACTTTAACTTAAAAAAAATATACTTTTTATATTATCGGTGGTAAATAAATTTTGCTTCGATCGATGATCTCAGCAACGCCAACAGTTCAAATTAATACTTACCGGTAGATAACTGCTATTTCGGTTGCGTCGAAACGCGAATTGTCCCTCGTTGTCGAGGTTGTCCTCGTCGTCGCGATCCGACGCGAGGGAGGGCTGTGAGTGCGAATGAGACGGGATCGGGCTGCTCTCGTCGTCCGAACTAGCGAGCGGGTCCAGCCCGCTCCCGTGGACTCCGCCGGGACCCACGACGGACCCGCTACCGCTCGTACGGTTGTCCCTCCCACTTCCCAGACCGCTCGCCGCACCACCGCGAACTCCGGCATCCTCCAGACCGCTCGTAGAACGACCTCCTTCCGTTTTGTGTTTTCGCTTCTTGTACTGTCGTTTCTCTTTCCTCGGCAGGGTTTCGTCCTGCGATGACAAAAAAAAAAGAAACTGTTAACATCAACGTACGACCCAATTTACATTCTTCCAAGGTTGTATATAGAGTATTCGCCGATAGCTAGACCGCTTACAGTATTTTTATTGTTATTTCTTTTTTGTAGATTTTTTTTTTTTAAAGGTGAAGTGAAATGACTGCAATAAACTTTTCTCAAGGGTGCTAATTTTTTTCGAGGAAAAAGCACATTCTAGCCGGATGCGTACGGCAATTTCGCATCCGAACCGAATTCATTTTTTTCTAAAAAAAAAAAAAAAAATAGCACCGTTGAATAAAGTTGATTTGGAAATTGCAACTATCTCTCTCGCAGGCACAGCTGTTTCACTTCCCCTTAAGACTGTAAAGCGCACTGCTAGAGAGACACAAACGCGCTCACAGATGGCGCGTCTTCCAGGCGAACTAATTAATCAAAAGAAGAAGAGCGCTGGATTGTTTCTCAGTTTTTTGGGTCGAGTCGGCAATAACCACAGGAGAAATCTGTAGAAGATTTCCGGAGAAAAATTCTATAGATGGCTTGGCCGGAAATCTGAGTTACTGATTGTGAGTCACGCTCCGTTATGACTCGGCTACGCTAAGCCTAGTTCGCAATGGCCGTTTGTTTGAAGAGCGGAAACTGCTCGAAGATCGACGTATGTACCTTGCTCGATACTTTGTTCGCCCAGTTCTGATGAACGCCGAACTGATTGGTGAACAGTGGCGCGAACGCCGGCCGCGCGGTCTTCAACGCCGAAACTTCCGACAGTATTTGACCGCTGAAGTCTTGCGCTTGATACCTGGGAACGAAAAACACGAACGAATCGTTCTAGTAAATTTGCAACTTTCGTTCGGTATTGTTCGTCGTTTATCGACGACGAACCTTTTCTCGTAAACTTCTATAGTGAGATGAAGATGCTCGCGCTTCGTTTTCTCTCGTCTCTTGACAAGCTCCAGCAGGGTAACGGCTCTGCTGAGATCCCTGCGCAATTTGAGCATCTTCTCGTAGCTCGTCTCGTCGTTTTTGCGATTCTTGCGGGTCTGCATTTTCTCCGTACGGCGACGAAACGCCAGGTAAGGGTTGTTCGCGGCCGAACCGAGCCGATGCTCCGTTTTCACCGTCAGCAGAAGAGGGTGTTGCTGCAAATTAAAAATAACATCCATCGTTATTCGTTCCATGTTTTCCAAATTTTAAATATTTCATATTATTTTCTATATCTTTTTTTTATGATAACAATAATGTAATGAGATTTATTGTGGCTGCTCAAGTGTATACACTGCTTTCGTTCTTTTTTTTTCTTTTACAAAAATAATATATTTTACATTGTTTTCCATATTTTTTTATCGAGTACTCTTTCGTGTCTTTTTTGCAACTCACAGTTTTGAGACGTTTGTTGAGCCAATAGTCGAAGACAGCGATTATGAGATCGTCGTCCTCCTTAAGCAACGCTTTAGCCTCGTTGAGGGTAACGACCGTGCGTCCCGAACTCTTTTCCAATCGGTCCATCATCTCCTCGAACTGCAGAGGCGTAAGATCCATCTTTCGGCTCTGAACACCGACCCACTTTTCATCCTCCGAGTCCATATCGTAATCGGGGATGTCCTGCTCCATGGCGAACGCTGAAAATAGGTTTTCAATTGCACGATTAGAATACACTTGTGGCTATGTACACGTTCTACAAGTGCGCGTGATGTTTGTAACTCGATGAAATCGTCAAGTTTATACTAACGTTGCATGTGAATCAGTTGACGAGGGAGCTTGTAATCAGCCGGATATATCTTGTCGTAGGCTTCCGCGTCCGCCAGATCCGTCACCTCGGGGGTAGGAATGATTAAACCCGTGCATATCGCTCGCTGGAGATGATGTTCCTGTTTTTTTCAAACATAAAACGAACCAGTTTATACCAATAACACAATTAATTGCACAGTCGATTCGCACGTTAATATCGTATTTTTATCTTATTGATAAATCGAGTTTAAGCTACAGACTCGAAGTTTCTTTCGAAAAATGAAGTCAAATAAAAACGCGAACGTAATTGAAAAGAGACTTCAAAACTGAGTGAGATTTAGCCCGACAAGTAACTTACGGGTAACTCAAATACTTCAAATGCCCCAAAAAGTAGCGAAACAAGAACAAAATATTAGATTTTCTCATGAATTACTTTAAAAGCACAATTAGTTGTTACTTCGTGGGGAAAGTAACGTAAAAAGTATAATTTGCTAATACTTTATGGAATGGTAACTTAAGGGAGTACAAGCGGACAGCCTGAGCCCACGTGAGTTCGGAGAGAATTGAGCGAGAATTGCGAACACTTCTCGACGGAATAAAAATCTAAAAAAAATCAAGCGTATGGAAAGTGCTGAAAAGATTGATTATGCATAATAATAATTCCAAAATGTTATTTTGGGAGCTCAGGCTGTCCGCTAGTACTACCTTAAATGGTACAATTCGCAGTTATGGTTGTTATCCATAGTTGATTCATGGATAAGTAATGTGAAAAGTATAGTTTGAAATTGGTAACATCATTTGCAGTTACTTAATCAGCAAGTAACTTGAGAAGATGAATTTTTAATTATAGCCGGTATTTGCTGTTTCTTTATGGGTAAATAACGTGTAAGTGTACAGTTAGCAGTACAACAGGTATTTGCTGTTGCTTTCCCGATAAGTAGCGCGACAAGTAACATGAGAACTATAATTTTCAATTACGGCAGGGATTTTCAATTATTGCAATAATCTGATTTTGCTTTATGGAAAAGGAAACAAGTACAATTTGTAACTACTGCAGTTTTTTAGTATTTAGTAATATCTTAATTGACAAGTATCATGAGAAGAATAATTTTCAATTATGACAGGTATTTGCAGTTTCTTTATGGACAAATAAGGTGTAAGTGTCCAATTAGTAGTTGTGGCAGGTATTTGCAGTCGCTTTATCAATAAATTACGCGATAAGTACAATTTGAAGTTACAGTCGTAATTTGCGATTACTTAATTGACAAGTGACTTAAGAATAAAAATATGCACTTATGGCGAGTATTTGAATTTGCTTTATGGAATAGTAAAGAGGGATAAGTACAATTTACAATTACGGCAGTTGTATGCACTATCTTAAATGACAAGTAACTTGAGACGAATAATTTTCAATTATGGCAGGTATTCGCAGTTGCTTCATCAATAATTAATGTGGTAACTACAATTTGAAGTTACAGTAGTAATTTGCAATTACTTAACTGACAAGTAACTTGAGAATAACGATTTGCAATCATCGACAGTTATTTGCAATCATGGCAAGTATTTGAATTTGCTTTATGGGGAATTAAAGACAACTATAATTCATTATTACAGCAGTTGTATGCACTATCTTAATTGACAAGTAACTTGAGAAGAATAATTTTCAATTATAGGAGTTATTTGCCGTTGCTTTATCATTGAATAACGTGATAAGTACAATTTGAAGTTACATCAGTAATTTGCAATTACTTGATTGACAATTAACTCGAGAATAACAATTCACAATTATGGACAGTTATTTGCAGTTACTTTTGATGGACAAGTAATCTGAGAAGTACAGTTCACCAAAGTTAAGTGTGCAGTTGAAAAGTCACTTGCTCTTTAATGGCCAAGTCATTTGAAAACTACGCATCAAAGTCTCTACAAGTTATTTGCAGGTGTGTCAGTTATTCCAAGTCACTCAAAGGACACTTAAAATCGAAGTGACGATTTTTCGTGCCACCTGCAATGCCGAGTTTCCCGACTTATCGAGTCATCCATGAAAGTTACTCTACTCCTCCACAAGCTTCGAAACAACGTTGAAATGCAACAACAAAAAAGAACTACGCCACTCACAGTCCACCGTGTGTATACTAAAAAAGACTGTTCCTGAGATCGTGGGTTAGGGATACAACCAAAATGGCGTCAATTAGCAACAAAACATTCTGAAACAACGTTAACGTTAACCCACAATCGAAACATCCCCTCGCCCCGTCGAATCGATAGGGGAAAAAACAAAAACAAAAACAAACACGAAATTGTCCGAACGTCCAAACGTTTCTCTAACCTACAAAATACATATCGGGTGTGCAGTTTCAACTTACGCATTCCTCCTCTTTTGTCATGCCGCTCGGCATTTGAGGTACGGCCCGATTGATCGCCGAATAGTCCGGCAAATCGGGCAATTCCTCGGCCATGTATATCGGCATTGGTTTCGAGGCGTCCAGGGCTCGCGCCCTGAACGACAGCTTGCTCATCCTGGATCGGGCACAGGAGCGATCCGCACGTTTATAATATATATGTATATATATAATAGTGTATATAGCTATCTTATATTTTCTCTCTCTCTCTCTCCCACTCTCCCTCTATTCGTGTGCTCGCAGTTCACACCGCAGACTGAGGGCGGCGCTGCGATCGCCTCGGTTTCGCGCGCGCGCACACGCGCTGCCTCTCGCTGGCTCAGAGATCCGCCGCTGCTGCGAGCTCTCGCTGCTTGCCGTTGCCGCTGCTCCTACCGCTGCTTCCAGATCTCACTGAACTCGCAGATTCCACCCGTTTTATTTATCCGTTCTCTTCCCGCACGATTTATCTCTTCACTCTTCTCGAGCTAGCCATCTCTCGTTAGTCTCTCTCTCTCTCTCGTCCCGTGTCCCAAACTTTCGTATTTCTGTGTCTCCGAGAGTTTTCGGTTTTTCTCTCTATGTGATGTTTTTTTACTTTCTTTTTCTTTTCGTTTATCCTCCAGCCAGCGACGTCAGAACGAGAGAGAGAGAGAGAGGGAGAGCGAGAACCGAATTTTTCGTAAAGGCGTGTTGACAAAACGCACCGAGAGAGAGATCGGGATTTATTGATATATCTTCTTTTATTCCGGTTCTTTTTTGAGTGTATATGTGTGTGTGTCTTGTATGAGTGCCCGAATCTCTCTCGCTCCACTGTACTCTCTCTCTCTCTCTCCCCCCCTCTCTCTTGGTAATCCTTTCGATATCTCGTATTCCTCGTGGTTATTTTTCTTGATGGTCGTGTGTGTGTATATATATATATATATATGTATCTTTCAGTTCGGTCAACCGTTGATCGATTATTATCTCGCGTATCGACGTGCCTCTCGATAGTTTCTGTTGATCGTTGTTTACAACCTTGTTTCTTTTTTTTTTTTTCTTTCGAGTTTTAGGGTCGAGGAATTTGGTAGAGGAGAAAAAAAAAACGGCGAAGGTTTTTTTTCTGCGACGATGAACGAGGAACGTGGACGAGAGAGCGCGGCCACGACAGGGGCGGTACGGTCCGTGGTACGCGGATATGGAGGAAAATTCTCGAGGTGGAAGGAAAAACTCGGACGACCGAAGCTTTGCGAATTGAGGCTCAGTTCGCGAGCCCTGCCGGTTATTAACCCGGCACGAAGGAGGCTCAGGGCCTCATCGTTGGCCCGCCATCGCGCACGAACACGCTCACTCAGTCACCGTACGAGATATATCACTTTGAAAACATGTTTGCGTGACACGATCCCTGTTGAAAGCCATCATGGCCGACGCACAGCCATTTAATTCCACGAACGGCAACACTACGAGGCAGAGCGATCGCAGCGCCAGCGCGGAGCGGCGCTTGCTGGTACTCGCGGGAACACCGCCGGACGAGAGAAATAATCGTGATCCGGGAAAGGAACGGAAATTCACGGAACGTGAATTTCCGTCCTGCGACAAATTCGAGAGAATGAGTCGCGAGTTTTGGAGAGGTATTTTTTTTACCGGTGAAAATTGTGCGTTCCTTTTTCGCGAGGGGGCAAAGGATGAGGATTGATGTTTGAGTACTTTTGAACGAATAGCTGTGGGCGCGTTTCCAGAGGAGCGAGGCGAAGGGCGATTGGACGGATGCAGGTTCAGCGGTAGAAGCGGTATTGGTCGACGCTGCGAGAGAAAAATGCCTTTGAGTGATAAGTTTCGGTCATTTAAACGTCGGGCAATCAATTGGAAATTTTTTAAGATTGTTTTTTTTTAATGACTAATCACGACCATCAAAAAGCATGAAAATTTAATTTAATTAAGAGGTGATACGTGGATGACTATCAATCGACCGAACAAAAGTTGTCTCTCAATGCTTTTTGTAGTTCGATCGTAAGCTTACGATTTTTTATTTTTGTTTGAAGAAATATATTTTTTTTATATGTGTATAAAATATAAGAAACGCAAGAACAAAAGAGCGACGTCGGTCAAGTCGGACAGATCGGTCGAAAAATGACTCCGGAACGTTTGCCTGGAATTTCGGTAGAGCCGACGACTTACCGTGACGATTATCGTCCCCAAAAATTTTCCAAAGTCCATTTTAAAAAAAAGCGCGAAGATGAAAAAATTTCAAAGTCAACAAAAGCCGTCCAATTAATTGCGGAGAGTCACGATACATTTCAGAAATTGGACTACGAAACCCGATTGCCATTCGACGCTCTCTGGAGGACCAAAGAAATCGTCGGTAACTCTGGTCAAACTTCATCGAGAAAACGCACACCGGAAGTTGAGCCCAAAGACATCTCGATCAGGTAAAAAAAAACTTATATAATTACGGATAAGAAAAAACAACTAGGAATGATTTTTTCACCGATTTAGACAAAAAATCGAATTGGTGAGCCCTGCGGTAGATTTGAACGACTTGAAAGATCCAGAGACGCGCAAACTCGTTATGGACTTCATCTACAAGACTACCGTAGCTCGAGCTGCCGATGAAGTATGGGGCGATTTTCATAAAACAGATAAAACTTCTTTGGACACTGAAACGATCGAGAACGTCGCTGATCCAGTTAATTGTCGATCCAATTATGTGCCCTACCATGCTGAACGACTGCTGAAAAACAAAATGGCGTATCTCTCGTGCAAAAACATACGAATTACGCTCTTTTGTTTCTTAGCAATCGATATAAGCTCAAACTATTTATTTAAAATATCGTACGCAGGTTTCTTTGAAGCTAAAACTGATGCCCGAAATCCCAGCGATTTTCAAGAGAGCGGCTAGAAAGTGGGACTTTTTGCAGGATCGCACGCTTGTGGAAGCGCCCAAACTTTGTCGCGAAAGATCGGCCCTCTTCCGGTACATTTGCGAACTATTTGTCCATCGCGTTTTAGCATTCAAGGGGAAGTGAAGTATCGCGGTCGGTAATGAAAACTGAACTTTTTTTCAAGGTTGCTAATTTTTTTGAGGAAAAAGCCAATTCGAGCCGGATGCACACGTTAATTTCGCATCCGGCCTCAATTAATTTTTTTCTCAACAAAATTAGCAACATTGAACGAAGTTAATTTGAAAATTGCAACTATCTCTCTCACACTCATGGCTCCGTCACGCGACTTTCACTTCCCCTTAGAAAAATTGGATTTTGCATTAAAAATATATCGTTGAAGCCCCGTCGAGGCAAACGAAGGTTTGTCGGGACGTTCGGAAGATCGATGCGTGCTCGATCGATCGACGAAGAGCGAAGTGAGGTTGAGACTCCCTTACGAGAAACTTCATATTTCGTACGGCGGCCACAGAACTCCGGTGGCGCTAGGGGTTCCCCGAGAGAAGAAAAAAATCTCGATCTATCACCCGGATCTAACGGTCTCGCAGGCATTATCTTCGTGAGCTTTTTTTTGTCATTCTCCACTTTTTCGTTGTCTCCCTCTAAGCCTCGTTGATCGTTAAATTTGTACCAATTGATTCGTTACAGGCGTCACAACTGAGGTACAACAAATAGCGAAGAAGAAAATGTCCTTCCCAGCGACTCGTTTTTTTCCTCACTAAACGTAAAATCTCGTCGACTCGACCGTTTACTATTTTCTTTTTTTAAATATTTCTTTATGCCTTTAGTTGGCTCGTCTCTGAAGAGACCTGTGCCACTCTCGTCGACCGTTCATAAATTGAAGTGAGATTGAGACTCCGTTCGGAGTAACTTCGTATTTCCTACGGCAGCCACCAAACTAGCATGGCGTTGTGCATTCCCCTAAAGAAAAAAATCTCGATGCATTATCCGAATCTAACGGGATCTCAGGCGTTATCTTCGTGAGCTTTTTTTTCTTCCTCCACTTTTTCGTCGTCACCTTGTAAGCCGCGTTGATTGTTAAATTTGAACCTATTAATTCATCAAAGGCGTCACGATTGAGGTACAACAAAGAGCGAAGAAGAAAATGGTCCTTCCGACATCCGGTTTATTTTTTTTCTCACTCAACGTAGAATCTCGTCGACTCGACCTTTTATAAATTGCTTCCTTAAATCGCGAATAAATATTCGTTAATTTCTCTCAAGCCTAAAGCTAATAGTTTCAAGAATATATTACTGTGTATATATATATATATATGTATGTGTGTATAATCATTATGGTAAAAATATAAGCGCACTTATTTTAGGGTAAACAGCGTAGCGACGTCAACATGACCGGTGCAGAGACCAAAAATCATGATTGCGCAAATCCCTCTAGACAGAAACAATAATTACTTCGCTTTCGTTACCGTCCGATAAAAGTATCACCTGTCACAATCCTGATCGCATCAAATCCGTGAACGAATTGATTTTTCAACAAAGAAAATAATTAAACGCATAACAATTCATTTTAAAAAAAAAAAATTGAAACATTTAACAAACATATAACGCCCGCCGATATCTTTGGTGATACATTAACAAAACAAAATCTTTAAAAACTACAAAGTAAAACCAAGAGCCAATGCTTTAGCGGCACGAGCTTTGACGATGTTCTCCTTGTCGCGCAATAATTGTAACATACGTTGAACGTCCTCGGCTCGCGGTTTGCCGAAAAGTCCGAGAATCAGCACAGATATTGCACGAGTCGAGGTGTTCTCCGACCTCGAATAGCCGCGTACGACGGCATTTCTGAAAAAAGTTCAATAATGGCAATAATGGCAATAATGGCGATGGTAATCGTTTATTATCAATTATCATTGAAAGCTTTCTCACCTGAGTTCCTCGGCCCGTCTCGGCAGTTCTTTGTTCAGGCACTCAATCAAATCTCGCAAAAAAATGTCCACGTTAGTTTCACTGCCCTGGGACAAGTGGTTCCTCAAGACTCTCGCGAGTTCGTCGCATTGAAAGAGACTCGCTGCCTCGCAGAGAGTCTCCTTCGCGGCTTTGGACACGAGATTGTTGGGATCTTCAATTTTGATGGTCAAGCACGGCAGACAGCCGAGCAAATGATCGGTGACGTCGTCGTCGGGCAGCGTCGATGATTTCATCCAGCCTCTCGATATCGCACCGAGAGCGCTTATAGCCGACAGTCTCATTTCCCAGTTCTCCTTCTCGACGAATGGTTTAAGCGCCAACACGACCCGCGGACTTATCGGACGCTCCGTCTTTATCGACAGTAGTATCGACAATCCGCGGAGAGACTCGATAACAACTTCGCCACCTCCGTCGCTGTTCGCCGGCTCCTCCAAACCCTGCAGTAGAGCTGCCATGCAATTGTCGAAATATTCATCGATCTGTCGAACATCGAAATCAGAAACATAACGAACGTGCGATAGATTGTTAGATCAATTTTCGGATCGCGTTCAGAATGGCACAAAAATTGCAATTTTTTTAACGAATGTGGGAGAAGTGATATTCCGTGCCTGCTGATTGCGGGGCTGTACAGCCAGCGTGTGTAAAGTACGCGAAGCGCACGCAAAGTACGAGAAACGTGGATAAAAAATCGTCTGTGCGCATTCGCTGGGTATTTATGGTACACTTGGCTGTAAAGCCTTCTCCACTCACTTACGCCACTCTCGGCAGGCACGAGAAGTACCACTTTTCATGCATGAGTTACATAATAGTATATTACGATACTAGTGCGAGAAAACGTTTTTCTGACGAGTGTTCACTCTGTTCTGAAAAGTGTTCTTCCTGACATGAAAGTTCACTTTTCAGATCACGTTTTAACACCAGATGTCTTTTTGCTGTCTGGGATATACCCAGGTAGCAAAAAGACATCTGGTATGAGAAAAGTGTTCCAAATGGCTTAAGCTATCCTACGTCCAATAGTCGACTTTTTGGATGGGTGGTAACTTTCAGATACCGTCCAGACGGACGTATGGAATTCATTGAGATCACTTTTTGATAACTAATTTTTTGGAGCTACCTGGGTACAATGTCCCGTAACAATGTCGATGGGAAATGCGAAATTTTAAGTACGTTTCACCTGTTTGGGATCGAGATAGGCGATCCTCGTGAGTCCGATCGTCGCCAATTTCCGTACCAGCGGCGAGGAATCTGATTTCGATTCGTGAAGAGTATTTATTATAGCGTCGAGCCATATAGCGCCACAGTCCACGCGACCTATGAGCTCGGCGTAGAAGGCCGCGGCTACCGCACGCTGGGCCGATATCACGCTAGTCACGAGTTTACCCAGCGAATGGGCCAGATTCGAGAGGACGTCGTTTCTCTTCGACAGACAACGAACGACCGATCTTACGGTCGAAACCAGACTCTCCTCGGCCTGGGACTCCGAATCGAAGACCTGGAAGAAAAAAGAAAGACAAAAATGTGAACGATTTTAAGGAGCTGCTGGATCTTCCTGTTTTACCGACGGAACGAGGCGATTTCGTAGAATCGATCTTACATCGTTAATATGCTACGAGCTTCAAATTTTACAGGACTATAATACTTTCCATAAACGCTTTAGTGTGCACCTGAATTTCAGTTGAAAATGTCCAAGAAATTAAGAAAATCGAATATTACAGAGCCAATATGGCCGCTCAAAATTGATACAGCATCTTTTTTGTAGGATATAAGATATTCTGGAATTCACATACGTAAAAGGAGAGTGCACGCCGATTCTCTAAAATTCTCCGAATTTTTCACTATCCCCACAAAGTCTATTGTGTGAAATTATTATATCTATTATACGTATTGTACGAAAGAAATCCATGTAAAGTGTATTTTACGTTATACGATTACGGTTCGCTTTTGACAAGTGATTTTAGTATGAATTTAATGAGAATAGTAAACTGCAGAATTACTCGGCATAGTTTACCGTTCTCGTATTTTTCCCTAAAAATGAACCGTCTTAGAGAAGTATTGGATTGCAGTTTTTGTTACCGACCAAGGAGTTGCACTTCACCTTAACGCTAGGCAAGAGATTTGTGCGAGAAAATAAACAAATACTCACGGATTCATTGAGCAAGCTCGAGGCCACGTTCGAATTAACGACCGTCAGTATGTTCGTGAGCACCGAATAAACTTCGCGATGCGGATTGAGTTTGGAAGCCTCGCGATTCGGCACGAAGCCGAATTTCGTGCTTATCACAGAAACGGGCGCGTCGACGTGCAGCCAACCAGCCAGATACTTTAATAAAATCGACAGCAGCTCGGCCAATCTTTTGCCGATCAGGGCCTCGGAGTTTGAGGACTGCAGAAGATGACGCAGGGAGACGATAGCGGCCAGCGCCGGAAAAGCCGCTGTGTTGTGCTTTCCGGGCTTGTGAGAGTTCGACGGACTCTCGGCCAGAACGTTTTGGTTCTCCAGTCGCGTCAGCAGATAGTCCAGTGTCTGGAATTGTATAATCGATGATTTAATCGCCGATTGGAAATTATTGTACTCGAGGTTGATTTAACATCCGCTCGAACACGAGAGCTTTTATCTTCAGGCCTGTAATTTTATTATAGTTAGTTACGTCGTCGTGAAACAGCGACGGACGCACCGTTGTACGGACATCCGAATGTATACGTTTTACTACGATCAGGCTTAAGAATGCATCACATTACCAACCAAAAGTTTAATTCCACCGAAATTTCAGTACTTCGCGATATGCCAAAAATCATAAAAAAATCAGCCGTATTAATGTTGGGAAGACTTTTCATTTTGCATCAAAATAATGACAAAAGTTATTAACAATTTATTATTTTTTCATTAGAATACCTTTTATTTTCGGATTTTGAATGAATTTCTTGATTTTTTAGAACTCATGATTTTGGTCCGAATTTTCTTATTCATAAAAAAAAAATTGAAAAATCGATGTAGAGGCACGAATTTTGAGTACTTTGGGAACGTACCTGTGATGCATCCTTTAAAAAAAAATTCTTTAATTTTTTCCGTCTTATTTTTAATCACTTCGGAGTGAGGAATTTTTGTATCTCACGCGAAGACCGAACTCGTCGTCCGTGCCCAATTCCCTCCAACACTCCTCGGTACCGCGATCCGGTGGCAAAGGCTGATGCAACAGGTGTTCCATCACCTCCTCCGGATGATGAGCGCTCAGAGACTTTATCGCATTGGCCGCCCCGCGTCTGCAGCTCGTATTCTCCATTTGCCGCATTTGCGATATCACATTGTCTGAAAGATCGTCATCAGATACGCAATTGTTTTACAACAGATGTACAAAAAAAAAAACCGAAGATCATCACTTGTCGTCTCGCGAATCACCACGGTCGGTAACAAATAACCTTCCCCGTCATCCCCGAGACTGTTAATTACTTTCGGCATGAAAATGATTCCATTTTCTCTATCCATTGCCTTAGAACATAATTTACTTCTCACAAAAAATCTCACACGATCTTGGAGAAAAAGTGGTGAAAGAAAATTTCTTTACCGACCGAGCGCGCGTTTCGCGCCAGCTCAACTGAAGAAACTCACCGACGAGATAAAGATCCGATTTCGGTATGTCGAAGCCTCTGATGCGAAACAATTGAGTGAGTCCGATGCCAGCGGCGAGGCCGCCTTCGCCGCGAAAGAGCAGACCCTCGACGAGTCCCTCGGCAAGACTGACGACCTCGCCCGAAGCGATCCGCTCGCAGGCCGCAACGGCCAACGCTCTCACACCGTCGTAAAGAACCGTCGTGTCTTCGCTGACGAGAATTTTCTTCGATTCACTTAGATCCTGAGTCAAATTGTTGTCGGGCAGTGTGGATCGATGTCGCGCCCCGATGCCGAGAGCGATAGCGACGCAATCGACGACCAGCGGTCTCAGCGAACTGTCCGGATCGGCGCACCACGACAGTATTCGCCCGAGCAACTTTCCCGGCTCCAATTTTCCACCCGGATACGTGTACTTGAGCGAGTCGTGATAGGACTTGAGAGTAGCGCGAAGCACCAGAAGCGTCGTTCGCCTCTCGGCTGCCGATTTCGATTGCATCCAAGGCAACAGGATATCGACGAGTTCGGCGAGTCCGTCCGCCGAGTCGAGAACAACTTCGCTGCAGACGGTGGCCAAGCTGGACAAAACTCTGTGCATCGTATCGAGAGGAAGAAGAGTTTCGATCTCTGTACTCGCGCCGATGACTTTGTCGAGAACGGTACTCAGCAATATTTCTCTCTCCTCCGTGCTGAGGGCCGGCGGTATTCGCAGAAGTGCTATGATGGCTTTGAGAATACCGTGATAAATTTGTAGCGGTCTGTAGCCCGAATTCGCTTGGAGAAGTAGCAGTAGAGTCGCGAGACTCGTTCCTCTGGCCATTAGACCGGTCGAATTGGCCAGTCTGTTCGGATGCACGGCTCCGCCTACCTGAAAAAGTATTCGAGGCATTAAAATAGTTTTAGTAGTCGAGCAATGAATACGCGGTACTGAATATTCGCGAGCACCGAGAATACTTTGAGTATTAAGAATACTTTGAGTATTGAGAATACTTTAAGTATTGAAAATACTTTGAGTATTGAGAATACTTTGAGTATTGAAAATAGTTTGAGTATCGAGATTACTTTGAGTATTGAGATTAATTTGAGTATTGAGAATACTTTGAGTATTGAGAATACTTTGAGTATTGAGAATACTGTGAGTATTGAGAATACTTTGAGCACGGCAAATATAGTCACCATCGAGAGTACCTTGAGTACCGTATATTATACTCCAAATGGTAAATTTGCATTACCTGTTCCAGAGCGACGAGTCCAGCTTCCTTGCAGCTCAAATCTTTGCTCTCATTCAACTGTCTGACAATCCACGGCAAAATGTGCCTCTCGAGCGGTGAAAATAATTCCGCGGCGTCGGCCCGTCTGGCGATTTCGGCGTAAGCGCGCAGCAGATTGGCCTTAACGGCTTCCGTACTCGCGGCGGCCTTGGAGTCCCTGACGAGCCCGAGAAGACGCGTCGGATTCCTCTTCGAGTGTTCGATAGCGCAGCACTCCTCGAGAAGGCTGAGAATTTTCTCCAAGTGTCTCTTCGATGCGAAGCCCAATGCCCGGGAGAATTGTTCCCGCGACGATTGATTCTTCGTTAGCTCGACGAGGAGGCACAAGTGGCGGTGATCGTTTGTCACGCATGCCAAAAACGGCGCTATCCCCGGAGCTGCCACACGGTTCGCCAGTTCCTCGGACAATTTTTGACCCCAAGATTCACCCTCGAGCTCGACGCTCTCTTCGAGGAACTCTACCATTCTCTCCTCCCACGCTATTATTCTGAAAGTTATACAATATTTTTCATTATTGTTATTAAAATCGTATTCACAATAAAAAAAATTGATCTCTGATGTGGATCTCTAAAATTGATCTCTAATATGGATCTCTAAAATCGATCTCTGAAATTTACCTCTAAAATTTGTCTCCAAAATTAATCTACTGACCTCTCAGCTGAGGTAACGACTGCATCTTCAGCCTCGAGCATTTTCGTTATTTCGAGCAATTTGGTGTCCCACTCGGGTTTCAATCTGTGTCCCATCAGCGGGGCCGAAGATCTCAAAAACGCCACGACACCCAGCCGATTTTTCTCGTCGTCCAGTAGTTCGATGCAACGAGCTAGAATCTTCGTGCCGGCGAATTCTTTCTGCAAATTCGTCGACAATCCGTCGCCCCTTATGATCTTCACCGCGAGAGCCGACAGAGCTCTCAAAACTGGAATGGCCTTTTTTGATAAACATTTTTTTTTTTTTAATTTATAGAAGAGTGGATAAGATCGTTGACTTTTCGTTAATAATGATAGAAAAAATAAAGAAATATACCGAAGCTACGTAAGTGGGATCGAGAAGAGCTCGAACAAGCGAAGGCCACAGCCAGCTTTCAGCGCCGTCGACCGTCGTCGCCAATAGATAAAGAGCTTCCTCGTAAGCTTGAGGCTCGTCGTTGGCTAAGCCGCAGCGAAGTACCATGAACCGTATAAAAGTCGCTCTCTGGGATGGAAGAAGCGGTAGGGTAGGATGAGCCGCGAGGGCGACTATGGCGCCGACCATTTGTCTCGCGCTTCCGTCGCCCAACGAATTTTGAAGACTCAGAGCGATCCTTTGCAACGTTCCATCGTCCTGAAGATAAAGAAATAAATAGCGATAATCAAATAAATAGTGACAAACAAATGAGTAGTGATAAACAAATAAGTAGTGATAAACAAATAAGTAGTGATAAACAAATAAGTAGTGATAAACAAATATATAGTGATAAACAAATAAATAGTGATAAGCGAATAAATAGTGATAAACAAATAAATAGCCATAAGCGAATAAATAGTGATAAGCGAATAAATAGTGATCACCATACGATCGATAGATCGATCAATTAATGGAAATCGCACCTCGGTCGGCAGGGTGTTGATCAAATGCTTCAAAACTACCAAAGCCCGAGCCCTCTGCGTGCTCGTGGGTGACCTCAGTTGTTGCAAGATTCTGTCGAGTCCCTCCTCGGGATACAGCACGACGATCGCTCGGGAGCACTGCAGGACCTCGTAATGGGTCAGAAGTGCGTCGCGATAAGCCTCGAAGGGCGTTACGCTAACGAGGTCGAACAGGGTCTGATGCATCTGCTCGAGAAACGGCCTCAGTTGCTCCTTGTCGTCGTCGTTAGTACAATTCAGAAGCATCGCCAAAACTCTATAACAGAAAGAAAGCGTTATAGTTATTTGCGATACACGTGCGGTAAAATAGAATCGGCCCGAGGCTGCGTATGCGCCGGGTATTTGTAGTACACTTGGCTGTAAAGCGCCACTTTCGCCACTCTCGGCAGGCACAAAAAGTAGCACTTTTCATGCATGAGTTAAAAACATTTATTTAGCGACGGCGTTTCGATCCACGTCGTCACGATAAAAATTAATAATACCTAGTCGCGGCCAATCGAACGTTCGGCCATTTGCAGAGATTGAGAAGAATGGGCGTCAGCCTCGACACTCGGGATCCCGACTTCTCGCTGGTTTTCTCCTCGTCCGGCAGAAGAGGCAGAATCGGTGATAACGCCGTCAGTATACTCTCGGCGAGTTTGACGTCGTTTCGGCCAGTTTTTAGCCAACCGTAGGTCAGCGTCTCGAAAACCGTCGACATCTCCTCGGCGAAGGCGTCCTTGCTGATTCCCGGATCCGGAGCCTCGTCGAGATTCATCACGTAGTCGTTTATGGCCTCCGCGAACTTTCCAAGTGCTTTGGGAGAAAACGGATTTGCAATCGTTGACAAACGAGTTTGCCGATCGCGATGGACATTTTCTACCGATGTGCGAATAGCACTTGAATTGAATTGAATATTGATATTCGATTCGAATTGAATTATTCGTATTCAATTCGTAATGAATTATTCAAAATTTTGATTATTCGTACATCCCTAATATTTTCACGTTTATCGGCCTTCCAGACAGAAACTCGATTTAGCCGTGTGGAAAACCTTATTCGCATACGTACTGAAACAAAATGCCTGTCTCTGGGCGTCGTCGTGAACCTGTCCCAGCATAGGCAGCATGACGCTCAACGTGAGTTTTATGAAGGGCACCATGCCGAAAGGGTTGCACGAAGCTACCATTCCCATCGCTCTTATAACGGAGCAAATCGGCACAATTCCCGGCTCGAATCTGTCGACAACAACGTATCGTATTAACATCCTCGTTCATCGTCTCGATATTAAGTCGGTGAACGAGGTTTATATTCAGCATCGAAAATGAAGATTCAAGGTCGGCGTTGCTGACCTCGATTCTTCATTGAGGTCAAAAGAATCGATCTTTCAAGGGTAATCCGCGTCGCCGATTATCGCGGGCATTGACATTTTTCTTGCCTGCACAGGATACCTCCCATCGCTTGGGTACAATGAGATCTGCTGAGCGCAACTAGCAATTCTGATGCTTCCTTGTCCGTCTCCTGATTTGCCAGCTCGTTAACAGCCAACTCGGCCACGGACGCCGCCAACTTGTCGCCCAACGACACTGGCTCGTCTCTGCAGGTTTCCATCATCACCCGCAGCACCGCCGCCGTGTGCGACGTCGACATCTGGATCGAAAACATAAGTCGTAAACGTGCAATACTTTTGTTAAAAAAAAATTGTATTTTCATTTTGTTTCAAAAAATTGTAATTTCATTTTTTTTTTTTTTTTTTATTAGAAAAAATGTAATTTTATTTTGTTTATCAAAATTGTAATTTTTATTTGTTTAAAAAAATTATAATTTTTGCTTGTCTGAATATATTGTAATTTTTCTTTGTTTAAATATGCTGTAATTTTTGTGTGTTTAAAAAAAAATTGTAATTTTTTTTTTGTAAAGAATATTTTATTTTTTTTATTAAAAAAAAAATGTTTATATTTGTTTTCCTTAACGCACCTTGCGATGAAGTTCCCAGTAGTACACGGCGGCGTGTATAACGACCTCGGGACTCTGTCGCGAGATCTTCCGCACGGAGTCGGCGACGGCATTTCTGACCTCGTCGCTCTTGTCGTCGAGGGTGTCGAGAAGGGCGCCGACGACGGCTGTGCAATTAAGAAACGCTTTTTAGTATTTCGTCGTACGCTTTTGCAACGCAAAGACGCGAAGCAGCGGCGAAGTTGGAAACTCACCGGACAGCTCGGAGGTGCCGTTGACCTCGACCTCTTCCTTCATACCGACGAGAATGTTTGGGCTTGCCGGAGCCTTTCCCTCGTTCTATCCAATATACAAAATTTTATCGGTCTCCCATTTTTTCTTCAATTATTTTTTTCCGTCAAGCTGCTCTGCTCCGAAAAATTATACTACATCAGTTGCGCACACATTTATAGAAATTCTCTTTTCGTCGTGAAAAACGAATCGAAAAAACGTCGGATGTTGACAAAAAAATTATTTACAAAATTGCAACACCGTTGGAAAAAGGCTTACGTGTTGCGTGACAAATTATCACGAATGACAATGAGAACTGTCAAACGAAGTGTTAATTTTTTTTTGAGGTTATGTTCGACCTCTCTCGCTGAGCCGCGTTCAGGAATCTCACGACATTCGCATCAGCGCAGCACTCTCTCTCTTTCTACTTTGTCCAGAATGAGTTTCCGAACGCGATCGGTTTTGAGGCGCTTCCGACATGGGATTTTTCGTTGTTACGACGACGACGACGACTGCGCATGCGCACGGTCGTTTGTGTTCGGTAAGAAGCTCGTGAAAAAAAATGACAGTGCGCATGTGCAGTCGTCGTTATGGCAACGACAAACAACCAATATCGGGGCTTTCAATCCAGCCGTGAAAATGCTTGGGGCCGTGTGAGATTCGAACGGCTGGATGAAAAGTGCAATTCATAACCGTCACAGCGGCCATGATGAAAAGCGTGGAGATTCGACCGGTGGTCTTCCGCAGTGCGTCGTACGGCACATCAGTTCGTGTTGTTTACGCTTCGAAAGAATGTACGCGGAAACTTCCGATGCTCTATCGTTTAAACCTCGTTTATCAGCGTTTGAAATCCCACTCCTTGAAGTCCCCTCGTTTAGAAGACACGGAATGATGTCGAGACGATGTAAGGAACGTTCTGGAAGAATGTTTGGACGCAACCTTTCCAAACAGACGAACGATGCTCCCGATCGTCGAAGGTGAGGAACGGACAAACAGATTCGACGTAAAGGTAAGCTTTAATGGAAAATCATGTACAACAAATTGAGATAAAAATGCTCGATCGGCCGGGATGTTTTCTCCCGAATTGTCTTCATGGCGCTTTGGGAATCTCTAAGAGTGCATGGTACAAGAAGTGTTTTCTTGTACGCGACTCACGGGACGACCGGCGCGTTCAAGTCGACGCCTCGAAGCTCCATGGCTATCGTAACGCCCAGTGCGAACATTCCCACGCTCTTCACGAGCGACCTGAAAGACAGAGAGCCACGTAGATATTTCTCACAACTACGGTTCGGATCGAGAGCGACTTAGATCGGCCGACTTAGATATTTCTTGTTTCGAAAGTTAAGAAACTAAAGGGCGTAACTCACACGTTTTACATGTTAAATAACGGTTACGTCCTTCTGTTTCTTAGCAGTCGAATTATAGGTTATGAGTATCGATTTGTTAGTTACAAAAAAAGAAATCAAATTAATTAATAATAATCCGGAGAATAATTCTTACCACTTGAAAGGATCGTAGTAAACGCCCTTGATGATTCCAACGATGCTGCTCATGTTTTTTTACTTAGTTGTTCGAATTGAAGAAAGTTGTGGATGCGACTCGTACGTGCGTTCGGGATAAAATTTGAGGTTACGCGAACTCCTGCTCCGATTGGTCAACATTTCGACCTTTCGAGAATGCTGGATGGTAAATTACGGTAAAATAACCGTGAGTCGTGTCAGGGTCGAATAAACGTCATCATCGAAACTCGCTCCGTCCGAGAGTTACTTGCTGTTTTTTGTTTTTGGTATATTTTCAGTTGAAAAAAACACTCCTATTCATCATTTTTATCGGTAGTCGGTAACGACGATTTCGTATGAAAAAGCATCATTAAAAAGACCGATCAAAGATCCATTACAGTATGTTCTTACTTTTTATTAATGACAATAAAATTGTCTTCGCAATGATAGCAAAGGCTAATTTGGCGTGAAATTCCATTTAGAACCGTAATCGCGACGACAGTAACAACAATTTACCATTCGTTGGCCGCTCCGTCGGTAACTTTTTTTCTGGTACAAATTTTCGCCAACGCGGTAAATTCGCGCTTCGGGCTCCGATTATCGACCAGCTCTTCGTCGTCGAAGATGCTGATGGACATTTAGCCCCACAAAATCGTTCATTAAAACAGAGCGGGGCGAAACGGCCTATCTTTCCGAATTGTTGGCGCGACACGGGCCCGTTTCGCCCTGCCCTCCTAATGGAAAATTCTATTAAACTAACCCTAAATATCTTCGTCGGATAAAAACGATTGATCATCAGACCTTTCACAATTTCACGATAGGTTCAACGTATTTGTCGATAAATACATTTTTCTAAACGCCTTCTCGAAATTTACTTCGACGAACTTGGCGCATTTATTTTTCTTCCTTCGTTTCTCGACTGTAACGTTTCTAGCCTCCCTAGGCTTGTTTCGACGAAACTTTGGTCCAAATTACACACGGCCTACAAATTACATTGAACAAAGAAAAAATCAATCAATTAAATTTAATTCGAATAACATTTAATTATCGCGAATTGAGCGATTGTAAACGATGCATTGTATTTAATTACGAATTACATTTCATAAAAATATTATTTTATCAAATTTAATTCGAACAATGTGTAACATTTTTTTAAATTTATGTATACACACATACACATCTCTCGGTATTACATTTTTCGAAGCGTGTGGCTAAAGTAATTGACACGACGAGACAACGCCGCTCCCCAAATTCCATATTGCCCCACCTTTGAACACCCATAGATTTAACAGCTTCGAGTCAAGCGGGATTATCGTGAATTGAGCAAGTGTAAACGATGCAGTAAATCCCTTCACGCACGGTCCGTGCGCCTTTGTGTTTAAACTACAAGCGCCGAAAACCCTTCCGCAGAGTTTCCGAAGGGACGGGGTTCGGTCTGTGTTTATGTACACCGTAGTCCCATAGGGCTCTCGGAGGCTCATCAAATCCCGATGACAAAACGATCCTGGTGCGTATCATCCCGGCCGGTGTTGCGCCACTTTGCAGCCCATCCCCCCCCCCCCCCCCCCCCCGCCCTCCCCCCCTCCTCCCCATGTATACACGCACTCCCTCCTCGCACCCCAGGGAAAAACAACCCCTCGACATATGCCGCACGCGTGCGTGTGCGTAACACTCACGCCAGAAATCCAAGCCGGAGACCAGTGGCGAGAAAAAAAAAGCACTGTCGCATCGGAAAGAACGAATTTCAATGCGATAAGCCGACACATCTTGCCCTGGGGATTACCGAGTCATTCGAGATTCGCAGTTTTTTTTTTTTTTTTTTTTTGGGAGAAAAATTCGAAGGGCGTGATCGTCCGGTTTGATTCTTTGATCGATTGCTCTCGGGTTTTTTTCTTTTTTTTTTATGGCAAAAATACTTGGAGCTGTACACAAGGTATTGCGAATTTTTTGTGATTCGGCTCGATGGATTTGGATTTTTTTATAATTCGTTTATTAACGGATTTCTCCTTGACCAGAATTCGAATACAGAAGTTTCTCGTAACTACTTAGATTGTCCGATTTGATTTTTTGATCGACCGCCCTTAATTAATTTATTCATTAATTTTATTTTGATTCATTGCAGCAGCAAAATACTTAGAACTGTATACAAGGTGTTACCAATTTTTTTTTATGATTGTGCTCGATGGATTTCGTTTTTTTTTTATTGCGTCAAGAAAGTACTTTAAAGTTTATGTAAGGTATTGACCAACTTTGGCTTACTCAGTTCCTCAGTTTTTAAGTTTTTTTTTTTTTTTGCTTTTTTTTAAAATTCATCGACTGACCGTGCTGCATATGAACACGTATGAAACGCGTGCGTACAGTACATAGAAAACGGCGAGTGGGGCGGGAGGGGGAGGGGGGAGGGCTTCGTTCACCGACGGACCAATCATATTTTAAATATTCAAGGTACGAGATTCGGAGCCATTGCGAGTATCTGAGCAAAACCACGGTTCGTGCGCCTCGAACGGTAGAAACGATATTTCAGATCGTTTCATCCCCCTCCCGTGTTACTTCACCCCCTCTCTCCATCTCACACCCTCACTCGCTCATCCGAAGACCTTTTCAACCCTTTCCTATCATCGGCTAATTTATTAATTTTTTCATAAATATTTCGATCAGTTAATTCAAAATCATTTTTTGAATTCGACATAATAAATTATTATTTAAATGACATAACATAATATAATATAGCATAACATAATATAATATATTTGATCTATTCACTGTATAAAATTCTGTTTGAAAATTGACGGACGGTATTGAAAACTTTTTTACATAAACTGTTTCTGAAATGTCCGTCGATAGATTTGTAAATTTAATATCTGCAATTTTTATTTTCCAAAAAAGTACATTAATGTTCAATTAATGTAAGCAACGTAAGCAAATTTCAAGTTCCAGCGTATGAAATTTGCAATTTATTTTTACCGTGTTATTGTGACGATTTTTTGTTAACGAATGGAGTTGAGATAATAATTACGCGGGTCACGATGTCCCTGCGCGCTCGATTAATTTTATCGCGACCCCATTCCCGTTTTTGTCACCCCTTTGACCGGTGCTAATATTTTCGTTGACTGCTGTCGCTGACCGACAGCGGGTCCGGATTAACTCGTTCGACAAGTGTACAACCGTGCGAGGGGCGAGAGACAATTTCTCCCTTCGGCAGTGTCGATCCCTCGGGTGACAAAAAAAAAAGGAAAAAATAATAAACTCTCGTTATTTATATCAATAATGCAGCACGCCTTATGCCTCTCGTGATGCGTTCTGGCTCGGCTCCTCGAGAGCCCACCAGCAGTGGCACAGAGGGAAAAATGATTAATCGATCAACGCTTTCGCATCTCTACTTACCACTCGACGAATCATCACTTCAATCTCCTACCAGTCAAAAAGAATATCTGAAATAATTGGTTTTTATTGTCGAATATTTTTATTAAACGTTTCAATCGGTTAACAAAAGAAAACTTAAATTGAAACCTTCGCTTACCTTGTTTTTGATCTGCGCACAGTAAATATAATTATTTGTAACGTTCCAATGAGCAAAAAAAAAAAAACATCACAATTTCAACTCGATAACGACGAATTAGAAGTTGTATAAAATATTAGATTTTTTTTTACGTTTCGATTAGTTAATAAAAAAGTGAAAGTTAAATTTCCACTCACCATGGCTTTGATCTGTACACAGTTAAGTGTAATAATTCGTATCGTTACAATTAAAAAAAAAAAAGATCATCGCATTAACCCAATAACGACAAATTGCAGGTCGCAAGAAATATTTAACTTTATTAACGTTTCGATCAACAAAAACTAAATAAAAATCATAATCTTAACTCGATCAGGACGGATTATAAGTGGCATAAAATATTCGATTTTATCAACGGTTCGATCAGTGAAACAAATAGTCGCAATTGAGATTTCCTTTTACTATAAATAGAATTATTTTTGTCGTTTCAATCAGTAAAAAAAAAAAAAGAAGAAAAAAAATCGTCGTGTTAACCCAATAACGACGAATTACAAGTCGGGGTACAGTAGCTCGTCGAATAAATAATGAGCATGAAATATGGAGAAGATACGAGGCTGCTTTTTTCCTCTCCTTTTTCTCTTTCCCTCGCGCTCCCCTCGAGCCACCCGTGCTCGGACTGATTCGCGAATACTTTTCATCCCTCTGGTGTGCTCCGGTTCATCCCTCCTAATTCGGGGAAACGACTGCCATAAAGCGAAATCAGAGTTCCGGAGGGTTCAGGCTGGCTGTCCATGCCAGCGGCCTCGAAAAATTTCCTTACCCAGAACCGGAGAAAACAGAGTTTGTATAGTATATACATATACATACATACATACCTACCTACATACATACATATATATACATATACACATATTTGTTAGTGGGAAGCTGGGATCTCTCACTTCGAGACTCGTCGGAGATGCGGAACTGCACCTTCGGGTTTAACCCTCCTTCCCCCCTCCATCCTCATTTCGAATTGAAGTTGTCTTATTTCTCTTCTTGCTCTTTTATCCCCCTCCGCTATCAAGCGGAATACACGATTGAGTCTCGTACTCACCTTTTCACTTTTTTCCTCAGCGCCTCGGAGGTCAAATATTTTTTAAATTGAATCGATTTGAATTAAATTGAATTGAATGGAATTGAATCCAATCGATTTGAATTAAATTGAATTGAATCCAATCGATTTGAATTGAATTGAATTGAATCCAATCGATTTGAATTAAATTGAATTGAATCCAATCGATTTGAATTAAATTGAATTGAATCCAATCGATTCAAATTAAATTGAATTGAATCCAATCGATTCAAATTAAATTGAATTGAATCCAATCGATTTAAATGAAATTGAATTGAATCGATTTGATTTGAATTGGATTGAATTGAATTGAATTGAATTGAATCGAATCGAATCGAATCGAATCGAATCGAATCGAATCGAATTGAATCGAATCGAATTGAATCGAATCGAATCGAATCGAATCGAATCGAATCGAATTGAATTGAATTGAATTGAATTGAATCGAATTGAATTGAATTGAATTGAATCGAATCGAATCGAATCGAATCGAATCGAATCGAGTCGAATTGAATCGAATTTCGTAATAAAAAAAATAAAAAAACTAATATAGCATCAGCATGAGTTATAAATGTTCAGATGCATCGATACCAATATATCCTGTGGCTGTGCCAAGCAGACGGAAAATTCCTCCCACCGCGCGATTTCCAAGGGGGTACGGGTATTTCCAGGTCCGCCAATCGGCAACGCCCTGGCGACGTTTTCGCTGATACAGGGTAGAAGCCAGCCCCGGAGTCGCTGAACGCCGGGGCTCGGCGATGCGACGGAGCGCCGATCTACCCTCCGCCCGAACCCCTTCGGGCACCCTCGCGGCAGCCAGTGCTGCGCGAGGCCACCCCGCAGTATTGACCCAATCTTCGTCGTCGTCAGCGACGAAGAACAAGGGGGATGAAATCCCGTAACGGAGATGAGACGGGAAAAGCAGCTATGGCTGCCGGAGCAAAGAAATACGAAAGGGCGACACGCCTCGCTCTCTTCCGCTCACCGAACACAAAAATTATACGAGAATTTCGGCTCGTTCGGATAAACAACGATAAAAAAATTACGAGCAACGTTATATGAACGACGAATTCGATTGTTCGGAATCTAATGAACGATTCTCTTCCCGTCCATCCTGGTAGGCCGGTCGTAAGGACTATATTACTTACCGTACGTCATAAACGGTCGATAAGTATATTTAAAATATATCAAGAATACATCGAAAGTATATTAAATAAAAAAATTTTCGCGAAAGTGAATCGAAACATAAATTACATGCTCTTCATACACGCGAAAGTATATATATTTTTAATAATCGCTCCAATATACAACACACAAATTATTTCTAAAAAGTTTCGCGCAAACTATATCCACTGTACGAAGATCTTTAATTTAATTTTTGTTCCTTCATTTTCTTTATCTCTTACATTTTTTTTTTTAAATAATCAAAACGGTATAACGATATAATAAGCGAAGTTTCCGTATTTGTGGAGGTACGTGGGTCGGGTATAGCGGCGGGAGGTGGCGAGGGAGCGCGGAGTATGAGAGGATGTTATAACAGAGGTATAGAGCGTAAGGTAAGGGATGAGAGAAGCTCGTAGGTAGAATATAGCAGGCGAGAGATCAGGGGTCGTAACAGCGCGGTGCCCAACGCCTTATTGCTTACCCGCTGCACCCACTCCACCACCACTACCCTTAACACCTTCGCCAACCTCCGTGTGCCAAAAAGGCTGGGGGCGGGATGGGCGGGGGGGAGGGGGGGGGGGGAACAAGCAAGTAGTAGCATCGTCCCGTCGGGGTTATCTCATCCATGCTGCACGCCATGCCTGGATACAACCCGAGCCTTTATGTAGGTTCCATGTGCTCGTGTATTATTTACCTGAGATTTCGCGTTCCAGCTCATGTACGGGGAGCGCCGAAGCGCCCGTGTATTTATCTTACCGTGCCCCGTGCCCCGTGTATTATGTTCCACGAAGGACGCGCAGGTATTGTTCGCAGAGAAAACTAAGGGGAACGAGTGAGAGGATTTTTCGTGGCCAACGGTTGGTCCGTCGAGAAATATGCACGGAAGCTTTTTTGTAGAGAACTTCGTGCTCTAGAAAAAAGGTCCTTGGACCATGTACCGTCGAATGCGAGGTTACAGAGTTTGAAGCGAATTTAAGGGTCGGAAGACGGAAGAATTAAAAATGCGATTTTCATGGGAAATGTTGATCTTACGGAAAATATCATCGTAAGCTTTTTTTGTGGAGAATTTTGTGCTCTAGAGAAAAGGTCCTTAGACCGTTTACCGTCGGATGCGAAGTTAAGAAGTTGGAAGCGGATATTATGGGCGGAAGGCAGAAAAATTAAGAATACGGTTTTCAATGGGAAACGTTGATCGCACGGGAAATATGATCGGGACCTTTTTTGTTGAGAATTACGTGATCCACAAATGAAGTCCTGTGCGTGTTGTTAGTCGGATACCGCGTTGACGAGTTGAATGCGAATTAACTTTTCTTATTTGGTTTTTATTTTTTTTTATTACATCCACGTACACACGCGCTTATTTAATTACTGTGCACATAAAGAAAATACATAGAACTTATTAGCCGGCGCACGGGAGTTTATCGCGCCTCGTATATCCCGCGTTTACGAGGAAACGCTGGCGTCTAACTCGAGATTAGCGCCGGGGCTGCGTCCGTTAAATGTTCGACTACGGAAAAAAAAAATGCCAAGGTTCATTAAGGATATTTTAAAATGGACATTTAAATATCATTTCTTAAGGATATTAAAAAAAAAAATATATATATATATATTGAATAACAATAATTGTCTGCTAAGCCGAATTTTACAAACGCGACCGTTCACTTCCAAGCTTCGGCTCGGACTGTGGTGTGTCGTACTTTAGAAAGATTTATCGACACTTGCACGAACCTTAGCGCCGACACAATTTTTTAATAAATATTTACGGCATATTTACGTAGGTACACTTGGTGGCGTTTTGCTTAATTCGCTTGAAAAATCTTTAATTTCACTTGGTGGGAAAATGTCGATTTTTGCGCACGCTTTGCGTGCGAAAATCCCCATTTTCACACCTTGTGAAATAAAATTTTGTTCGACACTCGTGCTAAAAACGTTTTCTGAACCCGTGTGATTGCAACACTTGCCTTCGGCTTGTGCTGCAAACTCACACTCGTCAAAAAAAGATTTTTCGCACTCGCATCGAAACGTACTAATTTCCTAACACATGCACGCAAAATTCCGCTTTCCGTTCCTGTGAAGTGTGCTCCGAAAGTCACTTTCTCGCATCGCGTGCGGGAAAAATACCGCGCATGCGTACAAACGCAATGTGGTATTTTTTCCCGCACTAGAGCGGAAAAGTGCCTTTTTACGCACACTTCACGGGAACGGAAAGCGTGTTTTTGGTGAATTTGTTAGGAAAAATTATGTGAATGGCATGGGCGTAGAAAAGGGAGTTCTGACTCGTGTGAATGAGATTTGTGTGAATGGCGTTTTCACACCCGTCAAGAAATCCCTTTCCTGCGACCTTGCCATACACACAACTATTTTGAGGAGTGTTAGGCGAAAGCGATACGAAAACTTCAATTCTTAACTTTTACGAAAAAGCTACCGGAAAATTTCAATTTTCAACTATTTTTTTTTAAGTCCCTGCGTCTCTCTGGCGCAATATTCTTCGCGTTGGTATGTACCTCGGGTATAGGGCGAGTTCGGCAAGCGGTATTATGAGAAAGGGGGTCGGTTGCGAAACGTAGAGGAGGAAGGACGGAGGCCGCGGTAACGCCTTACCCCCGACTAATAAGTTTCATCCCCGCGTAGTGAGCACCAATTATGAACTCTCGGCGGGGGTGAGGGCACATAATTAAAAAATATAATTTTCCACCTCTTTCGCACCGATATTACGTCGGTTGCTGCAACGATCCGCCGTGCGCGGAGGGAAAACTCGAGCTTCCCGGTTTCATCACCCTCCTTGTCGCTGTTCAACCTGTGTAAGTGTGAAAAAAAAATTCGAATGAATTAATGCCTGATACCGTAATTATAAATTAATTTGGGCGCGATTTTTTTTTTGTTTCCTCGATTATTTATCGAACTTAAGCTCTGACGAAGAGATAAAAAATTTAATTGATTTAATTAATTTCAGACGAAGGATGTCCTATATATTATATATTAATAATCTTAATAATTTATTACAATTTATATTTTTCGGTATGAAATATTGAATCGGGTAAGGATGTTTACGGATTTAAAAAATCATTTCATTTTTTCAATGTGATGTTATTTTTCATTTTTGCACGTAAAAAAATGTTTAAATCGGCTTTTCTACATCCACTTTTATACTCGGAGCCGAGAATATTTCCACGAGATCAGAATTGGGGGTGTTTGGAGGTATTTTTTTGTTACCGAGGAGAACATAATTTTAACATTCTTTTGGCAAAAAATGATGTAAATTTTTTATTAAAAAAGAAAAAGTAACAAAAAAATTGTCGAAAATCGAGCTTGTTAAACTGTTTGTATGTCGACTTCATTTACCGAATCATCGAACCCGATCAAATTTTTCCACCGTTGTTTGAAACTGACGGTTCTGAAAAAATTATGGTCGATCATTTTTTTTGCGGTAAATTTGATATTCTACACATAAGGCCCTGTGCCTTCGCATACCGTCGGACTTTGCATTAACGAGTTATAAACGAGAGAAGAAAATTGCTGAGACGATTCGATGAGTCGTGCATCTGGTGCACTCGAGCCGAGTGAACATTTTTTGACGCACGTATGCAGAGAAGAACAACGAAGAGAGCTCTCGAAAGATCGTGCGGGATAAATGGTAGTCGGCGTGTGAAAGCTTTACGACGTGCCGACAAGCCTGGCGAAAGCTCGACGACGCCGGAGATGAGAAGTGGCTGCGTGTGTGCAACAGGCCGACAGCTGTAACTTCAGACGTCTCTTCTGACACACAGATATTTCAGTAATTTTTTTCAATCGATTATTGCACAGTTAAATAATTTTCTTTTTTACCGAAACTTTGGGCTCAAGTCGCACCCAGAAAAAAAATTGATTCGACGGCCACCGTTTATTTGACTTGAGCAAAATATTTATTTGATTTAAATGAATATTTATTTTGATTAAGTGAATGGTTTTGATTAAGTGAATGGTATATTTTTTTTCATCAAATGAATATTTATTTAAATCAAATAAATATTTTACTTAAACCAAATAAAGAGTGGCTGTCAAATAAATTATTTTTCTGGGTGCGAATTACTGCTGAAGGTGTTTGCTATTAAGTCTCGTTTGAATGAGCGAATGAGCGAAAAAAATTATGAATATTGCTTTTTTTTTGGGGGTTTTTTTTAACGGTTTGTGCTATTAGTTTTGTGATATTAGTTTTTTTGTGGTCAAAAAAAGTAGTTAGTGCTTGCCATCAATTTTCAAGTCATCGATCTAAGACTTTCTGAGATGAAACGCGTTACTACCGATGTGAATCGGCTCGAAATAAATTTGACACTAAACTTCGCTTGAACCGACAAAAATATATGAAAATTTACGAGGTCTTGGCTTTCTTGCGATAAAAAAAATCATTTGTGCTTGCTGCCGCTCGCGCAGTTTTTCAAAACTATTTTTCGGACGGAAATGAGATTGGCGTCATTGGTGCCGCTGTGAAAACTCTCGTTGTAGAACTCTCGCTTCATGAAAGTCATTAGACGCTCCGGGAGGTTCGAGCAAGAGGGATGGCGAGTATAGAGACCTTAATAATATCCCTCGCCCTCGCTTCATACCCTCCTCGCGCGCCAAAGTTTATAATCGAGTTAGGAAAATCGGGTGAGATTAACTCATCCCACTTGGCGGAGGAGCGACCGAGCAGCCCGACCTGCTTCGCGACTCTCCTCGTCGTGCTTGATTAAATTAGGGGATCATCGCGCGAAATTAGAGATATTAAATTCACGAAATTTACAACTTTCATCCCCTACATCCGCAGCACGGATGCGCTCATGTACTATGTGTTAAATCGCGAGTCGCGATCGGTGTGGATCGTTGGATCAAAACCGATCGATATTTTCTTCAAAACGGAGATGTCTACGAAAAATATGCATACGACCTTTTTTGTAGTAAATTTTATGCTGTACAAATAAGCTTCTATACATCTAAAGCCTCAGACCAGCGATTAAGGAGTTACATTCAAAAACAGATGAATAGTCCGACCTCAGCAATTCCACAAACCGTTCCGAAGCTAATTAAGTGTTTTTCTCCTCAACCGCCATACTTACGAGAAATATGCATTCAGCCTTTTTTGTAGTAAATGTTGTCCTCTACAGAAAAGCTTATATGCATCTACACACTTAAATAAACGATTAACGAGTTACATGCAGAAACAGATCAACGGACCCCACTCAGGAACTCCACAGACCGTTTCCAAGCTAATCGAGAGATTTTCTTTCCTCATACCTACTAGACATATTCCCATAATCATCATCGAACCTGCTCTACAGCTCCACAAAAAGTGCATCTCAAAGAAATTCGCTGGGAGCAACCGAAGCTCCATTGAACCGCCTCTCGACGCAGGTACGGTCTAATTATCATAACTCGCATCGGGTCGACTCTTCGACCTTAAATTTCTCCGCTTCTCGTTTACAGCCGCCAATCCACGAAAATCGCAATTTATAACGATCCAAGATGACAAGCCTGTCACCGTGAAGGGATAGTATTCGCCGACGGTTGTGAATCAACTCGTTCCGGGCAATTATCGTCTCTTCGGTTCGCCCCTACCCAGTCCAAAGTTGCGTACAACTGTATTATCGCAGTCGATGCAATACCGTCTCGACTGACGGGCACTGTCGGCGTCGGATGGCAATAATAAAATTATTGCGTCAAGGTCCGAACGGAGGGTTGCGCCGACGAAATACAGCCCGTAAGGGACGAGTTACACCCGAACAGTATATCAAGAGAGTGCAACGAGGAGTTAACCGGACACGGTATGGGTTGAGAAAATTCGGGACCGAAAAGGGGCAGCGCGACCAGTCGCGGACCAAAATTGAACGCTACGGAAACTCGGGGAAGGAAAGGGCTTTTTCGAAAGGCTCGAAAACTATCCCGAAATCCTTCGGTACAATAAAATTTTTGTATCTCCGCACCGAAAGTATATGCAATATTTTTGTTACGGTACGAGCATTAAGAATTGCCCAAAATTTTATACTCCGACATGTCGGCTCATTGTCACTATCCGGGGCCCCACTCAACAGTTTAACGAAGCGATATAACCCGAGGAGGGCATAAAGTCGGATAGAGACGGACTCATTGTACGGTGGAGAACGAAGAGGGCGTCTCTCGCCCCCGAGGAATCTTTCCTCGGAGCGCGAGAGACGGAGGCAGAGAGCAGAGAGAGGCTCTAATGGCTTTATTAATATATTGCGCTTCCCTAACTGTAAAGCCGCGAGAGACCTGCGGGAGAAGAAAAGTCACGGCTTTTGGAGCATGGTCTTTGGGGCGAGCCACGACCGAACCGGGGCCGAACTTTGGGACCTACGGACTCAAAATTTTTCGCCGCAGACATGGCCTTCCTACATCATTTCTCGGTCGCTACCGAGATTCCTGATGGCCCCGCAAATTCCGTCTTACCTCTCGAAAGCTGCGCGAGAAAAATCGAAAGTTTCGATGAGTGCCTATCAGAGCGGGAAACTAAATTCAGTTGTGATACATTTTTATGTCGAAAGAGAAATTATTAATACTGAAATGAGAATCTCGATTTTGAAATGAGAATTTTAATTGTGAAATGTGGATCTTGATTTTGAAAAAACAAAATCTTCATTTTGAGAAAAAATATAAAAATGCTTGTTCGAACTGAAAAATGCCTTTTTTTTTCTGTCTATATGGAAACACCGTCGTAATACAAATGTGCGAAAAAAGGAGTTGAACATTCGAAAGAAGGTTTGGATTTTTACATTTATTTTTTTCGACAAAGTGGATCAGTGGGCAAAATGGATGACTGGATAGGTCGGTAATAGCGCATCTTCGTTCGTGAGACAATTTGTTTTTTGTCTTCAATAACTCCGGAAATAGAAGCGGAATCCCTCTGGAGGAGAGTCCGACTCGATCGTTTTACGTACCTCTTAAGTGCCTCGGCTAATTTCATTCTAATCTCGGGCACTTTGTGGGCTCTTCTTTGACACCCATCCCCGCTGGTCTATATAGCTCAGCCGGATAGAAGTACAAGCTGCCGGTGCTTCTTAGTTTGTCCCTTTTAAAAAAGCCCATCAACCTCCTGGACTGTGGGATATTCCCTGCGCGCACCCTGTAAGACACTTCCGGGGCGCGCAGAGTGGATTCTCGAGTACTCGCTACTTGGATTCTGTTTTTTTTCCTTCCTCCTCGCTTCCGCATCCGTGTAACAAAAAGTGGATTAGACGAAAAACGAGAACGAATGGCAGTCGCAGGAGCTTGTAAAAAAATAAATCTTCGGTATTATTGTCAGCGTCGCTTAGTTAAAACTTAATCACGGTTAAAACTAAATCACGGAACTCAACGCCGTTGAGTTCCGTGATTTAGCGCGAGTGCTGACCAAACGAGCGACTTTGATTGATCCTACCTTCGAAACCAGCTACCGAATTCAAATGATGGCGAAGTACTTTTTTGTAGCAAATTTCATCACTTATAAAAAAGGTCCTATGCCTCTACGATGTCAGATGACGCGTTAAGGAGTTACAAACGAAACAACGCAAAGAGCCTTCTCTGGGGAGTCGGTAGATCGTTTCGATACAAACCAGCGATTTTCTCGAAAACCATCGTGCCTAGGAACAATTGTCAAGAGACCATTCTGATAGACAATCAAAATCTCCACAAAAAACGTCTCCTGTAAAAATCCCGTACGAGCAACCGGTAAACAGATAAATGGCTTAGAACACATTGTCGCGGACATCAGAAACAAAATGAGCTTCTACGGCTCACATAAAATCATTTTACACAGATGTGCATGTGGTAAATATTGGACGGAGATAATTTTCTTTCAACTCATATGGATTCACTTGAGGAGCCGTGAACGAGTTTTACGCTTCGTCTTTTTTTTTCATATCGTGACTTATCAACCCACTAACATAACTCTCACACGCTTCCCTGCGATCTTCTTCCCCCCGTTCTTTCTTTCACTGTGGAACTTATCGCTCGCCACTGGGAGGTATAAAAAATTCGGTAGGAAAGGACGAGTATCGTGAAAAGGCTCGAGGGGGGGGGGGGGGGGGGCACGGGAATATACCGGGGACACTCGAGATTCGAAGTAGCCCGGACAGAATTTACGATATCAGAGAATCATGAGATCGAATTTGTTTCTTTTATAGGTCCGACCTCCGCACCTGGTACCGCCCGTTGAATTATTTTTCACGATGGGAAAACAGTTTCGAGGAAGCAAAAAAAAAACAAAAATGGAAGGAAAATAAAAATAAAAAAAAGAATTTCAAGTGTCAAGTGAAAGACGGAAGTGAACGATGCTGGCTCCGGTGGCGAAGTCGGGCGGCGAGCATGAAAGAATTTTCGTGAGAACGTGAGAACCTCGACGCTAATTGAAACACCCAACGCCGGTAAGTCTCTCTTTTTCGTCTAATTTCCTCCGCCGCGAGGTCTCCGATAAGGAACCATCATAGCCGAATTTTTACAAATTTCCCAACGAAACCATTGTTTTATTTTTCCCGATCCAACAATGGATTTACGGAAAGTCAATATATTTTTGTGTATTGTTTAAACTAAAAATTTCGTATACGACCGTTCCCTCGTGGACGCGAATTAGGGACCGAAGTGTAACGGTGCGATCGTGTTCGATCCGGGGTCAATAAAGTTGGTTCGACTTTTGCACGGCGTCCTCGGAGCCCTTTGGGCCAGGTCTCCAGTGTTCTACTTAATCGGATTAGCGGGGACTTCGGGTCGATTGTTCGCGTACCATTGTCATTCTATGTCGTTGACCAGGCAAACCCGGACCGGGAATCGAAGCGCGCCGAGCTCGCGTATACCCTCCCCCCCCCCCCCTCCTCCCCCTTCCGCCATTATGTTTTTCATACTTAACAGGATTAACGACCGAACGATCATTGCAACGAATGACCTGAAAGTATAGTTGCTTCGTACAGTGAAATGTCCCACATGCTGCTCAAGAGTAAGTTAAACACCTCCTTTCCGGCCAATGTGTGCTCGGTCGGTATCGAAAACTGTAATCGACTTTTTTCACGGATTCTGGCATGTAAGGTCGAAAAAAAAGTGTCATCGTAAGCTGACATGTGATACGTCTTCGATGATACTTTTCTTTTCAGGCTAGATATCACTGTCCGTGAAAAAAGTTGATTGCGGTATTCGTTACCGACGGTATTTCACCTGCTCTTAAGGCGATGCTGGACAAGTTTTTTTAACTCCTTAGTTACATTTTTTACCGATGAAACTAGGCGATTTCTTAGTTTCAATTTAGAATTGTTAGTTGAACTTGGTTAGAATTGTTTAGTAAAAATTGGTCAGTTCAACAATTTTCACAACACTATCTTTGAGCTATGAAAGTATTTCGTTTGAACAACTACATATTTATTTGAACGCCCCTGCCCGAATCTTTGGTTGATTCAACCGAACTTTTTAAGCGTAACCACTCGAAGCTCGCGACCCATCGGCAGCCTTTATATACATATATATTAATATAATAGAACATATAGTCCATATATAATTCTACAATAATGGCACTATGGGCCAAAAACGCCCCCAAAGGAAAAATCGATGGTTGAAGCCAAATCAATCTATACACGCCTCGCAATAAAGTAGAGACCACCGAAATACCAGCAGCGGAGCGATGCAGAGGCGCTATCATGTTGTATATCTGTACCTACGTAGCCGAGAGGATAGTATTGATTAACTCGTAAAGCCAGTGCGTAAAGCTAGTTACCGGTGCGTTACAACCGATGAGATTCGGATGGCGAGGGGGAGAGGGGGGGGGGGACATTTGGGGGGGGGGGGGGGGGGGGTTCGAGCAGGGATGCTTGGACACGGATGCAAGATTAAATTAGGAGCTTAATTAAGCCGTTTAATCAGCTACATGATTGCAACCGCACACGCCTGCATCGCGTCTCTCCAATTATACGACAGAACGCCCTTGGCAAAGTTTTCCATTGAGCGTTTAGTGGTAATTAATGGTATCGAAAGGTAATCAATGGGATCCTAATGGAAATTCATGGGGAGAATTGAAGCGGTACTTTTTACCATTCGTTCTTAATGGAACTCCACTGGCAGATCAATGGAAAATTTTAAGTGGTACATTTTCGATCCGTTAATTCACAACAGTGGCTGCGAATTTACGGATCGAAATTATTTATGAACAATGCGAAACATTTTTCGGTAGCAATCACAGCTTTTTGCTTCCTCATAAAGGAAGCTTTTTTTTTATTTGTATAGTCTTTTTTTATTTATATGACATACAGTCTTTTTTTACCCTGAAAAATGATAAAAATAAGTGCAAGGACCGATTTATACAAATGTGTTTTTCGCAAAGGCAGTAAAAAAAGAAAGACATGGATGGGCAACAAAAATAAGAAATAAGATTGTTAAAAAAGATAGTTTCGTTTATCGAGGCAATTAACGACTCTCCGGACTCGTCCTTTGTCACTGGTGGATCACAATTATTCATTTTACCGTCCCGTTCAGAGTTCATCTTCGCGTATTTCGTGCTTTTTTTATTTTACATCCCATTCTCACTTCCGCAGATGACGCTGCCCCGGCTAGGGATTTTTTTTCAAACCCCGGCTTTACGAGGCGTGGTAAAAATGATAATAAAAAAATGACCGACGTAGCAAGGACAGAGTGTCGTATAATAATCACGCTTTTTTCGGTGACCTGACGGAGAAAAAAGGACATTTTTATTACGCCGATCGGGATCATGTTTTGGGACATTGAGCATTTTTTTTTTAGAAATCGGTGATTTTTAACCAAAAAGCCGACAGGGTGTCTTTCTTGACCATGCCCTTTTGGCCATTTTAATCGATGTATATAGAAGATAAAATAAATGTTTTGTATCTCCATCAAGTAACTCGCATTTTTGTCCCGTGGATGACAACTAACATCTGAGACATTGTGTAAAAATATAACTTTTCATGCAAATATCCAGCACTCAACATATAGGGCAGACCGGGGCAAAACGGGGACGCCAATCGCCAGCTTATCGCGCTACCGCCTCCAAATTTAATACGAAACCCTCGTAAGAAGCGATTTTTTTTCGTAATTATTATTATTATCTGTTTTTGTTAACCGTGAAAAATATTGACCTTTCATGCGTGTATTGAAACAGTCGTGTAATTTTGAAACTTTCGTGTTCTCTCTCGCTGATTTATAGTTAGCGAATTATCTCTAGTTTCGGTGATTTTCAATAGATCGCGAGGTAAAGGATTAGGACAGGGTTCGTCACGGTGGGGGGTTGAGAAACGCGAAATTATAATGTGGTCAGTGGATCGACCGAGGTGACTCTCACGGACGAAAATTCGAACGCTCGGTAAGGATATTGAAAATCAGTGAGAGAGGTCGGTGCTTGGCCTAAGTGACTTTTCAACCACCGGTTCTATCGGTCAAATATCCATCGTCAACACCATACACAGTCGCCCCCCCCCCCCACAATTTGCCTTTTGTGTGTACTCTTTTGACTTCAAACCCTCGCTTTCGTGCGGTGGTAACTCGGACCGTAATTAAGTTGACGCACGAGTCGCAGACTCTTTCCTATACATACCACATACCTTATTATTATTATCTTCATTGTCGTTACTATTATTTATTCAATTCCCCGTACGAAGGAAAACAATTAAATTCTTATATATAGCATTTTCGAAAACGTGCATCTATACGTATTTTTTCAAATGTCCCTTATTAAAAACAAAAAGTTTACTAACAAATTTGATGTTGCGGGAAACACTTGCAATTTATGCATTTTTTAATGATTATTTTAACCTTGGAAAGCTTCCGATACAGGCGAATAAAAGTCAGATATGAACGACCGAATTACACGGTGAGCGTATCCATTAACTTGGTACATTCCTTTTACTAGAACGACAACAAAAATTGTAGTAAATTCACCGGGACATTTAAAATTGGTTTCGAAATGCATACTCATGACTCTCGTGACACATGACTCGATTAGACCCGAAGTATTGTAGAGAAAAAATAAAAAGTTGATGATCATGTTAATTTGACAAGTAAAGATTGGAAAGGTGTTTGAGACATTGGGAAGGGAAGGAAGGTGGGGCGGGGCGGGGTGGGGCGGGGGGAGGGGGGGGGGGTCCGAACGATTATGTTCTATTGTTAATAGAGTGTATGCTCGAAAAATTCTGACATTTCCGTCGCATTGTCATCGATAATCTAATAATAAAGTCAATTTTTGGCGAAGCGAATGAAGTTGTGGGATTGGGTGGATTTGGGTAAGAAAAACGGTCGAAATTGGCGCCCGACGCACCTCAAGGGTTTCGATCCTCCCTTTTTCTCAAAACAATGAAGCCCAACATTTTGGCCTTCTAAGTTGAGCAGGACACTATTGTCGAAATATATATATATATATATATATATATGTATATATAAATATCCGTTATTTGTCGAACGTGATAAATGTGTAAATTTGCCTGACCAAGTTATAGGAATTTCGTAGCTTTACCGGGAACCAGGTGAATCGACTATATTGCCATTCTACTCGTTAGGACCATCGTAAAATTATGAAAAATTTTCAATGAACCAATAAAAACCCTTTGCCAGCTTCAATGGCACTCTATTATCGTTCAATTTTCAAGCGGGGAGGCAAGCGTTTTTGGGAATGGAGGGATGACATATGTACAGATTTTTTAAAGTCAAAAACAGATGTTTTTTCACATTTAAGATAAGCTTAGACTGAAATATTCTTAGCGTCATCGCTACATTTTTAATCAGCACTTATCTCTTAAGCGGCTAGACCAATCATTGCAAAACTTTCACGATATTCTCAGATGGCTGGTACAACTCTTCGTAAATTTTCTCAAATCTTTTCCGATCATCGTACCACGATAAAATTTCTTCTATTATTTTGAGAATTCGTTAAATATTTCTCCTACCTCGTTAAATTGGTTATATCTCTTGAACGACCCGATGAAATGTTACAACATTTTTTACATCTTTAGAAATTTAATAAATTTATCTGAAATTTTTTTTTCAAAATCTTTCCATTATGATATTTGACTATCCACTCCGAAAAGGCGTTGTCTCTCGCATTCAGAGTCGGGCTTCAAACAATTAAGAAAAAAATAAAAATTGTATGTCCTATGTTTTTTTTTTTGCATTTTCGTATGTCCTACGTAAGGATATTGTTCTCGTCCTCGCACAACCCGAGACTGATATGTTTAGACAGCTTGTTTACCCGCCCACGGATCAGCAGAGCGCAGCACGTCGGGGATTATACGTGTAAATATATACGCAGAAACAACCGTGATGATCGGTCCGTCGTGGTGTTCGTGCATAGTTGGCTGCTTTGCCCAGCTCCATCAGGATTAGAGCCGAAGAGCCGCTCCGGCACTCCGCTAGGTCGAGACCCACGAATAACACGGGATTAACCGCCAAGTTTATCCGCTCGTTTTCACCTCCGGTATCCGTATAAAAACACGCATTATACCGGATAAACTGTCGCAATCAGGATTACTAATTGCGTGAAAACAGTCGACTCCACGCCCTCGCTTATCCCTCTTAACTCCCTCTGCACCTTGCGTCACCCTGGATTATCACAATTTCAAGTCAACAATTGGTTCGGGACTTTTTTTTTTTAAACTTAACTCTCTGACCACTTAGAGGTCATTATATTTAGGGCAGTACATATCTAGGACGGTTTTTTTTTTTCAAACCCTAATCCGTAAAATTAATCCGATTTCAATGAGTCGCGACTCATTTTCTTCGTCACAAGATGCTCCGCAAAGTCACTCAGTTACCTAAAAAAATGCATGTATTATTTATTTGTTATTATAGTATTATATATATTAATATGAATACAAATTTAATTAACTTAATTTTATCAGTGATTAATGATAAATCATTTATTAATGATGACGATGATTAATTACGACACGAATTTCAATGTCGGACTGTTGAATCAGTATTTTCTTTTAATATGACATTTTTTGATCAGTTCTTGGAGCGTCTTAAAAAAAAAAAAAAAAAAACTTGCTGTGATTCATTATAATCGGATCTGTGATGTGGACTTCGCTTCGTAAAAACTGCCGAAGCCACGTTAACGGTACGTCGGGGCGGCCCGAAGGGAGCGAAAGAGTTAAGTAAAGAATGCCCGAAAATATAATCCCGAAGAAATTATGACCATGATTTTGGGTGCAATATTAAAAGTACCGTTTGTCGCGGAGCGAAAGGGGTGAACAATTTCTGTTAATCCCAGCACGAGCCACGAGTGAAAGTTTATTCGGTATTGTTACACGCTTTTTTTTATTTCTTTCCATTCCACGTCCTTTCGCTCGTTTCTATTAGGCACGAACTACCGTCGCCCTCGCCCGGGAGTCAAAGAGTTTTTCAAACCTTTCTTTTTTTTGTTTCTTTTTTTCTTCAACCCCTTCGCTGCTCAATGCCCGAGCAGCGAATATCACGCTCGCCTCTCCGCCTTTTCCGGAGGCTAATAGTCGACGTTCCGAGACTAAGCGGATTTGAAATTGAGTGGAAACAATGAAAAAAAAATGTAGAAAAAAAAGCGAAGAAACGTTCGACGCTAAAGCCGACCCCTTTAGCGGCGACGAAACGAGAAAGGGTTGCGGGACTGTAAAATTTTCAAAAATGTTTCCATGTTTTTGCGGATTAACCGCGGGTCGGATTAAACGAACGCGAAGTTAACGCTACATTCACAGCAGGTACGGGCACGGAAAATCGAACCTCGAGTAGCCTCGGAGGTGAACTCGACGTGAAAAAGTTTGCATTAAAAAATATTGAGAAAAAAAAATATAAACGTTTATCAAAAAAGAATGAAAAAAGTATTTGCTAGAAATGTACGAAGATGGAATTTCATTTTTCGAAAAATAATAGTTAAGCGTATTTCCGTGTTAAAAAATATTTTAAAAAAACCATAATGTTTATTTTTAAAAATATTAAAAAATTATTTGTAAAAATTGACGAAGATGGACTTTATTTTTCGAAAAATAAAAGTTGAACGTATTTCGGTCTTTTTCATAGACTTTGCTGAACAAAAAATCATTTTTCCGTGTTTCGACGTGTTGTATATCATCTTTCTCGGCGGCCGTCGCTCCACTTTAAATATCTTTAGAGTCCGTCGGACGAAATATTTTTCCCGAGCGAGTAAAAGTGAGAGAAAAAAAAGTCGCCCCAAAATATCGGCGCAGCTGAGAGAAACAACGAAAAATCGTCCCGGTTTAAATCACCGTCGTATTTTACGCTTTTGGCGAAAATTGGGGCCCGCAAATAATAAATCCCTAAAATTCGTCCGCGAAGAACGTCGAAAAATCGCTCCGAGTGCCGGAATGAAAAAAGAAGGAAGGAAAAAAGGTGGCGCACCGTTTTTACGAAAATTCGTGCAATAAAAAATATCGATAAAGCGCGCAGCGAAGGTAACAGGGACAAAACAATATTTGCCGTAAGAATTATGAGGGTTCGGTACCGTTGCTCCAGTTTCGGTTTTCCACTGTCGGACACTCGTCCGAATTGTAATGTACGAAAATATTGCGTTACATAAACCGTGAGCCTCTCGTGCCCGCTCGCAGGTATGTCAAGACAGTTGCGTCGCACGAGGTCGATACCCCACGCAATACCGTAACGCAGTTTCCGAAACGGCAAAGAATACGATCAAGTTGGGAGGCTAATTGGATTATAGAAACCAAAGGGTTTATTTTCGGTGCCAATCGGCAATTTATTTTTATTTATTTTTATTTATCTTTATTTATTCTTATTTATTTTTATTTGTTCATACTCTTATTATTTTTTGTAGCCAAGACCTTTCAATCTGACAAGTCGATTACGGAATGGAAAAATTTGCTTCCTTCGTTATCGATAAGAGAACTTATTTCTGCATGCCGGGCACATCTTCCGTCAAACTGAATAATTTATTTTAACAAAACTTAAAAATTGCACAGTAATTTTTTACACCTTTATAAAGGCTTAAAAGAAAAACTTGCAAAAACTAAATTTACGAAATAATTTTCCTTTTTTCAAGTTCTACTTTTTTTTCGAAAAAATGTTACTGTGCAGAATAATATTGTGTTTCGAAAATGGTTTTATTGCCCAGCGTTGCGTATTGGTTCGCCGAGGGCTGACGCAAAGTAGCAGCAAGGAGAGCTCTGCAGAGGGCGCTCGCCGCTCCGTGAAACGGTGAAGAAATAAGAAATAAGAGGAGGAAGATAGCTTGCAGAAAAGATCGTAAAAAGTATAGCGTATTACAGGGCAACCGGGACGGGGAAGAATAACGAAGAAAAAGGTCCCGAGTTTGTGCCGCAACTACGGGACACTAATAGTATTACAGTACAGTACGCTGAGACTGGAGGTAAAAATTTTCGTAGGTAACACCGGGGACTTACGCGACACATCGTAAAAATGAGAAAAATCGACAGTGCGGGGGGGAATAACGTAGAATATACAGTTGACGAGTTTTGCTCCATTTTAAACGTTTTTACGAGCTTAGGCAAAACGAGTCCAGTCCGAATACAAGAAAATATCCTCGAGGTTGATTTTGAGAAATTTTTATATTTTTATTGGTCAGGGAGAGTTCGTATTTTGCGTAGAAAAGCGGAGCATATTTTTGTGCGAGGAAGAGGGAGGGGGGGAGGCATTACAGCCGAGCTACAGGTAAAGAGCCCTCATTGTGGCACGAAATTAGATTAACAACAATTATGCGCCCTGGTAACGCGGTGGAGGGTGCAAAAATGTCGACCTCGTAAATCTCAAACTGTCTTTTCCAACGCGCCGACTGCACAGGTATGCCTGGCGTTCGGAATTTAATTTTTGTTTTCTTTCGACGGACATCCGAGGTTTCTCGTTCGTCGCACCGAGAAGTATTGATCGGACGCTCGATCGCGAGAAACGATGAAAAAATTTGAATGACAAAACATAGAAATTGTTTTTTTGAAATTTCTGCGGAGAGGAAAATTTTTATTCAAATGCGAAAATTACGCAAAGTAAACTTGCAACGCACACGAGTTTGAAATTTCCCAAACAGTTTATGCAAAAAAAAAAAAAAATTTACATAAATCCGCGGTGTAAGTTTTACAAAGAATTTCCAGTCAGAATATAATATTTTTTGCGCCACAATCGCAAGTTGCGTTCGATGCAAAGAAAATTCTGCCCAAAACACAAAGCTTCATCGAACATGATCCAAAAATTCGAGCAAATTCCGGAACCATTTTAAAGTAATAAATCCAATAAAAAAAACTTTGAACCTTATGACAAAAAAAGTTTTAACAGACTGTCGAATTCAGCTCCGCGGTTCGGTAATCTCCGTCGAAATGTCCCAGAAGTGAAATTTCCACGTATTTTACAGCCCCGAAATAATCACGTATAATATCGCCTCGTTGAGGGAAAGTGCGCGAGGCCCGAAAAAAAAAATTGGTTGCGGCTGCAGAGAGACGGAGAGAGACGGGGACGGAGATGGTTTTACGCGAGACGGGATTCTGGGGATGCTGAGGGAACAGAGGTGTGGGAGTGGTTAAGCCGACTCGGTCGAGCGAATCGGGTCTCTCCGTTCGGTCGATCGCAGCCAATGGCTTTGGGCTGCGGCCGCTCCGAGCGCTGCACATTCCCCCACCGTAGGGTCCGAACCCTGCAACCCCCTATAAATCCCTGGACGAGTCGAAGTTTAGGCTCAGTCGCAACCTGCCTTGCCGCGCTTACCCTTAACTCTCGAGACCGTTCGACCGACGACAGTCTTCGTGAATCGTGGTGTCGAGTAGCTGCAGTTGTGACAAAAATCGAAAAAAAAAAAATCAACGTTATCCAGGAAGAGACAAAAACAACAGTGCACAGTGTGAAGTGATATTGAATTTTTTGGTTCTTTTTTTCTTGAAAAAAAAGCAAACGAAAAGAAATTCGATCACCGGATATTTGAGTTTGTGGGAGGAGAAGAAGATGCTGGGTTACCGTAGAAACATGGAGGACCATCAGAGGGACGAGGAGACCATAGTGGTGGACCTGGTACCACCGCAGTACCAGCTGAGCCCACCCCACAGCCCGCCGCCGGACAGCATGCCCAAAACTCCCGAGAAAGGTAAGCAACCCTTGAAAATATTAATCCCGAAACTGTCCCCTGAGAAACATTCCTTCCGTCCAATGAGTCGATTTTCATTGAGGAGAGAGAAAAAAATTCTACCCCTAAAACGCGATAGTTAATTTTTGAAGCTGAGGAAAAAACGACCCAAAAGTTCATCCCTAACCGAGTGAAATTACCGATTAAGACCTCGGATGCGCTGCATTAGCTGCAAAAAGAAAACTTCATCCCTAACGGAGAGCAATTATCAGTCATCGGACGCGCTGCTTTATCCGCAAAAACAAAACTCCATCCCTAACTGCGAAAAGACAACTTCATCCCTAACCGAGAGCAATCACCGATCAAGACCTCGGACGCGTCGCATTATCTGCAAAAACAAAATTTCAACCCCCTGCCAGCCCCTCGTATGATCGATTTTGTTCACCGCAATTGTCCGCGATAATTTTTGCGATACTCGTGCGCGAGCGAGTAATATTCCAAAGACGGGCCGAACGACAATCCTTCCGAGAAGCCCGAACGACCGCCGATGCTACGTTTAACGATCTTCACCCCTAAAGTTTTATTGCGGCAATTATTGTCTCTACATTCATCGGAGTCGTCGCTGTTTCTTCACGGTTAACCGTCCGTCGCTTCGAGAGTTCCGAGAAGCCGTCGCTACTTTTATTGCGCTAGGGGCTGTGCCCACCCAAGATCCAGGTGCATCGCTCAAATTTTCACTTCTATTTTCAATTAATAACAATAATAATAATAATAATAATAATAATAATAATGTTCGAACAATCATTGGACAAAAAACTCACCCCCTTGGCTTCCAATTTTGTCCGCCATCGCTGGCTTCATTTTTCGACTAAGCGGCTCAGATCAAAGAAAATTCAAACTTTTGTCGTCACTCTGGAATGGGAAAAAAAAAACGGAAGTGGTCCGAGGGTGAATCCACCCCCCGTCGTTTTAGGTCCGGACCGCCGGCGACGAGAATTTCGTGCACTTGCGTCGGCGACCTCAAAGTTTGCGTCTTCTCGCCTCACCGCAATCCGCCCCTTGTCCTCAAAACAACCCATTGGAAGTTTTCCGAATCTTAACCGAATGTTGTTTCTCGTTTTTTCTATAGATTCCTCGCAGTCGATACACATGCAACAGCAGCCCTTGGACCCGAACATCCGTCGTTACAGAACGGCCTTCACGAGGGAGCAACTTGCTCGCCTCGAGAAAGAATTTCTTCGGGAGAATTACGTCAGCAGGCCGAGAAGATGCGAACTGGCAGCTCAGCTTCATTTGCCGGAATCGACGATCAAGGTGTGTACGATTGACGATCGAGAGAAACAAACGAAGAATTCCAATGAGTTCCCTTCCACTGATGAAGAGAGTAGACTCTTTGAGCCGTTTGTTGGTCGGACAAGAGCGGCCGAGAGTGCTGCCAGATGTGTAGGGTCTTCGGCGTTTAATCGAAGCAATTAGCGGTTTTTAGTCGAGTCACACTGTTGCGTCAACTTAAGAACCGGCGGCACTCATCCTCCACCTCCCATCGCATCTCCGTTCGCTTCTTCTTCCATATTTCTTTATTGCGTGTTTGATCGACGATTATACATCTGCCCACGTCTTGCCAGCGTCTTTTCATTGCTGCTCGAAACCGTTCATCCGGCCAATCACCGAGAGCAAACACTTCTTCTCTCGTATCCGTCAATCCCGATGTTTGTCCGGTGCAAACAAAAGCCAAGGTGGCTCCGACCGACACACGAGGTGCTAAACGAGTTTCAATTAACATCTTTTCCTTCGGCTTCTCCGTTTTTAATTCCCCCCCTTCGGGCCGAGAATCAACACCCGGCGAAACGTTCCGAGATGGAATCTTAATGAACCAAATTCAATCGAGGTCTTGCACAAAGATTCGCTATCCCGCCTATGACAACGCTACGAACCGGGAAGGATAGTCTCCCGAAGACGTCCCAAGAAACAGATGGTTTTTGTCGATTCTTCGAGAGTTTTGGGTCCATCAGGCCAATTCTTGCCAAATGAGCTCCGCGTTTATGGGCTTCCTTCAAACTTTAATTCTCGGACTTGAAAGTTGTTGCGGTTGATAGATAACATTCGTAAAGTAACCCCGCAACATCTTTCTTCGCATTGGGGTTCCAAATCTACTGAAATTGGCGGCTAAAAATGTGATTCCAAAACATGGCCAAATGATCTTTGCTCCTCTCCCGATGAAACCCAATCAACGGTACCCATTCCGCACCCTACGATCCCTAAAATGGAATGCATCCCGATTAAGCGAAACCGTCTAACTTGCTATGTTTTCGATAACGACCATCCAATCTAAACTCTCTTTTTGCTCTGATTCCAGGTATGGTTCCAAAATCGTCGCATGAAGGACAAACGCCAGCGCATGGCGATGGCCTGGCCCTACGCCATGTACACGGATCCGACCTTGGCAGCGACACTGCTGGCAGCGGCGACGGCCAGTCTTCCGCCACCGCCCTATCACGGAGCTCCTGGAATGCCACCTTCGCACATGTCACCGAACTACCCTGCGGCAGCCGCGGCGGCCTATTACGCGGCTCGTTACAGCCCTTATCAGTCGCCGAACGTCGCAACCTCCCTGCACAGGCCACACCCTCAGCAGGCCGCTTATCCGCCTCACCACCACTCGCATCTTCTTCAACCCCATCATCCTCTTCCACCCCTGCATCTGACTGGTCTCGGTGTACCGCCGAACGGTCATTACGTCGGTACGCCCACCGGCGGCACCACGCCTACTTATCGACCGACATTACTGCCCGAATTGAGTCCGGCACATTCGGACGCCTCGAGCGATTGCGACTGCAACGGTAATCCGCAACAGCCGCATCACGGACACTCCCACTCGCAGTCGCGGGACAAGAACAGCCCACCGTTGAAGCTACCATTGGGCCTCAGTCTCGCCGGTCTTCCCGCCCAAATTCAAACTATCCAGGGCGCATTCGAGAGCAAAAACTCGTCGTCCTATCACACCGGAAGAATCCCAACGTCTCCGAGTGGCACCACGACGACGACGACCAAGATCGATGCTCCGAAGCTGTTTCAACCGTACAAAAGCGACATAACGGAAAAGGCGTAAAATTAAGGGGGAATTATTGGATTTGTAAATAGCAGCAAATGGTGCCAAATTGTACATAGAAAAATTGTAAATAGGTGAAGAATAAGGGGCGGGGAGGGGAGGGGTTTTGAATCGCTGTGCGAGAAGATCAAGCGAGTCGATTGAAGTTTGATTATAAAAATAATGTCATGTATAGAATTCTTTTTAATATAATTTATATTACGGACACGCTTTTATGTCGAAGCATTGATGTTGGTATACGAACGGATTATTTGTTTTTATTTCCTTCGTTTTATTTTATTTTTTATCACGCGTTCGCACACGCGAGAATCGTCGATACTCGTGATTAGGTAAAAAAAAACATAATTGTGTCTGTATAAAGTGATATATATATACATATATATATTATATATAGTGAATGGAATTGAAGTCAGGTGGAAATAATAAATATTATATATAAACAATTTGACTTGTTTGTTGATGATTTTCTTTGGTGATTTTTAGTTAGCGCTATTTACCCCTTTATCGAACCCTATAAGACTGTTGACACAAGAGGTGGTTTCTCGCTTAAGACTTCGATACGAAGACACGAAATGTCACTTTGCCCTCTATTTAAGACTACGATATGAAGACATAAAACGTCAGTTTTAACTTCATTTAAGACTTCGATATGAAGACAAAGCGTCGCTTCGAACTTCATTTAAGAGTACGACATGGAGACATCGAACGTGACTTTGAACTTCATTTAAGACTGCGGTATTAATACATAAGACGTAACTTTGAACTTCATTTACGACTTCGGTGTGGCGACATAAAACATCAGTTTGAATTTGGGCAATACAAGATTCAACGAGTATTCTTAGTCGTCTAAACTTGGATTGTCATGCATCCTGCATTCCATCTTAGATCTTGCTTTACATGATAATTTTTGACTCACTACCGTACAAGAATATTCTTATTCTTGTACGAAACTTAGTCAAAAAATTATAATGTAAGTCAATATCCAAGATGGATCGTAAGCACGAAATCAAGCTCGAACGCTTGTCCATTCCGGTCCTAAACGTATCGGATTAAATCTCAAATTGTATTTATTGACGCGGCGTTTATCCGGCGATACGATTCACCCCACTTACTATCTGAAATACCAGCTACATCGTAGTTTCGTCCCGGGGGGTGGAGAACGAGCATCGCACAAAATTGTCGGAGGGATAAACAGAGGGAGATGCGAATCTCTCGCTGAATAGATTCAACGATACGGAGGCGGTTAAAGCGGCCAGCGTTTATACAGAATTATCTTGTTCCCTGGTGTTTCCACTTTTCCACCCTCCAAACGATCAACGCGATTGAGGGGAGTTCCCTTCTGTTCGCTCGTCGAGTTGATTGCCCCATATACGAATCTCAACAGTCCCCCCCCCCCCCCCCCCTTCTCCGGCATTCGCCTGTACTAAAGTCCCTTCCATTATTTTATTCCTGAGACACACGCCCACGTATTTTGTGCCCGGATAAATTTTCATCTACGCCGAACTTACGTCAACCCTTGGAGAGCCACAGATACACTTTTACACCCCCATCTTCGTGGAGCTGCAACTTTGCCTAGGATCATCCGTTTTTTGGAGGCGCCTTCAGTTATACACTGCTCAATCCTACTCCGCCCAATCCTACACCGCTCAATCCTACACCGCCTAATCCCGCACCATCCAACCCTACATCGTTCAATCCTACACCATTCGCCGTTCAATCCCACACCATTCAATCCTACACTCGTTTATTATTAGGGAAATCAATCGTACAACGCAAACAATTTTACATACAAATCGTATATAGAAAAAAATCAATGTGTCGCACTGATATTTTTGCCGAAGAATCAGCGCCGAGAGTTCCGAAGTAATAAAAAAAAAAATTCAACAAAGATCGATCATAAAGTTTCGAAGGCGAGAGGACCGCTGTCGGTATTCCGGGACTCCCAGTTTTCGTAGCCGGGGCGACCTCTACCGAGACGCTAATCTACCCTCATAAATATTAAATTACCTCGGTTTTGTCTCGTACCGTAAAAAAATTATCGAAAAAATTTTCGGATTCGGAGGCCGCGCTGCAATAATATAATTTTCGGAGTCTTCAGCTTCTCCCCCTCCCCCTTCGGGGTGGGTTTTAAAGCGTCGAGGCAAAAAACACGGGGATACTTTATAGACCCTCTCCATCGGGGATGCTTGAAAAAAGCATTTTTTTTTAACGTCTTTATACCTGAGAATATGTTTTGCTCGGTTTGTCGCTCTTTCCAGGCGGGGTTTTCTATATTGGCATCCTCGAGATTCGATTATTACAGCGCGCAGTTTACCGGGTTTCGATGTTTGGGGAACACTAAAAAAAACTGGCTGCGTTTTACAGTTCCGAAATTTTTTATTATTTTTTTTTTTAGTGTTCTGCGTAAATAAGGTGCAAATTCAGTTTGCAGAGCCGTTTATGAGTTACGGAGGCGTAAAGATCATGAATTCGTACACACACACACGTACACTTTCAGTGGCCAGCTAAAATCCGTATTTTCAACGTTTTAGACTACTTTGAGTTCTCTAATAATAAAATCACAAAAATAAAGAAAAATGTATTATTATTTATTTTTTTTACGTAAATTCTTCAACGAGGAAGCAAAATTTCGTTAGAAATTCCTCTTTAAGTTTCTGTTGACTGTAAAAATACACCACAATGTTTCGCCATCGTCGAATAGAAGCGTGAAGCGCACAGGGGTGAAAAATTGTCAAAAAGGCGACGCACGGTTTCCGCCGCTTGGTACGAAATAAAAATGTTTCCGGCCGATTCGTGCCAGAGCAATCCGAGAAAATGCTTTCGCTCCTCCTCGGCTGCCGGCGACACCGGAGAACCAATTTTCGAAAAATGTTCGGACCGAGTCGAATTCGTCGGGCGAGGCTTCGGTGCGAAACCTTTTTCGGCGTCGCCTTAACAATTTGGTCCTCTCGTCGCAGCATCCGCACATGGCGTGACTAAAATCTACGGGACACAATATTTTGGGCTCGACGGTTTGGGCACAGCGGGGTAAACAGGCACCGATCCGCAAATTCGTCGAGCTGTTTTTACATTTTCTTCCTCCGCGCTCCAATCGGCCATGCCGGCGAGACTCTCGAGCGGCAAAAAATTTTAAGGCTCAATTCTAAAAATTTTCCTGCAAAATATATGTGCGTCGTTACACCGTTTCTGGCGGACCTTCGGAATTTCACGGGGTCGAGAGACTTTTTTTTTTGAGCCCGGGAAACAAAATGTATCGGCGAAAGATTCAACATTTTTCTCCGACAAAGCCGAAGGTGTTTCCTTCTTTTATTTAAAAGCCATAAACTACAATTTTAATAGTGCATTTTCAGAATTGATATAAAACTAGTATTTATTTATTTATTAATATTATTAAATTATTAAATAAATAAATATATCATTTTTTCAATTTATCTGCTATAGTTATGTAAAATGATAATATCTATTTCTTTTTACTTTGATTCAAACCCTCTTTAGGAATTTTTTTCCGAATTTTCCTACGTCTCCCTCTTACCAGAATGAGCTGTTTCACTTTTATCAGCGTGTCTGAAGGGTTGAAAAATTAAAAAAAAATTAAATCCTAATTGAATATTTCTTTCCCACGACACTTAATGCATAATCTACTCTGATCGAAGTATCTCAGACCCAGAAATAATGTTCTTATAATTCCCAGGCTCCCCGGCATTATATCGAAATGCAATAAAAATCAGTTCCGGTATGGAAAGGCGGTCGACAAATCGATTCCCAATATAGTCCCGTACAATATATACACACTCCGATTACATTATCCTGTCTGTCGGTAAATGCCTCAATTGGTCACACCAGTGCGCTATATCTGGCCGGTTATTATTTATCGACATCGGGCTTATTGTATTATAGAGTTGAGCTGCACGGGCATAATAGACAGAGGGTGAACTTTTCGCCCCGCGGACAGCATGCCCTACCCAGAAATATCGAGGGGAAGGAAAAACGATGGGTGGATGATTTTCCATCGGTGTTTATGCGAATCAAATCTGTCTCACCCCTCGCCGAATTAGATCAAACGGCCGATTAACTTCATTTTGCCGCACCGGCCCAACGTTCATGCCCCGAAAGCTAAGAATCACATTTTGATCGATCGGATAAGAAAAAAAAAAACCAAAATTTTGATTTCATCGTTCTTGTTTTTAGTCGTTCGCCGAATAGCTGCGTGCATGTGTATGGGAATTCTCTCCGGACACGAAGCATTTTTTTCTGTTAGCTCACCTTCATAATTTGATAGAGGAGTTTCCGCCTTAAAATAAAAAAAATAAAAAAATCGCGCAAGTGCATTCCGTCCGAAACGAAGGAATTTCTTTTTTTGGTCATATTTGATAGGAAAAATTCTACGGGAAACGAAAAAAAAAATTAAACAAAATGTTTGTGCATGCAAATTTGCGCCGGAAAAGAAGAATTTTTTTTGGTCTTGTCTTAATATTTGCGTCGAAAAACTGCGTCAGGAGACAATAAAAAAATAAATGAAAAATTGGCGTTTACAATTTCGAAGAGTGTCCTAACGGGTAATTTGCAGTTTGCAAACAGCGACGAAGATCCGAAAAGAGCGTGGAGAAGCGTGCGAAAGCGGTACGCGAGGGTAGGCTTGAACCGCGACGAATCTGTGCGAGGCTCAATATTTGGGTGAAGGCGAGTCTGTGGCTAATTGAAAAGTCAAAACTCGAAGAATGAAGAACTCTTAGGGGGTGGCTTATGTATGGCAACTGTTCGCTGTTGGTGCTTCTCCGCCTTCGCGTTAGCAGTGAAAGCGTGGAGGGGCGTTTTGTCCTCAGGATTATGTAGTTTTTCGCCCCGGGGGTTGCAAAAGCCATCCCGAGCGTCGGCAAAGTGCCGAGACCCCCTGGGTGTGCGTCGCGACAACAACCACCATTGTCTTCGATACCTTCCTACCGCTTTGCTTCTACTTCTTCCGCCGGCTTCCTCCTCGCTCCCGCGTAAACTCATCCCCGGGCATTTCGCCACAACTGTTCGGATCCTACCGGGAATTTTCGGCTTTTTCTCACAATTTTATAGATCGAGGCAATAAATATTCCAACTACCAATTAATCGATCGTTTCGTTATTCGAGTTATTCAATTAGAATGCAGATGTCGCTTATTATGAAAGAGTCATTTGTTATGAAGATGTAAATTATCATGTAGAAGTGAATTGTTGTGGAAAAAACAATTATTACGGAGAAATCAATTATTGTGTAGAGATCAATTGTCATGTAGAATTCAATTATTATGCAAAAGTCAATTATTATACGAAAGTCAATTATTAAACAGAAGTCAAACATTAAACAGAAGTCAATTGTTATACACAAGTCAATTATTATAGAGGAGTCAATCATTATACAGAAGTCAATTATACAAAAGTCAATTATTATACAGAAGACAATTATTATGTAGAGTCAATAATTATGTAGAATTCAACAACTATTATTAGATGATCACATTAGAATCATACAGCGAATTATTCGTCGAAGCCCGCGCGGTTCTGGCGGCTCAGTGTGTACTCAGAATATCGCAGATGTGGGCATTATAGTAGCTACCCGATGAGCGGTCGTAAACAACACCTCGCCGTCGCGGTGGTGTCGGGTACACAAGCCAAATACTGTATAACCATGCACTGTTGTAACACGACCGTATAGTAGCGAAATATTTCGTCAGTAACTTTGTATAGAGACCTCCGAAGACTTTACGATCCTCACAGCCAACGCGTTAACGCGTCGGCCCGGAGAGAGTCAACCCTTTTGCTCGTCGCCGAAAAGGCCCGTAGTTTTTGGCCGCAAACGAACGGCGGAGAAAAAAAATTCAAGCTTGACCAGCCTGCCCCGCTTTTTGCCCCGCTTTTTTTCAGAGTTCCGCTCTTTGAACAGTTTTTTTTACACCGTTTTTATAAACCGTTTCTCGGCCACTTCTGACCCAGAAAAAAAATTCTCCGTCCTTCGAGGAACTCGCGCTTGGAAATCCGAATTTCAACCCTTCTTGGCCCATTTTTTCGACGATTTTTTTTTGCCGTAGTTGTTGGCTCGGTTTTATGAGTTTTACGATCCGCCATGTCAAAAAGGGGTGGTTCGAGCTAGGTGAAAATTTCTTTACGCCTTATTCCAAACGACCAGGAGGCAAACATCGTTATCTTTCAAAAATGGAAAAATAAAGTGTGGAATAATTGAAAATATTTTTTTCTGCTGGTCTTTTTTTCGTATTCTCATGGAGGGAGCGGGGCAAGACGAACCTTACCTTTTTAAGGCCAAGCGAGAAAAAAAATGGTGAACACGGTCCGACTTGCCCCGCTTAGCCCTTTACCTCTCTGCAGCTGCTTTGGCCACTCCCGGAGAGTGAAAAATAAGGTTCCACATTATTTTTCGAGTGGAAGATCCAAAACGCCAAAAACTTTGATAAAAATATTTTTCCTATAAAAAATAGCGGTCGAAGTTTTCAGAGACCGCGAAAATTTCGTGAAATCCAAGGAGTTTCCGCTGAAATGAGGATCATAAAAATTACGTCAACTTCCGCTACGCCTCGTCGTCTTTTTACCATTTTTTTTACTGTCCAAAAACCGGCACTTTTTTTTCTCTACCGTTCGACGGAATTCTTCCGACGCTAAAAAGCCCGGCGATATTCACGCGGAATCATTGACTCGTCGCTTCGTCTTCCTCCCGCTAAGCTCACTCTCAAATCTTTTTGCTGTTTCTTTTTTTTTACGCTTCGAGCTTCCTCGCATCTTAGTCCCGTCTTGCGCGCCGATGTTACGGCGACGACGCGTTGCACGTGAAGACCGGCCCAGGAGAGCTGCACAATAAACCAAAATAAAACCATCAGGAGATTTACAGCTCGGCTTTTGTGCGGGATTTCGAAGCCAGCGGCCGGGAAGCTCCCGAAACGATTTTTCCACTCCCGTTTGTCAAACTCCGTCCCGCAACAGTGCCGTATTCGTCCGCACCGAGAAACCCGTCCCAAACCCACCGAAACTCTTTCCAGCCCAAGTGGCGATCGAAACTCACTTTTTTTTAACCTAAAAATTAACAAAAAATTTTAAACCTCCCAATTTTCCTGTCGGCAAAAAAATCCCTAAATTTTTCAAATTTTTTCGCATCAATTTGCAATTTTTGTGTTGCAAAAAAATATTTTGAAAGATGATGTGAAACGCTTCGGTCCTGAGGGCCGATTATCCGTGTCGTGGCCATTGCCGCTCGGTCGTAAACTTCCGAAGGCGAAATAAATACATAAACACATAAACCCTTGAGACGGCTGAAAATTTTGAGGCGTAAGGCGGAGGTGGGAGGAGGACGAGACGAGAGGATTTTGAATTTACGACGAGAGACGGAGAGCGGGCATTGGCGTTTGGATAGGATTTTTGGTGGTGCTGCTTCCGTGCCTGCCGAACCGATGTTACGGTGAAATTTTTTTTTTTTCGGAGATGGGAAGAATCATCGGTGCAGTTTTGCGATGCCGTTGGGAAGGAGACGGTGCGAGCCGTTGTCTCCTTCCCGGGCTTTTCAGCTTCCACGTGTATTGCGGGAGAGCGTTAGCGGATGAAAACATGGCGGAAGGTCAAACGTGGAAGCGGTTTACCCCGATGGCCGGTGCGGTAGACCCCACGAGGACGGAGAAGCGTTGTATATTATTACGGACCTTCCGGAAGGTCGAGAGACACTTTCGATGCTACAGATTAATTTTTAGACACGGACGGATTTTTTACCGTAACCCTTTGCGTCACGGTGGGAGTGTTGCGTCACGGGGTGTCCCACCTACTTTCGCTCAGTTTTCAATTCTTCTGAATAATTTCTTTACATGAAACATCGAGGTTTTGTTTTTGTACGGGTCCAGCATGGTTAACCATGCTGAACCAGTCTTTAAATTCTTAAGGTAAATACTGCTATTACTGGCGGCTTAAGAGTTGTGTCCGAAACATTACAAAATATTTATAAAACCACGGACGGAGAAGCGTTGTATATTATCACGGACCTTCCGGAAGGTCGAGAGACACTTTCGATGCTACAGATTAATTTTTAGACACGGACGGATTTTTTACCTTAACCCTTTGCGTCACCGTGGGACACGGGGTGTCCCACCTTCTTTCGCTCAGTTTTCAATTCTTTTGAATCATTTTTTGACATGAAACATCAAGGTTTTCTTTTTGTAGTGTTCAAATGTATGGCTCAAACCATGTCCAAACAGGTCTAGCATGGTTAACCATGCTGGACCCGTTTTTAAATTCTTAAGGTAAATGCTGCTATTACTGGCGGTTTAAGAATTTTGTCCGAAACATTACAAAATATTCATACAACTACGGACGAAGCAGCGTTGTATATTATTACGAACCTTCCGGAAGGTCAAGAGACACTTTTGAGTGAGTAGGGAGTGAAAAACGGGTCCAGCATCTCCTTAACCGCTAACTATGAATCCACGAGTTCCCATATTTTTAGTTTTTACGTATTACGTAATCATTAAATTATCGATGAGACAAACCTTTTTTTTTTTCTTAATTTCTTCTTCTTTTATTTCCTTCTTTTATTGCGTCTTGCCGTCGAATTGCCAAAGTAAAAATAAATAAAATAAAAAAGTGAAGCTTGTTGCGATACAAGACACACGACACGATAATTTACGTCGTACGTTCGTGGATTTACGAGGCCCGATATTGGATAATGAATCAGGTTTCGCAGCCTGATGGAATTAAGTTGCGTTCTCTATCTATCGTATAACGGTTCGACCCGTGAGGAGACCTCGCCCCCTATTTCTTCTCAGCTTTCTTCCTCCACCCTTCGACACTCTTTTTTCCACCGCACTTCTATTGGACTTCAAGGCATTTCAAGTTAAGGGGTTTGTAAACGGCGAACGGTGTTTCCTGTCGTTTACCTTTTACGCTCGGATTACTCTTAAGTCATGCTAATCGTCGGCCGCGCTAACTTCAAAACACAAAATTGCTAGGAAAGTTTAAGTTTTTCTCGCTTGACACGAATCACCCATGCTTTTCTATTCCGGCTCAACATTTTACAGGAAAGCACGCGGAGAAAGTAATATCAAAAATTAAACATAATATTAAATTAAATATAATAGAATTAAATGTAATATTATTTATAATATTAAATATAATATTATTTATAACATAAAATATAATATCATTTATAATATTATTTACTAGCGATTATGAATAGTCTGGCTCCCAAAGATAAATAATCGGTGTGTTGATTAAGAATGTTTCAATGAAATGATGAATAATATTTTATCTAATAATATCGTTTACAATATTATTTTTAAAGTTGTTCTTAAAACCCCCGCGGCGTTGAAAAGTTAAACGTTAGCAAGTTAATAATCGGAAAGAGAAGGACGAAATAATTTTCCGGGGCGGGGAGGGGAGTTACGGTATATATGGTGTATTTAAGGAAGCAGCGGCGAATTAGTTCCACCCGTTATAAATAACGTTAAGAGGTAGCCGTTTCTGTGGGCCTACGAAAAGGAACCTCGAGCGTTTCTTCTTCGTCTTCTTCTTATTCCTCTTCTACATCTTTTGGCAACTTGTTCGGGAAAAGAGGAAGAAAGCTGCAACCCTAATAGTCTGGTTTATTATTTTATGGTGCTACCTTATGCTTTGTGTATAAATATGACTCGTCGCCTCCTTCATCCTCCCTCTTCGTCGTCTCCTTCTTCTTCTTCTTCCTCATCTTCCTCATCTTCCTCATCTTCATCTTCATCTTCACGTCCCTCCATCTTCCGTTTGCTTTCTCGCTGACGTCGATTATCCTCGTAAATCATTGGACGAAATTTCGGAACGGTAGCCTCCACGGTAACCATGCGACTTGTTCTCTCACTGCTATATTATCCCTGAAACCTTGAAAATGCGCCCGGCAGAGTTGCTCAGTCGGAGAAAAAAAAACACAAATTTTACCAATTTTTATTTATTTTTTTATTCGATAGTTGAATTTATTAGCTTCGTGGATTTGCAGCTACGAATTATACTCACGACTGGAAGAGCCAAGAGTGTTTTTCATTTCGATATTTTACCTTGAATTTCGAGCACGAGTAAAAATATTTGTCACCTGTTGCACTATTTTTGGTTTTTTTCTTTGCGAAGAAAAATTAATGTTTCCGTCGAGTAAATATTTTTCGACGGGCAAAGGTGTTTTTCATTTCGACATTCGACTTCTGATCTCGAGTACGAGTAAAAACACTTACGTTGCCGATTTTACGGCACATTTACATCTCTTCTACTCACAAATTTACCAGATAACATCTCACGGCAAACATCTTTACCAGAAAACAAGTCCACAGGACAATAACTCTACCAAAAAAGATAGCTCTATAAACTCTACCACATAACAACTTTATCAGAAAACATCTCTACCATATTACAACTCTACCGTATTAGAACTCTACCAAAATCTGTACCACCGAAAAAAAAAACTCTACCGGAGTTGAAATAAAATTCTACCGGAATTGAAATAAAACTCTCCCCGAATTGAAATAAAACTCTCCCCGAATGTTTTTCCACGAATCGACAGTTCTTCATCCGACCCAAGGAATCGAACATCTGTTCGAAATTGTACCGAACCTCGTGCACAATTATTAAAAGTGCGTATCAAATTTGCGAACCTCGGTGAACCGTGGTGGAGAGAAACGGCGATGGAAATGGCAGTTTAATATGTAAATTCAGCTATGTTGAAATGAAGCTATTATGTTTCATCGATATGATTTAGAGCCACAGTGACCCAATGCCTCTCGTTTCTGTATACCGGACACTAAACATTATCTCTCGTCGAGACAATGCTTGCCGCGCTAATTCCCTTTCGGGGAAAAACTGACCCCAAAAGTTTCAACCCTTTCCCTCGACGAATTCTCGTACACAATTTTCGTCGCATTTGGACATCGTTAATTTCGAAGCCACTCTAAAAATAGAATGACTATTTTTGATTTTTCGACCGAAAAACGTTTATTAACATTCGTCCAAGTCGAAATCTATGTATTTAAACAAAAAAAATCGTACTTTTGTTGGTTAAATAAATAATGGCAATTGTTCATGAAAATCTCTTGACAACATTTATGTGACAAAAATAATAACATATTTTAGTTTACCTCGCCGCGATTTTGGTTTAAAAAAAATTACGCAAGTAGTGAAAGTGGATTCGAGAGTAAGAAAGAAGAAAGGGGATGAAGGCCAAGGCAGTGACTCTGGTGACCCAATGCCGGAAGCCCTAAAATCGAAAGTGTCTCTGGCTCGACGAGTTTGACGAGAGAATAATTTACGGGCCAATAACATTTTCCGAGTCGCAACAGACGGTATATATATTCTCTTTGAAATAAACCAACGGTAGTGCCTTTTGGCTTGGCTACTGCAAATTTTACAATCTTCATCTTCTCACGCCGTTTCAAAATACGTGGCCAAATCGAGCGTCGTTTCCAATACCAAATACTAACTCCGAACTGTTTGCCACTATTCCGTACCAATATATCTTTGCCACCTTTCAATTTTTTCAAAACATTGTTATGCACCCTTCAGATCTTTTTCAAAATATTTTTCCAACCTTCAGATTAAAAAAAAAAAATTTTGGCATTTTTCAGAATTTTTTGCAAACACCGTTTGCAATCTTCTGATGTTTTTTTGTTGTTGTAGTTTATACACCCTTAATTCCATTGACTCAGATACTGCACCTTGAATAATCGTCGAACGAAACATCTTCCATGTCCGAGGCGACGGAATTGAACCTCCCGTAGTTCGCCGATCCCCCCCACCGTCCCGCTTCTAGTAAATATTTTGAAAATATTGAGCAGCGAGGCCCTCCCGTGGACCGGACGGCACGCGCCACTCTACTTCTGTTCCATTCCGTTCACTCATCTCGCCCCTCTCAGCTTTTCTCTGGCATTCTCATACCCTCGTTTATTTATCTTTCACCGACGGTGAACGACACCCTGTCGTTTTGCCGTCGTTTGCCAGACGGCCTTGACCTTCGCCGGGAGTTCGAAGCGTGGCCCACTGTCCTCCTAAGGACTCTCTTCATCTTATTTTTTTTTCTATATTTCTTCACCCCAAGCTGGCCAGGCGAGAGCACAGAAACGGCGGCGGTCAACGGAAGTCTTGCTGTTTTTCTCTCATCACTCTCTCTCTCGAGGAAAGTTTTATTGGGACATAAATTCTCTCCTCTGTGCGTACTCATTTCCCAGCCTCCGAAACTTCTGCGCGTTCACCTTTCAAATTTTACGAGCCCTTTTCCCGCTGCCAGATTCGACCTTCATCATCGTCACTCTCGTTCAGTCCCTGACAGATACTCCGACACACTTTTCGCAGATATGATTTTCTTTTACAGCGTATGGCACAAATCGCGAGTTTCTCAGTGTATAAATAACGGATATAGACCGGTGTCCCAAAGCGTCCCAAAGTTGGGACAAGAAACTGGGCCAGGCTTGTTGTCCATGCGAAACTGGACAACTTTTCTCTTTGGCAAAAGTTTGTACGCCGAATGGTTTTCGAGTTACTGGCAGTTGAAGCGCCCAGCCGATGGGAGGTGCGCAAAACATGCACCAAGTAGCGACGCCTGATTGGCCAACGGCTTCAGCTGCTCGTAACTCGGAAACTACGCATCGTACGAAGTTTTGCCAGAGGAAAAATGTCTTCAGTTTTCAATCGAGAACACGAATCAAGCATTTTTTTCCATGCGAATCCCGAAACATTCGGTGTGAGGACGGAAAGACAGACGATAGGTGTACGCGAGTTTGGGAACGTAAGAATTAAGTGTGCCGAGGGCGAGGCTGCCCGTTCCTCCGGACCCGACGAAATTGTGGGTCACGCAGGTCCCAGGGTCACCGACGGCCGCGCCAGGGGGTTGACTTCGTGAGTTTCCGAGTAGCCAAAGAGCCCGACAATGGCTATCCGGTACCTCTCGCTGCACGCGTCCTTGACACAATATTTTGACTGGGTCGCTCGCAGCTTAGCAAAAGCGCCTCTAAACGGCTTGTCCCGCTGTCACCTCCTCCCCATCGCATCATCCCCGAAGCGCAAAATCTCTTTCTTTCCTCTATCTCGACACGAAGGTCGGGCCTCAATCAGCGCCAAAAGGTGTCAAACTAAAACCCTCCATTTATTTATTTATTTATTCATTTATTCATTTATTTATTTATTGTAACATATATACAAACATACGGAATAAACAAATTTATGTATCTATCTATCCATGCGGGTCAAGCCCTTCTTTACATCAACTAGCGTCGACCAGCAAGGATCGCGCACTTCACGCGCGTATCCGAATTTTCGAACAATATAGATAAATCTGCGAATTTTCCATGATCAACAGCTGATACGAGGCTCTTACATAAATTCATGTGTAACGGCGGCGAATCTCCATCTAAATCCATACTAGGAAATTATCGGACGAATCGTGAGCGCGCGATGCGGAGAAGGGACGGCAGGAAGAAGCCGGCCAGCGCGGGGATATCCCGAAGAAGCACGATGATATCGCTGACGAGAGAAGCCGTATTTGGACCGGCTCCAATCCAATTGGCTTGTGTAACGCCGTCCGAGGGGTAGCAAAACATTTTCATCCCTTCTTCTCACCGGCTCCTCCGTGTTTCTCTTCTTCCTCGCCCCCTGCCCCACCCCTGCCCTGCCGGCGTCGACTCAATGGGTGATAAGGGTGCGAGACGCCATCTTGGCTATTACCGAGCGCCCCAGAACGATTTCGCGGGGGTGCGCACCCCCATTGTCCCTCTCCCACGTCCCTCGAACGAATCAACGGGACGAAGACACATTGGGCACCAACAGAGGCAATCAAATTCTAGTTCCCGAAAATTCTTCGCAAAAAACCGCCCCCTTCATCTTTTTTTTCACCGAAATGCTGCATTTGAAGAAACAGAAGCAAGAATTTTCTGACTTTTCCCGGTGTTCAAGGTTCTCCAGGTCCGTGGCAACCATGGATAAAAAATAGCTTCCTGACGATTACCAATGTACGCCTTTTGGAGAAAAATGAAAAAACACAAAATATGAAGAAGATATTTTTTTGTTTTGTCGATTACTGTTTCCAAACCGCATCGAATCTCACCGTTGACTGACAATAAAATAGAAAATAAAAACATTTTCAATTTTGTTGCATGGTAAAAAAAATTGTAAATTTAATGTACCGGACTGGAAGTTTTTATAGAAAATCTGGTACATTCGTGATGAAAAATTGAGATCCTTTTTTATCGAAATTAAAGTAAATTATAAGAATTAAAGTACTTTTGTAGTCAAATTAAATCGATTTATTAAAGATAAAGTATTTCCAATCTTTTCAATACACCGAACAGTAATTTCTCATTACAATTGTACATGAAATTTAATTTACCTGTTTTTGAATGAAAGAACTTCCAGTCCGCTACATTAAATTTCATATGAATTTTTTTTTTACGTGGTACTTCAATTTCCGTTATATACATTGCACATCCAAAATAGCAAAGTCTCCGCAAAGTGATGCATGGAACCTGGAGGAGATATGGGACGTAGCGCAGTTTTCTCTTATTTATGGGAAAAGGCACGATAATGGCACGTATGATGGGGTTGGAAACTTTCTTAGGATATCTTGGAACGTACGTCTTACGAATATGTTTGCCTATATACATATACATATATATCCATATATATACGACAGAACGAAGTCGGGAAAAATTATGTAATGCCTCGAGAGGGTTTGGGCGCAGAAGGCCGGTTGCCATATTGGTTCCGCGCCAGATATCGATAATAGGAAAGATAAGCTTGCGGGACTTCCCTTCACATTTATAAACGCGAACCTACATAAATTTTTTGTCTATTTTTTTTTCTATAAAAAATAAAAAATAAAAAGAATGCAAGAAGAGAAGTTTCGAGCATGTTTTATCGTGCAAAGTTCGAGCGAGGGGTCTTTCGGTTCATTGTTCGTCCAGGCCGGAGAGGGTTGAATAAGCATTACTCGAAATAAATGCGAGTTAATTAAAGCCTGCTGGGAAGCATTAATCGCGAGAATATAAATCGCAGTCGTTTAATACGTAACAGGGAGGGTCTGCGAAGGATACATAGATAGATAGATAGATAGATAGACGAGTTAAACTTCGTGCTTGGCAGAGGCGAAACTGTATACCGCTGCGAGGCCGTTCGCATAATTGGCTCTGAGCGTCGCCACCTGAGACCGCGCCGACCCTCCTCTTCCTACAAGCTCCATTATACTGTTATCCGCACTGTTAACTTCGAACTGTCGAAAGATTCAAGCCAGCGCCACGAAACTCCTTTCTTCGACGTTTCGACAACCTCGAGATATTTATATGCATGCATACATATATATTTTCGTATCAAATATATATAATTAGAATATACACTGTAATATCCCGTACAGAAATGAGATTAACGCAAAAAAATATTAAATATATCGATTCGTCTTATACAATTGACATTCCAAATAATATAAATTGCTAATTTCAGAAACACAATATTTTTAGAAATCAATATATTTTTTAAAGTAAATATTTCAAAAAATATCAATGTGGCCGAAATATGAAATTTTTCGGCTAGAAAATATATTATACATATCCACAGATAAAATTTTCTGTAAATGCAACATATACTTTTTTCACGCAAGATATTGAACGAAATTACGATTTATACACGATGTTACTTTACCTCGATTTGTTTCTCCCTCGATTCATAAAGGGGTGAATTATAAAGTTGGGGCTTGAAAAAAAAAAGAAAAAAATCACCATAGCATAACATCGTTTCATCTGCGAGGGTGAATTGAGTCCATCGGGGAAAAAGTGAAAATGATCGGCGATGATTCTGAGATGATTTTTCTTAAGGTCGTAGCTGAGTATAGTTATTACGGAAGCTGAGTGAAAGTCCCGGTGGCCGATGCGTGACGAAAGTCGATTTTCCACGAGGCAAAACTTAAACGCCCTGGACCTTTGGCTCCGGTCTCTTTCTCCCGAGAGAGGGAAAGACGGGCTGCCACCCGCAATTTCTGTCGGCAAACAGATATCGTAAATTAACGAAGGTCTCGTCACGGTCTCCGAGGGCTTTCGATGCTTACGGCGCGTTACGGCAAACTTTGACGGCGTACAGAAAAAGCTGTACGTCGGGAGAGACATTGTTCGCGCCACATTAAGGGTCCTCAGGTAAAAGATATTTCGGAGACTACGGGTGTGCCTTGCGGAAATGAAAATGTTTAAGGGAACGTCGACGATCAGCTACCGCGTTTATATCGACGGCTCTACGTGTCGAAAAGACGGTGCGGGGTGCGCACAGATAAATTGACGGCAAAACGCATTAAAAAAATAGACATATGAGTATTTATTAAGCATATTTTATTGAAAAATGCAAAATGACATAGGGCGAAAGGGGTAAATATGGACTGGTCCACATATAATTGATTCACACCCAGAAAAACAATGTATTTGACGGCCACCGTTTATTTGGTTTAAGTAAAATATTTATTTGACTTATATAAATATTCATTTCATTTAAATACGTATTTACTTAATTCAAATCAATATTCTACTTAAACCAAATAAACGGTGGACGTCAAATAAATGATTTTTCTGGGTGTATCGTGCGAAAAATTTGATATTTTTAATATACTTTTAATAATTTTTTTTATGTGCGGGAAGAATTTTACGATCGTTATATTGTGGATTCTTTTTCTATGCTACTTATCCTTATCTGGATAGTACCGGGGGAAAACGGACCAGTGTCCTCCATTCGCTATGAGACTCTATTTTTCATGTCTTACGAAAGATCAATAACAGTGGTCCGTTTCGCCCCCGGATTCAATTCCGCCCCGTTCTCGGAGATACGCAAGTCGAGCGGCTAATTTTTTTTTCATAATAATTATTTTCTCGAACCCGAAGTGTCCCGAGAAAAAAAAATTCGAGAGCGCGATTCCTTTCCGCGAGGACATTTAATCAGTCGTATGACGATATTTTCGAAAAGCTTTCCGAATCTCCGGACCTCGCATCGGTGTCTAAAATTTTTCATATCATTTTTTTTTCTTCCGCCGACAAAAATTGTTTTCCAATTGCGCGGCAAACGAAGGATAGTGATAAATCTCGATGAAAAATTATTTCTTCTTCTCATCTGTTTTTTTTTTTTTGCCCGTCCCGCCTGATGGCTATCGGCGATCGAGAGAACGGGTACGCAGCGTCCTCTCCTGCTATGAAATTCATGCGGGCACATCGGATGCCGAGGAAATTGTACACTGACCGTCCACGGCGAGCCTCGCTTCGTATCTATTAACCGCAGTCTGTTCGCTGTTGGCTTCGATCCTTTTTTTTTTTCAATTTTCCGACCGTCGAGCGATAAATCCTACAAAAACGCGTACGAAATGTGTGCGTGAAGAACGGAAAGGCAGCGGGCAGAACTTTCGCCCGTTCGTACATCGAATCCCATACGTCGAACGAACGCAATAAATAAACTCCCGCTGGCAATTATTTCTTCGCGAAAAATACAAAAATCTTTCTTGTTTTATCTTCTTTTTTTTTTGTTTTCTCTGCGCTCGGTCGACGATGGAAAGTGCGAATAAAAATCAACAATCCGATTGACGAATAAATAGCGCCGAAATGTGTCGAGGCGCGAGAAAGGAATGCACTTTTAAAAAAATTCGCATGGAGTTTGAATGTACCGAACTGAAAATTTTCATGCGAAAACTGGTGTATTGAATTTCATGTACAATTGTCATGCAAAGTTAAAGTTCACTGTATTGAAAACATTGGCAATACTTTGTTTTAAAAAATTTGCTTTAATTTCATATAAAAAGAATGTCAATTTTTAATCATAATTCTATAGTTAATGTTCATTAATATTAAAAACATTGGGAATATTTTATTCTTAATAATTTGCTTTAATTTCATAGAAGAAGTGTCTCAATTTTTAATCATAATTGTACATTAAATTTAATGTACCATTTTTTTTTTGCTTAATAACTCCCCGTCCGGTACATTAAATTTATAATTGTTTCTTCAGTGTCGAAAAATTCGTCCATTCGTCCAGGTGGCCGATGCAATTAAATAAACAGGGCTGAGTAAAAATGGAGGGGGGCGGGGGGAGAAATAAATCGTCGAACGTCAGTGACCATTCAGGCTGACCATTTAGCCGGACGTTTCGACACCCCCGCAACGCCGGAGGGGAAAGAGACGCGAGCGGTGAAGAGGAAGAAACTCCCGTCGTTGATCCATATGTTCGTGCGTGGGCGATCGAACGTTCCGACCATTCATTGCCGACGAATTTCTACGACCCTAAGAACCTCGCTAAGCCCATAATGTCACCGGCGTTTATATATATAGATGTGCTTGCCAATAAAAGGTCTTTCATTCCGACCGCTAACTGGACCACGAAATTGCTTTCAACAGCCAGTCTCACCTCTTGCCGGATTTTCACTCGGAATGGCTCGAATTTAAACGCTCCGGAAACCACTTTGTTCAACGCCGTCGCCCTTTTCAGCCCCGACAACGGTGCTCGGCGCGTACAATAAATTTTTGTCTCTGCCAACTACTGTAACAGACTTTGTGATTTTTTTTTGGAAAAATTTAAAAAAGAATTTTCTTCAATTTTCTAACGATCGAGAACTATTGACCACGCTTTGTGAATTTCTTTTTTGCAATTTTTTTGAAAACAATGTTCGTTAAATTTCTAACAATTAAGAACGATTAACCACACTTTGTGAATTTTCTTGTCAAATTGTTGCTATGTACGATAGCGTTGGTCGACTAATCGTACCGATTTCAGTCCAACATTTTTTATGTGGGATTTTATCTTTGATTTTTTTTTTGTGAGAAAACCAATTTTTCTGACGATTTTGAAGCTGAACGATGCAAATTCAATTCTCATAGGGGGATGGCCTTTTGCCCGATAGTCCTTCAATAATTTCCCCGGAGACGGTTTTTTGTGAATTCAGTGCGCTTCAACGTGCTTCGGAAATACTTGCAATATTGATAAGCTGATTTATCACGGTTCGGATATATTCGACACTCGAGAAGAAAGAGGGTGGAAGGGAGAGGATTAAATCACTGATACACAATTATGGAGGACTCCAAGGAACCGGAGACCTGGGTTTTATCGGTCCTGCAAACGATAATTTTCATCCGCACGATTTATAATTTATTTCGCCCTCTGAGAATTTCATCCGCGAAGAAAAAAAAAAAAAAAACCCCTTAAAATGTCGTGTAACACAATTAGGAAAAAAATTCCCTCGTGAACACAAGGAATGAAGTAGCTGGAAGAGCCATCCTTCGGAAAATATTCGAGCCTCGCTGTACAGACTGTAAATGGAAAATAGTGAAAATATTTTAGGCAGGAAACTTCGTGACCGTTATTCGATCGTGTTCTGTCGGTCGAACACAAAAGTTTCCTTCCAGCACTTCGGGATTGTGTGAAACATTTTTCTCTCTCCTGTCCCGAGCTCGGTCGGTAACGAAAACTGTAATCGATTTTTGTTACCAGTCCTAGCAATGAGGGTCGAAAGAAAAGTCTCACTAAGAGCGAAAATACCATGTCAGCTTCCGGTGAGACTTTTATTTTGGAGCAACGTTTTTTTAATGGAAGCGTTCGCGGACGAAGTGGATTACAGTTTTTGTTACCGACTGCGGTATTTTTTTTTCTGCAATTTAAACAAAGCGCGCAAAGTGATTTGCACATGACTTCGTCATGTTTTACAGTTTTGCGCATAACTTCCTCTATGATAAATTTTGTTGTTCGATTTTGGGTTCCTCGTAAAGGGAGCTATAATTATTTTTATTGACGTGTTCGCGACTCCATAATGCGCGTTGTCGGATAATAGCCGTATTTTGTCTTGGTGCCAAATATATAATTTCTTTGGCGCGAATAAATATCTATTCAAAATCGTATTTTCAATGATTCGATTTCTTTGTGTTAAATAAACATTTATTTTAAAGTACAAATCAACAAATAGTCACTTCGAATACATTTTTCTACTGAAAGTAAAGAAAATCCGGTATTTGAATCTAATAAAGGTTTCGTTAAGGCAACGAAACATTTCTTTTATCTTAATAAACGTCATTTGAAGATCGAAATTGATTTTATTTGAATAAATCTTTTTTCTGGGTGGGATATCGGTGATACATTTATTTTACAAATATGATTCAGCATATAGATAGACTTTTATTTCTGTATATCCTTTAAGGGTTTTTACACTGTGCCCCCCTATACATCATTCCCTTATCTACTAATTTCCTTACTCTAGTGACATATCACTTATCATGTTACCTCTCATATCATCCTTCCCACTCTTTTTTCTTTACCAATTTTTCATACTGTCCAATATATTCGCACAACTCAATCACAGGCTTCCCTTCCAATTTCTACGAGTCAGCTTATATATAGATATGATGGGCCTCGAGCTTGGAATGTATTACAAATCGCAGAAGGATTCGACACTATATAATTCAACTTACAACCTGTACTCTTCCATGAACGTTTTTAGTTAGGAATCCGTGAACCGCCAATTCGAGAATGAAAACAATTGTAGCGCATGTCAGTCCGATTGATAGAATTACAAATGCAAATAGCAATTCATTTAATTCCAAGACCTTGTGGGTCGTATTTTTCTTGACCTCCTCATCGAATTGGAAGTCGCTCAGTTTCGTTGGGTTGCATTGTACGTCCCATGGTCGGAGCACATCAGCCTCCACCATTCTTGCGAGTATTATATTGACCCGTTCCTCGAGAGCCCAATCCCATCGGATTGGGAAAACAAGATACATCGGTACCACGAAACGACTACTCACGTGTAAATTAAACCTTCGCGCTAGGTCGAGTGCGGTAGCTTGTGCAAACCATAGACAGGCAACCGATGAGTTGTGCCTCACATGCCTAATGCAATCTGCGATTTCGTCAGTGTCCACGTAACGGTTCTCAACGTCTGGAAGCTCGATCATTTCTTTCGATGAAGGTAATCCAAAAACATCGTAACCAAAGTTCACAAGGTCCTTTACGGTATCAACATTTCGTAGTGGAATCTTCATCGTCAGCAAAGCCGCCAAGCTACTCTGATAAATCCCTAAGATCGTCACCGCGAAAAATAGCAGACTCGTCAAATAAATTCTTGATGACGTATTAACCGGTAAATTTGTAAATCCCGTGCCGGAAGTTATACGACTAAGATTAAGAAATGCCCTCATAAAATCCTGACCTACGACAAACTTGAAGAAAATGAGCGTGATCAAATAAACTATAGCTAAGCCACATCGCGAATGGACATCGATGATAGAAAAGAGTTTGTCCAATTGTGATTTGTGACCTCTAAATTGGGATATAAGGACTAATCCGGTATGGTCGTGTGGGTAAGTTATTAATGTATAACGCCATGTGAAGGCCATCCAACGGGAATTCGTTGCCATATCTTTAGTGTCGTCAAGGTCGGATGAGAAATGACCTGAAAAGTCTGGGGTTGAGTTCATTGCACGACAAATAGTGCGCAAGATTCTTACGTGTGTACTCAAAAACTTGTATAAATTTTCATCTTCCTTGCTGTATTTCATATTGAATGGAGGAAGACCTTGCAAGCGAATTCTGTAACCCCCGAGATCCTTGGTTTTCTCGTAATCTAGATCGACGCACATCGACTCATTTCCTGTATACACTCGAATGAATGTAGTGAAAGGATGACCGTACATTTCTGGGAAAACGTTGACGCGATGCCACGAAGCAGGCGCCATACTGGTGAAAGGATTGTAACTAACGATAATTGTTCTATCGTTGTGGCCGTAACATATCACTTTTGCATCAAGTACGTCCGAGTACCACGCCGTGTATAAGTAGTCTTCTACGTCATCACATTCGGGTGACTCATTGAGTATAAAAAATGAAGCCATATGATTCCACCAAATGGAATTTTTAATGTTTCGAATGATGTCATCGAGTGGTTCCCAAAAGAAGGTTTCAATTATGAAGACCTGTAGTTTCCGTCGAAACGGTACAGGCACAAGACGCGGCTCGCTCGGGGGATCCGAAGGAACATCGAACAAGGTCAAGGGGATCAAATGTTGACTCGAAAGTGTTCTTAAGAGGGTTTCAGACAAATTTCCAGCAAGGCCTATGCCACTTCTTATCCGGTCTCTGTAGCAGGACGTCAGGATGTTGATCTGAAACCGATTAAATCGTTACTAGTTTCGATCTGTTTGTAATTACGGCGTGGCTGTCATGACACGTACAATAGTTTCTGGATTAGTTTCTATCTGAGTTTCATTGGATTGCTTGACGACAAAATTATGAAAAAAAAGTTTCATAACAATATGACTATAATGAAAGCATGAAAATGTAATTTTTTTCTTCCATATTAATAACTGGATCGACAATGACAATATCGCAAGTGAGTCGTGTAACCTCAGTCGACAGCCCCCCTTTCGACAGCTAAACTCACCAAGTCTTGGGCAAGAGTAGAGATTGATTCGTCCGGATTCGGAGTAGGAATGACAATTATGGCTCGGCACATCCTCCCTAGGAGGAACAAAGCAACGACTGTAAGCTTTGTTAGCCGCATGGCTTTAACTACGACTTTTACGATAAAACTCAAAGCTGCGAAAGCAACGGTTGATCGAAGACTGAATTGAATTCTCTCCGAATGAGTATGAACACCTTTCCGCGAACTCGCACGACAAGTCAGGCCATACGTGATGGAAACATCGCCGATTCTGGTGGGCGATAATTACCGTCCTCCAATTACCGAATAATCGCATAAAATCTTCCACTGTATGCGAAAGAGATGGCAAAAGAAGATACACGATGCATTTGCGGAGTTTAAACTAAGCCACATCGCTGGTCACTCTGACGATGACATCTCGTGAAATGACGTAATATTGATGTATCTCAACGATGGTGATCAGTTTCCGGTGTACATTTATACTCTATGACAGGACTTTTAGGGGAGAGCGGGGCAAAATGGGGCAGTGGGGCGAAACGGAACAGTGGAGCAAAAATCAATTTCACAATAATTTTTTGATGTCCCCCATTTTGTCCCAACGATACATCTAGATTTTCAATCCCGTTTTGCCCCACTTACTGCCACCGGCACCATCCAGAAGTTATTGGTAGGGGAAACTGGAGCAAAACGGGGTCACGGGGCAAAATGGGGACATGAAATGTCATATCGACATTTCATGGATCTATGTTTTCGGTACCGTTGTAGCAGGTTTCATTGCTTAGCGTCCCCGTTTTACTTCGGTCTACCCCAAATTGAGTTTGCCCCTGTCCCGTTCTGCCCCACGGTTCCATGTTGCCCCGCTCTCCCCTACGTGAATTCCCGATGGCGCACTGGGGCGACAGTATATTTTCCATGCACTCATTAACTGTCCGATTATATCTGTCACCTGGGAAATAATTATTTTCGACCTTAACGAACGACGCATTCCACGCTAGACAGGAAAAATAGATAGAACAAGTAGATGAATAGAAGGAATTTATCACGGTCCTGGGGTGAGAACGATCTACGGAGAAAAAATGTAGCAAGAGAAACGGGAAGAGCTTCAAAGGTCCAAAACTGTACTTTTTTCGAGTACATCGGTTTTTTGGCAGCGAATGTGCAATGGGATGAACGGCGGTCGAAGGATGATAATACTTTATTGTCATATCGACTGGTGAGAACCGGAAGGGCGCATTCTGCAGAATTTAACGTGTAAAAGTTTTGGAATATAACTTTTAACTCTTTACCAGTGGAGATATTATGCTTGCAAGGACAGCGGCTAAAGGGTGAGAAGTTCAAAGGTAAAACCGCACGTCTAATTTTCGATTCACATGGAACAACGCGCCGTCGTTTTCAGAGCAATTTGTTGCACGCTACTCCCCAGACTGATCGATGTGGAAAAAAATACAAACGCGAATTTCTTTACGAAAACGTAGCTTCCTCTGCGAAGAAGCAAAAAATTTGCTGTCGATATTTTTATTCCAGAGAATTCTCTAGTTTCTGATACACACTTTCTCGTCGATTTTTTCTAATTCTCTGGTCCGACAAATTCGTTCGATCAGCAAACTGGGTCGAGGGATTTCAAAAAAATTGAATCGAGCATCGATAAAAATTCTTTATATTTACATGTCGCAAACGCATATATCACATTTATGTCTACACATCTCCATCCTTCTATCGATAAAACTTCTTGCCTGATACGATTAATTCTCGTCTTCCATTCGCTTCCTCTTAAATAGCGTACGCTAATAATAAAAATAAGAACAAAAAAATTAAAAATACAATAAATATCAGCGTGGCGAGGCTTCGTCCTCATCTTCGTCCTTCCCATTTTCTCTCGATAGACTCGATCGAGTCGAAGAAACAATTTTAATCTCGCGAGACTGCGTATGCATTTAAAAAAGATTTTTTAACTTTCGCGCTCCTTTCAGTCCCGCTACGAATTTATCACGTATGTTATCCAATCGACCGTCTTTGCGACTCGATGATAAATTCCTGGCTGTCCTGGCTGGGCGCACGAATATCCTGCCGACACGATACCTATCAAGTACCATCGTCCCGTCTTCTCCAGCATCAGAGGACCACCGCTATCACCCTGCATTAAAATAAAACAACAACAACAATGTTTTTATCTTCATGAAATGCTAGTACGCTCGGCTCGGAAGCCTAGCGCCCGTAATATTAAATATGGATGGATATCGGAATATGTCAGTGTCGATGTGAGTGTCTCGGCCCCAAATGCAGTCGTAAGTCCAAATTTACGTTCGAACTTCAGAACACAACTAAGTTCAATCTCCAGTTAAAACGTTAGTTCGAACGTCAGTTTGAACTTAAGTTTGTATTCAAGTTTAAATTCAAGCTTAAATCCGAGTTTAAATTTAAGTTTGAATTCAAGTTTAAATTTAAGTTTAAATTCAAGTTCGTATTCAAAATTGCATTCAAGTTTGAACTTAACTATGTGTGTGTAGATTTATTACACTCGGTGCGAAAATGTCAGTTTTGCGCACGCTTCGCGTGCACAAAACCCCCATTTTCACAACTCAGAAAAAGTTTTATCGCACTAGGGTAACAAATTACAATTTTCAAATTAATCGCTGGCAACTCACTTGACAAGAGTCCTTTCCGCCCGCCCGATATCCCGCGCACATCATCTCGTCGTAGATAACGACGTTAATGCCGTTCGAACGATGCCATCTCTCGCATACGCGATTGTCGATAACGGGCACGTCGACAGCTTGTAGAGTTTTCGGTCTCAGCCTTGATCCTTAATTTAGAAAAAATACAATAATAACAACAAAAACAATATAATAAATAAGGATATCCCATTCGATGACACGACTGTACATTTTCTGTAAAAAGATCTTTGCCCGTCTAAAAAAAAATAATTTTTACCTGCTTGCAGAGCCCCCCATCCGGCAGCCCAGCCGTACTGTCCCAAGAAATCTTCGTTTCTTTCCGGGAGACAAATCGGCGATATGTGAGGCATGTAGTGCACCGGTCGATCGAGCCTAAGAACTGCGACGTCGAATCTACAAGATCGATAAAAGGTAAGTCAGTCTTCAATATAACGAATAAAAAAACAGTATTAGGAATTAATAAGAAAAATTACCGATCGGCTTGAGGAGTAAATTTGAAGTAGGGATGAACGCGAATCTCGCGAACCCCGAAAGTGTACGCCGGAAGTGTCTCCGATGCGGAGTTAACGACGTAGTCGCCAAGTGTGACCTGCACTTGTCGCGCCGATGCTCTGAAAATGAAAATTTTAATAAATCAAGCTCGGTCGATAAAACAGATTTCTATCATATCCTCGATAAAAGTGCAGTTACACTCACTTGGCGACGCAGTGTCCGGCGGTAACGACGTGATACCTATTGACGAGTGTGCCTCCACATCGGCTCGAACCGATTCTTATGTAAGCCTGAAACGACAACGAAAATCCCTTCTTAATCACCCAGTTAATACGAGGCAGAAGTAAAAGGGTAAATTTTTTTTTAATGATCTGACCTGCCAGGGAAAACTCGCGAATCCAGCGTCATCGCCTCCAACCACTCGTCTCTGAGCTGTTTGCTTCGATACCGATATACCGCATCCTACAAAAATTACAAATCAAAATTAATCTCCAATATACAATCATCTTTTTTTAATACGTATACAAATGTGATTTGCAACTGTTTCGTGATACAAGGACTTTTAGACTTGGAGCAGTTATTAAAGACGACATAGCAAGCATTACAAAAAAAAAAGGCAACAATTGTGTCGATAAACAAAAAATAGTACAACGCTACCACTGGGTATTCGAGGATTTCGGTTAAAAAAAATCGTGCCACCGTATTAGCGGTTGAAAACAAACAACAAACTGTCCTTTTGAAAAATCTTGTAAGTTGCATAGTTTAGTTCTTGTAAGTTACGAGCAGTTGCAGATTCCAGCCAATGAGCGTGTCCCGCTAGACGGCGCCACGGTCTCCGAACCAGTCCGATTGGCCGGAACTTTAAACGCTCGTAACTCGAGAACTACTGGCCGTAAAAAAATTGCCAAAGGGAAAGATTGCTCAGTTTTCCCAGCGGAATGCGATCCACCCATTATTGGCCCCAATTTTGGTACACCGGGTATGAACATTGATGTTAATCGGTTTCTTTGCTCCAGTGCGTTATGTCTGTTAAATGGGAAACGTTTAACTGGTGCCAGCGCAAGCAAGCTTTTTAACTTCTGTTTAATGTGCGTGCAAAATTGATTTAGTGCGTGCGCATGCGAACGTTTGACAATGCCGGGATAAACTTACGATCGCCATTGGCTGTATCCGTGTCCTGTGCAAGCTGAGGCTGTAACAGTTCTCTCGTCTCATCGCTCGTGATAGTGTTATAATCAGCGGACGAGCTTATAGCTTTAGCGTCTTTGCGCTGGCAACAAGCGTACATAATCCCACCACAACTGCCGTCCAACAGGCCAGCGGACATCCAGCATTTAAGAAAAAATTCACAGCTTCGTCCGTCAGCGCACAAAGTATCGTCACCCTTCCACAGTGGTCTTTTGCTCTGTTTCCGCGACTCTGCGACAGAGACAACCGTTTTGTTTTTTGTTTTTGACCATCCGATACCCAATGGCACACGCCGTTTATCAAATTTGTTTTTTTTTCACGATTAGAAATCCAAGTCTAACGGTCCATGAAAAGTCGTCAATACGGTGTCTTAGATAAAAAAAATAAAAAAAATACGCGAGACATAAAGTTGTTAGTAAACGTAAGCGATTTCGTCAATTAAAAGCAGGGGGATGCGCAAAAGTAACAATCCCTGACTTACCGACACACAGTAAAAGCTAAAATAATGTATAAAAAAAAACATTCTTATTGCACCACGCGGACGTACCTGTTTCCAGTCTGGGATAATCGTTTGTAATCTGCTTCCTGTGGTCTGGAAAAAAATCTGTGATACGTACGATTATTTGTAGATTTCTCTAGAAACTCAAGTATCGTCAGTCAATAAAGTAGATTTCGGTAAGAATTTTTCACGAGAGATAAGTCAGAGATGGGCCTTACCTCGATAATCCTCGTCGGACTCCGGCAGTTGGTTGGACTGAAAGAAGGAGTTGCCAGCGCCGCTGCCGGGTAACGACGGAAAGTCATCGCGAAAGATGAGCCTCGGGGTCCTATGGCCCATTACAGGCCTGGGATAATCGCTGGCAGGGCCAGGTGGCCTCCAGAACGAAGATTTTTGTTGTCTCCACGGTGTATACGGTCCCTGCGATGGATATCTTACGCTGGGAAACCCGATGTTTCTCCCAGTGGGTCCGGGCCCCTCGTAAATGGGTCCTGGGCCCGAGGGAAATCGTATGAAACGTCTTTCTCTCACGAGACCACCTGTCTCCGTGCTGTTTGCATCCTCATCTTCGAAACTCTCGGCGGTCGACGTCATTGGGCCCGATATGGCGTCAAGGCCCGTCGAAGCACTCCCCGATGGCACCTGGGCCTCAAAGGCCCCACTGGATGATCCGTGAATCGATCGAACACCCAGAATAATTATTCCCACGGCAAGAAACCAGTTGCACTCTCTCGACGCCTTCATCTTACGCTATATCTGCAGAAAACACAAAATATGTATATCGTTATTGTGGGTCTCATATGTTTTTTGGGACCCTATGAACCACGTGATCTCCACGGGCGGATAGTTGAGTGGGTATGCGTTCAAAAGATTGAAACATAAACTCTAGCGTAGCATAGATTAAAAATAATTGTACAGACGCCAACGAAATAATAATCGACCGGCCATTTTGATTTTTAAGGCCCCGTTCTTCGGGCCCTTATCGGCAATGCGTCTCTCGTAGAAACCTAGCCGTGTGGGTACTCGTTCGAGAGCGCGGATCGAACTCTCGAATATGCCAATATCGGATCACCAATCGAACCGGGGTCAATTAAACACGACGTTGCGTCGGCGTTCGGCCGGTTGCGGAATTCGTCGGAACCGTAATGGGCGCGTGGGTTTCAAAAAAAAAGATAAAATAAATAAAACCCATTTCAGGAAACGGCTTGCAACGGATCGTAGTTACATGAGTCTGCGATGAGTGAAAGTAAAGAAGGTATTCTCTCGAAAACCCGGAACTGAATAATATTTATCGGCGCGCGCGCGTTGAGCAATCCCGGACGCGAGGGATCTTCTCGGATCACTCGTGTCCCACACGGGCACGCGAGGTTCTTCCTCGAAGTCCATTTCGAGATACGGCATATCGGATCCCAATCGAGGCTTCGTTTATTACGTTTCGCCATCGGTCGTCGGTTCTTTCGATTAAGCTGGACGAAGATGAAAGTTCAGTTTCGATCGTCCTTGCCCCCCCTAACTCGCGGTTTACTCGAACGAGGTACGATGTGTTAGTGGGTCATTATTAACTCCGTCGTGCGGATCCTTACAGCGGCTAAGGAACTTGGTAAAGTGAAAGTATGCAACCGCACGTACGAACTCTTGCAGAATTGTGCGAAGTTCACGTTCACGTTCCAAGACGATCCAACCCACCCCCCACCCCCTCCCCCTTACTGCCCCCCCCCCCCCCTCGTATCATGGAGGAAAAAATTAATGTAAATTCGATCCGAACTAAGCGATCCAATGAATAGTCATCAGCATGAAATTATGCTGAAACTTAAGAGAGAAAAAAATGGAAGGTAGTGATTTTTTTTTCCTTTTTTTATTGATAGTTAATCGTTCCCACGGTATGGTTGGGTGCATGTGCACTCGGTAATAATACGGATGAGCAAACGCCAATGATACCCAGCGAACTTTCACCTTCCGCTCGTGTCACTTTGCTGCCTCTCACCCGACACGTTTCATAAATCACATCCGGATGGTGTTTCCATTTTTTCTTTTTCTTTTTTTTTTTTTTTTCTTTGCTTTTCCGTATCCTTCGTCGAGTTAATCGTGTTTGCCGTGCAGTGAGCAGAATTGATTCTAGGATGCGCTGCGGAGACGAGTCGGTTATGTGTATCGTTGACGCGACTGGAGTTCCGACAGTTTTCACTTTCTCCGCGAGCGACGATTTTTACTTTGTTTGCGGCTCGTCAATGCCGATCTTTAAGGCGGACTGGACCGACTCTGTTGGTAAGGAAAACTCGATCATTATTTTTTTTTTTTCGAGCGACTTCGTTGGTCCAATAATCTATCTAATCCATATAAGTCTTTAATGAAATGAATGGCACAAATTGTTCATTCTTTGTTGAAATGCTGGCCTTTTCTAAATAATGTAATGTATTTTTTATTACCGACGAACGCGGTTTGGGCTCAAAACGCTTAAACAAGATTGCTAGTCGACTTAGTGTGAAAATTTGACGCAATTATTTTTGCCCTATTTTTCGTCCCAACTATCCATCGCCATTTTGATCATTTATTAAAGAAAACCATTTTTTTCGAGACTCTTCATCGATCTAATGATCCAATAAAATGAATGGCACAAATTATTCATTTTTTGCTGCAGTCTTAAAGCTTACGAAAAAAAATTAATGCAGGTTTTATTACCGACCGAGCGCAGGTCGGGCTCATAACGCTTCAGCAAGATCGCCAATCAAAGTAGTGTTAAAATTAGACAAAAATATTTTTGTCCAATTTCTCGCCCAGCTATCCATCTACAATTTGACCATTAAAGAAAAAAAACATTTTCATATTCTCCGATCATTGCATGTTAATATTCCAGCAGAATCCTTCCCCAATAAAATTCTCTTTAGAAATTCCTACGAAACATTTTGTTCACAATTCCTTCTCCAGCTCGACTCGACTCGCGGAAGCCTCCTCGATCATCGTTCGCCTTTCCCTTGCCTCCGATAAAGAGCCTATCACAAAACCGTCCAATCGCTATTATGTTGGCGTACGGAATTTTTTTTTTTCAATTTTCCCTCGTTAAATGACTTTCATATCTCATCGACTCGTCCCGCGCGTCTAATCTTATTGTCACGAGACAAGTGCGGCGATATCTTCATCCCAGGATCGTCTTCATTTGTATCGTCATTATCGTCATCATAATTATTTTCACTTCACTCGCAGGATTCGTGATACGGTTATTTTTTATTATTATTATTATTATTATTATTATTTTCATTTCTTTTTTTTTCTTCGAGTGTCGGGGGAGACATGACAAAGATACACGAACTTTCACCTTCCTATCCGCGTCTGCAAGCGCTCTAAGAGGCTTTCGGGAGAGACGAAAGTAACGCGACGATGCGGTTTCATTCGTGCTCTGCGCCTCTCGTCTCATACATAATTGCTCGTGTACAGCACGGTAAACAGTACGCAGCAAAGTCGTTCTATTCTACTGGTGGTCCGTGAAAGCTGCTCTTTTTGTTTGCCGGTTGAAATTTGATCCACCGCTTAATTTTATTAATAATAATGATGATGGTAATAATGCAATTAACCCTTTCACAACGAGAGGCACTTTCTTCGGGGCCAAGCCGCGCGACCTTTTTATTTTATACAAAACAACGTCGCGGTTGATTGTCAGTCATTTCTTCTTCCGCGATCATTCAAACTACAGTTTTTTACACGTTTATGGATTTTTACTATCTTTTTTAAAAACTTTTTTCATTAATGATGCGAGGTTGAAAAAAAAACTTCCGGGTTTCTAGGGAAGCCCCTCGTTTCGTGCAAGCCTCTTGGGCGATTTGGTCCAGTTTTTGATTTCGTCAATGACGATACAATCTAAATTAATTTTAGTTGGTGAATAGATGCATTTTTGATAGAGTAAAAAAAATGTTTGGCCGGCTATGATTTGCTTTATGGATCGAATTTGTAAGTGTTTCGGTTAATCGATGACAATCCAATATAAATGAATTTCGGTAAGTAAATAGATGCATTTTTGGTGAAATAAAAAAATCTTACGCCAGTTACAATTTGCTTTACGGTTCGAATTTGGTACAGTTTGTGGTTTAGTCGATGACAATCTGATATAAATTAATATCGGTAAGTAAATAGATACGTTTTTGGTGAAGTGAAAAAAAATATTCTGCCAGTCACAATTTGCTTTACGGCTCGAATTCGGTAGAGTGTTTGGTTTAAACGATGACAATCCAATATAAATGAATTTCCGTAAATAAATACATTTTTGCTGGAGTAAAAAAAAGAAATCGTTCGCCAGCTAAAATTTGCTCTATGGCTTGAATTTTTTTTCTAATACAATACTCTTTGTGGATAAGTATTATTGTTACAAGACTCTTTGTAGATAAGTATTATTGTTACAATACTCCTTGTAGACAAGTATTATTGTTACAATACTCTGTATAGATAAGGATTATCCGAGTACGATCTGGGACAAAGAAAATCTTGGCCAGCTAAAATTTGCTGTATGAATTTATCGAAAACAATGCAATTCATACATTATTTTTTTCGTCTACAAGTCGGAGTAAAAAATCTCACTCCAGCTCGATTTTACCGGTACGTTAAAAAAGCAATTTACTTGTAGACAAATTTTCGTTCGATAGCGAGCAAGGGTTGACAAAATCAAGAAACCAAAAAACCAAATTTAAAAAAAAACATTCCCGCCGCCCTAGGAAAGACCCTTGTACCTGCGGGCCATATGACGATTATAATGATGGACAGCGGTGAAACCGGTTTTAAGAAATCCCAGCTGAAACTCGCTCGTTCACTCGACGCTGCTGCTACGAACCGCGATGTATTCCACTCTTTCTTCGTGGCCTTGAAGGAGAGCGAGGCGCTTGCATCTTCTCGGTCTAATTCACCGATAGCCAACACACGGCAGCGCCCGACCACTCTCGTGACTAATACTTTCCATTGTGTAACGGATACTTTTTTTTCTTTCTATTTTTTTTCTTTTCTTCCCTCGCGCGACCGTTCCTTTGGGCTTTCTTCTCGAATCGGCCCGGTGACTCTACGAATCTATTGAGCGTTCGGCAAATTAATTGTTGATTGAGATTTTTTTAAATATTTTTAAAAATAAAAATTTTCTCCCGTTCTCTCGCTGACTTTACGAATCGATCGAGCGCTCGTTAAATTAAGTATCGAATGAAACAAACCATTTAATTAATTTTTTTTTGGTTTATAAAAAAAAAGTGTAAATGTCCTCTCCTCGTTACATCCGAAAGGCTCGGTGACTTTACGAATCGACGGAGCGTGTTCGTTGAATGAAATTGACGGATTGATTAAATAGAATTCATGAATTGTTGATTGAAACTTTTTAAAACATTTTTTAATGCGAACAAAAAAATTCAGATTTTCTCTCGTTACATCCGAGAAACCCGGTGACTTTGCGAATCGATCGAGAGCTCGTTAAATTAATTGTTTATTGAAATTTAAAAAAAATTGTTTTTTTTTAGTTAAGAAAAAAAAAATTAAAATTTTCTCTCCCTGTTACATCCGAGAGACGCGCTCTGCGCATGGCAGTTTCGTTTCGAAAGCCCGGAAGCACTTTCACTCCACGGAGACGATAATGTATTCAACGAATTCGAGGAATCGATGAGCTCTCGGGGTCTCCCCGGAACGTTAGATAAGGTGAAACTTTTTTTTTATTTTATCTTTTTTTTTTATGTAACTGTGTTTTCTCGAGATGGAAGTGGTGAGCCGAGTCGAGGCCCAGAAGACATTACGATAACGATGGATGAGTCTGAACGAAAGGATCGAAGTTACGGATTTAATGAGTCGGCGAGACCGATGACCGAGTTAGATCCCGCGAATTGACGAGCCGTCAATCACGTCCGCGGTTTTTTTCATTAAAAATGAAAAAAACCACGCGGACGATTTGAGCGAGGGAAAAATTATAACGATTGTTATAAAAGAGATAAAAATAATAATTGGCAGCTCTAAAGAGACTTTCGACAATTTCCGACTCGAGATATTTTATGGTTCTTTTAAAATCATACACAGTAAAAAAATAATGTTGTTAAATAAGTGACAAACTCGTTTGTTCAGATTTGAATATACAAACCTATCCTCTTATAACAAATAATAACAATTATATTATACATAATAAATATAATAATACATAATATATATAATATATAGTATAATTAACAGATAAATAAAAATAACAAATAAAAAATTGTGGACGTTTGTGGAAGTTTATTGTAAAAAATATGAACTTTTTTACTGTGTACTTATCGAGAATTTTAGCCAAAAAAATTGCCGATTGTCGATCGACCGACGGTCGCAATCGGACAAAAAAATATGTATATATAGTTAACCACCTGAGCCTGGCAAAAAAGATTCCGAATTATTTCTTTGGGGTTAAAATTTTGTTTGTTCTTATACATACATAATAAAATATCCGATATCTCGATTTATTTCACTCTCACCGATCGGACGAAAGAGAAAGAGAAAATTCGAGCTGTTGACACTGAAAGTCAAGCTGAATATATACCCGCGAGAGATACACGTGGGCAGTGAAAGTAGTATCGTGTTTCCATGGTCAAGGCAGTAATCGATCCCTCGATAAATACATTCGATACCTAAATTCGAAACAATGTTGCAACTTTGACGTTACCACTGGTCAGTCAACAAATTTGACTCGACGTAAAAAAAATATTTGCTTTATTGACAGAGTTGACTCGAGTAAAAAAAAAACATTTACTTCGTTGACAAAAGTAGACGCCAGTAAAAAAAAAAAAAAAATGTTGACGCGATCGAAGAAATCAACTCACCGAATCGTAGTTTATGTTTTCGTTGTTAATCCAAGAAAAAAAAATCTCCGTCCGCCTCCGAAAGAAGCCGCGTATCTTCCGTGTCTCTTCCTCGTCAGTCAAAAATTCTTCTGTAGATCGATTCGTCAATTAATTACATCCCGACCACTGAAACCCAATTTCTTGTCGCACCCTTGAACAATTGGAGTCGCTTCTTCCTCATCACCTCCTCATTATACAATGTACATCGCCCCCTTGATCGAACGATCGTTTAAATTTTTACCGATTTTTTTCTATCCTCCCGGGCATCCCTTCGATTTTTTTCCAAAAAATATTTCCCCGAGTCGTTTATTTATTCGGCACACTTCAACGTTGAGGGACGCGGCAGCCGTCTCTACATTTTTTCCCCATCGATCGTCGATCGACAGAATCGGGATTAAGGAAAATTCCCTCAACACCACAGTTAAATTTTTTTTATTTATTTTTTTTCCTACGTACACTTCAACACAATTTTTTTATTATTTTTTCACAAAACAACAACAAACAAATAGGGTTGAAATAAAAAAAATTTTGATGGTGGAAGCCGGTACCACTTTGTCGGGACTCGACTCGCCTGCGATCTGCGAGGAGTCGTCCACCAGGCCTCACCGAGGTCTGTTTAAAGCTAAACTGCTCGGAGTCAAAGCTGACTAAAAGTCACCACGCTCGAGGTAGAATCGCCGTTCCTCCTGGTCTGCCAGCCTACCGTATGGCTCGTCTCGCATTCGACGCTCTCACTTTCTCCGCTGGGCTGGCTTTGCCTTCTGCTTCTTTTCCCCTCACTCGCCTCACTTCCACTCGCCTTGTAGTTTTCATTTCGGTTACTGTAAAACTCTCTATTGATGTGCCGAGCCGTATGGCTACGTCCACTCCCACCTCTTGATCCTCCTCCGAAAGTCTCTCACTTTTCGAGACGATCTTCCAGATTCTGAGGCTGTTGAATAAAAAAATAATTTTTTTACGCTTGTTGCTTTTACCGCCCAGAAAATTATATACAAAGTCGGACGGTGACCGACGGTGGACTGCAGGAAGTAGAGTCGGCGAGTGGCGTAGAGTTTATTAATGTTCAATTTTCTTGCTGAATCAACATTAATATTTGTTCAATTTTCGTGCAGTCAATTTTGTTGTTTATGTAATTTTCTTGCGGAGTCAATTTTGTTAGTTATCAAATTTTCCTCTTGTTTTCTTTTTTTATTGTCCTTCAACATTCTTACCGATGTGCCGAGCCGTATGGGTACGTCCACTCCCACCTCTTGATGCTCCTCCGAAAGTCTCTCACTTTTCGAGACGATCTTCCAGATTCCGAGGCTGTTGAAAAAAATCATGTTGAACGGTTCTTCCTTTTACTTACCAGAAAATATATCATTTTCTGGTCAGTAAAAGCAAGAACCGTTTAAACTTCAAAGTCGGACGTTGACCGATGGCAGACTGCAGGAAATAGAATCGGCGAGTGGAATAGATTTTGTTATCCGTTCAATTTTCTGGCTGAGTCAACTTTGTTATTTATTCAATTTTAGTTCTGAAACAATATTGTTATTTGTCCAATTTTGTTGCCGAGTCAGTTTTGTTATTTACTCAATTTTCCGCCTGTTTTTTTTATTACTGTTTCTCAACTTTCTTACTCGTCCAACTTTATTATTGAGTCGATGCGTTAAACTTTCTTACCGACGTACCGAGCCGTTCGGCTACAGCCACTCCCACCTCTGGATCCTCCTCCGAAAGTCTCTCACTTTTCGTGACGATCTTTCAGATTCCGAAGCGCTTGAAAAAAAATACTTTTAAACGGTTGTTGCTTTTACCGACCAGAAAATTATATACAAAGTCGAGCGCCGACCGATGATAGACTGCAGGAAGTAAAGTCGATGAGTGGAATACTGTTCGTTATTCGTTCAATTGTCCCGCTGAGTAAAATTTTTTATTTATTCACTTTTCATTCTGAGCTAACTTTGTCATTCATTCAATTTTAATCCTAAAAAAACATTGTTATTTTTTTCAATTTTCTTACTCAGTCTAAATTTGTTCTTTATTCAATTTTCTTGCTGAATCAACTATGTTATGTATAAAATTTTCTTATTGAGTCAAATTTGTTATTTATTGAATTTTTCGTACTAATTCTTCATTCTTCTTTCGTCTAATCATTCTAATCTTTCATTCTTAATTCTTTATTTCTTCTAATTTCTTATTGATACGATGTTTTTTTTTTTTTTTTTACTGTTTATCAATTTTCTTGCCGAGTCAACCTTGTTTCTCATTCGCCTTCGTTCACACGAGTTTGCGTTTCGACAACTTTACAACTCGTTACTCACCGCATTTATTTGGACGATTATTTTGCAACGCGAAAATGAGCCCGAAGCGTGAAATTGGGAAGGTAATGCTCACCGGGCACCGCGCCAACTCTATAGAAACACACGACACACGAGTGTACATCCCGGTTTAGTAATCGTCGAGCAACCTCTCTTCCTCTTTAACAATATAATATTAAATGTCTTTTGCCATGGGATGAAAGAGAGACGCCTAAGGGCCAGCGAATCGCGTGACCAACGAGAGATTGCTTCCTCTCCGTTTCCCGGTGGCCCCGCGGTTCTTTCAATATACCCTCCATTAATTATTTTGCAACGAGATGTTTGGCAACTCTCTTAACCGACGATCGTCCCACCCACCGCTGACCGTCGCTACGTCCGATGGTTTAAAAATAATAACAGTCTGTATATCCATTTATTAATTTAAATGGCTCGTTTAACGAGGACCTAAAAAGTATCGATTCGCAATCTTTCAGCAGTTCATATAATAAGTTCATATAACGTCATAAGAAATTTTCGTAAAACAAAGTTGAAAAAAGCTGCAAATTGAAAGTTTCATATGGCCTTCACATAATGTTCCTTTATTCGCAAAGCTTCTTCTCTGAGGAAGCATTTTCTGTATAGTTGGCTTCCTCAGCGAGGAAGCTTTGCGAATAAAGGAACATTATAAGAAGGCCGTGAGACCCTTTAAAAATACATTTAAAGATTCAGCTTCGGCGAAAACTCTTCGGTACTGCATAGTACATACCTCAAGTAGTATCTATGAATTATTTCAGATTTTTCTCGGCAGGCTACCGGCCAGCACACATCTCTATGCGAGCGAACAAACCCGTTTAGAGCCGTTAGACCCTTTAAAAAAGTAACGTTTCGCAAATTTTACCCTTACCATTTTTCGACAAAAATGGTATTTTAAAAAATAAATTTTTTTGAATTTTTTCTTTACTGAAATCGGTTGGTAAATATGCCACTTGAAAACAATGGCGAAGGTTTTAATTCAATATCTCGAAATTTTTTGAAAAATTCTTAAGTCTCTCAATCTTATTTACTTAAATTCTTTTTTCCTTAAATCGTATTTACTGAAGTTTTGTTTTCTCTCGATCACATTTATCGAAATTATTTTTGCTCTCAATCCTATTTAATGAATTTGTATTCGTCTCTCAATCGATCCGACGATTCAACCGAACATCCGAGTGTTTTAAAAGATGCGCTTCTTAAAAGAGTGGCTCTGCCTGATAGCTCGTTTTTTTCTTTTTAAAGATGCCAGTTAAAATTTACTTGACCATCTAATGGGAAAGAAAATTACGACAAAAATTCATATTGTCATCATGGTTAAAAATGGACGAATCTTTTTTGCTGGACCGGGCAAGAACGACGGGGGGGGGGGGGGGGGGGCGAAAGAGGGGAATCTTCCGATTCCGAAGGGTCGACCCGTGCTTTACGAGTTCCGTAATCGAGCAACTTGCCGAAAATTAATTACCCGTGCGGTGTTGACCGTCACACGTGGATCGTCATCTCTCCGAGAGAGTGTCGACGAGATAATCGTTCTCCATTGTCCCGAAGAAACGGAGCGCGAACAAACCTCGCTGCGACACGCGTTCGATAATTGCTTAGTACGAAAAATTTACGAGGTTGAATATTTCGGCTTTTCACCTGGGGATTAGAAATGCGTTCAGCCCGGACGGCGAATTTTCTAATAAATGTGAGCCACTAAACGCCTCGACGTTCGGATATCTTTTTTCATTTTTATTTAATTATTTATTTAATTTTTCTTAATTTCTTTTTTTTGTTACTGTTACTCTTTACGCTCGAAAAAATCTTCGGAGAAACCGGATCGCGGCGAAAAATATCGCCGAAAAATTGGCACTCGGTTGCAAAAGACGATGGCAGTGCCAGGTAACATTTCTTTTTTTTTTTTTACGCCAGAGTTTCCGAACTCCGGTGGAATTTTACGATCCGGTACAGCCGCGTGACTCGTTGCGACATAATTCTCATTCGTTACGTCCGGCTTTGTATTAATGATCCATGTCGATGAAAAATCTTTCGAAAAAAAAAATAAAAATAAAATTAAATAAACACCGAGAGAAGATTCTAGTAAAAATTACCGATCATCTAAGAAAAATCACCATAGCACACAGTAGGGCGCCAGGGCGCCAGCTATGCAGACAATCCCAGTCTATCCAAAACATTTGACCACAGTATCTAAGAAAAATTCTTATAAATCCGGTACTTCCTACCATAGGTGTGCCCTATTACTATGTGATATGGTAATATCTCTCAAGCGATGTAGTCATTGTTACTACATTCAGAAGAAAAAATTATTTGACGGCCACCTTTCATTTGATTTAAGTAAAATATTTATTTGATTTAAATAAATATTTATTGAAATTAAGTAAATAGTTACTTAAATGAAATGAATATGTATTTAAATCAAATAAATATTTTATTTAATGCAAATAAACGGTGGCCGTCAAATAAATGTTTTTTCTGGGTGCAGATCCTTCTCTCAGTGAATAGACGGAAGAGTTGGATGTTATTTTAAGAATCGTCCTTTGTTTTTTTTTGTCTCGAGATAAGCGACGGTAGATCGGGGACTCTTCAAACGCCGATGAGCGTCGTGCGGTCGCGGACTCGCGGACTCTCGATCGACCGGCAGATAGAAAACGAAAAGTATTAAAAGAAAAAAAAAGAAGGAAGTTTCACCGAGTGTGCGACGCTGAGGAGACGCGAAGCGAAAGTGCTCGTCTCACGTGCGTATTATCTACTCCGTTTCTTCGGGGCTTCGCGCTCCGACACTCGGATCCTCGGTCCCTCTTGCGCCGTTGAAAATTTTGCCGAAAATTTGTTTACGGACTGTTGCGAAAGTTTTTTTTTATCCCTACAGCGATTCGTTAAGTTTTTTCAATATAAAATTGCCATTGATCGAAATTGATATTAATAATTATCACATATATAATAGGTAGGTTTCTCGTTCATAAGCGTCCGTAATTCTTCTCTTGTTAATTTTACAAAAAAAAAAGTTTTAATTTTACAAAAATATTTGTTCATTGTACAAGAATATTTATTCATTTTCTAAAAGTGTTCATCCATTTTACAAGAGTGTTCATCCGTTTTACAAAAACACTTGTCGACGTAACAAAAATGTTTTTTTGTAAAATGACAAAAAAATAATAATCGTGGACATATACGGACGAAAAAAAGTTTGTCAAAAGTGCAAATCAATTTTTTCTCTGTGACGTAGGACTCGAGATCGATACGCTTGACCGGCGATCGTCCGGGCGGAGCGTCAGCTGTTTTGGTTTAATCGATCGAATACCGCAATTAACGACAAACGTGCAGTTCTCCGTCAACGACGGTTAGGAGCGGTGTGCCCGGAGTAAAAGCAATGACTTTCGAGACCGGCCGCGCAGAGACCCGGAGAAAGTTATGGACGGTGGAAGAGGTAACTGGTTGCCCGGGCTCCTCGTCTCGACGATACTTACAGACGTCGCGACAGAGAAAGAGCGTCAAGTTCCCTCCCAACATCCCGCATTTTATTCCACCGCGCAAACGTCCCGGAGAGATACTACTAGATACAACTATAAAGGCAGTACCATCAATGATCGCAATCGCGATCTCGTACGACCTAGATTCCATTTATTTTATTTTATTTTTTTATTTATTTTCTTCACCTCAAGTCCGCACAGGCACTGTTTCGAGCGCTCGACCAGCACTGTCGCTATCCGCTGCGGAGACTGTAACATTTTTTTTTTTTTTTTAATTTCGAAGAGTGTCTGAGCTAGCTCGGCCGTTACCACTGCGAGCGTACGGGATTTTTCGATGCACCGTTATTATGGCAACGAGCGAGGCATCTGTGGGGAGATAAATTCTCGGAGGAATTTTCAAGGGCGTGGTGTGTCGTAACCGCGGCGGGGACACGAAAAATTATCGAGGAATGTGGCCGGAAGTCGAACCGTTGGAGCGATGTGATTTTCGAGAAGCTTGAGAGGATTTTTATCTCGGTAGCGTCTAGGCTGGGACGAGAGACTCGGGGAAGAAAAATTTTGGGTAATGTTTGGAGTTGAAAAATTGAAAGAATTTTCCTTCAAACATTTTTCGTAACGTGCACGGTTTTGGGTATCGAGACCGGTTGAAAAGCTTCAAAGTGCTCGGTCGGTAACAAAAACTGTAATCAACTTTTTCCGCTGGTACCGGCATGGACGATCAAAAGAAATATCTCATCGATAACTGACACTGTACAGGCTTTGGATGAGACGCATAATTCGATTGCACATTTCACGATTCGTTAAGAAAATTGATTACAGCTTTTATTAACGACTGCGGTGTCTCACGTACTCTTGAAATAGTTGACAACCAATGAGCGCTATTGCATTACCCACAGCAATGCTTTCCCGCAGACTATTAAATCTCCACTACCAATGAGATCTTTACTCGTTACAGCTAATACTGTGTTTAAGGAATTGATTTAAAAAAAAAACCTTCAATAATCCATAAGTAATTATTATAATATTGATAATCTTTTATCAATATTGTAATATTATAATTTATTTAATAATATGAATAACAATAGCTGACGTATTTCATAATTTAAATACCTCGCGTTAATAATAGTGACTAAACGCAGTTTCAACGATTCGGTAAGAAATGAGTTACCTCGCGACACTAACTTAATATACCTATATATGTATATGCGAACGAGTATCGCGCAAGCATACTGAATTGAGACACAATCAACGCTGGTAATGCAACGTGAAATTCGCTAGAAACGTTGAGCTTCCGCGTTTTTTTTTTTTTTTTTTTACGTATCCGTATGAAATATTGCAGGAAGCTTGAGCCGCAAAGTGGGTGCATTTTGTGCATGCCGACGGATGTGACATCACCTGTGACAAGAGTGAAATTTCAATGCTGAAGAAACTCGGCATTAATGATTACGCGCAACGATAATCTGGAACGAGGTAAATTCATTGGCTGAATGACAAGAAGCTCCGCCAATCGACGATTCTGAATATCGAAACTTAGTTAACGACGCACGATTCATCTAACTCACACTTTATTAAACAATTTATCGATCCGATTTACCGATCGCCGATCTGGGTAAATCGAGGTAAAAAAAAAAAAAAAATTAAAAAAATTGATTTTTTTTTTAAATCTTACGATACGCAAACTCGAGATTTTACTTTCTCACCTCGAATGTGGATTACATGGGGGGAACTTCGCACGTACGTCGGTACTGTGTACGTATATCCTCTTACTTTCTCCGGTGGGGCGCGACGTGTGAGCTCCAAAAGTAGGTCCCAAAATACGATCGAGAGTCGCCGAGACGAACGAAGGCTTCGCATCCAGAGCACACATTGTTTTCGTTCGGAGAGCGATCGAAAAAAAATCAATCTTTGAATCGGGAATAAATCTGTTTCGGTCAATGAATTAAGTTTTTTTTACTTCGGTTGATTAATTATAGCAACATTTTTTTTCTTTCAAATGATGTTTTTCTTTGTTGTTGTTAGTATAAACAAATGCTCTTTTGTGGTTTTTTAATGTGAAATGCAGAAATGCTTAAGCCGCTTTCGTGGCTCGGATAAAGATCCATTGCAATTATTCAATCGTACAAAAAAAAATTCTTTTTAAAAATTATGATTTCTTTCCTTGTTGGTAAAAACAAATGCTTTTTCGTGGTTACTCTGGTCGAAATGCAGAAATGTTTAAGCCAATTTCATGGCTCGGATAGCGAACCGTTGCAATTATTCCAACTCACAAAAAAAAAACTTTTTCCGATCATGAGTTTTTCATTGTTGGTACAAACAAATTCTTTTCCGTAGTTTTTCCTATGAAGTGCAGACATGTTGTCAGATGACAAAAATTTTGTAGATTAAAAAAATGAATCCATCAATAATCCATAATTAATTATTATAACATTGATAATCTTTTATTAATACTCTAAATGCTTTTTTGTAGTTTCTCCAATGAAGTGCAAAAATGTTTTTAGATTATACAAATTTCGTAGACTAAGAAAATAATCCACAAGTAATTATAACATTGAGAATCTTTTATTAATATTGTAAATGCGTCTTTGTAGTTTTTCCTATGAAGTGCAGAAATGCGTAAGTCACTTGCATGGCTAAGATAGAGAGCCATTGCAATTATGAGCATCGCGTATCGCTATACGATGTATACTGGTTTTCATTGCCTCTCTAGAGTTTTCCTAATGAGCTATCAACAGGCCTCTCGCCTATCTCGCTCGCTATTTAATTCTTACCTGATTCCTCGACTGCCACACATATCTCTGCAACTGGAAACGACTGTCTCGCTCAATTCAGCCAACTCCACCGTGTCGATGCGCTCTGTACAATTTTTATTTTTTCACTCTCTTCATTACCGTCTCTTATTATAAATGCGAAGCAAACTTTGTTTAAATAATTTTTTTTTTTTGCATACCAGCATTTTTTTATTTCACTGTCCGGCATAAATTACGAGTTTATAATAATTCACTTTGAGTTGCCGATTAATTTCATTGCGTGGTGCAATGGGAGCTGAAGGAGGAGACACGCGACGATGACTCCTCAGAGGTTTCATTACAGTGAAAGTGAATGATACGTGACGACGTTTCTAATAATCAAACTGACCGGTATTTCGAACTTGTATTTTCAGTCATCGAGATTCTTACACTGTTAGCCGCGAACTTGTACCGGCGAACAAAAAAATCAGCACACACTCGATGCAAACTAAGGTATTCTCAAAAAATAAAAATAAATCATTCATAAGTCTGAAAGAAAAATTAAAAACAGAAAAAAATTAAAATTAATAATATGAGTCTGCATTGGTCTGATTTCGTGACAATTTTTTCATTTTCTAAAGAGTGCTTCAATTTGGAGGGATGCGATGAGTGTCCAAAATGGGTCAAATATATCCGCTGAGCACGAACGACAAATTCTCTATTTATTATTTTCCAATATATGTATGTATATATTATACGTGTATTTCAATCATCTGCAAATATGTGAAGAGGTTGAATTCTCGAGGCGAATGTTTTCGTCACAAATTGTAATTTTTTTTTTTCTAACATCTGTCACGAAGTTCATATTTTAAGAACATGTGAAACACGTTCTCAGCCTGTCCGCCATTGATGCTATCTTTCTCGCACTCCATTGTGTTTCACATGCTCTTGGCATACAGCGTCCAGGGAGGTGCCTCAATAGCTCGATTCAATTATACTACAGATGTGTGTTTTTTTTTCATTTTATCAGCTTTACTTAGATAAAAACAATTCGTACGATGATACCGTATCAATAATCTGATAGTCCAAATTAACATTTTCCAATCAACGATTCTTTTTTTAAATTGATTATCATTTATAGCGTAAAAGCGGCGAATATGTCCCAGCCCGTTTAAGAGGCTGCTGGACCTTCCTGTTTTACCGACGGAACAAGGCGATTTCGTAGAATCGACTTTACATAATTAATATGCTACGATGTGCTTCAAATTTTGCAGGACTCTAATACTGGCCATAAACGCTTCGACGTGCACTTGAATTTTCGTCCAAAACGACCAATATGGCCGATCAACATTTCAACAGCATCTATTTTGTACATTATGAAATATTCTGGAATTCACATCCGTAAAACGAGAGTGCACGCCGATTCTCTGAAATTCCCCGAATTTTCCAGAATCGTCACTAAGTCTGTTACACAAAGGAAATCCATGAAAAATATATTATACGTTATACGTTCAGGGTTCACTTGTGGCAAGTGATTAGAGCCGATTGAAAGCGCATTAATGTAATAAATGTGAAAATTGTGATTTTAATGTACCGGACTGGAAGTTTTTATGCAAAAACTGGTACATTGAATTTAATGTACAGTTTTTATGAAAAATGAATATACTTTTTCATCGAAATGAAAGTAAATTAATAAAATTAAAGTATTTCGAATGTTTTTAATACACTGAACATTAATTTATTATCAAAATTGTTAATGAAATTTAATAAAGCAGTTTTTTAAATAAAAACTTCCCGTCCGGCATATTACATTTCATGTTTTTTTTTACAGTGGATACAAAAATCGGCACAATGTGGAACCACTGGCGGGTCAATCGTGACACTACTTTCATGCTTTTTCGCAAACTCTAATATTCGATTTTCTCAATTCCTTGTACATTGTTAATGAAAATTCGACTGCACGCCGAAACGTTCATGCGAACATTGTAATCCTCCACGATTTGAAGCATATGCGTAGCATATTAACAATCCTAAATGGAAACTAAGAAATCGCTCAGTTCCGTCGGTAAAGGAGGTAAGTAAGGAGTTAAAAATGGTCCAGCATCCCCTTAACAAGCTGAATATATGACAAGGGAATCGGATCACAGAGCGTACTATAGATATAAGGTAGAGAGTACGCGAGTTAGATGTTCAAATTGATATTGTCGAACCGAGATTGATTTAAAAAAACAGTAATCATTTATGGAGCAAAAGCTGTGAATATGGCCCAGAACGATTGACACGTTATATATATGACAAATAGATATGTTCAAGTACTGCGTCGATAAATTATCGACGGCGGGTAAGGTAGTTTCTGGCGGTCGGTAAGTTACCGACGTAGGTGATAAAGGCAGGCAAGGTGTGAAGCATTTGTCTGTCCTCCGGACCTCCCTGGCTTTCACACCTGCGTCGGTAACTTACCGACCTCGAGAGTAAAATGAACCCTGAGAGCAGCAGTTGTGACATTGGCGAACGTCGCAGGTCAGCCGCGCTTGGGGGACGACAGAAGGGCGTAGGGGCGTCAGGGATAGTCTACTGATCCTAATACATCCCTCGATCACTCTAGGCCGGTGAGGGAATTTCCTAAGGGACTTTGGCGCTGATCCGTCCGGGCCCAGGGAAAAATGCCTCGAAGGAACAATTATCGGCTCGTCCCGTTGTAGCGATTTACCAAAAGTTATCTGCAACAAGAGATCATCAAATAAGACCACAAAAGTTCATTAACAATTAATTTGGAGAAACAAATAAGACCACGAAAAAACACAGATTTTTTTTGTTTCTCGCAACTAATAAAGCAATATTTTTTATTAAGAGAAAAGTGTATTTAAAAAACAAGTTCGGCTACTTTCAGCTTGAGTCTATCGTTGGGAACACAAAAGTTATTTGACAATTTATTTAGAGAAACAAATAAGATCACGAAAAAACACGGATTTTTTGTTTCTCGCAACTCGCAAAAGACAATTTTTTATTATATAAAAAAAAAGTCTATGACGAAAGGAGTTCGGCTACGTTGAGCCTGAAACTATCGTAAAATCGCCATTTTGCGCAAACCGAAGAATTCCTTAGATAAACTATAAAACTATAAAGTCCAGTCTTATCTAAGTCTTATCGTAAAACACGACGCGCATTTCGATAAGCAGTAAAACTTATGTGCATTACAAAATATATCGCGAATAGTAAACTTTAACCCTCTGAGACGACGAGCACCATTTCCTCCGTGGCCGACCCGCCCTCGGTCGGTAACAAACACGGTAATCGATTTTGTTTCCCGGCCGCTAACCATTTCCGGTTAAAAGTAAATTCTTACATGTCGCGTCTGTCAATTCAGCTTCACGTAAGAATTGTCTTTTCTCCGTCCGAGGTCAGCGTCGTTGAAAAAAAAGTATTACAGAATTTGTTCCGACCGCGGTAATTGAAATCGCTCTCGACTGAAATCCAATTTTTGGAATCGGAAACTTTTGTATTCAGCCATGGGTTCATCTCGTCGTACCAGCAACTGGGCGATTTCCCGTATTTAAATAAATAAACACATAAACAATTAAATACATTTTTAGGAATTTTTTAGGTACGTACTAAAAACGCGTACACAGATAGAATATGATCACCCGATGATCCCATTAAAATTTCAGGAAAATCGATCGGACCGTTGAAATTTTATGTCATTTTGAATTTTTTGAATTTCATGCATTTTTTTTTTTTTTCGGGGCGCGTTTCTCCGTGTCTTTATGCCAACGTGTGAGAATTAATTTTCAAAAAAATCACTATACGCACCCAATTCGTCTTCGTTCGGGAAATCCACGAGAACGGCCTCGCCGCTGTTTCTCTTGCTGCTGTCGTTGCTCGTCCGTTCGTAATAATTGTTCCGCGTGCGTAAAACTCGATCGGCCCTTTGCACCCGATCTAGAAAGCCCGGAGCTTCCTCGAACCGTCGTATCGACGGGATTCTCGACGGTGGTTGCAATCGTTGACGATTAGCGTTATTGTTGTTGCCGTTGACGGACGAACCGCGTTTACCGTAACGACTGCCTAGGAAGAAACGATCCACCCTCGGCGAGACTTCCAAAATTTTCGGCTCAGATTTCGATTCCCTCGCGCTCGTCGCACCGCCACGGCCGTATCTACTTCCCGAGAAGAAGGGCGAGACCTCTGCAGCAAGTTAATAAATTATTTATTAGTCCCAAGATTAAATTAACCGCAGTAGCTGGTTTTTTTTTCGTTTCGCTCCCCGAGCCAACCCTCGTCCCCCTAAACTTCGGGCAGTTTAGTAGGCGGTTCCTTAAATATTAACAAGCGGCGAGATGAACGTGAGATACGAGCATGAAAAAAAGTTGGAAGTGCCAAAAAAAAAAAAACCGAAGTGCAAAAAAAAATTGAGCGCCAACGTTTCGAGGGGCGAAGGAAACTGTGCTCGGTGCTCAAACCGATATTTTCGCGCGTGGGCAGGACATTTCTTTTTTCGTAAAATGTGCATGAAAAGTCCCGCTTCTCGTGCCCGTAAAGTGTGTCGGAAGTGGCGCTTTTTAGCAGAGGATGCGCGAAAAATACTGTCGATACTATTTTTACACGCTAGTTCCTTTTCGCACACTTTTTTCACACTCTAGCTAATTTTGCGCACACTTTTTTCACCGCGAATTTGCTTAATCCAAGCATTTCTTTTTCTCAGGGTACCTGCATTCATGCGCATTTAATCGGCTCTGATCACTTGTCACACACTGAGAAAAAAATTGCTTGAATTAACCAAAAGTCGAGGTGACATACGTTTAAAAACTGTTATTTGTTTGGCACAAATAAATCATTGTTTAGTTAAACGATTATTTGCTTCAATTTATTCAAAATTTATCGACCGAAACAAGCATTATTTGCTGTACCAACAAAATACACCTTTGAAGGTGTGTCACCGCGCATTTGCTTAATCCAAGCATTTCTTTTTCTCAGTGCAAGTGAACCGTGATTTCATTCATGCACTTTTTATCGGCTCCGATCAATCGTCACAAGTACATGTATTTCGTTTGTGTAACAGACTTTGTGACGATTTTGGAAAATTCGCGGAATTTTACAGAATCGGCGTGCACTCTCGTTTTACGTATGTGAATTCCAGAATATTTTACATCCTACAAAACTGAAAAACTGTGCTGTTGAAATTTTGAGCGGCCATGTTAGTTTTCGCGCCAATCTGTAATATTCGATTTTCTTAATTTCTTGGACGTTTTTAACTTAAATTCAAGTACACGTCGAAGCGTTTATGGTCAGTATTACAGTCCTGTGCAATTTTAAGCATATCGCAGCACATTAATGATAAAAAGTCGATTCTACGAAAACGCCTCGTTCCGTCGGTAAACAGGAAGATTCAGCAGCCTCATCATTAAGGCTAATGACGACATTATGTAATCCCGTACGAATAGTTTTTGTCCGCAGACATTTCAACGTGAGAGGAATCTGAACGGAAATCCGTTTTCCGATTACTTTTACCCGCATCAAAAGTTCGACGACGGGGAGTTTATCTCTCTTGTTTGAGCTTTGGCAAAAAACATTCTTTGGCAACTGGAAACGATGCGTAATTGGAAGCAATTTCTGAAACTTCAATCCTTTTTTAGCTCGCGATTACAATAGGGCTGAATTCTCGACGCAACGACAAAGTGACCTCTTCGACCCCCCCCCCCCCCCCCCTCTCCTCTCCCTCCCTATACTTATGGTCTTTTGACATCCCCTGTGATTAGACAAATCCTTAAACCGAGTGCAGGGACGATTGAAGAATCAAGGATAGTAAAAGAAGCCGAAAAAAGTGGGATTTGAAATGTTCACATAGATTGGTGGAAGAATAAAAAACTGTCGAGACAACAAGCAGTTTTATTAAGAATGATTTACACATATATTTCCAACCAAAGGTTTAGCCCTTCTACGTGAAGCGAACTTTTTACCGAGGGCAAACGACCATGCGTTCTAAGCACAAAAACCATACGGAAGTTCGTAAGAAATTTGCTTTTTGTGTTATAAAAAAAAAACAACACTTGAAGGTATGTGTGTGCATTTTTACACATTTTTTTAGCACGTCAACTTGTTATTAAGACGCGCCATCGTTCGAAGGTTGCAGCTTGGCAAATTCTCCAGGCGATCGTTGAACAAGTTAATTCGATCAAAATTCCAGCACTTCGCGATATGCCAAAGGTGTAAAAAAAACCAGCCGTATGAATGATGTCAAGACCTTTGGTTTTGCATTATAATAATGCCAAAAAGTTATCATCAAGTTAATCAAAGAAGAAATTGCTTTTAAAAAAATCAGAAATTTCTTTATTTTCTCATTTTAATGAATTCCTTGACTTTTAAAAATTCATATGCATTTTTTTAGAATTTTTTTTCCGTCTTTTTTTAATTTTCCAGAAATTAAATATTTTATAAAAAAAATAATATGTATACTTCTTTTTGACTTCCGCTTGAGTTCGAAGACCGCCGGAGCGACAGACCGCTCGCACACCTATCGACGTATCTTCCGGGATACAAACAAATCGGCGTTTTACCATAGACGGATTGATCTCCGATTGAATCCCTCATTAAATAATTTCAATCGGTAATGAAAGGGTTTAAGCGACAATCGTTGTTACACGAGGACGGACCGAAACAAAACTCCGCTAGATCCGATTAACGGGAGCGAGGCCCCAAATTAGTATCGATAATTAATCTCGCAGAATTTGTCGATACTTGATAATTATTTCCAGGTGTAACGAGAGGTGTAACGAGAGACGCGCCTGTACTATTCCAGTACGAAACATAAATTAGTCGGTGCAATAGCGGTGAAATTTCTTTGTCAGTAGAACAGGTCAATTTTCATGCGACAAAATTTATAATCTTATTTTCATTTCACATTTTTCCTAAATTTGAAAAAATAAAATTGAATGAAAATAAAAAGAAAATTTGTGACCCCGCATTTCCGATGCGCGCTTTTATTTTATTTTATGCAAATGATATGGCCCAGAATGCCCAGTGTTTGATGTATTCACGAGATATTTCCTGGAATGCCGAGGCGAAACTGACAAATCGACGGAAACGTAAGTGATACGTGACCGGCCTTTTTATTGATGTACGTACGCGGGAGTGTATATAAAAATACTTACGGGCGTATGACTGCTCGCGTTTGCCGTATCGTCCGTGGGTGTAAAAAGGGTTCTGCTGCGAGGCAGCTAGTGTCGCGAGTGCGCAAACAATCCATAGCCAAGTTGCGATCTCGACTCTACCGGATGCGGATCCGCGCCCGCTGCATACCATTGTCTGACCTAAACGATTTGTTCCACTTATTCTTGAGCACATTAGCAAAAATACGACAATACTTGGGACTGAGGGTTAAAAAAAATTGAAATAATTATTAAATTTGCACGACATCTTTGCAGAGCTGATACTCGTATCAGCTCTGCGAAGATGTGCAGATTCTGTGACGATTCGTCGAGTCTTTTCAAAGATACACGTGAAAATAAATTGTGAATTTAATGTACTGGAACTTGAAATTTTCTTACGTTAGATTGATTGAAGATTAATGTGCTTTTGATTAAAATAAAAGTGCCAGGTAATAAAATTACAAAGCTATGATATTTACAAAAATGTTCATTAGAAATACAAATTTTACTGTAAAATTTCCAACGCGCATGTGTTTCAAATTTCAGCAACAGTTTATGTAAAAAAGCTTAGATTTTTTAAACATTTTTTAAAAATAGTGTACAATTCCTTGACGACGCGCTAGCGATATATTATTGAGGCTCAAAAGGTAAGGTAACCAATGCCAATGCTCAGATACGGCCGAGTCCGACAATCCTATGCAGACTCGATTTATTCCGAATAGAAGTATTGGAAATCCAATTTGACGCTTGTAATCCTATCTACTAATATTATTTGATGCACAGAAAAAAGTTATACAGGGTTTAAGCCTAAATTATTTTCTGTTGTTGCCTTTTTGTTATAAAAAACAGACAACGCAGTGTCCGGAAATTGGTACAAGCGTTACCACTTATGCGACCTAATGATCGGACGGTTCGAAGAAGTTAGATCAGCCAGCTTTCTACGTAGCTTATTATCTTCACCATTGTTTTGCGTGCATATAATTTTTTTTTCATTAATTTAATTAATAAATGGCAATGAAATTCTTTTAGTTAATATGAACTAGTCGAGTTCGTATATCGGAATTCTCGAAATCTATGATTGTCCGGAACATTGGGACATACAGTGTCCGAATATAGGCACGTGCCAAAAAACCGCGTCAGTAAACTGGTACATTTTGACGCTCTTGTTATTTTCTTCCGTTCAAAATTTTTTTAAATCTCTCTATAAATAATCGATGTGTTTTGAAAACTAGAAACTATCAGCTTGACTTTGGTTTCAATTATTTTCACAAAAAAAATTGTTCTTGACCAGTTAGTAACTACTGAAGTCTGGGGATGTTCTTAACCGTCCGAGTATTGGTACCTTTTTACCTTAAAACGCTAAATTACTTTGGAAAAGATGGTTACAAGAAAGATTTAAAAAATCCACAAAAATAAGTATTGATTCTCTGACTTCGACATAAAAATTTGATGATGTTTGATCGAACTGTTCCAAAGATAAGATTCTGTAACGACGAACCGGCGATACATTATTGAGCTGGAGCCTCAAAGGGTTAAAAAAGGTAAAATTACTTCGGTAAGGCTCGTTCAATTTTTTTTTTTAATCTACAGAACAAAATACTGACCCTCCAAGTACGTCCAAAAACTTTGGTAACATTTCATCGAACCATTAAACTGTTAAAATTCTTTGAGAAAGTAACGCCGATAGATCACTTATTTAACTAATTTGTTCCGATATCAAGGATGTGAAATGATAATTTTACCTGACAGTACCGACGTGTATCGATGTTGTTTTTTGATACTCTTCAGATTACCCGCGCGAACAGAAAAATCATTTTACAACTTTTTTCACAACGTTTATTCAGTACTTCGATTGATTTAAGATAATTTTTTTTTTTTTTAATCTGGCTCGTTGTCTGTCGGCGCGAAAACACAATTCGAACCGGGTCGAGGGGTGAGTTACCGGTGCGCTGTCCGTTCCAACTGTGGCTTTCACGGGCTATCGTCGAAGCTTTATATACTCGGCGGCGAAACTCCCAACCACCCACGAGGGGTTGCTCGCGGGCAGTACGTCCGTACCGCGCTGCATTCATCCCTGTAAGACTAATTCGTACCTGCGTGGTATACCTGGGAAGTTACGGGAGAATGCAACAAACGACCTCCCTAACCCAGGAATCGCAAAGGTACTAAATTTGCTTCCAGGTAAAGAAATAATTCATTAAAAAAATTGTTTGATTCAGTTAAATACATTCAGCAATTTACAAGAGGTCGAAAAATGACATAAGAAAACATTTGCTGAAAAACAAATATATCAATGACTCGAGTCAAATTCGCTTATACACTAGGGCCTCGATTTTTGCGGCCTCGGTTTCCGCAGCAGTCCCCACCACGGAGCGAATATCGATCGACGCAGTAAGCTATTTGCCATGCTCGACAGTTAGTGTGGGCGGGGCATGCGCTACCTCGATTTTCGTGGGTATCAGCGGGTGCCGGTCCCGCCGCTGTTCATGAAGTCGAGGCCTTAGTGTATGTTATGTTGTGTTCCTTCGTCACAAAATAATTTTTGTTGACATTCGTAAAGAACAACGATGAAAGTCGAAATTTTATGTAACGCGGAAGACTTCACTGAAAAAAATATTATTGACTCAAGTAAAAGTCGCTTGAGGGCTGCCGAAGAAAAGAAATGTTGTTTCAATTATACTTTCAATTCTTGAACGTTGGCACGCAAGTGGAGCATTCCATGGAAAATGATTTCAAAATATTGTAATTTTCCTGCTAAAAAAAAAAGTGAAAGTCTAGTTTCCAAAAATGTCGAGTCGTCGAACACTTTAACGAAAATAGACCAATGAATTTTGGGTATTGAATTTCCTAAGAATCGATCGAGGAGTTTTCTTCTTTCTTTTTCTTTTTTCCGCAAATTTTTCAGTAAAAAATTTGTAAAGAAATGCACTGAATACTTCATCAGTTGTGTTGTTCCCATTGTATCTTGCGTCGTTTCCTCTGCTGCTTCCATTTTCGCGGACGCTAACCATTTCCGGTTGAAAAAAAATGTTATATTGACGCGGACATCTATTCGGCTTTGTGTAAGAATTGAATTCCCGTGATTCCTACGGCGTCACCGGATATCTAGCCCACTGTTTGCATACTCGAGTTGGCAACATTGTCTGCCTTCTTTTCCATGGTTTGACCTCTGCTCGCCGCGTTCGATTTTGCTCCAGTCTGCAAAAAACATGTGTAGTCGAATATCACGTTGATCAGAACGCTCCGATGGTCGCAGCTCGCCTTCCTACGCTGAGTGGCGTTAACATGTGAGGAATTCCTCTGTACCGTAGACTACAAACTACGATCCCTGGAATATTTGGTTTTAACTCGCAATGCAAAATTGGATATGTTGCGAGAAAAAAATCTATTTCGCGTAAAACAATCTATTTCGCATAAAACGATCTACTTTGCGTAAAATGATCGATCTTGCGGAAAATAATCTGTTTTGCGCAAACCGATAAAATTTTCTAATTTTCATGACCTGATCTATTTTGCGTAGAATGATCTATATTGTGTAAAATGATCTATCTTGCATAAAATGATCTATTTTGCATAAAATGATCTATTTTGCGTAAAATGATCTCTTTTGTGTACAATGATCTACTTTGTATAAAATGATCTATTTTTCGTGAAGGGATCTATTTCGTGTAAAATGATCTATTTTGATTGAAACGATCTATTTTGGGTAAAAAATTATAGCGTAAAGTTGGTCTTGAGAAAGATAGCGAAGAGAGGTAAGCCACGATTTTGTTGATTCGTGCATGGCTCATAAACAGCCTCAGGGGGGAGATCGAGGCTCGTAAGCTTGAACCACCGTGTAGCGGTTGTACGATCGAGATCGGATCATTCCTCGGGGCAACGATCGTAAAGGTGTGTCGGTAGCTCCTATGAAACGAGCTTCTCGCTACATCCCCTATCCACAGTGTTTATTTTCCACGCGTTTTTACGCGATTTACCTTTACATTCCGAATGCTCGAGTGTATTATTGACATAAACAAAAAAAATTATAATATAAAAAATTTGAAAAAATAAAATCAAACGCCGAATGCCCGAAATAGACTGCGCTCGAGCTCTCATTATCCACGGATTCTCCGTACGCGTTCGAAGTGCGAGGGATGGCGAAAGAGAAGAGGGTTGAGGAGAAAGAAAAAAAAACAAGTTGCAAAAATTAGCGGAGAGAAGCTTCTTTGACAAATGAGTAGTCGCTCCCGTAGAGACAGTTTCGTTTATCCCGGTCTGTCGTACTCGATTAGTAGGGGGAATGAAAGCGCAGTGGTCACGAGTATACTACACACCCCCAGTGGAAATGGACCATGGCGATTTTCCACGGTGGCAATACGAGAATCGCGTTGGCCGAGCTCGCGAAGCCACATTCGATGCTCGTCTTCGTCTCACCCACTGAGGAAACACGAGAATTTCGCGCTCAAGCCTTTTAACTAAGCGCGAAAAGGTACGACGATAAATTGAAAAAAAAAGACTACGTTCAACATTTTTTTTGATTTAATATTTTCGATTTTTGAAAACTTTATGTTGATCTCAATCGAAGCTCAGTGACGGATGTCCTTGAATGTTGTCTAATGAGTCGTGATAAGCTTCACCCCGATGGCTCCAAGTTTCCTCGATTTTAGAAGAGTGTAAACGAGAAAAGAGAGCGTCGGAAGAAAAGTTCTTAGTTTTAAACCGGAAGTGACATTTTCCCGTTAGGCGTCACTTCCGGTCGAAAACGGAGATTTTTAAATGAGGAGTGACGTTTTCCCATATTGCGTCACTTTCGGTCGGAAACTGAGATTTTTTAGCTGAAAGTGATGTTTTCCCGTATGACGTCACTATAAAACGCCGATAAAAAAACGCATGAATTTGGGTAGGGCACCATGTGGCGCCACCGACGGGTCAATCGTCACACTACGTTTATGCTTTTTCGCAAACTGTAATATTCGTTTTTGTTAATTCCTTGTACATTGATAATGAAAATTCGCCTGCACGCCGAAGCTTTCATGTCAATATTAGAGTCCTGCACGATTTAAAGCATATGCGTGGCATATTAACAATTCTAAATTGAAATTAAGAAATCGTCTGGATCCGTCGGTAAAAAAGGTAAGTAAGGAATTAAAAACGGGTCACCAGCGCGCCCTCAATAAACTTCACCGGCTAACCCGAATTACAATGATTGAAATTAAACGAAATATTAAAATTTGTGTCCGAACAGTTCGTAACTTTACCCGACCGAGTCACCCGTCGCACATGCGTCATTGGCATGCGTTTTAAAAATGACGTTTGTTGCCCCGCCGTCGCGAACAACGAATAGTCCACGGTTACATGATCCTTGTAACGGATTTTCCTATTCATTAATGTACGCGCGTCGAAACGCAAAATTAATTAACGCGGCCCACAATCATTGCCCACTCAGCCGCAGCTCTAATTATACGATTGAATTAATAACAATCGAACTGCGCAGAATCGATTGTGAAAAAACACACATTTATCGCCTATTGGGAATAATGACGAATGAATTTATCTATCAATGTCTGATTTTGCACCGGCAACTCGACGCACGCGGCGTTTTATCTGCTTCGTTATCAGCTCGATTGTATATAGCGCGGATATAGGAACACTTGTTACCAGCATTTCAACTAATAATCTACTCCAACTCACCGCCTCTTCCACAAATTTCAACGTCCCATCGGGTGTATGATGTGATTCTTCGTCATAGAATTTATTTATTTATTTTTTATTCCCAAACGAACAATGATAGTAAAAATTGTTTGTCGGGCCGAACACTTGTTAGGGGCATTTTACGGAATAATCTACTCTGGAATTCACCGCCCCCTGCATCAATACAGCTTCCATAAATTTCAACGTCCCATCGGATTATATTGTGTTTCTCCGTCATAGAAGAATTTTTTTGAAATTCCTAGACGAACAATGATAGGAGTAAAAAAATGTCCGTCAAGTGTCCGACGTTAAAGTTAATTAACGAACTCGCTAAATGTAATTGGCAGTCTTACCCGGAAATCGCAACGAAAAAATGATTTATTCATCGGTAAAGAATGCATCGATAAAAACGTGCCGGTTTCGTTGCGACTGACGATTAGATAATTAAAGGGTTGTTGCGTGTGCGTCGGCCATGGCTCGGATCAAGTATCCGGTTAACGGGACGCTCGGGAATATACCACCTAACCGGCTGTAACGCAAAACGTCACATGCGTACGATAAAATTAATTAATTACGTCCGAAAATTATTGGAAAAGTGCCTTTTTAAAAACACAATTTTCCAACCATTTTAGGACCTCCCATTTTTGCACCATCGATGTAGCCCGATTGTCCGTCCCGTTTTGCCCCACTCTACCGTTTTGCCCCGCTCTCCCCTACTCTACGTTCTCTCGTGAATAGTGAAGATATCGCTGCGCCTCTTCTCACCATAAGTTTGCGCGATTCGAGGAAGTTTTTTATAATATCGATTAGATAACTGAAGTCGTTAAGCTGGTTTAACTTACATGTCAATATTATTCGCGATTATTAATAATAAAAAATTTGTGAGATTTGATGCGGTATTATGAGATATACGGGGGGCGGCGGGGGGGATTGCAGTTGGGGATGCGTCGCCCTCAGGGAAATAACGTACTTGCTGAAGAAATTATTAAAAAAAGCAAAAAAGTAGCCGAGAGTTTCGAAGGTACAGTAAATAACCTTAAGGGTGTCCTTGGCTGGTCCCTTAATTATGTATATAATCGTGGATATCACCGGTGATTTTTTTTATTTTTTTCTTACCCTTATATATAATTCACGAAAGGGCGGCTGAGAGGGCAGAAACAAATTATCAATTTTTCGTTGATAAAATAATCGAGAGGCTCGGAGAGCCCTCAGCGCCCACGTCGCTGAATTATATCGAAGCTAAGGGGGAACAGATTGCTGTTGTGAAACGAAACATTGTCAATCTAATCGGTGTGCAATATCGTGAAGATAAGAGGAGGCCAGATATTTTTCTCGTCACACATGTCGGAGCAATGTTAATCGTCGAGCGGAACAATCGCTGTTTAATCATCGCCCACGTAACATCGTTTTTTTTAATTATTATTTTAACACCGTAAAGCGTAGAAAAATTTGAGGAGGAAATCTTAATTAGGAAATCTTAATGCGTTTTAGCAATTTTATTTTTTATTTGTTGCGGTCGTATAATTGACCTTTCGATGCAACGACACGATCGTCATTGTGAAAATTCGGAAGAAAAGACATTAAAGTGTTCGGGAAAATAATACCTTCGGGATAATGACACTTTATAAAATTATATTATAAGGATGTCATATAAGATCACATAAGAATAAGTGACATAGAATTAAGGCGGAAAAATGAAAATGAGAATTTAAAATGTTTTTGTACTGGTTGAATAGCATATTTTTGCAATGTCAGGTCTGGGCCCAAGTTTCATTCCATTTCATTATCGAAAAAATCCTAGAAAATTTTTTGAGAAGAGCTATTTTTGTCAAAAAAAATTGTCAGTGAGGTACTCATTGATATATATCCAAGTCCCACACACTTCAATGTAACTGAAATTGCATTCAAGCACATATATCTTGTCTCTTGCACAGAAACGATTTGGGGATCGTAGTGTGCCAGAAACTTTGTGTTGGGCGAGGTTGGTCACAATATAGGTTCCGCTTTCGGCCACCTATTTGTTACCCACAATTGCGCGCCAGTGGCGCCCCATCGGGCACAAGAGATTATACCGCTCGGTACCGCTGACCGGTACAGCAGATTCTTCCACCCAAAAAGGAAGCTCGAGAGCGCGTCTCACCTATCAGCGAGTGTGACTTGGCCGAAAGGCATAAAAGCAACGAAATAAGAAGAAAACGAAGATGACGATTCTATCGATTTTACGTATATTGCCTCGTTGTCGGGCTTCGAATTTGGTATATTTCCGAAACGTAAGTAGATCCTCGCACCTCCAAGATGCGAAACTTTTTTCCATTGAAGTTTTAACACTTGACACGTCAAAAATCGAATCGAAGATTGATAACCTCACTCAGCTATATCACGCAATTTTCTCTATTTTAGGCATACTCGACGAAAGTCGATGAACCGGAGATACCGGTAAATCGTCTCAAGGACGTTTACAGCGCTAATGCGCAAGAAAAGAACGGTGTCACTTATGACAAAAAACCATTCAAGATGCGCTGCATAGCAGGCAAAACTTACTCGTGGTGTTTGTGCGGACGCAGCAAGAGTCAGCCACTTTGCGACGGCACGCACAAGAATATATATTGGAAAATAACTCAGAAACCGATCAGATTCAGCGTTAAAGAGACCAAGGAGTATTGGCTGTGCAATTGCAAGCAAACCTCCAACAGACCATTCTGCGACGGGACTCACTTGCGAGAAGACATACAGGCGTTGAGAGGCATCTGAATTAAATCTATCCATCAACCGCTTTAATCCGTCGATAGATCGTCGATAAATCTACATTTTTGCAGTTTTTTTTTTTTTTTGTAAATAATCCGAGGAGAAACTATATAATTATAATAAAAAAATCGAAAAATCTTCACGAGAAAGATCTCTGAGTTCGATTCAATGTTTTGTCTCTATTTTATTGTAAATTCGAATATTCGGAGATACTTTATACCTCAAAATAAACTTTCTGCATAAACTGATAACGTCGATTTCATAGCTCACTTTTATCGCCACAACATTCCGCAACGTAATCGAACAAAGTGTTTCGTTCGCTCGAACACTCGATAACTTCGATTACTCCACCGTACAAATCTTTCAATGTTTCTTCGATCTCGACGCGGATCTCGGAAATTGGCATCACACGAATCACCGTTTGAATTTCCCCGCCAAAAGTATCGAACGACCGTCGACCAATCGGCTCGTTATCTCGAAGTCGCCGACACCCGGTGCGTGCGCAGTGCGGTGCGCGGATCGGTCGTCCGTCGCGCATCGGCCAAACGGTTTTCAGCGCCCCATCGAAACAAAATGGCGACAGTCGCAAGTATCGCCGATCAGTGAGGACGGGTTCGTCGGAAGAGAAAAAAAAGAAAAAAAAACACTTTCATCCGGTTCGATAAATAAATAATCGCCTCTCCGCCCTCACAAAAAAAAACCCTTGCACAATCGCGACTCGCAACCTTCGTCTTCAACCTTTCGTTTCGAGTCCTAAAAAAAAGAAAAAAAAAACAAACAGAACCCAGCGAAACGTTTAGTGTGCCTGCGTGTGCGCGTGTGTGTGCGTGTGTTCGCATCTGTGGCTGTGAAACACAAAGTGTACGTCACGGCGAAGGCTCGGTCTTGGGGAAAAAAAAAGGATCGCCGATTCTCGCACCGTCTCGCCAGTCGACGAACTGCCATCGAACGTTTCGCCCGACGTGCCGAAACTCCCGATCGACGTCGAAATTCGGGGCCCTTTCATCCGCCAACGATCTCTCTCTCGTCTCCCTTTCTTCCTTCGATCCGTCGAGCGAGCGCTCCGTCACGGCGCAACGGAGATCTCCGCTAACCTAATAAAAATCTGACGTGCATGGGCGTGTTTCTCCGGCGAACTGCCTTCTTTTTCGTTTCGAACTCGGCCCCGAAGGAAGCTCGGTCGAAACTATGCCGGAGTTCGCGTAAGGTTCGACGGTGCTGAGCGAGCGATGCGTCGGCGATAAGCGCGCGAGGAGCGACGAAGGATAACACGTCGACGTTCGTCCTAGTCGATGTTATGTGACGACGAGCCACGAAGTTCGTCATCAGAGTTTCGCGAGACGGCCGAGGAGATCCTCGAAACACGGTCGAGCGAATTGCAAGGAAATATTCGGCGAAGGACGCGAGGGGGGGGTGAAGAGGCAAAGGGACGTCGGGCCAAGGCGATGAGTCCGAAGCGTTAGACGCTGCGCAGGAAGGAAGAAACCGGCGCGCCGCAAGCTCGAAGAAAGATTTTTTTTTTTAACCGAGCCGACGATGGCGCTCAATATCAGAGACATGGACGGCTTCATGGCCGCGCTGTCCACCACGGACATCAAGAAGAAAATGACCGTCGGCACGCTTCTCATCGACTACCTCGGAGACACCTCCAAGAGCATCGAGTGCCAGGACATCGGAATGTTCGTCGACCAAGTTGTTCCCTGGCTCGGCAACGGCAATCCTAGGGTGAGAGGACACGAAAATTTCGCCGGTTTTTTTTTACCGAGTTCAGAGTTTTCGTACACAAATTTTCGTCGATCTTGCACGCATCGGCGAAGTCCCAGGCCGGACGTCGGTCCGGGAACGATCTTGGGTCGTTGCGTCGAAGTTGAGTCCGGATTATTCGACCGTTCGACTTCGGGCGACGAGTGGACGGAGAATATTTCGTTCCTCGTAGCTGTGAGCTCGAAGATTAGAAACACGTTTCATTTATTTTCGGGGGTGGAACTTTTGTATTATTTTTGGACATTTTTTTTTAGGAGGCGGTGTTTCGCTGTGGTCCGATCAGTGCTGGATTTTTAAGGTCGTTTGTACAGATTCTTTTACATCGATTACAGCGATGGTTATTTGTATCAGATCAGATGTCCTTCGTGTAGAAAACATATGTATTGCAATGGATTTGCAAAAATATTGAAGCGGTTTGTTCTAATTTTCTTTTTTTTCCATTTTTTCAATGAAAATATAGTAATCCGTAATTTTTGCTCAGTTTTGGTTCACTGTATTTCTCGAAGAATGCTCCACGAATTCACCGTCTGAGTATTCGACAGTATTTTCCGTTTGAATGTAACAACTGTTTATGTTTATCAAGGCATTTTGTTGATGAACAAACAAAAGGCTGTGATATTTAGAACGGAAAATATTATCGAATATGTAGACGGTGAATTCGTCGAGCATCTTTCAAGAAAGAGAACGAGTCGTAATACATCAAAATCGAGAAAAAATTCCCGATTATTCTTTGAAAAAACTGAACGAAGCTTTTCAAAAAAATTGCGCAAACAGTTAATAATTTTGCAAATCCATTGCAATTAGCGTCTCTATATTAATTATATCTGCTGCAATACAAATAACCATCGACTAAGTTTGTATAAACGATTTTTTAAATGTGGCACTCATTTAACTAGTGGGAAGCACTCCGACCTCCATAATTGCAGTTTTCACGTTTCACGGAGATTCGAGCTCGGGTCGGAGAAATGAGTTTCTTAATTTTTTAGCGTCTGTTTAAACGGCACAATATTAGGAGCTCGATTTAGCAGACTGGATTAGTCAGGAGTTTCTTAATTTTTTAGCGTATGTTTAAACGGCACAATATTAGGAGCTCGATTTAGCAGTCTGGATTAGTCAGGAGTTTCTTAATTTTTTAGCGTATGTTTAAACGGCACAATATTAGGAGCTCGATTTAGCAGTCTGGATTCGTCAGGAGTTTCTTAATTTTTTAGCGTCTGTTTAAACGGAGCAATATTAGGAGCTCGATTTAGCAGTCTGGATTAGTCAGGAGTTTCTTAATTTTTTAGCGTCTATTTAAACGAAACAATATTAGGAGCTCGATTTAGCAGTCTGGATTCGTCAGGAGTTTCTTAATTTTTTAGCGTCTGCTTAAACGGAGCAATATTAGGAGCTCGATTTAGCAGTCTTGATTAGTCAGGAATTTCTTAATTTTTTAGCGTCTGTTTAAACGGAGCAATATTAGGAGCTCGATTTAGCAGTCTTGATTAGTCAGAATTAAAGAGGTAATCAACATAGACATTGCGTTTATCGAGCACGCGTCTCGAAACGTATTTTGTGACGAAAAATCACGTTCGGCGGAGATTCGAGCTTGGATCGAAGAAATTATTATTGTTATTATTTGAAACGTTTATTTAAACGGATCAACATTAGGAGCGCAGTTTTGTAGTTTGGATTAATCGGGGAAAAGAAGACAATCGTCATAGACGTTTTGTTTATCGCGCGCGGGTGTCGAAACGGATATATTGGCGATGAAAAAAAAAAATAAGAAAAAGGAAGGATCGTGAATCGCTTACAAATCCACCGGTCAGACCGGCATCGCGGTTTTCCGCCCTTAAGGGGCTCTCGAAAACTTTCACGCCATTTACGCGCTCTCGTCTCACGAACGTCTGTTCGGAAAGTTCGTCGCCGTCGTCGTCGAGAGATTCGTCTCGCGTCGTGTCTCGAGCCTAACCGTCAGGCGATCCTAGCTGAACGAAGTTTCGAAAAATACAAAAAAATTAGCACGCGATTCTGATAATTTTACGTTTAAAAAAAAAAAACAAAAAAAAATTATCATTCTTTTTTGATCGACGATGCAAAGATCGGTGGATAGTCTGTTGGAATTTCGGAAACGATTCGAGAACTCGCGGCAATCGGCCAAGGGTCAGGTGAGAAGATTTTTAACAACAACAAAAATACACGATTCTTTTTCGACAAATATTTTTTCGACGATCGTCTCACTTTCATATCGTAATATTCTCGATCATTAATTTTTTTATTTATTTTTTTACAAACATCAATAAAATTTATCCAAATAGAAACAAGCACGAAACAAAAAATATACCACTTATTTTTGTATATGAAGAAATATTTTTTTTTACAAACATCAATAAAGTTCATCCAAATAGAAACAAGCTCGAAGCAAGAAATATACCGTTTATTTTTGTATTATTTTCTTCTTTTGTAAATCCTGAAAACGCATTCGATCTGTGTCAAGGACACCGTGTCGCTCTGATCGGTGCATCCACCTCATTCCCCCTTGTAAATATTTTTTTCATTATTTTTTTTTTCCGATTTTTTGTGTCCGTCTCATTTTTGCTATCCATATGCTCGTCCGTTGTCGCTTTATTTTTATTCCATCATTCGTTCGCTCGCACATTTCCTTCTTTGGATCGCGACCGGCCTGACGTCACTGTCTCCCTTTCCCTGACTGGTTCACGAGATCGCAATTTCTTTGGATCTGAAAATTTCCGCGGTTCTTAAATTCGAGAAACGGGCATTAAAAATCGGAAAATAACGAAAACAATAACAACGACGAAATCGAGCAATTATTTTTGTCGGTCCGTAACAAATTTTTATTTTCACTTTAAGGATTTTTTTTCTCGAAGAAGCATGGCTTGGTTCATTTTGGGCGGGAAATCGAGATTTTAGAATTGTCTAATTCTTTAATTTTTGTTTTTATTACAAATAAAATTATTTGTGCGAGAGAAGGCGAGAAACGCGCCGCAGGAGAGACTAAACGCAATTTTTAACGTTGTAGCGCTCGCGAGTAAGGTCACACGAGCTCGCCAACGCTCGCACGACTTTTACAAACTCGCCACGAATCGTGCCTAGCGACGGAGTTTCTTACGACGATTCAGTTTACAATTCGATTTTTTTTTTCTTTTTATGATTCACATCTCGCTTTCTATAATCGGAGTCTCGGATGTTAACTCGAGCCTGCGGAGAGCCAGAAGAAAAACGTGTTTTTGATCACACATTAAAAAAATTTAATACAATAAACTTTTTCTAGCCGACAGTTATTAAAATCTACGAACACCAAAAATTGAGAAAATCTTGCTTCTTTATTTCGGTTTGAAAACAATTCATCGATACGTGTCTTTTTCTAACGCTCGTACAAACTGTAATATTCACTGCAACGGTAAAGCATCTCGACGGTAACTTTGCTTACGTCGCGTTACGATTGAATTAAAAAAATTAATTAAACAAAAAAACATCAAAAAATGATTTTTTCTTAAATTAAGCGCACCGACGAAAAGGTGAAAAGATACATCTGATGTACTATATTGTAAAATATTCAATTCTCTCCGATCCAATATTTTGCTCAATTTAACAGTAGCAGTTATTGACAAGAACATTTATTAACAATGTTTTACATTCTTGAAACTATTATCGTATTGATAATTGTACATGTAAAATAAAAAAACAACACGCAAAAAGAATTGTATACACTGCCAAAGGACCATCGACCGGTCCGTCAGCCCGGAATAAACATTTTACTCAAAGCTAAAAAAAAAATTGAAAAAATTGTAAATCAATTTTTCTCGAAGTAGCGCAACGACGAAGTGTAGAGAAGTGTCCGGTTTAGCTATATTGAACTCTCTCCGATCCGATACTTCGCCCGCCGTAGGCGTCGACTCGCGACTCTTTAAATTGATGCAATTAATCTCGCAGACGACACTGGACGCTTCTGAAATCCGTTTAAGACTATTAAGGTCGCGATCGCTTGATATCGACCTTGACTACGGTGCGGCTTGACACTACAGAGGGTTGTGAGAAAAGTTCGCGAGGGAGAATGGGGGAGACACAGAGGGGAGAGGATACTCCGCAAGGTGCGCTCACCGCAGGTCGTGTAAATGTTGGTACACAAGCGTCGTTACGAGGGACGATAGGGGTGAACGAACTTCGTCATCTGATCGATATTTAATGGATGGCTTGACTGTGAAACGTTATTTACATTGTGTGCCTGATAAAGACTCTGCACTCAATCATCAATCGAAGCTTAGGTGGAATTATCGTGAAGCATCGGCAATCTATTCGTATCAATGAATATCGAACGGATTATCGAAGATAATAAATTACCAGCACGAAGTAGATGTGAAAAAAAACGTATCTTTGGTTTATATTTGGTTCTGAATAGAGATTTCTCGTTTTCTGCTCCCTCCGTAGAAAACAAAATTATATCCAAATTTAGAAGATTTTTTTGCATGAAGTATGTATATAAATTTTTTTTAATAGACATTTTTAACATAATACAATCTGTTAATATAAATATGGTTTTTTTTTTAAATAAATTTGTCTTATAATTATGGAACATCAGTGATGAAACTTGTGTCAATGAACATCGAGCGCGGTGTCGGAGAATAGAAAGAGCACAACGAAGCTGATTTAAAAACGAAAATTAATTTATCTTTATTTAGTACTTAATAGATATCGCGTTTTTCGCTCCCTTCGGAGAAACGAAAATTACATCCAAATTTAAAAGATTTTTTTTCTATAAAAAAAATATATACATGCATAATTGTTATTAATTTGTGGTATTAATTATAAAACATCAATGATCAAAATTGTGTCAATGAATATCGAGCGCTGTATCGGAGAATAGAAATCGGTAGAACGAAGCTGATTTTCTTATTGCCTATTTTGGCCGAAAATTGGTTAGAAAGAAAACGAAAATTCGATGTCTCACGAATAATCGGATTTCCGATTCTCGTAGTTCCGAAAAATATTAATTGCGTCTCGCCAAAAATTTCACGTGGATCCTTACAGTGTATGAACGATGCTTATTTCGAATGCGTGCGTGTACGAGTCGAAAACTATTTTAGTAGTCGCAGCGCGGGGTAAACGTTCTTCGAGTCTGAACGGCAACGGCGACACGCGGGGCCACGGCTCAGCGTGTGACATCCAATTTTGTTCTCTTTTCTTCCTGTTGCACCCAAATAGGCTTATGCGGAGAAGTCTACACAAAAATTAGGCCCGCTGGCCATGCCGAGACCGAAATCACAAAAAGTCCACGATTTAACATGTTTTTCTTTTTTTTGCAGGTCGTCCAAAATGGTCTCGAGATTCTCACGTACCTCGCCGACCGCATGGGTCACGATTTCCGGCCCTACATCTCGACGATAATTCAGCCCACTATAGACAGACTAGGTGAGATATTTTCGTAGATAAAAATTCATAGTTATATTTATGTAGTATAGTAGTATTTATTGAACCATTCTTGCCTTTTATGGCTTTAGAAGGTAAAATATGTTTGAGATAAACACTGTACAAACTTTGGTCTCCTTAGTACTTAGATTTTGACTCACTGTCCAGGTTTTTCATTCATTCCTTTCACTCACATATTCGCCCATTTCCATACACACTTCTGTTATATTTATATTTATATTTATATTTATATTTATATTTATGGCTTTAGAAGAATTTGTATTTATGAGTCCTTGGAGGCGAGATGGAAACTAATTTGTTTGAAATTTTCTATCCGCAGGCGACAGCAAAGAAGCGACACGTGAAAAAGCCCGTCTGGTTTTGCTCAAAGTAATGGAAAAGGGCAGTATGATGCCTCAGCACTTGCTCGATCGCCTGCATCCAGCGTTCAGTCACAAAAATGCGAAACTTCGGGAAGAAGCTCTCATACTGCTCACCACAACGCTCAACGAGTAAGCGACGTACATTTCAAACGAGTAGACGAAAAAACACGGTGAAAAAAAATAACATAAGTTTTGCGAGCGATAAATTCAACGAACCATTGTTATGTGTGTTTCAGACACGGGGCAGACGAGATGGCACTCTCAGCGGTTATACCGAGCATCGTGAAATTATTGTCCGATCCGAATGAGAAAGTTCGGGAGACCGCTGTTAATACAACGGTCGCTATATACAGTCACGTAGGCGACAGATTTCGTCTCGATCTCCAGAGAAAACACAATGTGCCGCAGGCCAAGTACGTAAAAAATTAAAAATCAAATTCTTTTTTCTTTACAAGTCCGAATATTAGACCGACTAATATTTCTCATCGAGGCCGAATATTAGATAAATTAATATTTTTCACTGATCATCAAACATGTAAAGTTCGAATATCGTTTCGATTATTATTCTTTATCGACTGGTATCCGCTACAAGCACAAATGTCGGTTAAAAAATAATGTATCAATCGATATTATTACTGGACAAATTGCAAGATTTCCAATCACACTTCTCAAAAATCTTGATTCTTTAAACAAATTTAATTGCTTTCAAATTCAATTAATTTAAATTTAAAAAAATAACACGCATTGCCTCTTCTTTTTTTTATGATAGATGGGCCTTGTTGGCCGAACGCTTCGACCAAGTGAAGGCCGACGGAGATATGCAGCCCCTCGCCTTGTCTTCCGACGGTGAGCCTAATACAAATTTCATTAATTACCGTCCGTGAAAAATATCGGGCCGGCGAAAAAAAAAAATCCTCTCACTTGACTCACGAATACGACTCCATCGATATGCGGACTCCGGGCTGCGAGGAGCGTTTCTGGCCTCGAGCCAGAAGAGTGCTGCCACCTCTGCCCGGTTACTTCGCTGTTTACCACCACTGGAAAGCAAGGTCCCTATTAAATCCGAACTCGGCCAACGCTTCCACGACACACACACGCGTCTCCACAGCTCCTTCGAATTGCCATGAATATTTATCGCGCACCGTCATATACGTGACCCGAGTCACGATTGACACGGCGAATAATAGTCCAGCTCGAATGCAGTTCAAAGTTAGAGAAACAAAAAAAATATAAATAAAAATAAAAACTGTTCTATGGATTTTTTTTTTTTTCGGTCACGCTGTCGCAGTAGCAGGTATATTGTTACTGTGTTACGATATCGTCCGTACAGATAGAGTAATCGATACAGGGTGGTGAGCAAGATTAATCCCGTGTTCAATGCCGTCGGGGAACTTACACGTTTGCCGGACACCCGAGTCAACCTTCTCTCAATTCACTCGGCTACGACCCTATCAACTGTTACGTTAGCCTCACGCTACGACCTATCGGATTACCCCCTTCGCGAAATATTCGATACTCTGCGCGAGTTATTCGAGACTCACAACATTTGCCTCGTCGAGCGAGGACGGTTTTTTTTTTCTCGATCTTTACACTCTGATTGACCAATCTTACGTGGTTTGAGATGAGTAGCGAGAAAAAAAATGCCTAAATGCTGTAAAAGATTGCTTCCGGAGAGTTTAAAACTTTTGTTAATTGCACACCGGTCCAAGTATCGGGGCCGTTGAACGGAAAGATTCTTCGATTTTTTAAAATAATTACTGTAATTATTATTATAGTTTTTTGTTTTCGTCATCAATTACCTGGGCATTTTTTTTTTTAAATAAAATTTTCGTGACCTTTCGGTCGTTGAGTCACCTTGTTGGAATTCCGATTCATAAAATTCAATACGTACATTTTTCACTACTTTTTTTTTGACAGAAGTATCTTTCATTTTTTAATTTATCTCGCCCTTCGATATTCCGGGGTTCGGCAGATGATGTTGCAGGAAGCTGCAGTAATTTCTTCCTGGGGATTTATTTTTTATTTTTTTAAATAACATTTTCATTACCTTACGTTCGTTCAGTGAATTTGCTGGATTTTAATTATGAAAATTCATAATGTAAATTTTTCAATATCCTTTTTTATGAACAACAAAATTACCTCCTGTTTCAACATTTATCTCGCCTTTCGACATTCCGGGGTTCAATCAAATAATCAAACAATGATCCAGGAAGCTGCTGTATGTAATGTTTGAAAATTGCGTTTTCTTTATGTGAAAATTTCTTTGAAATCTCAATTTTCAAACATTAGATAAAATTCTGAAAAAAATCACACTCATACAGAAAAATTGACAAATCATTATCATAACAAAAAAAGTTAGGTTGCCGGGAAATTTTTTGCACAATTGTTAATTTTCGGTGATTTGTTAATAAAATTTTTGAATTATTATTATGCAAAAACAATCTTTTCAGCACGTTCCATACGTTCGGTTTCGTTCAGATTTTCATTCCGTCGAGAAGTGTTTTTAATCTCTCTCATTCCTACTCAAAATTTACGTTTAAAATTTTATGTTTATGTTTATAATTTTTTTTTTTTTAAATTTAAAAAGTCAATTTTTCAATATAATCTTTTTTTAATAAGAAAGTTACCTCCTATTTCAACATTTATTTCGCCTCTTGACATTCCGGGGTTCAGCAAATAATGATCCAGGAAGCTGCTGTATGCTAAAACGTTCGGTTCGCCAGCTGCCCGGCGACGCACGTGCGTCGATGCTTTTTCTTCCATTCACGGGCACAATTCCCGTTGTTTCTTCCTCAAGCGTTGTTGAAAAAAAAAAAAATTGCCAGTGGACATACGTAACGCGTACAAAGACGTTCATCGCGATTAGGTCATACATGGGCTTGGCTCGCGGGACCGCGAAGAAGTCGCAGTCTCGCTCGATTACAGACGATATTTATAGAACTCAAAATAACCGTGAATAATAGTAGTAGTTCCCATTGACAATGGTCGCAGGACCCGCGGTGCGTAACACGCATCGCCATTTTTAATCGATAACTTCCGTAACATCAAGATTGATCTTTAGTTTCGTCCAGATTTCGATCATTGAAACGAATTTTTTTTTAGTCTCCATGAGTTCCTCAAGCTCGGACCTATGAAAATAAAACGAATGCAACTTTTTTTTCGTGTCAAATTTTACCATTCATTTGTCGAGTTAACACGTTTGCATTTAATTTTTACACGCAATTTTTTACGATAACGATTTTTGTATATTATATATTTTTTTAAATTAAAGGGTCACGCTCGTGGTTGCAGGGATCGTGGGTAAATTTCGTAAAATTGAATTCTTATCGTTCCATTCTTGGCGGAGAGGGCGTTTAACATGCCGGCACGCCTTAGACATTGTGCACAGGTATAATGTGTCGCGGATTGCGAATAGCGGTACAGCATACCGAGAATCGAAGGCCCTTCACTCTCCCGTGAACGCGTTGTAGAACCGGCATCTCTGTCCACGTGGTTATAGCATCGCTTAAAAACCGTCGTATCTACCCTTTCCTTCGCGTCAAATTTCCCCCACTCCGAGCAAAATTAATCCACACGTGCCGAAAGTGAAAGGACGCCGGCGGAGGTTGGGGAAGTTTCGGAGTCGCGGGAATAATATATAAATTTATGAAGAGTCGGTAACTCTTCGGGAAAAACAACTTTGCCACTTCGTCTTCTGTCGCTACATTTTTCCAATACATTTTTTAAGTCGATTTTTTCAGCAAATTTTTTCAGTAGCCCTTTTAGTGAATTTTTCCAGGAGATTTTTTCAGTACATTTTTCCAGTACAGTTTTCCACTTAACTGTGCGTTGTACAGTACATTTTTTACGGCACATTTTGTAGAGCATTTAATTGTCTACAAAAACTGTCTTAAGAATATTATACATAGATATGACGGTGGCCAAGTAATGGCCCTTCTTGTCAATTATTCCAGGGAGGGTAAAATCATCTTTTTTTACTGACAAAAATATAAGACGATTAGACCTTGGAACATTTTTCGATTATATTTGTATCATACTAGCAGGTTGTTGTGACTTGCTATGGACCATGAAATTTAGGTTTCTGAAGATGTATCAGAAATACGGCACTTCCGGTATGAAAATCTAATTGCTCGACCGGAAATACGTCAGTTCCGGTTTCAAAATCTCAACTTTCGATCGGAAGTGATGTCACGCCGGAAATAAGTCAATTCCGGTTCAGAAATTTTATTTTTTACCCGGAAATACGTGACTTCCGGTTTGAAAATTCATTTCTCGACCGGAACTGATGTTGTGTTGTGGACCGTCTACAAAATTCTGAAACATACAAAAGAGTATGGTTGATGGGATTTCAAGTATTTGTTTATATAAATACTTGAAATTCCATGAACCATAATCTATTATAAATTTTAGAACTACTTCTGTATAGAGGTCTACGAAAATTATCTTAATTCACTTTCTTCTCCAGCTAGCGACCTCTTGCGATGGTCCAACGACGCTGAAACCTCGCGTATAATAAACCGTCGATTAATTGGGACGAGTAACGGTTCTCGTTAATGAGAACCGTATTTTTTTTTCTTTCGCCTCTGCAATGTCTGTTTCTCTAGGATCTTGCAACGTTATGACCGAAGATTCTCGAATTCGCGACGCGCCGTCGGGCGCTAATGCGACGATTCGTAGGCAAAACACCGCCATTTGTTTACCGCCGCTCGCTTCAAGGGCAAATTTGCATTTCCACCGGTCGTAGCTCCGCCGAACCGCCAACTACGAGAATACAACTCGCTGCCCAAACTTTGCCGCGATACAATTATATTTGCCGATTCAATACGCGTTCGCGACTCTACCTTATAGAACAGCAGCGTTACAAATCCACCCGAATACGAGACCCCCCCCTTCCCCGCGAGAATACACATTGTTCTGGACATCATTAAACATAAATAATTAAAAAATTAATTACACTAATAAGTGTGATAAAAATCGATTGCAATAACAATAGTTAAGTGGTTATTAATCTTATTAAATTATCATTTCTTATAATAAGATTTGTTAATTTATTATAACAAGATTTGTTAATTTATTATAATAAGATTCATGAATTTATTACAATATCATTGTATAAATTTATTATAATTATTGTTACGTGGTTTTTGAGAAAACATAATTGGCCCCGATTTTATCCGCAAGACTCTATCTCTCGAGATTCTTAATCAATTCAACTTGTGATAGCGCGGAGTCCTTACTTGGTAGAGGTTTTCTATTTTATTGGATCGCAACTGGTGGAGATGCAAATGTCCCGCTCAGAGACATATCTCGTGGCTTTCTCGCTGGTTCTACGTCTCCGACCTTCACAATCCAGTTTGCACTATTATTATTATTATTATTATTATTATTACCGTACATTATAAACGAATTATAATTTATCAAAATATTTCATTAATTGATTACAATTATAGTTATATAAATTTTAAAAAAGTTTAATTTCTCTCGATTTTATCGAGAAGACTCAATCGCTCGAGAATCGTGATAAATTCGGCTTGCGATATCGCGGATTCGTTACCTGGCAGAGGCTTTCGATTTTGTCGGATCGTAACCGATGGAGATGCAAATGTGCCGCTCAGAGACATCTCACGTAGCTTTCTTGCTCCTTCGGCGTCGCGCACTTTGCAATCCCCTTTACACTATTATTATTATTATTATCGTCATTTTTTTAAACTAATAATAAATAGCTTGACTTTTAAGTAAAAAAAATTTTTTAAAAAAACATCGCGAAGATAAATATCTGCGGTTCGATTAACACCAGTGACTTCATCCAAGAGATCGGAAAAGTTGAATGGTGCGAGAATGCTTTACCGGGAAATTTTCCCCCACCCTCGCCCTCGAGCATTTATCATTATTGTCATTCGCAGTATAGGAACGCCTACGCTCGCTGAAAGGCTTCTTCAAAGGTGAATCCAACGTCCAAAGTTGCGCAACTCACGGCACGAGGAATAAATTTTCTCGTAAATTTTCCTCGCGTCAGCCGCGAGTCAGAAAAAAACAGAAACAATGTTTCGCGTGTTTCTCCGTTGGGCAGACTCAGGGACGTCCGAACGTTTTGGATAAATAATTGCATCGCGAGACCCGCTAATGGGCCTCCTAATCGCCGAGTCGGCGAGGTCTGCAAAAAAAAAAAAAAAAAACGAAGTCGAAGTTAACCGACTTTGTTTATTTTACTTATTTGGCCGTACGACCTGGATTATAGAAAATCGAGCTCCCGCGCTGGATTTTTCTGTCTGTTTCGTTGCAAGTTGAAATTTGTGATGGAACAAAGCACATCGCACTGTATACACTAAAATGAAAATTCGCTTGCGGACTGCTGAAGAAAAATATTTTTGTCTCAATTCTACTTTCAATTCTTACAATTCCACATGAAATTGCAACAATGACGGCAAGACTGTTAAGGTGACATTTAATCGTTTAAATCCGATATGAAAAGTTCATTACAGTTTTCATTACCGACCGCGATATTTCGCTTCCCCTTAAATCGATCCAATAAAAATAAAAATAGTGACATGGTCTTTCTTCTTTGCATAACTATTGTAATTATAAAATGTTATAATAATAAATGAAAATTCATTATTATAACATTTTATTTTTTTAATTACAATTCGTCAGATTGATCATTATTTTTTCTTTGTTCGCTCGCTAGTTCAATCCCGCGTTGGGATAGTCAGCTGGGCGCCTGAGTGCGCGAATCCCCTTCGTACATACTCTATCCCCGATCCCTCCAAGAAATTAATGAAGATAAATAATAAAAAAATTAATTACAAAGAACAACTACACAACAAATCAATTGCAATAAAAATAGTTACATGATTCTTCTTTTTTTTATTACAATTCGCCAAAGATTGATTATTTTTTTTTTTCCTTTGCTCGCTAGTTTAATCCCGCCTTGGGATAGTCAGCCGGGCGCCTGAATGCGCGAATCCCCTTCGTATACAGTCTATCCCCGATCTCTCCAAGAAATTAATAAAGATAAATAATAAAAAAAATTAATTACAAAGAACAACTATACAACAAATCAATTGCAATAAAAATAGTAACACGAATCTTCTTTTTTTTTATTACAATTCGCCAAAGATTGATTTTTTTTTTTTCCTTCGCTCGCTAGTTAAATCCCGCGTTGGGATAGTCAGCTGGGCGCCTGAATGGGCGAATCCCCTTCGTGTATAATCTATCCCCGACCCCTCCAACCGTCCAATCGCCGGGGTACGACCGAACCCCTGTGTCTCTCCCACCAGTAGTTTTCGTCTACACAGTCCGTACCTTTTCCTATCGTTTCTGTTCTGTAGTCGTAGCTCGGTCTCGTTCGCACTCGTGCCGCGATGGGGGGGAAGCGCGCTCTCCCTCGGTCACGACGGTGAGAATCGTGAGCTCGCTTACTCGGCGAACCGTTCTATAGTATTAACGCGGCAGCGAGCGTGGCAGCAGCGGGACGGAGTTTTCGTGTTTCCGTGTATTGATATTATGAACAGTCGATAGTACGATAGAATTACAAACGAGACGTCGAGTTTTTCGTTGGAAACGAGCGATACACACAACATTTTCGAGAACTGCGAGCGGTCGAGCTCGACGCGCACGACAATGTCGTAGGGAGAGCGGCTCGAGTGAGAACGTAAACAATCGAACGGCGCACAAAGTATCGAAGTGACGAGTTGGGCAAAAATCGTACCCTCAGTTTTTCTCGTGTCGCGGATGAATCGCCGGTTCGATTTCGACGTGCGACCTCTCGTTTTGTTCGTCGAGAGACCGGCTACGATTTTAGTGCTCAAGGGAAATTTTGCTCGGCGACTCGTTCGCTCGTAAAATCGAATTTTACCAAACCTTCGGTAAACATTTGTTCTCCGCGCGAATCGACTCGAACGCAGAACCGTTCAGTTGTTTCTGGCAAACTTGAGACTTGCCGAACAAAATGTAACGTCGAAGATCGAGTTATAATTTTGATGATTTGGCACTGCAAAGGTGGCTGGAACAGCAACAAAACATCTTAATTTTAATGTAGTGATACTGGAAGTTTTTATATGCACAAAATGGTGCAGTAAATTTCATGCACAGTTACTTTAGGGATGCTTTAAGTGATGTACTTGCATTTTTTACTACCGAAATAATTTAATTCTAACAATTTACTTTAATTTTTACTGTAAACGTACATTAGTTTTCAATCATAATTGAACATTAAGTTGTACATTAAATTGCACATTAAATCGTACGTTAAATTTCACATTAAATTGTACATTAAATTTCACATTAAATTGCGCATTAAATTGCACATTAAATCGTACATTAAATTGTACATTAAATCGTATATTAAGTTGTACATTAAATTGTACATTAAAATGTACATTAAATTGTGCATTAAATTGTACACTGAATTGTGCATTAAATTGCATTATATTAAATTTACCAGTTTTTGCATAAAAACTTCCAGTCCGGCACGTTAAATTTGCAATTTTCTTAAACAGTGAAACACGTGCGATGCACCGTTTAATTTGTCTAGTTAATTTGTTTAAAAAAAAGATTTTCGAGTTACGATTTTTTTGTTATCTCGCCACGAGTGCATCCTCAATGCAATGTGAACTTAGTGAAGTACCGAACGCGATTTCCGAGAGGGGAACGTTCGGCGTGTGTGGCCGTCGGGCGTGCTGGCCACGCTCGTATCGCGTTCCAGCGTCAAATGGGTCAGTCGGGCTCTGCTCTCGAGATCCGCGCGCGACAACAACCTCCTCCGACGTCCAATTGTTTACCTACCGATTGAAACCACGAATGACTAAAAAATTCATCGCCGAAAGTTCATCTTTTTTTTCTTCGACTATCAACCCATGACAGAAAAAAAACCGACAAATTTGTCTAAAACGGAACACGATTATATATATATATATATATATGTATACACTAAAAATAAATTGCAAAGTTAATGTACTGGAGGTTGAAAGTTGCTTACATTACGTACATTAATTGAAAATTAACGTATTTTTATTAACTAAAAATACCAGATATAAAAATTATAAACCTTTTGCCTTAAATGTCCAAAGAATGTTCCATTGAAAACACAAATTTTACTGTAAAATTGCAACGCAAAAGTGTTTGAAATTTCAGAAACAGTTTATGTAAAGAACTTCCAATACCGTACATTAATTTTCAGACTATTTTTTTACAGTATAATTCACAGTATATATGAGTATAGTCAAATTAATTACCTGCGGCTAGAGAAATGGTAAAACGAACGCCAAAGTCTTGTCGATGATAATTTTACGAAAACGTTAAGTTGAAAAAAAAAAAACGTATAGAAGAAACAAAAGGAATGTTGGTCGACCTCGAGAGAATCCGCCGTGTGTTTATCGCTCGGTGCGACGACAGTTCGAGCCTATTAAAACAGCTTTACAAAACCAGCGGTGAAACGACGCAAACCTGTTGAAACATCACGTGTCTCGTGTAACAATCGAATTCTTCGTAGGTCGCCGAGGTTCGAGTAGAGGGAAAAAAAAACTTAAAAAATGAGCTCGGCGTGAAAAAAAAAAAAAAACTAGTCGAACACACACGAATACTCGGTCGTGTTGACCGATCATTTTTATCTCTCGGTGCGAGTCTCAGGGTTGCGAGCTTGATAAACCGCTTCCAATATTTTCCCAATTTTTGTCGAAACATCACTTTGTCCCATGCAACAATCGAATTATTCGCATGTCGTAGAAATTCGCGTAAAAAAAGTAAATAATGAGTAAGAGGAAAAAAAACCAAACAAACGAACCTGGTGAAACAAACACGATGACTCGGCCATGTTGACTGAATATTTCTATCTCTTGCATCAATGGCACGAGCTTAATAACCCGCCTCCAATTTTTTTTTCATGTAACAATCGTAGGTCGTAGTTAAATTCGCGTAGAAGAAATGTAAATAAAGAAAATAATAAGATCGGTGTAAGAGGAAAAGAGAATAAATAAACAAACACGATTACAAGGTCAAGTTGACTGAAGATTTTTATCTCTTGCGTCAACGGCGCGAGCTTAATAAACCGCTTCCAATTGTTTTTTCATGTAACAATCGAATTTTTCTTTCTTTAAAAAAAAAAAATGTAAAAATAGAGCTCGGTGCGTGAAAAAAGCAAAAAAAAAAAAAAAAACAGAAAACCTAGTCAAACAAACGCGATTACTCGGTCAAGTTGACTGAAGATTTTTATCTCTTGTATCAACGGCGTGAGCTTAATAATCCGCCTCCGATTTTTTCGCGGCGTCGGTTTAATCGCCACACCGTAGTGCAAAGAGGGATCGCTGAGTCGGGCAAGCTTTAACGACACGGCGATAAAGTGGGAAGTCAAAATAGCTGTTATTACGTTGAGAAAAGATCTCGGGATTCCGTTTCGCAATGTGTGTTTTATCAGATTTTTTCTCTCGATAATTACACGCTACACCGGACGGACGTAAACGATCGTCGAGTTCGCAGCTCATCATTATTAAAACGCTTTTAATAATTCATCGAATCGCGGTAGTTTTTAGTTCTCTCGGAATCGACTTTATTACTTTGGTTAAAAAAAAATGAGGTGGAGGTTGTTGTTGCAATTTTCGGAAAATTAGCTTACATTTTCAATCTTCAAATTTTCAAATTTCGATTTTACGCAAAACAAAATTACGGATGTACACGTTCGTCACGTTTGTTCTTTTTTACCTTTAATTTTTTTTTTATAAAATTTTAATACGTCGAAAACGAAATAAAAATTGCTTTTGACAATTATCAACGTCTCCCGAAATTTCACACAAAACCGCTATCGGATTTTTGTTCACAATGAATTTATTTTCCACGTAAAACAAAGTCACGCACCTACTCGTTCGTCACGTTTCTTTTTATTTAACATTGTAATAATTTTTTTTACACCATATCCGATTAATTGTTTTTTCCGGGGATTACGAAAGATCCGCTAATTTTCGCCTCCACCGTAATATTTTCCTCGAAGAGAGCCGTCTTATGTAAGAGGAAGTTTTTTATTACCATTTTTAGAAAAATGTACGCCGCACTCGCTTTCGACTCGAAACGCCCCGGCACAAAAATTTTCTAACGCGTTTCCCAACCCTCTGACCTTATTCAAAAATTGCACCAGCGGGTAAAAAAAAAGAAAAAAAAATCGTCGGATTGATCATCCGCCGTTGCGTACTTGCCAATTAACGAATGCCGATTGATGCACTCGTGTGGCAAGACACTTGAAAACTATCGCACAATGGCTAACGAGGAAACGCACTTTCACCCTCAGCGCAAACTGCAAGTATGTACCGTGCGCTGCGGTTAAATAAAGCGAGCCGAGGGACTTTGATATATTTATGCCTATATGCGCGAAGCCATAGAGCCGACTCTCTACTGTGATATATACTTCGTCCGCTGCAACTACAATTTTATCGTAGTCGAATCACCGTACCACGATGGGAATTTCACACTTTCTTCATTCTTTCGACAAACAACAAACTTATCACGCGTAACGTTGCCTGCGCGGCAGTAAAAAAAAACTCGAGCTTGAAGTTTCCGCGAATTTCCGCAATAAATAAAGATCACAGGAAACTTTGTTAACAACGCTTCTCAGGGCACAAATTTGATCGAGAACCTTGTTCCTTGCGACGATAATTAAAGCAAAGCGTGGGAAATTATCGCAAAAAAAAAAAAAGGAAATTGAAAAATATAAAATATTACTCGAAACGTCCACTACGTTTCTCGGGGCTCAAATTTGATCCTCAATCAATCCCCTTGCATCTATAATTAAAGCAAAGCATATCAAAGTTTTGCAAAAAAAAAAAAAAAAAATTACTCGAAACGACGTTGAATACATTTCTCCCAGCTCAAATTTGACCTCTAAGCTTGCAACGATAATTAAAGCGAAGCGTTGGAAATTTTCTAGCAGATTCGACATTTTCAAAAGGACCGCGATGTTTATAACGTGAGAAGTGTAAAAAAAAAAAAAAACAACAACAACAACAACAAAAAATAATTGAGTGAAAGTTTATCGTGATGAACGATTCGGGTATAATAGTGACGAGCGGTCACCGATGTCCCCATCGGGGTCTCGTGAAGTATCCGAGCGTCGACAAAAAATTGTGGGATCCGAGCAGCACCTGGATACTGCAGTGGGACAACATCGTTAAGCATCCGGGTGCACGAGCTCGTGGATGTCACTGCGACATTCACAAGCCTCCGTGGCTGTATCCCGATTTAGGTACATCGACGACAACTTAAACGAAAAAACAAAATCCCCCATTTTCGAACAAAAAAAAAATTCACTTATGAAATTTTTTATTCTATTTTTTCATAAAAACAAATAAATTATAATTAACTTTTTGTCTGTTGCAGTTGGTAGAGACTACGACGAGCCGGACAGAGCCGTAAGTTATACATTTTTATTTTTTCAATTTTAAGGAGATATTTTTATTCAATTTTTTTTTAAAAGGATTCTTCACGCGTTCATTTCCAGCCAAGAGTGAGATCCAGTGAGATTCAGTAAGAGTTTGAACACTTAAAAAAGGTACAAAAATCTGAAAAAAATCAACTGTGTTAAAGGTACCAAGACCTTTGATTTTGCATAATAACAATCCCAAAATCAAAGGTCTTGGTATCATTAATACGGCTGATTTTTTTCGGATTTTTGGTATATCGCGAAGTACTGAAATTCTGAATGAATTCAACTTTTCGTTGAGAATGTACGAGTGATCCATCCTTATTGGGTTGCTGGACCTTTCTGGTTTACCGACGAAACAAAGCGATTTCGCGAAATCAACTTTGCATCATTAATATGCTACTCATATGCTTCTAATTTTACAGGATTGTAATACTAGTCATAAACGCTTCGGCGTGCACTCGAATTTCGATTGAAAACGTTCAAAAAACTGAGAAAATCCAGTATCACAGATTGGCGTCAAAACCAATATGGCCGCTCAAAATGTGAACAGCATTTTCGTAGGACATAAAATATTCTCGAACTCGCGCACCTAAAACGAGAGTGTACGCCGATTCTCTGAAATTCGCCGAATATTTCAAAATCGTTACAAAGTCTATCACACAAAAGAAATCCATAAAAAGTGTATTCTACGTTTGCGTTTACTGTTCGTTTATGACAAGTGATCGGAGCCGATAAAAAATACATGGATGTAGGGCACGATGTAAAGCCACCGGTGGGTCAATCGTAAACTATGTTCATGCTTTTTCGCGAAGAGTAATATTCGATTTTTTAAATTCCTTGTACATTGTTAATGAAAATTGGACTGCACGCCTAAGCGCTTACGTCAATATTATAGTACACATATTTCTATATTCATACACAATATAAGTATAGGAATATGTGTATTACCAATGTTAAAATAATATTCCACGAGATGTTTTTTCCCCACAGATCAAATCCGCGCCGGTAAAGAGATCGACAAGCGTTCTCCAAAAAAGGAGCCAATTTGGTCCAGCGAAAACGGTCTCCACGGTTCCAGGTATTCTTTTTTTTTTGTATATCGATAATAAACGAGCACTCAATTTTTTTGTTGTTTCCCCAACCCTCGTTATAGCTTCTTTTTTTGTTGAATTAAAAAATCAAAAAATTCAACATTTTTTATTCAATAAAAAAAACATTTATCTAGGCTCGCCAAAACGTATGATATCCGATAATTTTGCACGACATCGAAGGTCCAAAACTGCACTTGTTCTCATATGAGAACAGCCGCTTAGCTTTTAAAGATGATCTCAATTTTTTTATTATTTATTTTTTAACTTTTTCGTTTGTTTATATTTATTTGATAACCGCTCGCATGATAACAGCTCATCAAAATCCACTGTCGACGATCAGCAAAGCAGCGTCCATCAAAAGAACCCCCTCGGCCAGATCGGCGCCAGGTAGATAAAAAAAAAACAAACAAATCAAAATTTACAAACAACACCGCGGCTGATTTATCGAATTAGCCGCGCGTCCAATGGAAAAAAAAATCAGACAAATCGATTACACTCGACAAATTCGATTTATTCGTAATTGAACGTCGATTCGCCTCGTTATCGCGCGATCAAAGAGATAATGTCCATGTCTCGAAGATTCTTAACGCTACCTGCGCTCAATCAATTTATCACATCATCAATGCTCGTAGCTTTGCACACATACATATAATTTTTTTTTTCCTTTTTTTGTTATCCGTAAATTGCTTCAAAGAATTATTTTGGTCGTCTATCGCTACGTAAAGCGATGAATTTGCATAAAGAAAAAAATAATGATTCATCGAATGTTTTAACGTAGGTCAAGCCGGTGCAGTGGACGAGGAATCGTTTAGAATCGCCTTCGAGGATGTACCTTTGGTGAAATTGTTCTCCGCGAGGGATCTCGAGGAGCAAATGAAACAGATCAGAGACACGATAGGGGACGACAAAAAAGAGTGGAAGCTGAGAACTGATAATGTACGTATTTTCAGAAAAAATAGAATTTATTATGTATTTATTTACTTGTTTAATTATGGTAGACGGGAAAATCCCATTCTACATATTAGCAACATAGTAAATCTTCGATGTTTATATATAAAGAAAAAAAAGGAAAAAAAATATTTTTCCTAACACATGCACGTAAAATCACGCTTTCCGTTCCTGTGAAGTGCGCGCAGAAAGGCACTTTTCGCATCGCGTGCGGGAAAAATACTGCGCATGCGTACAAACGTAATATGGTATTTTTTCCCGCACTAGAGCGGAAAAGTGCCTTTCTACGCACACTTTACGAGAACGGAAAGCGTGATTTTCGTGAATTTGTTAAGAAAAATTATGTGAATGGCATTGGTGTGAATTTCAAACAAAAACAATGCATCGCTTTACACAATAAAATAGGTACAAACGTTTCTTACCCACAAAAGGCCACAATTCTTATAATAAGTTTACAAAAAAATCTTGTCCATTTTATGAAAATGTCTGTTAGTTGCACGGATATTTTTGGTAAAATTAACGACAAAATTACTGTAGACGTTTGTGTACAAAAAAAGTTTCGTTAAATTTACAAATCTCTGTGATTTTCAGTTGAAAAAAATTCGGGGTATAATCGTCGCGGGCGGAATGAATTACGAGAATTTCATGGAGCTGTTAAAAAGTATTCAACGACCTTTCGAGGGTGCGTGCACGGATCTCAGATCGCAGGTAGTGCGCGAGGCGTGCATAACCCTGGCCTTTCTGAGTCAACATCTGAAGAACAAGTTCGCATCTTTCATGGAGGCCTGTTTAGTCTCGGTAATGAACCTGATACAGAACAGTGCCAAGGTAAGACTAAAACAAGAGTCGTCAGTTAATTCATCGGATTATTCCTGTAACGGGCTCTTACCTATCGCCGTAAATCGTCGCAGATCCTTCGCCGAATTATTTACGACCTCCCCGACGAAACCTCGAACAATCCAAAATAAACGAGATCAATTTTATCCCATATGGTGCTGTTTGCTTCATTTTTCTTTCTGTCTTTAACCGCTCCGATTAAATTTATCACGAAGCAAAAATTTTAATTAAAAGAACTAACTATCTTGGTCGTAAATCATTTTACAAAAAGGTTTTAATTTTTATTTTATTTTATAATATTTTTTCCTTATTTTTTTAAATTTTTAAATTTTTTATGAACTTCTTTTTTATTTTGAGATCGTGTTATGATCCAATGAAAAAAATATTTCAGGTGGTCGCGACAGCCGGTGCCGTGGCGCTGCGTTTCGTATTCCAAAACACTCACAGCGGCCGCTTCATATCGATAATAGCTTCGTCACTGAGCAACAAGAGCAAGGACATACGTCGGGCGTCTTGCGAATATATAAATCTAATACTCCAATGGTGGCCGACCTCGATACTTCAAAAATACGTCACCGTGCTTCAGGAAGCTATAAAGAAGGGAGTCGCCGACTCGGACTCGGAAGCTCGTGTATTCGCTCGCAAGTGAGTGATTTTTCGATAATTCAGACGCCTATGAAAAGAGGTGAAAAAAAATCCCACATTATATTAATAATTTTTTTATTCGTCCGATTTTTTTCAAACAACACCGTTTCCAATGCGTGGAGATAAAAATATTTTTCAGATCAGCTCGTTTAACTTTCTCGTTCCAATCAATATTCAAGTGAATAATGTCTCGATAATTTAACTCGTAAAAAGAAAAAAGAAATTCGTGAGAGGAGAAAAGAAATTGCTGTATTATGTTGTTGACGGTTGTTTTATTCATCTGATTTTTTTTTTTTTAAACAACGCCGTTTCCTGTATGAAAAAAAAGGATTTTTCGACGATGACAATTTTCAAACCCACACAGATCGTATTTAAATCAACTTTTTTTAACCTTCTCATTCTCAATCCCTCAGATCGTACTGGGCGTTCAAGGACCACTTTCCCGAGCAGGCAGAAGTTCTTCTCAACAGCTTGGACTCGACTTACAAGCGGTCTCTGATGTCCCTAAGCAACAGCGGCAGCACAAACAGCTTGAACGTCGTCGCAAAAACTTCGACCATAAGTCCACGCGCCTCTAGACCGGGCATCAGCGGAGCAGGTCAGTCTTCGCATCGCAAATTTCATCTGCGTCTTTCGTTCCCTTTCCTAAGCGTAATAAAAAAAATAATTTTTTTTTTAAAACTGATTTTCAATCAGCTCAGAGTAAGATAGTAAATAAAATCCTTCGTCTCATTTTTCTATTTCCATGCTGCACGCAAATACAAACTGTACAAAACGTAAAAAAAAAAACCGAAAAAAAAACAGCAAACGAAACAGGCAGTACGGAAAATTTGCAAGCGAATCAGAGCCCGCCCCACGGGCCACTGAGACGGACACCGTCCCTTCCACGCTCTTATCGTCAGTCCGGCATACCGATTCTTCAGAGACAGACCACTGACAATCACTGTAATTCCAACATTGCATTATGTGGCAAAAAAAATTATAAAAGAGAAAAAACCCCAACAAACAGTCCATTTTCGTATTTGTCTCCGGCACTTGAATTTTTTTTACTTTTATTATCACAAATATTGTTGTCCGTGTCGAATTGTCCCGATCGATGCACTCTGGTTTGTTTGTGTTTCTCGATCGTTGTTTGAGACCCTCTTAGACATTCGTGTTGATAATTAGAGCATGAAAAAACCGAGTTTATGGAAATACCAACAACAAAAAAAAAAAGAGAAAAAATATTGTAACGGATTTTCAAAATTTGACAAAAATAGGTCGAGTAACACCGGGCCCGAGATCGACCAGTGCGATCGATCTTCAGGCCGCCAAACGCGCCCAGGCCAGAACAGCCTACGCGAATTTGAATCGCCTCAGAGCTACGCCTCGTAAGTAATAAATGAATAATAAAAATTCACCTCATTTTTCTTTTATCCGACACTCATATTAATTTTGAAATATTGACGCCGCTGCGATAGATAATGAACACGGGAGTGAACAGAGCAGACAAGGTTGCAAGAATTTACTTAGCATGAAATTCATAAAATAAAAAAAAATTCATTTGTTCGAACGGTTCTTTAATTGTAATTTTTTTCTGTTAAATCCACAGCCCGATTCAACAGATCGCCGGACATATCGGCGGCGGCGCCGGTGGCGGCAAACGAGAGAACACCTCGAACGCGGACAAGAGTCGCCGGAGTGTCGCAGTCACAACGTAGGTTAAAAAAAAAAAAAAAAAAAAAACGGCACGAAGATTTATTGGGGATTTAAAAAAAATTTCAGCCAGCAGTCGGTCGGGTTCGCCGGCGTCGAGACTGAGCTACGCGACTTACAATCGCGAGGGTGAATCCTTCGTGCCTCGACCGCGACGACTTTCCGGACAGGGCATTCGCAGTACGGGAAACAGTCGCGAGCCAAGTCCACAGAGATTCGGGATGGACAGGAGCTTCGGCTCGAAAATTCGGTACTTTTATCTTTCCTCCTCACCAATTCACTGATCAGGAAATCACTGTAAAAAAAATTGTCAGAAATTTAATGCACTGGTATTGAAAGTTTTGATGCAGAAACTGGTATATTAAATTTGATGTATAATTGTGATGAAAAATTTATGTTTAGCGTAGTAAAAACATTGGAAATACTTTATTTTTAATAAATTACTTTATTTTCCATAAAAAGGTATGTTAATTTTTTAACACAGTTGCGCATTACATTTAATGTACCAATTTTTGTATAAAAACTTCCAGTCCGGCACATTAAATTAACAATTTTTTTTACTGCGAATCACTGTCAAAAAAATCCGTATGAAATTTAATCTACTGCTACTGAAAGTCTTAGTGCGTTAAGCTGGTATATTAAATTTCATGTACAATTGTCATGAAAGATCAACGTACGGTGTATTAAAAACTTTCAAAATACTTTACTTTTAATCATTTACTTTAATTTTACTCTAAAACTCCATTAATTTTTCATGACAATTGTACATTAAACTTAATTGACTAGTTTTTGTATAAAAACTTCCAGTCCAGTGCAATGAATTCACAATTTTTTTTTAAACGGCAAACTTTGACGCGTGTGTTACTGAACAGGGGAAGAAACACGTACATGTCGCCGAACGATAGGCCGCCCTCGTCCCGTCCGGTGCTGGCGCAAAAAATGCTCCTACAATCATTGGAGGCGGAATCGGCGCTCGCCGATGCATTGACTTTCGACACGATCGACAATTATTCGCGCACATCAAGAGGCAAGGGGGATCACAGTGACGAGAGCGAAACGAGCAGTATATGCTCCGAACGCAGCATGGACTGCATGAGACGACCGAGCGATGTGAGTTCGAATGCTCAAAATCCATTTTACCATTCGACAGTTGACGTTTAACTCTTTCACTCCTAACGCTACGTACGCGTCCCAGTTTCTCGAAACTGTCTGCCCACTTATTATACCAAGTCAAATTTTTGTCCCAAAAAATGTATTCGCCTCAGAATCTTCATAGGACAATTCTCACATTATTTGTCAATTTTTTTATGAAGAAAATCGTAACTTGTAAAAAAAAAAATAATAATTGCTCAATACGTATCTAAAACTACAAAAGTTAGTGGAAAGGGCGATTCGTATAATCTACAAAAAAAAATTATTCGTTTAATCTATGAAAATTTTCAGTGAACATTTCTCATATTGGTTGACAATTTTTTATGAAGAGAATCGTAAATTCTAAAACAAAAATGGCTCAACCTGCACACAAAACTACAAAAATACTGGAAGGGTGAGAACTTTTTGTTCGACCCCGAAGAGTAGAAGATACCGGAGCGAAAGGGTCGACTCGTTCAATCCACAATTCGTTTCGCGATGACATACATACATACATACATACATACATACACAAAATATTACATATACATACATATGATTCGCTGACAAATTTACATCATTGAATTTTTGTCATCCCGTCCCCCAACCCTCCCGATGTTTTATTTTGTTTTTGTTTCGTTACCCGTTCGCATCCGTTAGTCGTACTCGTGGAGCGGATCCCAACAGAGACTCTACCGCGACGGTTGGGATCAGTCAATTCCCAAGGTTTGTTGATTAATCGTTTTCATTTTTTTTCTTCTCATTTAACGTTTAATTTTTAATCTCTCACAAAATATTCCCCTGCGAGTGCAAAAAAACTCGTCGTCTTACCGAAACGTCAAAAAGCACGTAAACGTTGTACGAACACCAAATATACGCTCTTTTGACTTTTTTGGTAATGCGATAGTTGGCTAGTCAATGTTATAATCCCTTTTTTAATCTAACACAGCACGCTTGATATTTTCCTTTTATTTTCCATTTTTTCCCCAATCGCTTCTTCCGACTGTGATCCTTGATTTAATTACATCCACTCTTTGGTGGTGGCAACCACACCTTTTATATATCGTGCGCTCGATAAAGATCCAAGGTTTGTTGATTAATGGGTTTAATTAATATTTCTTCTTTAATGTTTAATTATTAATCTCCCCCAAAATATTTCTCTGGGAGTGCAAAAATTCCTCGTCTTACCGAAACGTCGAAGAGCGCCCAAATTTTGTACAAACATATTCGATGTACGCTCTTTAAGGCGATATTTGGCTGGTCAATGTTATAATCTCTTTGTTAATTTAAAAACACATACACAGCACGCTTGATATATTTCTGTTTTTCTCCCCATCGCTTTCTTCATCCTACTGTCATCCTCGATCTAATAACGTCCACTCTTTGGCGTCGACAAAAACGCCTTTCGTAGTTTCTGCGCTCGACAAAGCTCCCCAAATTTTTTAACATAATTTTGTTCGACTTTTTATGCTAAGCCCAATGCCTTATGCTAAGCCCAATGCCTTATGCCAAGCCACCTGTCTTCTTCAATCGGATCGGAGATAAAAATTTGTAAGCCACGTGTTTCGATTTATCGGCTTTGAACCTTCTAACGTAATTCAATTCTTGTCCTCCCAGAGCATCGTCATTTAATTTACTTGATCGCACGTACCTTATTGTTATTTTTTTCTTTCATCTGTCGAAATCTCTCGATATCGCACATCAAGGCAATGCTTCATAATCTCCGCCTAATATTTATGCAGGCGTAAGAAATTTTTTAAATAAAGTTTATATAAATTGTAACAGGACATACAGGAGATCATCGAGAACTGCGGTCGGAAATCTTGGGCCGAGAGAAAAGACGGTCTTCTGGGTCTTCAGCGTTTTCTTCTAAACGGGAATACACTTACGGCCACCGAGCTTCGCAAAATAACGGATATTTTCGCCAAGATGTTCATGGACTCGCACACCAAAGTATTCAGCCTTTTTCTCGACACGCTGAACGAATTGATAACCACCCACAGCGAGGATCTCGGCGATTGGCTTTACGTTCTGTGCGCGAGATTGCTCAACAAACTCGGCACCGATCTTCTCGGCTCGGTGCAGACGAAGATACACAAAACACTCGACGTGGTCAGGTGAGCTTTTCGAGCTCAACGTAAACTGAAATGAACGATTTTTTTTTTTTACTAATTTTTATAATGTTTTTGAAATTTAAATACTTTTTTTTAAATTAATATTTATAGTTTTAAAAAAATGATTTTTATAATTTTTTTTTGATAACGATAATAACGTTAATATGATTGTTGGCAGAGATCATTTTCCGGGTGATTTGCTGCTTCCGGCGGTGATGAGATTTTTGACGGATCCGACTCAAACACCGAATTCCCGTGTCAAAGTGTCGACGTTGACTTTCTTGACTCACGTTGCCGAGAGCTCCGAGCCATCGGCTCTCCATTTAAGCTGCAAATCGGCCCTGGCCCGTCTACTCGATTGGACGAACGACGTCAAGAGTCAGGACGTTCGACGGCACGCTCAGGACGCTGTTATAGCTCTTTACAATTTAAATCCGCCGCAATTCCCGATGATACTTGGCGAACTGCCGAAATTCTATCAGGTTCGAGACGATGTCCATTCATTTTTTTTCCCTTGACCTTTCTATTTCGTAATTGTACTTTATCGATGTTAAGGTAGTCGGACCGGAACAGTCCCGCCAAACGTGAGTTTCAGAAAAAATTTTGAACACTTCTCGACGGGATAAAAATCTGAAAAAATCAAGTATATGGGAGGTGCTGCAAAGATTGTTTTTGTGAAATAATAATTCCAATTTGTTATGAACAAATTGAAAATAAAAATCATTATTCAACAACTTACCCGGCAACTTAACGATTTTCCTTCATAAAAATTAATCGTTTATTTTTCTGAATACGTATGAATTTTTTCATAATTTTTTGTAATCTTTGAAAATTGCGTTTTTATGGAAAAAAAAATAGTTAAGTTGCCGGTTGATTTGTTAAACAGATATTTTTATCGTTAATTCGTCAATAACATTTTGAAATTATAATTACATAATTATTATTATTACATAAAAACAGTATTTGCGGAACCTCCCATGTGGTTGTTTTTTTTCCATATTTTTATCCCAGCTGGAAATGCTTGAATTTTTCCGTGAACCTCACGTTTGGCGGAACTGTATCGCTCCGACTACCTTAAATGACTAAAGATACACATTATCATGGGCTCTCATTAATTTGTTTTGTCTGTCAAGGATGCCGCCATGCCTCTCGTTCAGAACCATCTGAGAAGGTCGTCGATCTCCAGTAATCCGGCGTCACCGGGCACGCAGCCAGGACGATTGCCGCACTCGCCAGCGCGCACGAGAACGAAAACCGACATCGATATGACGGACACCGATTCTCTCAATCCGGAAGAAGTTTACAAGTGCGTATTATACCTTTTATTTTCTATTCATATTTTCTTTTTTTGTTTTGCCATTAAACGCTAAAAACCAAGCTGATAATTTATATTTTAAAAAATAAATTATTCCGCAGGTCACTGAGGCGCACGACAGCGGAGATACAGAATTACGGATTCGAGAGAGCGACGACGAGCAAGGACAGCGGAATAAGTAACATGGCAGACGTGGAGGAAAAGATGGAGAGCCTTACCCTGACGAATTCGGTAAGCCAATCTTCGCACGTCGACTGCCGTTCGAAATCGTGGAAAATAATTTTTTTTAAATGAAAGGTCGTTTGTTGATTGACGATTTTTTTTATTGGTAAATCTAAGGGACGATCATCGTCCGTGTCATCGCCTACTCAACGCGGCAGAACGGTGATAAACCTCGGAGTTAACGGCTCGAGCGACACGATAGCCGGAGATCTGATACTGCCTCAGGAAAACAACGGCTATGGGACGCACAGTGAGTCTTTTCAAGAAATTCTTCGCTCCGTTGACTGACTAGCCGATTTATCGGGACACGCGGGGAACCAACTGGAGCTACCTTATTTTGCCGAAACTTCAATCGGCCGAATGGACGTAGGATCGAAAATCGTGTGCCCGAATGCACTTCTTCCGAATCGTCGAACTTCCGAAACTTTTTTTTCCCGAATTGTCGGATTTTCAAAAACTTTACTTATCCGATTCTTCATTTCAGCGAAAATTACCCTTCGGAAATGGTAGTTGACTATTGAAGAATCAATTATCTTTCCAAATCGTTATTCTACCGAACGTCATTTTTCCGAACGACAACTTCACCGAACTTCATTTCTCCGAATCGTTAAAAATCAGAACGTCATCCGTCATTTAACCGAACGGCATTTTCCGCACGACGAAACTAAATAATAAGAGTGACTAGTCTAACCATCTGCTATGAAGTCTATTCGTAAAAAATGTCTATTCGTAGGTTCGTCGCCGGACATACTGAGAGGTTCCGAGGTACTCGACAATACGATAAAGGCCCTTCAGTGTACCTCAGCCCCGGAGTCGTCGAAAGTCCGGCCGCTTCAGGAGTTCCAGCTTTACGTGCGCAACGGCGACGCGTCCTACATTAAACAACACTTCAAGTGAGTCGACATAAAAAAAATAAAAATAAAAAATAATCGAATTCTTCGTTCGACTCTGTTCTAGCGCAGAATTCGGGTTTTCGTAAACAAACTAATAAAACAAAAATTACTTTTAGAAAATTACTCAAGACACTCTTGGGGTGTCTGGCCTCGGAGGACAAAGAGGTAGAGATTCAGGTACTGCTGACGCTGATCGAGATGCTCAAATGTCCGGATCTCGTCGAATCGTTCAGCAAGTACGCCGAATTGCTTGTACTGAAAGTGTTGCGCTGTCACAAAGCCGAAGATCCGTCGAAGCCGATGAACACGACCGACACCTCGTCCAGTCCCACCTCGGTCGGTATGAGATGCGCCTATCAGGCCCAGGGCCTCAAAACGGCCGAGAAATGCGCGGCCATGATAGCGACCGTCATACCGGCCGGACAGGTTATTCCGCTCGTATCGGCGACCATCACGACCGAGCCTTATCCGAGAAATATCGGAGCAATCAAGATGCTCCAGGAGGCCGCAGAACACTGGGGACGAGAGGCCGTCGAACCGCACCTCGCGAAGATAATGCCGGAACTCATAAGGGTGAGAAAAGAAACTCTGAACGTACGATTTATTCATTTCGTAATTGGAGCGGTATTTTTTATTTTTAAAAATTAATAAAAATAATTATTTTCTCGTCATGGATCGTTTTTTTTTTTTTTATTTGATGTAAAGTCGATTCCACGAAATCGCCTCGTTCCGTCGGTAAAACAGGAGGTCCAGCAGCCCCTCAATAGTTACTTCGTTCCATAGTTTCAAATTGCAATTGACTTCGTCTGAAAATTGTCTGTCGCTACACTTTTCAGACTCTAATAAGGATAAATTTATATTATTTTTGCACTTTGCAATCGTATTCCTCGTTCGAAGCTGAACAACTTTTTCCTTTGGCACTTTTTCTATCATCGTGTAGTTTTTGATTCGCGAGCGGATCGAGTTTCAGCCAATGGGAGTGCTCGAGCGCCCATGCGGCGCACCGACGCAATCTTCTCATTGGTCGAATGACAAACAGCTCGTAAATCGAAAATTATTGATCGAAATAAATTTTGTCATCGAGAATCTTTACGTCTCACGCAGACGCATAAACAACAGTTTGAAAGTGAATGCTTTAAAATTTCAGGCCTACGGCGCGAACGAGAGCAAAGTACGCAAGTCCGCGGTATTTTGCATGGTCGCGATTCACAACGTCGTGGGCGAAGCGGTTCTGGCCCCTCATCTGGCATCGCTCTACGGCAGCAAGTTGAAACTTCTGAATATATACATCCAGAAGGCCCAGCAGACCGCGAGCCAGCCGTCAAGTCCACGAAGTGTCGGCAACAAAAACTAACTGGTAGGGAGCAGCAGCGCCGGCGCAGCGAGCGCCGCCGCGGCGACACTAAGAATCTCCATATTAAAAAGATTCGCGAGACTCGGAGCGAGGCACGAGCTCATGCTCGTCAATTTTATCACGAGGCGAACGAGCCCGTGACGATAATGTAAGGATCCGGCGACCCTTTAATTTTTAAAATTTATAAGAAACGGATCGTCGTAACCGGAAAAACAAAAAAAGAAGAAAAAAATTGTAAAAGCATAGTTCCCCATTGTATATAACCGTAAGAGTTTTCACGCGTCTCTATCGTCATTCTTATCTTTCCGTTCTTTTTTTTTTTTTTCTCGACCTCATCGCATACTTCGTGCCATTTATCGACGTGATAAACAAAAAGCTTTTTTTCATTTTTTTTTCTCTGTTTTTAGTTCTCTTCGTGTACTATATATCATAGCGACGAGTACATAGGATTTTTTTTTCCTGTGTAATAAACAAAATTTACCGCTCCGTGGCCAAAGAGACAAAAAAAATGAGATGTAGTCGCGAAACCGCCTTTCCCCGATGGGTTCTCTGCACACATTTGTCGCTTTGATATTTGTATTTATTGCGTAGTCGTTGCAATAAAACGAGCCAAGGGATTTGTTGGTTTTTTTAAATCTTTTTTTTTGCGCGAAAATTCAAAGATCGAAGAGAGTCTTCGAACTTCGCTTTACGACATCGGACTATTCTCGTCTCTCGGATTCGCGCGTAATTTTTTTCGTTCGTTAACACGTCGAGACTACTTCGCTCTCGTGTTTGTAACAATTGTGTATATACGTTATACGAATAATCTTTAAGACTCGGAGCCAATAATAATGATAATTGAGGGCGAGTTAAGCGAGGAGTGAGGAGAGGTCCAGGGTGTGCTCTCGTCACGGGCGCGGGTCTCGTCGGTGGAGTCGAGTCGCGACATCGTTCATAAAATTGAGAAAAAAAAATAAAACCAAAAATAAAAAAAAACTCTAATAAACAAAAGAAAAAAAAATGATAAGTAACAATGATAAACGAAATTTTAAGCTTGTTCTGTTAAGTTTTTCGAGCACTATATGGATATGACATTATATATTATTGATTAATGAATTATTAACGAAATACGCACTGAGCGTTTTTTTTTTTTTTTTTTTTTTCAAATCGCTTATCCACGGCTCGCGATCAAGACGCTTTAGCATCGCCTTCGAAATTTCTAAAGAAAATTTAACGAAAAGTAAGAAATAAAATAAATGCTACGACCGAGATCGGGCGCTAACGCGGGATTAAAACAAATGTCGAGACATGCGCGCCTTTTTGTTTTAATCGTTTAAACAAAAGTTTGATATTGCGTATCGTTATTGTCGTGAATTTATTGAACTATTTAAAAACGATGAAAGAAAATTTAAAAAAGATAATAAAAAATGTGAAGAATGCTCGATGATCGGCCCGAGTTGGGCGCGACACGGTGATTTTGCACGTTGACTTTTGCGACTTCGATCCGAACGGCAACAGTATTATTCACACTTTTCATGATCCCTTGTGGATAAAAAAAAGTGAAAAAAAAAACAAAAATAATAAATCTCGCTACTAATTCGTTCTCAGCGAAGATGTAGAGTCGCGAGGTGACGATATCGTCGGTCCCCCCCGACGATACGACGGTCCCGTAAATTTTTGCGCCCCGTTTTTCCTCAGTCATTAACCACGAGAAACGGGGCCGAATCGACAAAGTTAAAAAAAAAGCAGCAAGAAATAAAAAAAAAATTAATAAAAAATAAACACAGCGCATCACCGCCAAATCACACGCATTACAGTGCACACGAGCCCGAAGAACGGATGAAAGGAGACTAAAAAAAATGTGACTACAATAATGACGCGGAGGTGTTTAACAGAGAGGATTGATAGCCGCAATCGCGAACGTGCGATTCGGTAATATTCGTAAAACGGGCGAGTTATTTCTTTTTTTTTTTCTCGCGCTAATAATTTAATATATCGTAATTATTAGAATATATATATTTACTGTATTGTTATTGTAATTGCCAACTTGACATAATAAATTAAAGTATTGCGATAAAAAAAAGAAACGATTAAAACAAAAAAATAAACAACGTCGATAATTCATTTTTATTGTCAAAAAAGATAAACGAGTCGCCGTTATCACAAAACGCTTTCTTTATTGATTCTTTAATCTTCGAACATCAGGTAAGAACAATGAAATTTTACAATGGCATCCGCTTCAGATTACAAGGCATACATGTATATATATAATATGTATTGTGTAAGTTTTGTTGTTGCTGTTGTCGCTGCGCGCGCATGAGTACGGATGTATAACGATAGAGAATATAGTAATAAAAATATTACTCTCTTATACTCATTATTTGTCGAGAGTTAATGTTTTTTTTTTTGTTCATTCAATGTTCGATTATCGATCGAGGCCGATAAGGCTTTATGCATACGCATGTACATGAAGTTTATTTATATGATCGAACCGCTTTTTATCCGCTCGTAAAAACCCTGGAAGCTTATCCACAATAAATGTTAAGACTTCGTAGATCGCCGGGACGCACCACAGCGAAGAAACGGAACTGCGGACTCGCGAGGGCGCCGACGAGTGAGGACCGCTTTATAAGTACAGTAGACAACCGCGTAAGTGGCATGTTTGTGGAACGAAGCCAATTAGGCACGACCGAATATGTTGGATTTCCAACCACCTGCCTTAGCCGGCGCACTCTCCCGTCCCGTACAAAAAATTGGAGCAGGAACGATTTGATAGGCAGGTAACAAAATCGAAGGAGTTTCGTCTCCCCGCAGTCAGAAAAATCATTTATTTGACGGGCACCTAAAAATAAATATTTCTTTAAATCAATTGAATATTTATTTACATCAAATAAATATTTCTTTAAATGAAATGAATATTTCTTTAAATCAAGTTAATATTTATTTTCGGGGCGCGCGTCAAAAAAAAATTGTTTAAAAAAACTCCTATCGAACTTACCGGCTTGTGCTTCGTCCAACTTATCCGGTCGGTAAAACTTATCTGGACTCAACTTACGCGGTTGTCTGCCGCAGCATGGCATATGTTCGCATGTATAGAACTCGTCAAAAGCAACAACAAAAATAATAATAATAAGTCGATTGTTAATTTATGAGAAAAAAGTACGGGTGGAGCTGTGTAAAGGACGCTCGACGGTTACAGACCCGGCAATTTTATCATTTTTAATAAGTATCAATACACGCATCAATTTTATCATTTTTAATAAGTATCGATACACTCTTCCTTTCAATACTGTTTTTGTTTAAATTTTTTTTTCTCCTATATGCGACACGCTAGAGTCGATTCACCGAACAGTCACAAAGGCCCGACCTTAAGTAGCTTGTGTCTCGTTGTTTTTCTTTTACTATTCATAACGTAATTCATCGATTAAGTAAACATCTTGGCCATAAGTACCTACAAGTACTTACAAGTACTTTCGTTTGTTTGCTGCTATCCACCAAAAAAAGTTCGGTGAATTGTTTCTTTTTTTCATTAATCTTTGTGCGTTCGTCAATAATAATGGCTTTATAGTATAGATATAAATGTACAAATCGCGTCTTGTAACAGGAAACGCATCGGAAAGGCCACTTACGGACAATGTTAAAAAACAAAAACGAAGGCCGAACAAACGTTAAAAACCTTTTTCTCTTTCTCGTTGCAGCTCAAATACGACTTCTCGTTTAACTTTCTCTACGTAAACTATGGCAAAAGCAGCTAATAAGCTTGCCGCTCAGCTTTGTTCAAAAAAATGGCCAACGATTCTAATTGAAGATTTAAGTCACGTAAATATCGGTCAATTACGTTCTCTTTTTTTTTTTCTTCTTTTTTTCTTATTGTTTTTACCTATAATTTTCAGACGTTAGCGGGGCCCTTTGGATTCAAGGGAGCCGTCACGGCTGCCTGTGCCTTTTGCTGCGCTCGCCTCTTGGCTTTGCGCTTGCGCGCCTTCGCGTCCGCTCCGGCCGCCACGAAGTTGTTGTGGAAGTATTCCTCGATCTCGGAGAGCTTCTTTCCGTGGGTCTCGGGTAACAGTAGATAGACGAAGAGGGCCGAGCCCAGAGAAACCGCCGCGAAGAACCACTGAATCGCGTGGGAGCCTTGAAGCAGAAAAAGAATTACACATATGTACGGTAGGTGCGCCCTTTTTCAACCGAACGAAATCAGTAACTTTAATTATTTTCAATAAAATGTTAAGATGACAATAGAAATACATGGTATGGTATCGTCTATGCCAAATTCATTTCTCCCACAAAGTAGATTAAGTCACATACAGTCTCCGCTAGATTACGCAACTTCCTGTTTGAGAATCTCATTTTCTCGACCGGAAGTGACGTCGTCGAGAGGAAAAATCACTTCCAGCCGAAAACTGAGATTTTTAAACCGGAAGTTACATTTCCCCTAGACGACGACACTTCCGGACGAAAAATGAAATTTTCTAACCGAATTTTGGCATAAATCAATTTGGCATAAATGATACCCTACCAAACACATGTTAGTGATTTCAACCCATGTTCCTGGATCTCCATGTCAGATAAAAAATAGTAATACGAAATGCAAGGTGATCAACTTTGAAGCTCACTTGTCATAAAAGTTACCAGATTTCTAAGTAACGATGCAACTAGAAATGCAGGTTAATCGTCGGTGCAATAAAGCTATAATCGAAAACTCCCTAGATCGCGATCGATAAGTGCCTACCTCCCAGAAAGTCGGTGAGACCTCTGTAACTCTGGACGGCAGCGAACATGAGTATGTTTGCCATCGCGTAGCTGACCGATTGTGCGATCCCTCGTATTTCCGTGGGGAACAACTCGGCCGTCATGGTCCACGGTATCGTCAGCATTCCGATCATGGAGGTGCACACGTAGAGGAGCAAGCAAACGACCGGTACCCAGTTTCCGCTTTTATCACCGTTGTTTATCATCATGGTAAAGTAACCGGACACTATCATGCACACCGTCATCCCGAGTGAGGAAATTATGCACAGAGGGCGCCTCTTGTATCTCCTCAACAGCCAAGTGTTGACCATGGAGCAAAAGAATCGAGTGAGACCGACGAGGATCGAGGCCATGTAAGGATCAACGCCAGCGCCAACTTCCTGCAACGATTCATCGATGCCCTTTAGTTACTTGTTTAGTTCTCGTTAAGGGCATGCGATACACACGTATCGATGCTCCGATGGTAACAAATTTTCCCTATTTTCTCCGTGATGGTTGATGCTTCGACCAAAATCAAATTAGGTTTTTGTAGTCGATAGATATGAGTATGAAAACCTAATTTGCTTCTGCTCGTCGTATCAATAGTTTTGGAGAAAACAGGGAAGGCGATTTGTTACCGACTGAGGCTGTACCACATGCCCTTAACTCCTTAAATTCAATTAATTTAGCACTGGTAAAAATATTTCGCTGACAATTGTGTAAAAAAAAAAAAAAAGAAAAAAAAACACACTGACCCGACCGTTTCAGCGATTTTCACTTAATCTTCAGAGAAATATTTTCACCGGGGAGTGAATAAAAGAAAAACCCTTTACCTTGAACCACGTGACTGCGTAGAAGAGAGTGATATAGATACCAGAGAACTGTTGAAAGAGGAAAAACAGAAAGAGTATAGTCATGGGTTTCCATCCCGTTGGCTTCAGGAAAGCTCGACATTTCGTCGAAAGTCCACCGTGCTTGCTTCTCCTCTGTTCGCTCAGTTTTATCTCGTTCTCCTTCATTATCGTCGTGAAGTGAAAGTCCGCGGCCGATACTTTGCCTTGTTTCACGTCCGATTTGTAGAGCCTGAAGCAGGAAACAGGAAATTAAAAAAAAAGAAAAGAAAATGCCCAGACAAACACATTTTACCAGTAAAGTGATTATCACCATTCTAGGGACTTTTTGGCCTCGGCCGTGCGTCCCTTGGAGACGAGCCACACCGGGGATTCCGGTACGAAAAGTTGGACGAGAAAAACCGGCAATACGGCGTAGATGATGCTGAGCCACGCTACGAGTCGCCACGATAGCAGAGCACCTTTGGCGTATACGAGCACCATGCCGAACGAGGCGAGCGTCGGGCCGAACGACATGAGAGAGCCTCGCAGTTCGGGCCTCGCCACCTCCGTTATGTAAACTATGGCCGGCGAAGTTTCCATCGCCGTTGCCAGGCCTGACAACACTCTGCCCACCAATATCATAGGGATATTCGTCGCTGTGGCTATGAGAATCCAGCCGACCACACAGGGGATCGCACCGATCTGCAGGGTACGGAGACGACCGACGGTTTCCATCAGAAATCCACCGATCAGGGAACCAATGGGCGCCGAGACGACGATTATACTGGCTGAAACATTAAATTTAACCGGTCGGTTTTAAACATTTTTTATCGGTCTTTGAAGCTAGGGAAAATTCGGCCGGCTCGGTCGGTAAGAAGAACTGTTCTACGGTTCTTATCTAGGCTACTTGATACCCCTTCAGGGGAAGTGGAACAGCTGTGCTCGCGTGAGAGGTAGTTACGATTTTCAAATTAATTCTATTCAATGGTGCTAATTAAAGCCGGCAAGCCAACTTTTCGAATTTTTTAACATTGATTTTCGTTTTTTTTTTTTTGTTATTTCAAAAAATCGATAAAAAGTCACTAAATTTGGAATCTGAATCTCACGTCTGGCTGGCAACATAACGAGACTCCCTCATTAAGAAAATAATCGATTTGCGCGAAACCAGCGAATAAAATTGCCAATAATTTCCGTCTTCTCAAAAACGTGAGCACCTTTATAAAAAATAAAAATGTGTTTAACAAAAACTCACCTATCCACGACGTTACCGCTTTGCTGGCGTAAAGCTCGGACTTCGGATCCTCCAAGTGGGGAATCAAGATGGCGGAGTAGGCCAAGCTGAGGCCCGCCGCTATGTGAAACGACGCCGCCAGCACGCAAGCACCGATCTGCACAAATTGATCGACTATCAATGTTTTACCATTCGAGAAATTCCATATACGTGAGAGTGAATTTTTTTTTCCTTACTTCTGGTATGGCATTCTTAAGTTGCGTAGGCTCCACGAAACCCTTGTTCAGGCTTCGGCTCGACACTATAGCGTCCTTGAAGCACTCCCTCTCGTTCTCCTCGATATTCTTCGACGCCTCACGTTCGACACTGCGTTACGATTGAAATTTATATTATATATAAATGTAAATAATAAATATATAGATATAAATAATAAATATATAAATATAAATAATAAATGTATAAATATAAATAAGAATACACAAATATAAATGCTAGTATAAGAATTTTGTGTTAAGGCAACACCTTTGTTAAGCCCAAATATTAATTCACCACTCAATTGGAAACATAAATTGTAGAAGGGCATGTCCCGTTGATTGATGAACAAACAAACAGTCGTACATTTAAATCGTGTACCACCTCGATTGACCGTTTACAAAATAACCGGTATTTAAATATAATGAGACGTTGATCTGACGACGGAGGCGAGAGGGCCTGATCGGGGATTCCCCTAGTAAGCCGTTGTCGTTCAGATCGCCAAGCCTGCCAGGGTTAGAGAAAAAAAAAACTTCATCGAATTGCATCGAGCGTCGGAACTTTCCGACGATACAGATTCCCGATAGCAATTCAATTGCCTGGGCTGTTGTACCGAAGCTCCAATAATACGTGTCATTTCAATCTAGGCAACTGGCACACGACTCGCAGTCGCGCACATTCAGTCATGGCAGGAAAAAAAAAACAAAAAAATAAAGATATGAATAAGATATCAATAATTGACCGTTCCACAAGGTAGTCCTTGCGAATGGTGTCGATTTCGCATAAGTTTCAGAGAATTGAGAGGGAATTGTAAACGCTTCTCGATGGTATACAAATATGAAAAAAATCGAGCGCATTAAAGATGCCGAAAAGATTAATTTTGCACAATAATAATTGCAAAATGTTATTAACAAATTGATGAAAATTTTAGTTGTTCTAAAAATCTCCCGGAGGCGTAACTTTTTTTTAAACGAAAATTGTTCGTTTATCTTTATGAATACGTATGAATTTTTTCAGGTTTTTAAATTCACCTTGAATCTTCTGACTTTCTACACGTTTTTCCCATATTTGAAAAAAATTCAGAGTGAATTTAAAAATCTGAAAAAATGTATACGTATTCGGAAAAATAAATTTTTCATCAATTTCTTATTAACATTTTGGAATTATTATTATTCAAAATTAATCTTTTCGGAATCTTCGATACGCTTGATTTTTTTCAGATTTTTATGCCATCGAGAAGCGTTTACAATTCCCTCTCAATTCTCTGAAACTTATGCGAAATCAACACCATTCGCAAGGACTACCTCAAGTGAATCCGTTTCGCGACGTTGTCACGGGTTGTCGCATTCGCTCCTCGTCACCTGTTCTCAATTGATTATCAACGTAACGGTCTTGTTGATTCGATTGCTCACAAGAATCGTGTAATAGTTGTCATAACTGCGACTTGAAAAGGGGCTTTCGCGCGAGTCTAGACCGCTTTGTCATCGGCTGTTACTCGATGCACTTATGTATCAGATCTCGTAGATCCGAGATTAATCGTCTGGCGGCTTATCGACTCGGCGAAGACAAGGCAGATCAAAGTATTAGTCGCAGATCATTCGGATTAAAAAAAAATATAACACTATCGATTATTTATAATTATGATTTATAACTAAATATTACGTTATTGAAAAATGATAAGATTTTGCAATCTAGACACAACTAATGGAAAAAATTATATCCGTTCGCAGTTATTAAGTGACTGGAGCAAAAAAAAAATTAAGTAATTGACTAAAAAACAGGAAGACGAAAAAGTACGCTATAGATTTTGCAATCTATACAGAACTAATGGAAAAAATTATATTCGGTCGCGATTATTAAGTGACTGGAGCAAAAAATGTATTAATAAAAAGATTGAAAAACAGGAAGGAAAAAAATTACGCTGTAGATTTTGCAATCGATGCACAACTAATGGAAAAAATTCTGTCCGGTCACAGTTGTCGAGTGACTAGAGCAAAAAAAATTAATAAATTGATCAATTGAAAAACGGGACGAAAAAAAATTACGCTATAGATTTTGCAATCAATGCACAACTAATAGAGAACGTTCTATCCGGTCACAGTTGTCGAGTGACTGGAAAACAAAAATTTAAAAATCAAAAAACAGGAACAATAACAAAAAATAATAATTATCCTCGCGCTCTAGAATCGAACGAGTGTTCGAATATTTTATGCGACAGCATTTTACAACATTCCTTTAATTATTGCCAGCAATTTACTCGGGCTCCGGGCAAATTGCTTTGGAGTTGCGTCACCGTCGACCCCGTCCTCTCTCTCGACGCTGACGATTTTCTCTCCTATTTCATTCTCGCCTCAAGGAAACGGAAAGAAAAAAATTAATAGATAAATTAAAAAAAAAAAAAAAAACCATTTATGTTTCGTTCTATTTTCAACATTGAGCGATTTCCAGGGAAAAATCGCGGAAGCTCGACGTCTCTTCCGTCCAACTAGGAATTCTGCGCTTTCCGATCTGCTTCACGGCAGTTCGAGGACGATAAACAATAGATAACTATTTTAAAAAATTAACAATAAAAAAAATGTACTTCTCGTTCGATTTTCAACATTGAGCAATTCCCAGGGAAAAAATGATTTACTGATTTATTTTTTGTTATTGTATGTGAGTAAAAGGGTTTCCGTAAACTAAATAAATAAATAAATAAAAAATTGCGGAAGCTCGACGTCTCTTCTCTTTTTCTGAAAAGTGCGAAAATTTTGGGAAATTCAGACTTTTCAGATAAACTTCAGACAATTTCCGAGACTCTCGGATAAATATTCAGACATATTCAGAGAACTATTTTGATCGGGGAATTTGCTCTTGCATCGAACCGGGAATTTTGTGTTTGCCGAGGCGTTCGACGCCTCGATCCATTATGCATTGTTTCGCGAGATAACGTATTAGATTTTGATCGTTGCCAGTCTCGTGCCCAAGAAATTCCCGATCTGCGTCACGACGGTCCGGCCGCGTCACTCCCGAGGACGGGGAAGCCTCGGGGCAGTTGGAAGATGATAAACGATCGATAACTGCAAACTCAGCAGCGAGAAACTCGATACGAGACGCGAATCGACTTCACCACATCGACGTTTCCGTTCGAAAATTGGCCGACGCCGAGACATCGCTGACTTTGTTGAACTTTTCATTATTTTTTATTTCGTTTGTCATCGTCGGAGCTCCCATCGATCGCACTCAAGGTACTTACGGCAGCTCTCGCGAATTGTGTCATCAATGGCGAATACTTCGCATGAGTTTCAGAGAATTGAGAGGGAATTGCAAACACTTCCGGATGGTAAAAAAATCGTTTAAAAAATCAAGCATTTCACAGTCGCTGAAAATATTAATTTAGCATAATAATGATTCCAAAATGTTATCAACGAATTGATGAAAAAAGTTGTTCAACAAATCTCCCGGAAACGTGACGTTCTTTTTTTTATAAAAGTGATTCGTTTATGAATACGTATGAAGTTTTTCAGATTTTTAAATTCACTTTGAATCTTCTTTTTATGTGGGAAAAATGCGTAGATCAAAAAATTCAAAGTGGATTCAAAAATCTGAAAAAATTCATACGTGTTCAGAAAAGTGAACGAATGAATTTCACAAAAAAATTGTTATGTTTCCGGGAGATCGCCTCTCGGTGCCGGTATAAAGCTTGGATATTTTAGATATTTTATATCTACGCCGAGGTAAGCGTGCGCAGTACATTACGATGCTAGTGCAAAAAACCTTTTTCCGACGAGTACGACAAGGTGTGAAAATGGGAGTTTTACGCACGCAAACCGTGCAAAACCGCCGTTTCCCCACCGACCAAAACAAAACGTTTTTCGCACAAAATTCTACTACAACTATCGTGCAAAAGTTACTTCGCAACGTGCGAAAATGGAGATTTCACGCACGCGAGACGGTGCGCAAAACCGCAATTTTCCCACCGAGTAAAATAAGAAGATTCGCTTCTCATAACGCGCGTCACATCGGGATGAAGTTTGCACGCCGCTCGACTCGACGGTGTCGACATGCGACGCAACTCGGCAAAGTTTTGCCAACCTCCAAGACGTCGGAGGAAAAAAAAAAAACAAAAAAAAAGTGTCTCGTCAGCGATGAAACACGAGTAATTTTTGACCTTCTTTCCACGCGCTTCGTCTTCGCGCACGCTCTATCCCTGCGTCGTAACTTGTTTCCAACGAATCAATCATCTTTCGTTACGGATGGAAGGCCAAGTATCGGGGCTGTGTATTATCTACGGTTTTATCGCGATCGTAATCGCTACGATAACGAATTCTCCGATACAAAAACGTTGCGCCATCGAACGTCAATTTTCTATCGGTGTCGTTATCGTGACCCTGAAATGTGCAATCGGAGCTTCGTTTATTATCCGGAAGATCCGATGTCATCGAATCGGGTCTTCGTCATCGCTTCGGACGTTTTCGTCGGACGAGCCTCGTCGATCGATTTTGCAAACGTCACGCCACAAACGATCGTGCATTACCATGGGCAGTATTTTTTTTTTTTTCTTTCGTTTCCGGCTCGCTCTCTGTTAAAACCCAACCGCACTATTTATAACAGTGCGAGTCGACCGTTTGTCGCGGGGCTCGCCCAGCCGCTTTCATAGACCACTCGGGTGCATTCGGCGAAGAACAGTTTCATAGTCGAGCGATTAACATCGAGAAACTAATGTTTTATTTTTATTTTTTATCATGCGATTTTTTGTTTGGAAACAATTCAGTCGATGACATAAATATTTTTGCGGGTTTTTATGAACACTGTAGGAAATTTTTGTGAAAATAGACGAGTTGGATGCACTCGTCGAAGTGGGTTTGCATGGTCGATTGCACTATTGACGGCGGACATTTTTTTTTTTTTTTTTTTTATTTTTTAATCATCGTCTTGCATTAAAAAACTATAATGACCAATAAAAATATTTTAGAGGATTTTCATAAAAACCCATTGACCACTCGAATGCATTCGGCGGAGAACAGTTGCACAGTCGATTATACTATCTTCGATGGATAATACTTGATTTTTTATTTTTAATCGTTTCATGTCTTCTATTAAAAAAAAAAAAAGGCAAGCAAAAAAAAATAAAAAATAATTCAATTTTAGAAAAATTCACAAGCCACTAGGATGTATTCGTCGAAGGACAGTTCCCTAGACGATAAACTATCCTCGACGGCCAATTGTTAATAAAAAAAACAAATTAATCGTCTCATGTCATATTTTTAAAAAAGTCCCCCTAAAAAAAAAAATGTATCGCATTTTAGAAAAAAAATCAATAAACCACTCGCATTAATCGAACTACCGTTTCGCAGTCGATCGATTATCATCCACAACCAAATTTTTTTATTATAACTTTTTTTTTATCGTATCGTGTCTGATTTTGAAACGAGTCATTCAAAAAAAATTATGTATATATATATATATATATTATCGGATTAAAAAAAGAACTTCGAGTAGGACGGCATAGATTGGAGACAAGACAACTCCATCGTCAGCTTTTTCATTAGGCGGCTAGCACAGATGCGTGTTAAATTGCGTAACGCTGCCATGAGAGACAGAGACCGGGGTCTGAAACGGGAAGCACCGTTGGGCAAGTTGGCGATATCTCCTCTCGTACGTTTACGTTACGAGCTCTCCGGTACCGCTAACAACATCTCTCCGCCAGGCGAACACGGACGTGAGCTCTCGGACACGCAACCTCTCATTAATGTTATCCGAACGTACGTGCAGCAAACTGCATTATTACGATCATCGGAGTCAACAAAATTGTTCACGGTATTTTTTCTTCTCTTGAACGTGGCAGACTCGTGATTACGAGAGAAAAATTTGAGCGATAAGAAACGAAAATTTTTGCTCGATGTCGAATCGGGGCGAAACTAACAATTTCGGGCGTTGCACGAAACTAATTTTCATTTCCGGTCGTGGAGACTCGCTTAAAAAAAAAAAAAATTCAATGAAAGAAAATAAAGTTCTGAAAAATATTCGTATGTATGTATTCGAGATGAATCAACGAATTAATAGAAAAAGAATTGTTGGTTTTTTGTTGTTTAGATTTTCGTCGTTTCGGGAAACAATGAAATTCCGAGCGAATGAAACTTTTTGTTGGGAATTGACATGGGAAACGTCCTTAAAACGTATCTATCGATATGGAAGAGGATCCAATCTCTATACGTAGAGTTATTTTTCAAGTGTGTTTACGAGAGTGCATTTCGGATAAGATATTCAAAAAAAGTTATCACTTTTCACGAATTCCTAAAAAAGTAAAGCCAATAAATAAAAGAAAACAAAATTCTGAAAAATATTGATATGTATTCGAGAAAAATCGACAAATCGAAATGCTAAATGATTTTTCATGAAAAAAAAAAAAAAAAATGAAAATCGTTGCATTTTGGTAATTGAGATTTCCGCCACTTTGGAGCACAATAAAATTCCGAGCGAATCGACCTTTTCGTTGGGAATTCGTGGGCGAGAAGTCGCGGAGTCTTCGATGTAAACGCGGAACTGACCGCTGTGCGCGGAATAATTTTTCAAGTGTGTTTGCAAGAACGGAGTTCGGATAATGTATTCGCGTGCTGCGGTCAAGTCGCGAAGATTTGACGAGCAGGTGTAGCAGGCTTAGAACAGGTAGGCAGAACCCATCGAACTCTACACCTTTCCTTTCTAAACTTCACAATCAGGCTCCCTCGCGCTCGGCTATGAAGCATGCATAAATAAAATATTCCGAGACTCGAGCAACTCACTCACCTCAACGAATAAGGATCCATGATCGTTTATTCTTCACAGCCGAGAAATAATAATAATAATAATAAAAATACTGTTGCTTCTTCTCTTCTCCTCGTTTATCACTCGAGGTCGTTTTTTTTGTTCCTTCTTTGTAAATTTTCTTCGGACCAAGGCACTTTCTCGTCAACTTTTCTCGAGGCTCTCGCTGCTGGACACCATTTTAGTTGCTGAAAAATAAACACATTAATTAGAATAAATAAATTGACAAAAATAAATAAATTAATAAAAATAAATAAATCAACAAAAATAAAAAATTAAATTTTTTTAAAGTTGATAAAGCAACATGTTTATTTCTTTGTTTTTCGTCAAGGATCCGAGACTTTCACTTCGTCGAAGTAACGCGGAGAGCTTGAATGTGTTTGCTGCCGATTTTTTTAGCAAGAAGCTCGAAACCGAAAAAAAATTGTCCGCGAGAAAATCGAGTCTCGGTATTTCCTATCGATGTTGCTTCTTAAGTGGAGTACGCGTTCATTTCTCAGCGATAAGCGATTGGCACCTCGACGGATACTTAAACAGTGCATTACACACCTAATCTTAACGAGCCTTGCGTCATAAACAAATGGCGATAAGCTTCCTGAAAGGCTCTTCTTTCTTACACAATTTTCGGATATCCCGAAGATTTTCTATGATTTTTATTTTTTTTTCTTAATTTCCGATTTATCAGTTTTCCTTGTAGGTAGATAAGAAACGGGTTTTTTACGGATAAATTTTTTCTTTCATCCAAAGTTATTATATCAAATTTGTATATCTGGCAATTTTTATGACGTCGCACAGTATATGTATTTATTATAGTAGTAGTAGTAGTGAGTTTACTATATAATTATTTAAGAAAATCAAAGATTAAAATTAATTATAAATTGAAATTGAATTATTAAATAAAAATTCATTATAAAAAAAATATAGAAAAGGCATAAAAAAAGCTTTGCGAATAATGAAACATTATGAGAGAGCGATATGAAAATTGCAATTTTCAACATTTATGTGGAAGCCATATGAAAATTTCAATTTTTAAAAATACCTAACAAACTTTTCTCTTTTCACCTATATTGCATATTGCCAATTGGCCATCGACCGCAGTCCTTCAGCCGTATCTATTATATTTCCTTCCATTAATTTTTTGATTTAATTGCCGTTTTATCAGTTTGCCTTGCAAATAGATAACAAACGTTATCTAGATTTTTTTTAACGCGTGACGAATTTTTGTTTAACCGTGATTAAATTAAATTTTTATATCGTCCGTCATTTTTTATACCGTCACACAGTATAGACTCATTACATCTTCTTTGATCAACATTTTTTTTTATTGCCACTTCATCGGTTTGTCTTCCAAATAGATTTTTTTTTTATATTTCTTTCTAAACTATTCTTCTTTCAACCGTTACTACATTTAATTTTATCCGTTACATATACATATGTTATATTTTATCCTTCCATTATATTTTTTTTACTTTAAATTTTTCTTTTTTTTTTTCTATTGCCGATTTGCCTTACGGATAAATAGAGAACTAACAGCTTAAAAATCGATTTATTTAGGGGTAAACGGTTTTTCTTTCAGTCGCTATTGAATAAAGCTTTCATATCCTCCGTCGATTTTTATACTGTGACACAATATATCCGATACAAAGAGATAACAATAGGTTCACGGGTACGAGTTTTCCTCGATCGTTATTGAATTAAATTTTTATATCCCCCGGCAATTTTTGTACCGTCGCACGGTACGTATATATCCAATCCGGGATGCTTCTTTTTTTACCCTCGTCGTATGTTACGTTCTAGACCGTTTCGATCCAACGAATGAATGAAATAGCGAGCTAGAGCCACAAACAAGCCGGGGAAATTTAAAAAAAGCGTGTAAAGGTCGCACGGACGTGGTACGAGGGGCGCCTTTGTGTGTCAGTCGACGCAATTGGTACTCAGGTATAGGTGGGACCTCGCAGGTGCAAATCGCGACTAGACTGAGAATCAAAATTTCGCTTCTCGGTTGCTCAATTTTTTGTTCCTCCGCAAGTAATTTTTTTTTCTACAACAGCGTTTTTTTGCATGTATAAAAAAATTAAAAAATTAAATTCGATCGACAAAGTAGTTTTTTTTTAGCCGACCGAATTTCAATCGATTATCGAGGCGGAGATGCCGTAGGGCACACAAAGCGAAATTCTCTTTCGAGGCCTCGTCCGTGATATTTGATATTAATTTTTTTTTTCTTTCTTCTTTCACTGCAACAACCTTTTACCTATAAACCTTTTACCTATACATTTTTCTTTTTTAAATTAAATTCTTTCGACAAAGTCGCCTTTTTTAGCCGACAGAATTTTGATCGATTATCGAAACGGAGATGCGATAGGCTGTGAACAAAGCAAATTTCTCCCTCAGATCCTCGTCCATGATATTTTATACGAATTTTCGTTATTTTTTATTTTCACTGCAAAACCGTTTTGCCTGTGTACGAAATAATAATAAAAATGTTCAAAGAAATCAAATTCGATCGATAAAGTCGCTTCTTTCAGCCGACCGAATTGTAATCAATTATTATTTACCGTGCTATTTCATATTCGTTCTCTTTATATTTCTTTGTTTTCGCTGCAGCAACCTTTTGTATATACATATCTAAAGAATCGAATTCGATTGACGAAGTCGCATCTTTTTAGCCGTCGGAATCTCGATCGATTACCGAAGCGGAGACACGATGCGGCACATAGAGCGAAATTCTCGTCCGCGGGTGAGTTTGTCGCGAATTGTTTTCAAACACTCTCTCAGTCGGGTGTACCGTGCTTAGTTCGAAGCACGTACTCGAGCGAACATTTCAAGCGGACCCGCACGACGGCCTACGTTACTACACATTAGTATCCGACTCTATATTTGCAGATTACTGCCGGGCCCTCGGGAGAGAGACAGGACGATTAGCAGAGAAAGAAAGAGAGACGTAGAGAGACAAAAAGACAGAGAGAGAGAGAGAGAGAGAAAGGAACGATTATAGTAATTCGAGACCTCCCGAGTTCTCTTCGGAGAGCCGACCTAGCAGACGATAATAATTCCACGAAAGGCTCGCGAAGCGTTTCATCGTAATTGAAGGCAACAAACGAAGTGAACGAAAACAAAAACGAAAACGGTTGCTTTGTCCAAACAGCAAGAGTTTCTAACGTCGAACGGGAACGATTTTCTTCGTCGAAGCCGGAAGTGAGAATTAATTTCGTTTTTTTTTCTCTTCATTTTCCCTTCGTTACTCACTTGTTTCCGTTTGCAAATCGCCCGCAGCGAAGCTCGCATCGACGAATTGATTCTTTTTTTTTTGTTTTGTTTACCGACCGCGCACTGAATCGGGGCGCGTCCGGTTCCGAGACGCTTCGAGAAGAAAAAGAAAGAGTCTCCCCGTTTAATGGCACGGATGTGAGAAACAAACAAACAAAAATAATAATATCGTGTTTCAAGGAGAGCGGAGAGCGGTGCGGAAAAAAAAGTTGTTCGCGTGTCGACGGCGCGCTGGTCGGACCGCGACTGACCGAGAGCTGTTACTAACACTCGGTTTACACGGGGGGAGAGAACCCAGCTTCGGGAACCTCTCGCCGATGTGTCGTCGTGAGAGACTCGCCGGGAGAGAGACGGAGATAGAGACCGTTTGCTGAATCCCGATTCACCCTGACGACATCGGCGGCTGCGCCGATCGCCGAACCGCGCTCGGATTCCTCAGGGGCGGAGGCCTCTTCCTACTTTAACTACATCTATATGGACGTCCGAGACACGTACTGTGCACCACCGAACAAGAACGAAAAAGAAAGAAAAATACTCCTCGGGACAAAGAACTCTCCCGAGGAGATACTTCGTGTCAACGTGTTTTTTTCGACTACCTTTCATTTTTTATTTTATGTAATAAGGAAGACGATAATAATAATAATGATTAGGGGACGGGAGATCCTGAATGGAGGGGGAGAATCGAAGTATTGGACGAGAAAACTTTGAATTGAATAATATTTATAATAATATTAATTATGATTATAAAAACGAAATACAATTAATAACAGTAATTATAATAATAATGATTATGTTATTATGAATAGTTAAGTGATAGAAAACCGAACAAGATGATTGCCGAGCTGAGAGGCTGGTTCTTGGATCTTCGTACAAAACGCCCTTCCCTCTCCATTTTTATCCATTATTATTATTATTAGTAATAGTAATAATAATTTTTATTATTATTATTATGAAAAAAAAAGTTGAGTGACAGAAAACCAAACAAGCTGATGGCCGAGTTGAGAGACTGGTTTTTGGATCTTCGAATGAGCCGCCCTTTCCTCTCACGGCCGGTGAAAGGTGTCACGGCTGCGATCGTTGTTGTCGTAGGTCATAGATTGCTCCGCTGGGGATCTTTCCGTCCTTTCGTCAGCGAGTCCGCAGCCTTACCAGCGTTGAGGAACAACAGCGTCAAGACAAATTTTCTTCTTTCAATAAATTGTTCGAAGAGACAGGATTGGAGCGGGGAATTGTGCGTCCTCGAACACACCAAATTTCGTAACACAAAATTTAGTGTTACCGAGAAAAAAAAATTACGGCGGCCACGTGATTTATCGTGACTGCTCACCGGTCAATAAATGCCTTATTCATTACAATATTTATTCCATTACGAAGATAATGCTGACATGAATCGACATTCCGGAGGTCAAAGAGTTTCTACGCAGCAGTTTTATCATTGTGAGAAACTTACGTTAGGAAACTTCATCGCGTCCGCCATTTTGTTGCGGGTCCAAAATCTGTGAAAGTAAGGTTAAGTTTCGGCATAGAATTACATCAAATCGTTGTGAAAATTCCTTGAATATGTGATTTATTACCATGTACAAAGAAATCGTTGATAAAACAAGTTTTCGAATATTTTTTCTATATTGATAAATCGGTCGTAGGGTCAAAGTTCGTTGGTTCCGCGGTTAACGTGCTTGCCCACAGACGTCGTCAAAATTTTTCGTTACGTCGAGGGCAGTCGCCCCGTCGGGCGTACTTATCGATCGGCAGCTGAGCCAGGCAGGGCGTCGCGACGCTTGTTACACACTCGTCTGTACGCCCGTTTTAGCGTAGGCGATGTCATGACTGTTGGTGATCGAATGAATTAAAAAGGGAAACATGCTTTGTGGAGAAAAAAAAAGCGGAGGAGGAGGAGAAGGGAGAAGAATACTGACGACACCCGGTCGGGGTTTCGATTGCGCAACACACGAGCAATCGTCGTGCCTAGACCGCAAACAAAAACCGACCTTTTCACCGTGTATGTGAAATTGTAGTTTGACAATTTTTTTTTCTTCAGAATTTTTATTACCCGGGGCAGTGCCTGTTTAGTTTGAATGTCCGATCGGCGCGCGATCCGATTCCGATAGAAGTGTCCGTAGGATGAAAGATCCGGAACTGTGAAAAGGAGGGCGAGCGTGAAATTATTATGGAGTCGTGCTCGCTCGGCGCTCGCCGAGAGGTTGGTAGGCTCGATGCGAGTGTGCGGATATGAGGTCACGTAGATGTGACGGGATTATGTCATACCGAGTTCAGGTTCATTGCACCAGTGTACAGCGCAAAGAAATAACTTCACGTGGTTCGCGCTGTACGATGAACAAGATTAAAAATATCGATCGATTTGTCGACGATGTGCTGGCTAAGTAAACAGTATAATCGCTCTCGTCCACGCTATTTTTTTATGATGCAGTGCAATTTGTCTTGTCGATGGCATATTGTTTAATTGGACAAACGAGCAACAGCCGGCAACAGCGCAAGCCCAGTTGCCGGCGCCATCTTATTTAACTAAACGTCGCAAGCCCATTTGTCGGCGCCATGTTGTTTAATTAAACAGTACCAGGGAACTTGTCTGCAAGGACAATCTCACTTGTCGACAACGTATTTTTTAATTAAACAGTATAAGCCCACTTGTCGGTCCCATCTTGAAAAACTAAAGAATTTCATTTTGTTTCCAGATGCCGTATTCACAAGATTTTCATGGCCCGTAGATCATGAAAATGGATAAGCACTATAACAGTCGCAGCAGAAGATAATTGAATATGGGTGCCGTCTTAATTGCATAGTATACTACATCCGACCCTTTAATTGTAGTCTTTATAGTTGATGCGCGAGGATAGCCGCGGAGGAAGCGTTGTGGAACCCAAAGTCCAGCTCAGAGTCAAGTGAGATAAAAAAGTTTCGCGATTTCAGGATAGAACGAAACAGAAACATTTGATTGGGGGAGCTGACTGGAAGGCATTACGTGGGTGTCACGTGCACGATGCGGGACACTCAAGCCTGCGACCGGTGTCAATGTAATTCAGAATCGTTTTGCGGGGCTCAATTGATCAATTGACCTCCGGCCATGAGCCGAGCCGGGCAGATGTGTTTTTTCTAAATAACGAGACGATAATAAACGAGCCTCTCGCGAACTCGTTCGCCATGTCATTTCTATTTTGTAGGACTTGGTATATCCAGTAATCCAGCTAGTATATGTCGTTGCGTCTTAAAAATCTTTCTTTTCTACTGTCGATACTACAATGACAAATAAAAACTGCTGTACGATATGAAACATCAAAGTAATTTCACTGAACTGTACCGACGATTCGTGGAATGCATTAAGATCATGCGAAACACGGTCCCTACCGCCCGCGCTGCACCCAGCCGGTAATGAAAACTGTAGTGTTATTTTTTTCTACGGTTCCGAAACATTATCGCCGAACAGAAATCAAATGTCACTGAGTCTATCAATTTTGCAGTGGTCTCCCATTTCCTTTGAACGCTAAAGTTTCGGCATTCTTGAACGACCGCGACGTTGCAGCTTTTATTATCGACAGCGGCGTTACAGTTTTCACCGTCGACCACACTATTACAGTTTTTATTATCGACCGCTGCTCTTCGCATGCCAGTGAGAGGAGGCGAAAGTCACGTGACCGCGCAACGGGAGCGAGAGAGATAACGTTATAGACGTTCGCGCTGGAGCGAGAGAAACATAGAGAGACACCGCGAAAGTGTACACATGCTCTGAACCGTGTACGAGGAAAATACTCGACGCCCAAAGATTAATAAACATTAGAAAAAAAAAAAAAAAAAGAATAATTATCGCGCGGGCGTGGAATGAAAGTGGGGACGACCGTTCGTTAATAAATCGTCTTTTACTCCAAGGTTGTAAGTTAGACGGGATCGAGCCACTTGTTCGCATTACCGTCCGAAAACCACTGAAGTCGCATCTCTGTGTCTCTTCGTCACTGTTCGTCACTGTCGTCACGGAACGGAGCCATAACCTATGATTCCACGTAAACAGTTTGCCGAAGAATCGATGACGAGTGCTCGGTGAACAATCGCGGAAGTGCCTGCGACTCGCGAGCGGTCGTGGGAGCAGAGGTTAAAAAAAACGTGATTACTCCGGTCGATTGATAAACGGCAAGATGTTCAAGAAATTCAAGGACAAACTTGCGGAGGAAATGAAACAATCGCCTGCAAGACTGCAGGCCAGCATGCAGCAATTGGCACAGGTTTGTCATCTGTCATGTCTCGTTTCGTTGTCGCCGTCTTCTCTCAGCTTCGTCGCTGTTTTTCTCGACCTCGAATTTTATACGTCATTCGCCCGTTTTTTTTTAGGTTATTTAGGTTAGGTTAGTTTTCGGCTCGACGGAACTATTTATTTAGGATTATATATTTTAACGTTTTATCATCGTCCCCGCTCGCGCCTCCGCTTGAATTGTTGGTCGTTCAGTATTGATTTCTTATTTATTTGTTGCTCACGTTAACCTGCGTCTTGTTCGGAAAACGATAAAATTTCGAACTTCACGGTTCGTCGCTCAAATTTATTCTCCAATGTCAAATTTTATTCGTCGTTTATGTTTCTTAGGGTATTCAGGTTAATTTTTTGTTCGACAGGATTATTTATTTAGAATGATATATTTCCGTGTTTTATCGAATTGCTTGAATTGTTGGTCGGCCTCCGCTTGAATTGTTGGTTGCTCGGTATTGATTCCATATTTTCGGTCACTGAAGTTGATCCGTGTTTTGTTCGGAAAATAATAAAATTCCGTCTTCTACGGTTTTTCGCTTGGATTTTTCTTAGACCTCAAATTTTATTCGTCGATTACGTTTTTTTAGGTTACTTAGGTTAGTTTTCGGTTCGACAGAATTGTTTATTGCGAATCATGTATGTTCACGTTTTATTATCGCCCCCCCCCCCCCCCCCCCCCGCCCCTGCCACCCGCTGCTTGAATTGTTGGTTACTCAGTATCGATTTAGTATTTATCGGTTGTTTATCGGTAAAAATCATGGTCGTAAAGAATGCACCTATCTGACGATCAATAAAATGTAATTTTCAGTTTTTAGCTCGAGTTCCTTTTTTTTTTTTTTACCTCCACTTGCAGTTTATTCATTAAGGTTTCAAGATTATTTTGTAAACTTGCGCAAATTTTTTATTAATTTTTTTTAACTTTTGATCAATTAATTAATATAAAGAACATTAATTAACCGCAACGTTGTTTCTGAGCAGGCCGTCGTATCGCCCGCTCTGTCCAACAGCTCGATCCAAGAACTTTCCGCGTCCAACGACAATTTCAGCCTGACGGAGGAAGGAGACGGTGAGTAGATTTAGATAACGTTCCAAGCTTGTTTCCTGTTCGAGATAATTTCTCCCACCTCGCTGAAACGTTCGTTCTCATGTCGATCGAAGTTGCGACATAATTCAGTCAGGTTTGAAAGTCATGCGCGCAGACTTATGTTAAAATAAATTGATAAATAGATAATTTTCTTGTTTTTTTAAATCAAATCATTATTTTATTTTTTTTAACACAGAGACACCGAAAAACAGTCCAGCGAGGCATGGATTTCAGAACGTCGACCTTACTTCTCCGCCATCAAATTCCATGGGATTGTCGAGACGATCGTCGGCGAGCAGCATAGCCAGTGTCGATGCTGCTTCTTTATTCCCAATTTACGAAAGTCCCGGCAATATGTACCATCTGCAGGTTTGACTTTAACAATAATAATAATGATAATAATAATAATCCCCAAAAGATTTTTCCTACAAATATTATTAGACATTCATTTTTTTTTTTTTTCGTTTGAAATCCGCTCTGCCAAAGAAATCCCATATTTTAACTGCATTTACTTTATATACGGCTTGACCCGTAAATAAATAAATAAATAAATAATCATAATAACAAGAAATAAAAAAAAAATTCCAAACAAAAATGAGATTATAAGAATTATAGTCTCATAAATACATCAGTATATGTAAAGAATGTTAAAGTGTATATTTTCATGCTTTTTAGTAGCATATTAATAAATATTATTATGAAATATTAACTTCTTTTACAGTCGGACATGGAGCAATCGGCGAGCGAGGCGGATGAGAAGATAAGTCCCCAATTGGACCGTATTTCGAAGGACCAGTTGTACTCGGCTTACAGAAAGGTGCAGACGAAGTATCACAAGTACCGCGGTCGTTACACAGATCTGGCCAATCACTATCGAGAGATGGAGAGGGTGAAGGGAAAATTGGAGTCGCTCCTGGTGGAAACGCAGGACAAGGCATTGAGAAGGATCGCCGATTTGAAGGAGCAGTGTCAGCTCGAGCAGCAGGCCAAGGCCCATCTCGAGGAAGCGCTCAGAAACGACATAGAGGAGAAGGATCACGTTATCGACACCCTCAACACGAAAGTGAGTCGAAGCGTTGCATATAATCTAACAGACTTCACCGACTTCCCTGTATAGTCGCTCGTACGGCTTCTATACATTCGATATATTTAACTCGCATTTCGATATCTCTCAATACTACGCAGTTTCTAAGAACTATAAACGGTTGTTCTCATTTTTTTTTTTTTCTAGAATTGTAAAAATAACATTGAAACTAACGATCGACTTACCTGCCGTCCGGCAGGTAAGGCTTTTGCAGGCCAGCGGACCGTTTCCACCGACGCAGAGCGCGCTCGACGAGTCGTCCCCGAAGAATTCCAGCGAGCTTCTGGTCGACATATCACCCGATCCAAAGTCGCCCCCTCAGCCCGACCAGTCCGAGAACTCCAGCCTCGTCTCGGAGAACGTCCAGCTAAAGTCGAAGCTCGAAAAGCTCGAGACCCTCATGACCAAGTACAAAGAATCCCTGAAGCGCAACAAGGAAAAAATGTCCGAGATAACGCAGGAGAAAAGCATAATCGAGCGTGATTTCGAGATCGCGCGCAAATCCAGCACAGAAAGATTTTCCCAGCTCGAGGACGATCTGAATCTCGCTCGTACCGAGATAACGAATCTTCGCGATCAGATGACCGCGATGCGCAGGCGCGAGGAGGAATCCGTGATATCGTTGGCCGAGAACAAATTGACGATACATCGCGAGCTGGAGGTGAAGGAGGAGCAGATAAAGGAGCTGCGCAAGGACCTCGCTGCGGCGAAGCAGGCTCGCGAGTCTCTCGAGGACAGCGTCGAGCGTCACAAATTCGAGCTGCAGTCGATTCGAATGTCCGGCGACGAGAGCAACGACGCCGAGAAAGCCGATCTGGTGCGCGATCTCTCGAAGGGAAAAACCGAGGCGCTGAAGTTGATGCAGGCCGAGATGCAGCGCCGAGTGATCGAGCTCGAGGAAACGATGGGTCGGCGTTGTCACGAGGAGGAATCAAAGTGTCGCGACCTGACGGAGAAATTGGAGCGCAGAGAGGAGGATCTTCGTTGCTTCGAGCGAGAGATAACCGAGCTTCGAAGCGAGACGGAGGATTACAGGGAAAAATGCGAGGCTCTCAGGAACGAACTCTCGAGAATCAAGGACAAGGAGTATCGGAACGAGATCGGCAACAGGAGCAACGAGGCGAAGCGGAACGAGGCGGAAAATCGTCGCGAGGCCGGAACGAAGCGGGAAGGGGCGGAAATTCCAACTTCGAAAAATGAAGCGGAAGAGCGACGCGACGAGGTGGAGGAGAAACTGCGCGATGCGGAAAATCGGTACGCCGAGGTGCGGCTGAAGTTGGACGAAGCGGAGCGGAAGTTGGGAGAAGTCGAGAGTCTGTACAACGAAGTGGAGCGAAGGCGAAACGAAGCGGAATCGAAGTATAGCGAAGTGCAGCAAAAGACGAATGAAGCGGAAAATAAGTATAGCGAAGTGGATAAAAAGATAAATGAAGCGGAATCGAAGTACTGCGGAGTGGAGCAAAAGATGAATGAAGCGGAATCGAAGTACTGCGAAGTGGAGCAAAAGATTAATAAAGCAGGGGCGAACTACACCGAAATAGAGCAGAAGATAAATAAAGCGGAAAAGAAGTTCGTCGAAGTGGGGCAGAGCATAAATGAAGCGGAAAAGCAGTGCGGCGAAGTGGAGCGGAGGAGAAACGAAGCGGAAATGAAGTGCAGCGAAGCGGAGCGCAGGCTCGAAGAGGCGAAAAAATCGTGCGGCGAGGTCGAACCGAGAAAGCAAGCGGAAGAGTCGGACGATGAAGTGGTGCGAAGGCGGATCGAAGCGGAGATGAAGTACAGCGAAGCGGAGCGCAAGCTCGAAGAGGCGAAGAAGTTGTGCGAGGAGGTCGAACCGAGAAAGGAACCGAAAGAAGCCGAAGAGTCGTACGACGAAGTGAAGCGGAGGTGGCTCGAAGCGGAGATGAAGTACAACGAAGCAGAGCGCAAGCTCGAAGAGGCGAAGAAATTGTGCGAGGAGGTCGAATTGGGAAAGAAAACGAAGGGAGCGGAAAAATCGTACGACGAAGCGGAGCCGATCGGCGTCAGAACCGAAGACGAATCTGACGAAACGATCGCGACGAGATCGGAACGAATGTCGCTGGAGAAAGGAGTCGTGGATTCGAGAGAAGCGGAATGCACGGCGAAGGGCGACGATTCGTACAGAATCGAGTGCGAAAAGCTGCGCGAGGAATTGTCGATTTTGAGACTTCGGTGCGAAGAGCCGAAAGGCGAATCGGAGAAGAACGGGAGAGAGTCGGGAATCGAGGAGAAGAACGAAACGATAAGACAATTGAGTGCGAAGGTTCAGCTCTACGCTGCGGCGATTCAGAAGGCTCGGGAACGACTGGAGTCGCAGCAGAGCGAGTTGTCGAAGCTTCGCGAGGAGACCGAAAGCAAGAGCGTCGAGATTCTCGGTATCGCGAGCGAACTCAAGTCGTGCAAGTCGATGATTAACGATCTCAGAGCGAAGACGCGAGACGACGGCGAAAAAATTGATCTTCTGAGGAAGGAAAAATCTTGTCTGATCTGGAATATTCTGGACTTTAGAAAAACGATCGTCGCACTGAGACGATCGTGCGGAGAGATCGGAACGAAGATCGAAGAGTCGGGAAAAATTAGGGACGAGGAGATCGAGCGAGTCGGAAAGATATTTTGCGAAAAAATTGCGGATTTCTCGAGCGTCGAGAGAACGAGAATCGAGACGTTGGAGCGGTCGAGGGAGAGATTGGAGATCGAAGTCAGGGAGAGAAACGACGAGATCGCGGCCATGAGGGAGAAAGTCGATCGCTGGGACGAGACGAGCAGAAGAAACAACAAGTTGATCGCCGAAATCGACGGTCTGAATTTCAAGATTTACGATCTCGAGAAAGTGAGAAACGAGCTCGAGGAGACTCGAGAAAAATTAGCGACTCTGAGAGCGGAGAACGAGACGCTGAGGAAGAGCGGCGCGGAGTCGGCGAAATTGCGGGACGAGGCGGAGGGTCGGGAAAAGAAATTGGAGGATTTGGAAGCGGCGAACGACGAGCTGAGGGAACAGAGACGAATTTTGGAGGAGATGAACTCGAAGATAAAAAACGATTGCGAAGAGGAGAGGAGAATTTTTGGGGAGAAGAATGAGGCTCTGGAATCGGCGTACGAGAGACTTAAGTTCGAGTACGAGAATCGTCAGAAGGTGATCGACGATTATACGGAGAAATTGAACTTCTTCGAGGCCGAGTGCGCGGAGAGAGACACGGGATTGGAAAAACTGAGGGTGGAAATGGAGAAGAGGGAAAAATTGCTGGAGGACACGATGGAGAAAACGAAGAGCTTTGAGTTGGAACTCACGAAGCTCACGGAGGAAAAATCGAGACTGGAAACGGAGCTGACAAATCGCGAGAAAATATTCTCCGACTCGACGGAGAGGGCGAAAAATTTTGAAATCGAATTCTCAAAGTTGTCCGAGGAAAAATCGAGGCTCGAAACGGAGCTGAAAAATCGCGAGAAAATATTTTCCGACTCGACGGAGAAAGCGAAAAATGTTGAAATCGAATTCTCAAAGTTGTCCGAGGAAAAATCGAGGCTCGAAACGGAGCTGAAAAATCGCGAGAAAATATTCTGCGACTCGACGAAGAAGGCCGAAAATGTTGAGATCGAATTCTCAAAGTTGTCCGAGGAAAAATCGAAACTGGCGGACGAGCTGGAGTCGCTGAAGGCTTCGAGTCTCGAGGTGGAGGGCTCGAACGAGTCGCTCAGAGAGACGATAAATTCAAAAAATTCGTTGCTAAAGAAACTGAAGGTTCTGAAAGAGCGTCAGGCACAAACGATACAGGACAGCGCATCGAGGATCGCGGAGCTCGAGGCGAGAATCTCCGAGTTCGAGGCGAGAGGCGTGGAGTTCGAGGCCGAAAGGTCTAGAAATTCGGAGCTCTCTTCAAGAATCACGGAGCTCGAAGCCGCGTCGCTATCGTCGCGGGAAAGCCTCGCAGAGCTCGAGGGCGCCTCGAGGAAGGTCACCGAGGAGCGAGACGACTTTAAAAAAATGTTCGAAAATTTGCGAACCGAGAACACGTCGCTCCTGGACGAGATCGAGAAGCTGAAGGACGAAAACAAAAAATCCAAGGAATCGTGCAACGAGCTCGAGCGGTCGACAGTCGACTCGAGGAAATCGGAGGCGGATCTGAGAAAGAAGTTCGACGAGTTGGAAGTAAAATCTGCGGAGCAGTCGAGGCAAGTTTCGATGCTGAGGGACGAAGCGGCGAGGCGGGACGAGCAGCTCAAAGTCGTCGGCGAGAATGCCGGCAAGCGATTGGAGGACTTCGAGGAGCTCAGAGAAAAGCTCGAGCAGGATTTTCACAACCGCGCCGACCGCATGGAGGACGAGTACATGGCGAAGTATCGGGAGAGAGAGTCGGAGGCGAGAAACGTCGAGGTCGAGCTGAGAGCGAAACTGGCGGAAAAGGAGTCGGAGCTCGAGACGAAAATTCGGGAGATCGGCCAGGACGACAGTCTGAAGCAGTTGGTGCAGGAGTTGGAGAAACGACTGCAGAGCAGCGAGTCCAAGCTTTCGAGCTGCGAGACGAAGGAATCGCAGTTCGAGATACTGAACGAGGAGCTGAGGAGCCGGGCGGAGAGACTGAGGGAGGAACTGGAGACGAACGAGGCCGAGCAGAGCATGAGGCTGAAACAGTTGGTCAAGGAATTCCAGGCGCAGCTGCACGACAAGGATGAGCAACTGCAGGCGGCGCTCGACAAACGATTCGGTAATGATCGTTGCGCCAAACTTTCGTCGGAAGTTCGTTCGATTGTCGTTGGTGTTGTTCTAACAAATTAGTTGTTCGTAAATTAGTATTTTTTTAAATTAATTACTGGGTCGCGAGGTAATCTTTTGGGTAATCAGAGTCTTGCACGCATTGGTGTTCATTAATTACTAGCCTACGCTAGTATTCCTCCGATTCATAGATAATGTACTTTAGTTTACCGCAGATGTGGTCGTAGATTTGCGTTATTTCAACAAACTTTGTAATAATTTCGTTTAATTATCGTCGTCATTGTTCCGGAAAATTAGTATTGTAGTTATTATTTAGTTTATAGGGTAACATTTTAGTAATCAGGATCTTGCACCTATTTACTAATTATGAGCTTGTAATTTAGTATTTCTCCTATTAGTGAACAGGCGCGGTCGCGTATCGACGTCGAGTACTTAAAAATGTTTTTTATAGATAAATATACTTTTCTCTATCGTGGATTTACGGTATTTCGACAAAACGAATCGGTAATAATTGTTGCACTAAATTTTGATCAGAACTTCGTTCAATTATCGTTGTCGTTACTTTAAAAAATTAGTCATTCATGAATTAATATTTTATTAATCAACAGTTCGTACGTTAACGTTTTGGTAATCATTGTCTTTCACGTATTAGTTTTCACTAATTACTAGCATGTATTTTAGCATTTCTCCGATTAGTAGATTGTATACTTTGGATTACTGTAAATGTAGTCCCAGATTGCGTTTTTTCGGCGATTAGTGAGCACCCGATAAAGCGAATTTTACTAATCAATATTTTACAATTTACGATCATCCGCAGAGGCACAGCAGAGCTACGAATCAGGGCTCGTTCAGCAGTACAGGGAGCAGCTTAAGGACTTTCAGGTTGAGTTAACTGCAAAATCCGAGCAGATCGAGCGATTGATCATCGAGAACAAGCAATCAATCGCAGCGAAGGAAGAGGAAGCGGAAAAATTGATCGAGACCATAGGAAAGATAAAGCAGGAACACGCGAACGAGTTGCGAGAAGTTGAGCGCAAGTGGAAAGTTGCCGTGAAGCAGAGAAGCGATCAGCTCGAGACGAAGCACGAGGAGGAAGTTAACGAGCTCACCCAGGAGTGGCAAAACGAACGGAGAGTACGTGTCTCACATCGCACCAATGCCATTCCTTTTTAACTTCGCAGATTCCTTTCTATAATTTTCTCATCATGTTTTTTTTCGTTTATTTCCATTTTTTATTTTATTCCGTTTTTATTTTATTTGAATTCTATTCGTTTTATTTTTTATTTCGTTCTAATTTTATTACAGAATGACGAGAAAAGAGACGACTCAACGGAGGTAAATTATTTCCCGCTTTTCATTTTTTGGGTTCTTAACTACTTTCAAAAAATGTATATCTTTTGCTTTTACATTTTACTGAATCGTGTTTTTGTGAGATGTTTGTGAGATTTTTAAAAATTATTATTATTTTTGCGACGGAACTTTTCTGAAGTCTTTTTATGTATTCAACAGGAACTGGAGAGTACTTCGAGGGTGGCGATGGCGGCGGTCCAATCGAACACCGGATCGCTCCACAGTCTGCAGCAGACTATGGTGTCGCAGAGGCGAGAACTGGCGGAGCTTCGGAAGCTCGTAAAACTTCGTCAGGACACCCTCGAGGACTCGACGGAGATCGAGTATCTGAGAAACATCCTCTACGAATACATGATGGGACGCGAGACCGTCGTGCTCGCCCGCGTTATCGCGGCGGTTGTTAAATTCGATCAGGAACAAACTACGAGGGTACTTAAAAAGGAGGAAGACAAGCTGACGCTGGTGAGATTTAGTTTGTGTAAATTTATTTCTTGTAAATTTAGTTTTGTAAATTTAGTTTTGTAAATTTAGTTTTGTAAATTTAGTTTTGTGTAATTTGTGTCAAAGATTAAGGGGATGTTGGACCCGCTTTTAACCCCTTACTTACCAGAATATTTTATATCCTACGAAATAGATGCTATTGAAATTTTGAGCGGCCATATTAGTTTTCGCGACAATCTGTAATATTCGATTTTCTTCATTTGCCGGACTTTTCACGCGAAATTCGCAAGTTCGTGCCGAGGGCTTATGGCCAGTATAAGAGTCGTGTAAAATTTTAAGCATATCGTTGCACATTAATGATGTAAAGTAGATTCTACGAAATCGCCACATTCCGTCGGTAAAACAGCGAGTTTCAGCAGCCCCTTAATGATATTTTTTGTTTTTTTCTCCAGCTCGGCTCGCTAGGCCTCGCGTAGGCTGAACACTGCTGGACGAAGAAGTTCGAGCAGAAAATTCGTACGCAAGAGACGCGATCGTCAATTAAGAAAGATGGTGAGATCGATAATTTTTTTATGAAAATAATTTTCCACGTTTTGTCAGTCAGTTTTGTGTAATTGTGAGGGATTGATTATGATTTTTCTTTGCGATTTTTTTTTTTCAGCTCGGCGCGCTGGGTCTCGCGTAGGATAAATACTGCCGGACGAAGAAATTCGACCAAAAGTTTCGTACGCGATAAAAGCGATCGCTAATTCACGAAAGATTTAATAACGAGACTAGCTTGCATCTAATTGTATCCGTTAGCTTGGGATTGCGTTGGACGAGGACTTGTACGATAGTCGTGTAAATTATAAAACTGCCAGTAGGAAACACGCGGTGCTTATCGGATGCTGGCAAAACTTAGTACATTCTCATATTTTTCATCACATCGATTTACTCGCGATCTCTGTATTATTTATTGACCGGTTCGGTTTCTAGTGATTGGATAAAATTTTTGTAATAAAAAGAAATATATCATCACAAGGAGGAGGATATAATCGCGTCACTAATTTTTATTTATTTATTTTTTTACCGCACAGCGAATAAAACTTACGATAGCCATTAACGTTGCTTTCTGCGTTCGACGACAAAAATTGGGAAGATCAAAATAGCTGCATTTCATTTTGCCTATGGGAACTTTTTTTTTTAGCCTACGATTTTTTGGGATTAGTGACGCGAGATCCATCGATCCTCGATTATAGATACGTAATCACGTTTGGTGCCTCGTTTAGCGTGGAAAATTACAAGATTCGTCGAATAACTCAACGGGCCGTTGAGTCGAATTAGCCAGTGTACATAATGCTGTAATTAAATTATCTATACATATACATAATATATTATAACAATTATCATTATTATTAATTACCACTACAATTATTATGCTAGATGTGTACAATGTTTTAATTAAAAGATCTTATTATTAATCAAGAAGCTACAATCGATAGTTTCCTATTTAACTACGCGCTTTATACAAAAATCGTGATTTTTTTTCTCTTCTACTAACGTGTACCGAAAAATTCCCCGACGCTCAGAGGCCTTTTTTTGTCCACCAACAAAAAAAGAAAAATTCAAAGATTTTACACCGAATTAAGAGTAAATGCATCCCAATCGTAAGTTTGGCTCCGAAAAAAACGGACTCCGACGGAGTGAAAAAAAAAAATGGTTACAAATTCACGCCAGCTCGGCGGCAACTTTCTCCCCGCCCTCCGTCTCGACCGGCGGTTTTACGGGGTTGAGCGAGTCGACGAAGAACTGTTTTCTCTGATCGATCGGGAGCGTGGGTTGTCTGAAGAGGAACTTTTCGTTGCCGCAGGGCGTGTAGACGGCCTCGCCGGACGTGCCGAGCAGCGTTCGCAGCGCGATGTTCCTCTTTATCTGCTTATCGTAAAATTCGACCGCTCCTTTCTTGTAGCGATTGCCCAATTGAGCGAGCGTCGAGTCGGCATCTTTCTCCCAGTAGAGGTTGATGAAGTCGTTCTGCACGGCCCACACCGCGTAACTGAAGCCGAGGATGAACGTGTAAAAAAATACTCTCACGGTTCGAGGCTGAACGAGCAGATTTAATCTCTCGTTCGTGCTGCGACCGAGCAGATAAGTCGTCGAGACCATGAAAGCCGCGAGACACGAACGGATCAATGGCAGTTCGTGCTCAGCCATCAGAACTTCACGCGCTATGCCGTAGCGTTGAGCGTCCTCGCTCAGCACGAGAGAATCCAACAAATTCTTGGCGTCCTCGCGATTCCAATTCACCGGCTCGTTGTTCACGTGAATGGACGTCGGATCGATTGTTTTGGTGTCCTTGTACGTGTAGTTTATCGGGATACCGATTATCGCGCCCCAACGACCGTTCACGCTGCCGGCTCGGAAGAGATTGAAACCGAAAACGGTGAACGGCTCGAGATACTTTATCTCGTACTTGGGAAGACTCAGATCCGCCAGCACTTCGTTCCAACGCTTCATCACGCTCTCGGCCAGCGGCACCGGCTGTGCTGATCTGCAAATTTAAATGAAGAAAAATAAGGTGAAGAGACTCTTCTACGAAGCTTCCTCGAGTAATGTACTGAGTACAAAATTTCTACAAAAAAAAAGCATTCTCCGTGATTTTTTCGCCTCCTTGTGGAGGAAGCTTTGTCGGTAAGAAAAAAATAATTGGATTTGGATTTCTCAATTTTCAACCATTGCTACGACTGAAACCTGGACGTGATTTTTCCACTTTTTGGAACATTCAAGGTTGAAATCTTGAAAGAAATAGGAAGTTTCATGAAAACTGAGATTAAGCTATGAGGAAGGGACTTGAAAAGTTACTTTCAACATTGTTAATGTTGTTGCGTGGAAAAACATAAAATAATCGTGTTTAGATTTCTCCATGCCATTTAAATTTTGGATACACGCATCATTCATCCAGACATTTTTCAGAACGTGTTTTTTCGTCTTTTTGCAACATTCTAAATATGTGTACATTAAAATCCTGAAAAAAAAAAAAAAAAATCATAAATACAAAGCTTCCTCTATGAAGAATCAATTGAAAAAATTCCTTGCGACCTTGCTGATATTGATTGGGAAAAAAAAATATTATTTGGTCCTAAAAGAGATTTCTGACGAGCGGATACTCACTGATACAAGGAGACAACCTCTTTGTACTTGTTGAGGCAAACAGTCTGAGGAATGAAATTGACTAAAAACGCTGTACACGACGCCGTGCACATGCATCCGAACGAGAAGGTTCTGCCTCTCGGAGTCAATAACCAAGCCAGGCGATTCGCCATTTTATTCGAATTTTAATCAACCCTGTTCGACCTCGAATCTGCAAATAATATAAGAGTTACACGAATTGTCAACATTTTCTGCACATCTAAATCAATTATTTGATTTACACAAATTACGTGATTTATCCTTTCCTGAAATACGATGGTTCGATCTTCGATAAAATTACGCGGCAATGCGGTATTTAAGAAAAGAAAATATTCCTGTTATCGAAAATATATTGCAGTCCTATCGTCTTGTCGTCAAATATTGATAAATCACGAATTACCGGCGTCGGAAAGCGTTCCAGGTTTTCACGGAAATCCTACCGGTTTGAGGTTACGTTCGCGATCGCCAGGTTATGTTGCACTGTTCTCGGTCAGCAATTAATAAGAAAGTAGAACAATTGGATTCGATGGCAGGAACTTGGGTTGTCTGTTGATTTGATAAATTCTTTATTTATTTGATTTACGTGCATCGCCCGTTTACATATAATAGATAGTATTTTAATCATAATATGGTACGTTCGTTACAGATTTTACTATATAATAATTTTTTTTTAATTTTTGAGGTGTTATTTTTTATTTCTTTTGATACAAGGCAGCCAATGAATCGATGATGAAATCAAAGTAATTGATTATCCATCAATTACTTTGATCAGTAGTTTTGAATTTTCGCGCCACTTTCATATCCTCGACAGCGGCGCCCTCCGCCGGCGCAACTCGTCGAGACCAGCGCCGCGTAGCGTCCATTTCTTTCGTTCATCCGCGACACGTAAACATGGCTCCGGTAAGTTCGTACTCTCCGAAATACTCGAAAATTACTTCGAAAGTGTCTAAAATCCGTGAAAAATCTTGTCGCTAAACCGAACTTCGTTTCGTCGTTAGTCGCGGCGAATAGTTTTCTCGTTTGTTCGTTCGACGATGTGAAAGATGATAACGGATTATCGTGACGTTTCCACGACGCTCGTATCGTCCCGCATGGCGGGCGACTTGTTTTCTCCTATGTAACAAATTTATGTGCTCAACAATTATTTACGTTCGCTCTTGTTAACGATGCAAATTTTTTGCAGGTCCCAGCCAAAAAAACCAAAGGCCCGGCGGGCAAGAAGCAACACCTTCGCGGCAAAGGCCAGAAAAAGAAGGTTTCCCTAAAATTCACCATCGACTGCACTCACCCGGTCGAGGACAACATTATGGATGTTGCTAGCTTCGTAAGTTGTTTTTTCAAACGTAACTCTGTTTCATCGACCGTCTCATTCGTTGTAAACCTTTCGTTAGTTTTTTTCGTCACAAAATTGCCGTAAAATCGTAATTTACGCGTCGTCCACGTAACCTCAAAAGTTGTACCGCGGTCGGTAAATTACCAATTTTTTTTTTACGAAATTATTTAGATGATCAGAGCTGGGCAGTAGTTGAAGTATACGGGACTTGTTTGGTATTTCGAGTACGATTTTGAAGTAAATTGTGGTCGTGGTCTGGGAAACAGGGAAAAGTCTGGGAATTTCAAAATTGGTCAGGGACGAAGTAAATTGTCGATCAACCTTCCATAAATAAACAACAAGTATATAAATGGAAGCGTTAAAAATAAATGGAGAACATTTTTGAAAAAAAAAAACGAGTAAAAGTTAATACAGTAATTATGCATTTTCATTTGCGTCATTAATTTTTTTTATTACAAGTGGTTAGAAGTTTGTTCAGGGAAAATTTTTTATTGGTCAGGTATTATTTAGCAAATTTTTTTTGGGGAAAAAACGCGGACCATGTTCAAGTATACACTTAAATAGAATGGTACATTTTGGTACGAGTGCGAAACAGCTTTTTCTGACGAGTGTACTAATTTTCAATGCGTATAATTTTACCGATAATTAATTTATAAAATTTATTTTAAAAGAAGATATGTGTCCGCCCTTTTCGTTTTTCTGTTATTTACAAAAAAATATCTTTGCAGAAAAACCAGAGATTGTTTGCGTTTCTTTTCTTAATTACATTAAACAAATTACGAAAATTTCCGTTAGCGATTTTTTACAATCAGGAATCCGTGCGCAAATTACCTTGCATTTTTCTTTTAGAGCCTAGATAATGCTTAACACAACGAACCTAATTGCGAAAAGTATTTCGAAAAAGTACTTGAGAGATACTTCAAGTACTTCCAATAATTTGCACTGGAAGTATTTTTTGGTACTTAGATAAGCTCTGATAAAAACACATTTTTAACTTTTACCTCGTAAATTCATGCTTTTATTTTTTTTAAATCGACCAGTTCACAATTTCACACTATTTTTTATTGGAAAAAAAATATCAGCAATTGCATAACCGCTAAATTGATCTATCGATAAAAAGCAGTAACGTTTTATTAACAATTACTTTTTCTTACTCCGATTAAGATAGTCTTGTTAAATGAGCCTTAATTCTTTTTTTTTTAGGAAAAGTACCTGCAGGAGCGTATCAAGGTTAACGGCAAGACCGGAAACTTCGGTAACAACGTGACCTTGGAGCGCAACAAGATGAAGCTGTCTGTCAACAGCGACGTTGACTTTTCCAAGCGGTGAGTGTGGTTTTGTCCTTTAAAACTCGAGTACTCGAAATTTTTTTTTGCTCTTCACGGAGTTTTCATCGCTATGAAATAACAAGAAATATTGCAACCGATATTTGCACTGAAACGGCAAAACCTGATTTTTTCAGATACCTCAAGTACCTGACAAAAAAGTACTTGAAGAAGAACAAGCTGCGCGACTGGCTCAGAGTTGTCTCGAAGGACAAGGACACCTACGAACTAAGGTACTTCCAGATTACGAGTCAGGAGGACGATGACGAAGACGACGCGGAATAAAAACCAGTGTTTTCTTTTTCATAAATACGACGATTTTACCATCTCGATGAACATTATGTTGAGAGCATGTGTGCAATACTGTGTGTATCAATAAATGTCGTCGCAACTATTCTGGCGCTCCGTTCATAATTTACACAATTTTTCAGCTCAACAATCATGTCGAAGTTTGGGTTTAGAGACAAACGGATTTGCAGGCTCCTCGAACTATTTGAATCTTTCGAAAGTTTGGCGCGTCTGAAATACCGCGGTCGGTAAAACAGAATCGCTTTCCTCATTTTCTCCGAGGCAGTTAATGTTTCGCATAAAAGCAAATTAAGTTTTTACTCGTCTATCTAATTCCCACGAAAACCTAATTTGCTTTTGCCTAAGGTAGTAAGAATATCGGAGAAAGTAGCTTAGTCGATCCGAACGGAGGTTCCTTCGATGTTCAAACGTTTTCTTGATACTCGATAACAACTGCGTTATCTCTCATCATAAACACCTTGATAGCAATTCAATAATTTTTATAAATTAGTATTAATGATTATTATATAATAATAATGTATAACAATTATAACATTACTATATATTATAATTGATATTATTAATTTATCAGCGGCACCGATGGTAAAACAGATTTTTGTCCATTAGCTCAAAAACGAGTCTGAGCTGCAAGCACGAATCCCCCAATATTTCCGAAGATCCCAAATTACAGTTCGACCTTCGCAAATTGAATAACTCGAGTTAAAAAAAAAAGGTTTCTGCGTGACGATACGTCGATGACGAATCCGCGGTGTCACGCTGGTGGGGGTTTTTCGGAATATCGAATGCGCCGAGTGCGCATGACCGTTGACGCACGGGGGGGAGGGGGGGGGGAGAGCTTGTTGTATGTTGTGACAGACGCGATCGCGCTGACCCATTCGTGAAAACGTGAAGTTAGTGTACTATCGTCCTATCGCGCAGCCGAGTCGAGCCATCTTGACGACGCAGTGTTTCACCAAAAGAAATTTTTTGTCAATCCTCTACAGCGAGTAAGAAAAAAAAAGAGTCAACGATAAATCCAATCTCTTTGGTTTTTCCGCACGCGCGGACCAAGCGAGGAAAAAAATAAAAAATAACAAGCGAGACCTAACGATTGCGCGAAAACATCGAGGCAGCGGTGCAGCGAACTTCGGGCAGGTTCGTCAGTCGAAGCGCAGAAGTCTCTTGGACACAAGGACGAACGAGGAAAATCATCCGTTTACATTGAAACAATTTATTGTTATTCGTTGAAGAGTGCGACGATTGATCTTCGTCGCGGTTGAACGACTCGCAGCGTTCGAGTCCGCGTTGGGAGGAAAACTTAAAGAAAACATAACATGAAGTTTCAATACAAAGAGGAACATCCGTTCGAGAAGCGAAAGGCCGAGGGCGAGAAAATACGACGAAAGTATCCCGACCGAGTACCAGTGAGTACATTTATCATTCGTCATCCTCGCGCTCGTATGGAGCGAACTTACGGACGAGAAAAATAATGAAAGATTACTTTTTTAAAAAAATGTCAACTGACTTTATGGACGCGTCTCGCAGTCGGGATGTCAGACCTAAATTCGATGGTTGTTTTTTTTTTTTTTTTTTTTTTTAATGGGTGAGCGGAAGAAAGATTGAAAAATATATTGACAGGACCGATGGGAAAGCGAGACTCGTCGGTGGCGAGCGAGGCCGCTATAGAGAGTGTTTGTTCGGCTACTGCGACGTTACGTAAATCGACGGAAATTGCCGAACAAAGGAGATGAGGCGACGAATCGCCGAGTTTCAGTTCCGATGTTCCATAATTTTGGTTTACGAAACAATTGTACGTTTTTTTTTTCTCGATCTTAGCTACAATTATTTTTGCATCCTGTCCAAGATTTTTTCTTCCACGAACCGACGAGCGCCGAGGCGTTGCGCAGTCTCTTGCGGTTTCGTCGACAGGCGTCAAATAACTTGAACAATAACGGCCGAAAGATGACGTGACATTCTTATAAGATTTAAAGAATATATGTGTAAAAAAAGAAAATGTTCGCAACGCTACGTATCCAGATCTCGAAGATCATATATAATTTTCGTTTAAGGGAATAGGTCGCGCAGCGACTCTTCTACTTTTGGAACTAAAAATCACAAGTGTTATAGAGCAACGAACAAGGTTTCTTTATAAGAATTTCTAACAATTTTTTCAACACATGGATTCCGAGATGCATGAGCTTAAAATTGTGTCAATTAGCTCGAGCTGCATCTGGTGCCGCGTGAAAAGCTACATTCTTTAAAAAAAAAAAAATTATATTTCCAGACTGCCGTATTAGATTTTTTTTTTTTCAATGACATTACAACATTATTAGGGATTCATTAAAAAAATAAAATCTAATTGCGCTTTTCGAAGATATTACAGTTGAAGGGGCTTTAAACTGTATATGAACAAATACCTAGGCCTCGACCATTGCTAGCAACGATGGTTGAGCTCACACCATTAAGAAACGGTGATCTGTAACGTTTTCCCTCAAGGGCATGTGGTACATACTCGGTCGGTAACAAATCGCCTTTCCTGTTTTCTCCAAAACGATCGATACGACGAGCAAAAGCAAACGAGGTTTTCATACTCATATCTATTGCCTACAAAAACCTGTTTTGCTTTTGGTCGAAGCGTCAACCGTCACGGAGAAAATAGGGAAAGCGATTTGTTACCATCGGAGCACTCATACGTATGTGTCACATGCCCTTAAGAGCCGAATGTATTTTTTTGAAATCTTATCTTCCATTATCTTTGGATCTTGTTCATTTTTCTTCCACGAAAACAACGAGCGCCGAAGCGCAGCGTTATTTATTATAGTTTCGTCGACGGGCGTCGAATAACTTTGAAAATAACGGCCTAAAGATGAAGTGACATGTTTACAAGACTTTAATAAATAAATATATATATATATATATATATATTGAAGAAAAGTCCGCATCGTTCCATATCGACATCTCGAACGATCATTTCTCTGAAACTTGTGCGAAGTGAATGAGGGAAAGAAAAATTTACCCGTCGAAGAACGTGCTTAAATTTGACGGGCGAAACTAAGGTTCAACATCGGTTACGAACAATCGAAGATATCTGAAGTGGGGAGTCGCGACGATTGTTATTAGGCTCGACCGAGCATATAACGAGAGAATTACCTTATTTTTTTTCACGACAAAAACAGCTGACCGAGGCTTCCGAGCGAGAATTCTACGGCGCAGTCCGCGCCGCTGTGCCGCGTGTGTCTCTGTCTCTTTTTTTTCCTCTCCGCGAAAGCCTACATGAAACGAGCCACGCAAAACCTTCGAATGCACGTTCGACACTCGGTGTTATCGACATCAATTTATTTATTTTTTTAAAATAAACTAACGTCTCTCGACTCTGAGGAAATTCTTGTGTGCAAAATGTCGATAACAACGGAAATATTTTTTTCTGCGGATATCGGTTAAACCGAGATAAAGAATCGCACACAGTGTTTTTTCTTATCTCGTCAATAAACGAGCTTTTCCTTTTGGCACATAAACGGCACCACCGTAAAAAAAACTGTTTTACCCTCGGAGGTTGATATATTGTCACAAATTTTTAATTAATCGTTGGAATTCTTTTTTTTATTTGTTTATAATTTCTAGTAATTTTGGTCAGATCGAGTTAGAAAATCAGTGTTCATTCTAATGTCGTCAATAAGTGAGCTTTTTTGCACATAAATGGCATCATTGTAAAGAAAAACTTGTATTCTCGATAATATATCGCCTCAAATTTCGAGTTTTAATCGTTGCAACTCTTTTTTGTTTGTTTCTAACCTCTGGTAATTTCGGTCAAATCTCGATAGAAAAAATCGCTCACAGCCTCTGTTCTTGTCTCGTCAATAACTGACCTTCGTTCTGCACACAAACGGCTCTACCGTCCAAAAAACTGTTTTACCCTCCGCGGGTAATATATTTATTTATTTACAGTAGTAGATGCGAAAATCCCTTTTTACATTTTAACAAGTTATCAAATGTTAAAAATGAAGAAAAAAAAACGCGATAATATTTCACACTTTGTGCGCTAAAAAGAAAATAGTTATCTGGGATATAAAACAAACGGTGAACCGTCGACCAGTAAATTGCTGAAATACTGCGAAGAATTTGGTTTAAAACCACAGTCCTGAAGCGTTGAATGTATCGTCTCAAATTTCGAATTAACAAGTTTTTTTTCTCTAATTTCAGGTGATCGTCGAAAAAGCACCAAAGGCAAAGATAAGCGACCTCGACAAGCAAAAGTACCTCGTACCGTCGGACCTCACGGTCGGACAGTTTTACTTCCTAATTCGAAAGCGGATCCATCTGCGTCCCGAGGACGCGCTCTTCTTCTTCGTCAACAATATCATACCGCCGACGAGCGCTACCATGGGTTCCCTCTATCAGGTACCCAGCATAATCTATATTATGCTTATAAATAGATTGCGACCGAGCTGGGAAAGAGAGCGAAGAAAGAATAACAAAATTATCATCGACGGAATGATAAGCACGACGTCCGGTAAAAGCGGCGAATCATTCGCTCGATATCCACCTTGACAGTGAGACGCGATCTATTATCGTCCCGCCGATACTTTATTCTTGGTCGGACATGCCGATAAAAAAAAAAAACAAAAAAAAATGTTTTACCACCTGCCTCGCATTCCGTGCAATCTTGGCTAACGATGCCTACGCAAGTTCCGTCTCGAATTAGACGGCCGAACGACGGAACGGGAGAACCTTGCCGTTCCCGCTCATCGAAACAACAACAAAAATAGTCGGTCGCTGAAACTCGTTTCCGCGAGGCTGCGCCGATTTTTTTTTTTTTTTTTTTAGTACACTTTTCGTGCTCAATAGATAGGCACTTTTGAAAAATCGATTGAAATGAAGAGTTCGCCTTTTTAGGCAAAATTTTTACAACATTTTTCGATGTCTGTCCACTTTCGGAGAAGGTTGCACTCCTATAATTCAAAATTTGCGAAATCTTAGACCGTGAGCACATTTTTTATTTATTTAACTCGAAAAATTCGCAGTTTCATAAAATCGCAGCCAAATGTTTCACTTATTGCCGAAATCGTAACTGCTGCGGAAAATTTTAGTCCGATTGATAAAGCTATCGAGGTTTGAGTTTAGGAGGCCTGGCGCACGCATGCGCACAAATCCAGCCAGACATTGCATTTACAAAAATGTGATTGTTCGATGTTTTGGAACCCTCCGAATATGTTTTTATGAAAATCATAAAATCAAAAAATTTCCACGAGAACGAGGCAAAAATGATAAATTCGGACGTGAAAAAAATTTTTACGCAAAGTATGTGGAACAGCGCACTGAAATTTTTTTTTTTTTTTTAGGAACACCACGAGGAGGATTTCTTCCTGTACATAGCCTACAGCGACGAGAACGTGTACGGGCATTAGAGCAATCTCACGAGAACCATCGCACGCAGAAGAATATGAAGAATAAAAAAAAAAACAACCCCACGAGGATAATTACTAATAATAAAGGCAGCCGAAAGAAGTAACGAAAGATATTTCAAAAACAACAGAACAAAAACAGCCGAGAAATCATTAACAAAAATCAGCGAGTCGACGAAAGCAACTTAAACATCAGAGGATTAAAAATTGAGAAGATCGATGGATTTGTGATCGACGCTAAATTGCGATAGAGAAAGAACGAAAAGAAGAAAAAATCATTGTCTGATCATTAAATTGAGTTTCGTGAAATAAAAATTTAATGTCCAAGAAGGATTGCAGTGTCGAAGATGCATTTAGGGAATGAAAAAAAAAGTTTCACGAATTTTCTTTCCGACATATCATGTTTGCTAGATCTTTCGAATCGTTGCTGAAAAACAAAATGTATATATTTCTCGACATTTTCTTACTTCGCTGCTTGATCAATTCCATGGCAAAGCGCAAACGAAAATCCGACGACTCTGCGAAACGTAGATCGACAAGAAAAAAAATAATCAAGTATTTTTGCGTTGACACATTGGCATTGCATTGACAACTTTCTTTCATCATTTTGTCTCTCGTCTTAGCGTTTTTGCTTATTTGTTGCACGACGCGAAGTTCGCTCGCACCCTTCTCGTTTCGCTTCTCAGAAAACCGAAATAGGAAGAAAGACGAAGAACGCCAGTTATGGCTAAAAAAAAATTCCACGTTATTTGCGGCTCGAGGGGACGTGAAGAGTGGTGGGAGCGAAATGAAAGTGTACGCAAGGTACGGAGAGCGAAAGATAATGGTGGAGGAAAACAAAAAAAATTGTGAAAATCTGTTCTGATTGATATTTGCATTCTTCGGAGTAACAAACAAAACAGAAAAAAAAAATGGTTTGCTTTGCCGAAAAACATTATCGATCGCGAAAAAAAACCAGGATTAAAAACGTGATAGCGGATCTTTCGACGCGTTACATCCGACTTTTAATTCGCCCTTAGATCTAGTGTTATTATAATTAATTATTGACTTCAACAATTTTTTTTTTCGAGCTTCGGGAGGAAGGAAAGTTGAAGGTATCGGAGAAGAATAAGGGAAAGGGTTAAAAACAATACGTTTTGAACTAAGGTAAAAAAAAAAAATTCACTGTAATGCGGCTGAATGTGAGCTGACCAATAATAAAAATTACAAAACTCGAACGAAGCCTTTATTGCGATAGGAAGACGTAGTATTGCGTAGTCGATAGTCAACGATGTAAATAATTTTTTTTTTGAACGTTTCGTAAAAAATAAAAATAAAGAAATGAAGATAAAAATTCGAAAATTGATTGGCATCGATCGAGATTGATTTTTTATAAGAAAATTGAAAGTAAATCGAATCGCTCAAATTATCGTCGCGCTATCTGTGATCGTGGAGCGCGAACTTCCACGTCGCATTCATGCGAGTCGACCCGAATTTCATCGGGATTTCTCCTGCCGCGCATCGCGACACACAATTCGAAAGTTCATGCTCAAATTAATTTTCATTCAGCACATCGCGGAGCACATCGTGTCGCAATACTCCGCTCACTCAATAACAACAAACAAATTAGAGACTAAATAATTGCGACAAAAATATATTTTTTTACACAATTTATTGTCAAGCCAATTTTTAATCTCGAGAGACAAAGTAATTTTTCCTCCGATAGACGAGGAAAATAAAAAAATATAATATATATTAAACATACAATCTGTGAATAATGGAAAAAAGTGAGAAACTTAAAGTCGTCGAGGAGGCTGTCAGAACATATCCGAATTTTCCGACGGAAGGGATAATTTATCGGTTGGTATAAATTCATTTTTTTATAGCAACAATAATAATTAAAAAATATTTGTTCGTGACGTTTCGTCGCGTATAAGATAAAATAAAAATCATCGATTTAGTGTAAAAGATCGATCGTGATTCGATGTCTCTTTGGCATTGGATTGAAACGTCCGGACGGAAAAAATATAAACTAATAAATTTTCTGTTTTTCTTCTCTAAAAAAAAAAAAAAAAAAACAGGGATATATTTGGCGTATTTCAAAGCGTAACAGCGATGAGGGCTTTGAAGGATTTGCTGGTGGAACACGCGCTATTTCTCGAGGTGGACACAATCGTCGGTCTGGACTCACGGGGATTTCTTCTCGGGCCGCTTATCAGCGTTGAACTCGGCAAGCCTTTTCTGCCGATAAGGAAAAAGGGGAAATTGCCGGGACAAGTCTCGCGGCAAAGTTACACATTGGAGTACGGCGAGGTACGTAAGCGCTCTCAACCGGTTGCTCGGCTCCGAAATTACCGTTATTTATACGATGCAAAAAAAAGTTTTATTCCTATTGAACGGTATTTTTAAAAATGAAAATAAACTTTTTTTTCCCGTTTTGTAATTTTCAGGCGACGTTCGAGATTCAAACGGAGAGTATCAAGGAAGGAACCAAAGTGCTGATAGTCGACGACCTATTGGCGACCGGAGGTCTGTATTGTTATCAGAAAGAGGTCAATGACCTCGCATAATATTTCTGAACCTTGGCCTTCGTCGAGGTGTTACTTTGCCCGAAGGGGCTGCTGACCTTCCTGTTTTACCGACGGAACGAGGCGCTTTCGTAGAATCGACTTTAGATCATTAATATACTACGATATGCTTCAAATTTCAAAGGAGTGTAATACTGGCCATAAACGCTTCGGCGTGCACTTAAATTTCGGTTGAAATTTCGGTTGAATCGGTGGGTCAATCGTGTCACGTTCATGCGTTTTCGCAAACTGCAATATTTTTTTTTCTTGGTTCCTTTGACATTGCTAATGAGAATTCGACTGCACGCCGAAGCGTTTATGTAAATATTATAGTCCTGCACGATTTGAAGCATACGTGTAACATGTTAACAATTCTAAATAAAAACTAAGAAAACGCCCAGTTCCGTCGGTAAAAAAGGTAAGCAAGGAGCTAAAAACGGGTCCAGCATCCCCTTAAAATTACACATTACATACGTGCATGTGTAACAATGTTATTTTTATAATTATTTTCTCCACAGGAAGCATGGACGCAGCCGTAAAGCTGTTGAAGGGCACGGGCGCAGTTATTGTCGAGTGTCTGGTCGTGCTGGAACTAACCGCGCTGAAGGGACGCGACAAAATCGGCATTCCCGTTCACTCCTTCATAAAATACGATTGACCTGCGTTTAGTTATTTTTTCTTTTGAAATAATTAACGGCTATGTTCAATGCAGCAATGGTAAGAGGGTTTAGAATTCGTGAATTTCGGAACCAAAAAATTTAATACCAAAAATTCACAGTACCGAAAAAGATCCAAACGGAGCTTGTTCGAATTCGTTCGAAGTCGCTCAAACGTGCTCGACTTTTTATCTCCATTTTTAACAGAATACCACCGATCCGTAAAAAATAAGAATTTTCATTATATATATTCATATAAAAAGACAGGACGAGTTGGGTTCTTAAAATGATCTCGTTCCGTATGGCGGGTCGACCAAATGTCACGCGATAGTAAATATTTTTTTACAAGATCATTAGGACATTCTTCTAACGCATTCCATGTGAAGTTCTACAAGCGTAGGAAATATCAAAGATTTGTACCGTTTGTACCGACATATATACGTAAAAAAAAAACCGTAAGCTGTTCGATTTTGATCATTCGGTTTTGTACCTAAATTTCCAGCATCGCGGCCGTTTTTTCCCCGGAAAAAAAATCCCCTGACCTTTCACTGACCAATGAAAAATGTTCCCTGGCCGAACTTCTAACGACTTCTATTTAAAAACAATTAATCATGCAAATTAAAACACCTTATTATTGTATTATTATTTAATTCTGTTTTTTCAACATTTTACGCATTTTTTTAAGGCTCCCTTTTACGTACTTTTTATTTATTTATTTATAGAAGGTTCAATTTACTTTTTCCCTTAGCAATTCTGAAATTCTGTGACTTTTCCCTGATTCTCTGACCAAGATTTTTCCCGGGTTTTCGTGACCACCTTGTCGAAGTCTCTTCGCGCCGATATATAACCGATTTAGAGTACGACCCTAGAAAGTGCGGGTCTCCTTTTTGCGCGTAATGCCGACAGCGATTTTCTGCCTCTTGAAAAACGCGATAGTTATTTTTTTATTGACGAGCTGGCGTGATTTTTTTTTTCAGGGATCGTGGACATCACCCGAAATCGACGGAAGGTTTCGATCGCAAAACCCCGAGGAATTGCTGAACTTCGGCCTCGAGATCTCGAACTTGGTTGCGAAGTTCTTTGCAGTTGTCCGAACGACTCTGACCGCTCGTCGTGACCGATCTGCTTCTCCCGCTGGTCTCTCCAGCGGTCTCTCTCTCCACGGATCTATAATGATCCATCGATCTCGATGCGGTCTCTCCGTAAATGGAAGGGCACCTTTGAATTTCGTCTCGAGCATTCTCAACGTTAAATTTCGTTATCCTCAGCTGTTCCTCGTAGCATCTTCGTAATTCTGTGAGCCAAAAAAAAAAAAACGTCAGAACAAGCCATCGCACATCCGCGAGAGCTTCGATGAAGATCAAGGATACGAAAACCGAAGTCTCACCCATAATTCTGTTGCGTTGAATCTCTTTGACAAAGTTCTCCGACTCGGTACGCAGACGCTTCTCCTCCGCGACTTTAATCGCCCTTCGACGATATTCTCGCAGTATCTTTTCTTCTTCCTTGAGTGCTCGCAATTGGACGAGATCGGACTGTTGGTCTGTGAGAAATCTCGGATACTCGTGCATGAGAAAAGGGGGATAAGGTCCCTCGTTCGGCAGCGCAACGAAATTGTCCCTGATCGAAAAATCAGAATCGAAGCTGGTGAGGATTGAGATTTTTTTTTTTCACGAAAATATCAAACCGCGGCGATTAAGGGGTAAAGTAAAGAGTTGAAAACGAGTCCGGCGTCCCGTTGATATCTCACCTGAGATAGCGATTGGGATGAATGCGCTCGGGTGTGTTGGAATCGAGTCGACGAGCGACTCTGAGCAGTTCCTTGATGCTGACGTTGCCCTGAGTGGCGTAGAAGCGTCGAAAGTCGTCGGGTTTCCGAAGCAGCGAGATTATCGTCTCGCGCGAGCAGATGCTGTAGGCGACGACGCACATGATCAGCAGGGATGGTCGTTGATTCGTTAGAAGATTGTCCCAGAGTGTGAGCCACTCGTTGGCGGCGAGCACTTCGCTGAGAGTGGTGCGAAGAAGTGGCCAGGCGTAGTCGGTCGAGGTGATACCGCGCTCGCAGAAGCAAGTCAACAGGGTAGGATCCGACTCGAGAAGAACGTTCTCCACAATGCCGAGCACGTTGAGCGGCGGAAGAGGATGGTACTCGAACCATCTTTGGCAAAAGTTCGAGAGCACTGTTATCGATGCCTCCAGAGCCAGTAGACGATCTTTCTGCACAGAGATTAACGGTTTTAGTTAGGAAAACATGGAAAGTGTGTCAACTGAAGGTCCTGCGAAAATATAATTAGATCATCAATGATGCTTCGATTAATCAACCATCATCATCTTCATCATCATCGTGATGATGATGATGATGACAATCATGATGATCCTGACGATCGTCATTTAATTTAATTTAATTTAATTTATATTGACGGAGTAACTCCTTTATATAGCTAAAAAGTTTCGAACGGAAAGCACGAGGCACATAAAATTTGAATATACGTGCTACATAACGCACAATACAAACATTTTTCCTAAAAAAAATCATGACGATCATCATCGTCCTGAGCAACAAATAACTCGAGCTCAGCAATTTCTGTGAGTTATGTGTATTTTTGTACTTTTTAACGATAATATGAAATAAAATGAAGTACCTGAAAAACTACGAGAAAAGGAAAGACGAGCGCGGGCAGAAACTGGCACTGTCCGAGCAGAGGGCACCATCGAACGAGTCGTTCGACGGCGGTAGCCAGAAGCGAAGCTTTCGCTCTGTCTGCTAGAGGATACTCCTCGAGCATCCCCCTTATCGAAGCTTCCCTCGAAGCCTTTTCCGTCAGAGCGGCGCACGCATCCCTGTTCGTTGGAAGCTTCATCAAAGTCTTCCATATAACGACTCTGTGTTTACCGGGATATTCTCCGAACTCTTTGAGTATCGGCAGCAATCGGCAAAGTCCGAGTTCTTCCCTGACGTCCCTCTCGACGCTCTGCAGGTGCTGATTCGCTCGATGAGTCGTTCGACCTCTGCTCGGCTCCTTCCTCTTCCTCGCTACCGGGTCTTCGCCCGAAAACATTCCGTCCGTGCGACGGAGACTGAGGCTCCCCTTCGCATCTACGCAAGCCAACCATCGCCCTCGCTCGGAGACCCCGAAATTTCTGATTCCGTTCCAGGAACCTCGCTGAGCTTCGACGATAGTTCCGGAGCCAAGATCCACAAAACGCAGCGAACCGTCCGAGCTGTGAACAGCTAAAATTTTGTTCGCTCCGGCGTCGAACGGCCGAGGAACCACGGCAAGCCGTTTGGCCATCGAAGGACTTTCCGACTTGTCGAATCTGGCGACAAGTTCGAAACGCGTTGTATCCAGCGCAAATATTCCTCCCCTTGCCGTGCAGAAGACTACGGCTCTGGAGTCTCGCGTAAACACGAAATCTTTCACGTTTCGCACGCCGAAATCTCGAAGGAAGACTCTCGACTCGTCGTCGAAGCTTTCGAAGGGCCAGATCTGCAAATCGTCGCTCGAGTACAGAGCTGCGATTTGTCCGGACGGCGAAAAGGTTGACTTCTTCAGATCGGCTCCCGGGGAGAGGAGACGAAGCTGGTGGGACTTCGAGAAGGTTCGCAGGTCCCATATCATTGCTTCTTTGACCGATACGCTCAGGCAGTAGCCTCGGTGGAAGCTCATGTGGGAAACTGCGTGACGGTGACCGGACAGTCGAGCCGGATGGAGCGAAGATTCCTGCGGTTCTAGACGATGGATCGCGATGTCGTTGTTGGTCGCCGAGGCGAGGAGAATTTCGGAGGGATCGAGCGGATTGAACGCCAGACATGTTGAGAGTCCGAGTTTGCGAAGTTTCTCGTAAAACACGTCGTCGACTCCTCCAAGCTCGAGCCGGTAAACGTAACCTCGAGTGTCCGTCGCGACGAGACGCACCTCGGCATCGTCGAACGCAAATTTTGAAAAGTTCACTCCGTGAAACGTCTTAGACGACACCTGCGGATCCCTCTCGGCCTCGAGTCGGTAGACATCGCGACTTACTTTTTCCAATCGGTTCCATCTTGTTGCGGACATTGTGTTTTTTCTTTTCATTATTCCGTGTCTTGACGTTTCGACAATTATTTTTTCTTCCTTTTTTTCCGTTTCGGTTTTACGCCGCTAGGAGAAGTATCGGAGGATTCCGACGGTACGACGGAAACACTTTGATGGGATTTTTCCAAAACTCGAAATCCGTAATCTGGCTTTCTCGGAAAATACAGAAATACATGCTAAACTTCATTCTGGAATTCAGACAACAGTTACGCCAAACTTTTCTTATCCTACGAAAAAAGGGGGAGAAAAAGAGGAAAAAAAAAGAAAAAACATTGTATCATTATGTACTACCCGATTCTTACGGCTCGCTCGCTCCGCGCCCTCGCCATCGATTACGGAATTTAGGAACTGGAAATTTGGGTCGCCGAATATTTACGGAAAGTATGTCACTTCCGGTTCGGAGATCTCATTTATCGACGGGAAGCGACGTATTTCCGGTGTGAAGTCATCACAAAACTCATAGACGCTCGAGCACTCTCATGGAAAACATGTGGTGAATTTTCACCATCCGTTTATGGAAACCCCGTCCTGCATGAAAACAGCGCGGGCACAAATGGTCCTCCGAAATAAACACCACACCATCGGCGGTTTCCGTCCACAAAAATTCGTGAAGAAAAAGAAGACGAAGTAATTTTTAACTTTATTTAGTTTAGACACACAATCTTTGGAGGGACATGTCGTTTTATGAAATAAGATAATTTCTAAGATAAATCACCCTAGGCGGTTCTATCACAACCAAATGCTAGCATCGAAGATTCCTTAACACATCAGTCGACAGTGATATTCTTGTCGAGAGATTACATTTTTTTTTTCAACAAATAAATAAAAGTCAATTACAAGGCTATTTTTTTAAATAAATTAGACGCTATGTATTTCTTTACGACTAGATTACTATATTATGCTATCACTGTATATATTTTTATTTTACCGGAAGACTCGATGACGGCGTAAATTAATTAAATTAATTTATAATTCGATTGATTAATCGAAATTCAGTCACTTCAGCAGAGCTGCGCAATCGATACTCCATTCGATGATTCCATTGGAAGTGCGATGAGAAAATTAAATGTATTGCATCATATCGAAGCATCCTTTGATGAAAAGCCTCAAGTTATCGTTACGAGAATATCGAACTCGTAAATCAGAGGAGGGTCGAGGCTATATGGTTTGTTGAATTGCCAAAAAGTTTGAGATTTTTTGCAACTTGAACCAGACTTGTTGGAGCGAACAAATTATCGTGAACAACTAACTTTTTTTCAAATACAAGTGCAGACGGCAATTTACTGAAAATTTTTATTTCTCCCTTTTCGATACCGTAACGATTTCTTCACTTGTTATATTTTTATGTTCTTTTTTCTTTACTTTATCGTCTTCGATTTTCATTTTTTAGATTATCGTTAGAAAAAGAATTTAAAAAATTTGGTAAATAAAAATTAAAGCTACACGATTACACGAATGTTGTTGAATGGCTTGGAAGACGATGGATTATTTGATTTTTCGTCTCCGATTATTGTGTCAGAGAAAGACGATAAAAAAAAAACGGCTCTTCGTGTTCGGTGATACATTAATTTAATCAATAATTATTGCGAAAATTATTATGTATCTTCAATTCGGCAAGTAATAATCGCGTGGAATGTAATCGGGTTTCGGGCTGTTCGACTCGATCCCTAGTAGTTCGCCCATGAACGCTATGTAAGTTATCGCCAGACGAAGAGTCTCGATACGCGACAGTCTTTTTTCGTAAGCGAACGTTGGGACCTGAAATTAAAAAAAAAAATTGTCAATTGATAAGACGGAATAAAATGAATCTTTTAAATTTAACTTTAACTTTTAAATTTAACTTTACCTCTTCAAATTTACTGTAACTTGTAAATTTAACTTTATCCTTTAAATAAAAAAAATGTTTGAATAATTTAATAATTTCACGAGAAAATCTCGGTAATTACTTTTTTGCGAAGTTTGTCGAAAGCCTCGTTGAGATTGAACATTCTTCGTCTCTCGCGTATGTTCGCTGCTCGACGCTGCGACACCGAGGCCACTCTTCGTCGCGGTTTCTTCGACGACGACGTTGGCTGACTTGGCAATCGACCGTTCGGTGTGTATCGACTGCGAACATTTTTTTTTCATTAATAATTTTTTTTTACTATTGCAAAATTGAGATGCAGAAGGTTGAATTGAGGAACGCCGGAGCAGAACTGGAAAGGCGTAAAAAGGAAGGAGAGCCGAACTTGACAATAAAACACAAGAATGGAGTTCCAAGACACCGCAGTATTGTCATAGAGGATCATCATTCGAGGATATAAAAATATTATCATTTTATCATAGAGGAAACTTGTTTTTGGAGAACATTTTTTTGTGTTCGGTACTCGTGCGTAAAACGTTTTTTGAACTCGTGTCATTGAAACACTCGCCTTCGGCTCGCGCTGCAAATTCGCACTCGTCGGAAGAAGTTTTTTCGCGCTCGTATCGAAATGTACCATTTCGTAGCCTTCGTACGCTAAAGTTTTTCACGCGAGCAAGCTATGTGAAAAACTCGTTTCCGACACTTAAAAAAAAAAATAAGCTTCCGACACTTCTAAAATAATAAGGTAGCCTATAGAGAGCGGCAGCAAAACATAAAAGAGGAAACGCACACGGGATATTCTTAATATTGTGTTCAATTGAATGATAACAATCGTACCTCTGGTGAAGCAAAGCACAGGGCTGCCGGTACAGTCCGTGATCGTTGACGTGAGGATGACTTTGCGGTGGTGCTTGGTACAAAACCGAACTGTCCCACATGGGGTAACTGCCGAGCTCGCTTCCGACGTACTGCGACATTTTCGAAGGAATCGCCTGTTAAAAAAATAATGATAAACATTAACAATCACCCCGATATTTTTATAATCTCCACTCATCGTTTTGTATCATTTTCCCTTCCCCGGTGAAAATATTTGTCTGACAATTTGTCTGAAAAACTGTAAATGGACCGTTTCAGTGATTTCGTAAGTTTTCCGAAATTTTTCTCCGATTTTCTCTGCTACATGGCAAATATCTGAGACATATCAGAGAAATTCAGAGTATCATTTGAAAAATGCTGAATAGCTCCGATTTTTCTGATAACGGACGTTGAGAGACGATACGAGTTGTTCTAAGATTTACTCATTCTGTTACTCGCACGAACATCAGACTTATTCAATGGAAATGCAATTTACTTTCTGATATCTCTGATTTTCTCGGATAACGTGTGTTTTGAGAATTTCAGACATTTTACGAGTTTTCTCTGAGATCTAATCGTTCTTTTAACCGGATGAACGATATACTTTTTCAGAGAAAATACCATTCAGATATATTTTCAGAAATATTCGGAGAAATATTTTCACCAGGGTTATCATTTTGTACAATTTCCCCTTATAATGTTTTACAATTTTTTTCTCATCAAACTTTACTTCAACCGTTGCGCGACAGAGATGAATTTGCAATAAAAAAAAACCCAATGTTCCCCAATAAGTGTCGCACTTTCACTTCACAAAAATCGTTCCTCGTCACTTTTCCACGAAATGTAAAAAAATGAAAGTTTCATCGCTGAGACGGGCTGACGAGTAACCGAGATGAATTATTCGCCACTTTAATCGAATTTTAGTGTTTAATGCTCTTAAAAATATTTATTTTTCCAGGAAAATCGTCAACTACCTTCCGATAAATCTTGTTATCGAATGAATCTCCGGACAGGATTCCGAAGAATCTCGGAATCCCTGGAAAATTCGGGCTGTGATTTGTACCGAGGCCACGCCTTCCGGGTAAATCGCGCGACGCCGGGAGAATTGATCGAGGATCATGCGCGATTCGAGGCTCTCGGTTCACGTGTGGAGGCGGAGCGTTTCCATTGGCTGAAGTGCATTCGATACGACGCCCTCGCACCCTCGGCATTGGATGCGCTTATCCGGCGGGCGGCGCTCCTTCAGTTTCCGTAGGGTTGAGTGGGGGTTGATGGACACTTGGGGTAAAATGGGGTAAACCTTTGTATATCTGTTGCAATAACTTTTACACACGATTCGAGAGACTGAAAATTAAAAAATTCGAAGATTGCTGCTGCTGATAGAAATTTCGAACAATCGGACGTAGAACGGCTGATATCTTGAAAAGCTTTTTTTAATAAAGATCGATGATAAGAAATCGTGAAATTTTTTTATTTTTTTGGTTTTGAAAGTTTTATGAATTTTTTTTATTTTTTTTTGTCGTTGCAGAGTGGAGTGGAAGTTGATGGACACTTTGAGTAAAATGGGGTAAATCTTTGTGTCTGATACAATAACTTTTATACACGATTTGAGAGCCTGAAAATTCGAAAATTCGAAGATTGCTGCTGGGAGACGAAATTTCGAATAAGCAAACGTAGAACGGCTGATACAGTGAAGAGCCTTCCTTTTAATAAAGGTCAACGATAAGAAAACATCGTGAAAATTTCGAATTTTTTAATGTTGAAATTAAATTTTTTATTTTTTATGATTTACATACATTTTTGTATTTTCAACTATACATTTTTATTCGATGATATTCAATAGTGGGCGAGAACTCCGATAATTGGATTATTTTTCGATACGATGAGCATTGTTGTCGAGCGACTCGTCGGTCGCGTGCGACAAAATGTAGCTCAATTCCAATACGACAGTGACTGAACATATTGCGACACGCGACCTGCACACTCTAAAAATCCTTTCGCCGTTCGAACTGAAATAAAATCCGTATCAATTTACCATATTAAAATTATATCTTCATATTTTTTTTTTATTTTCTATAAATACAGGCAATATTACAGTAATACACAGCGGCGTATGTAGACCATTAAGTTAGACGACAGTACACCATTCCAAGGCAACAAAAATTATAAACCAACGATCTGCTAGTACTGTTAAATACCTTTCCATTTTTTTCTCGCACTTCGATTTCGACGAAATTTAATAATAATAAGAATTGATATTTATTGACGGATCACTGCTTTTACAGTTTTATCAAAATTGAACATTTCAATATATATATGACTTGGTTTTGTTATTAGACGTTCCCTTCTGGCTTCGGAACAAATACAAAACTACATAATAATGCTAGTTACAAATTAACAAGTTAGGTAAGTAAATTGTTTTTGATGAAATTAGTTACAGAGTAGATCAAAATATACACAGAAAATATATAGAAGAACTAACTACTCGTACTTTATAATAATAATAATAATAATAATTGAACAAATAAATAAATAAATAACTGTGTGCGTGGATGTAACATTGCACATGGAAACAGTCGAGTATACACGTGCGTAACGTATTGTTACCGTGTAAGTGTTGCCAAAGCGTGACGAATGCCCCGACGCCCAGAAAATTAATTAAACGCATATTAGTTAACTCACTCGTCGCCCCTTTTCACTTTACGGCGATTCTGCTATCTGGCTGCGATGCTCCCTCTCTGTTATGGAAGCCCGTATGCTTCCGAGCAGTCGGAGAGGCGCGGACGAGGGACGAACGAAAGGGGCTCGAGTCACCGCAATCTCTCGCAATTTCGCCGAGTCGAATCGCGCCACGCTGTATTTGCCCGGCAAGTGTCAGCGGAGGGGGTGCATTAAATTATCAATATATACGATACGTATAATCGGCGTGCATCTCCTCTGCCTCACGTGCAATTTTCGTCGACTTTTTCGACACTGTTTTTTTTTTTTATTTTATCGTTTTTCAAGCTTGCATGTACTGCGGCAAATTCCGAATTTGACGGTATGAAAATATTATTATTATGAAATGAGAGAAACATTTTTTTTTTGAGTTTGCAGAGAATAGAATACTGCAATTACTTCCGTTTTAAATGATTATAATTTACTGCGAAGGCGCTTTAGTTGAAGTGCAATTTTTGTCGTCTTTTTCGAAATTGATCTTTTTTTTATTTTTATTTTTTTAAGGTTGCATACATTGCATGATATTCCTCGTTTGACAGTGTAACCATATTATTATCATGATATGAGAGAATTTTTTCAAACTTTTTATAGAAAATAAAGTCTAGTCGATGTTTTATTTTCATGTTTTTAAGGTCGCATGTGTATTGCAGCAAATTCCTAACTTGACAGTACAAAAATATTATTATGATGATGTAAGAAAAATCTACTTTTTTTTGCAAAGATTGTGGAAAATAGAACATTGCACGTACTTCCGCCTTAAATTATTACAATTCACTGCGAGGGTACTTAATTTAAAGGAATGAAGAATCGAGGCAGATTTTCGGGTAGCTCTCCGTTCACCCTGTACGCAGTTGTATGTAATATCTATGTGTAATCTGGTACATAGTTATATATACGGAGTGTATGTATATATAGTTATATTCGGTATAGACCTAAATGCAAGCTGACGCCACGGATCAATGCTCGAACCGTCGGCACTCGTACGAAATCTCCCAGCTCACAGATTCACCAAGAAAATTCAACAAACTCGCGGAATATCCACACTAAATAATTTTTTTTTCTCAACTGTTTTCCTTCATAAGAATGATTCGTTCATTTTTCTGAAAACATATGAATGTTGTCCGATTTTCAAAGATCACAAGGAATTCTGAAAAAATTCATACGTATTCAGAAAAATAAACGAATCATTTTTATGGGAAAAAAAGTTAGCTTGCCGGGTAATTTGCTGAACAATTATTTTTATCGTTAATTTGGCAATAACATTTTGGAATTATTATTACGTAAAAACAGTATTTGCAGCGCCTCCCATACGGTTGATATTTTTCAGATTTTTATCCCATCGCGAAATGTTTGAATTTTTCTCTGAAACTCACGTTTCGCGGAACTGTACCGCTCTGACTACCTTAAGGCCATGTGAAAGATGTACCACGTGACATATGAGTGCGAGAGAGATGGATGCATTTTTCGAATCGATGCCATTTAAAATCGGTTGACGTTTCGGATAAAACGGAAATATCATCGGACGCGGTATTAAATTGCGCATCCGCTAATGCTTTTCTTTTTCCCGAAAAGTCTACGATCTCCGAATCGCATTCATTACAGATTTTGGTTACCGACCGAGTCGTTTCACATGTCCTCAAGGGAATATAGGGAGAAATTCTTTTGAAAAAACCTTATTCATTGCTGTATAACACTTGTGATTATTAGTTCCAAAAGTAGAAAAGTCATTGTGTGACGTATTCCCTTAACATATCAAATATACACGACTTATCTGTCCCGATACGATCAGATCACTGTCGTACCGTTCTCATTATCATGCGCACAGTGATCGTCCCTATAATGCCCAAATCCTAACTTCGCCCAGATCAAATCCGTCGACAGGTTTTCCCCGAATGCGGAGACCAATGGGGGGGGGGGGGGGGGGGGGGGAAGAGGGATTGCAATATTTCGCTCAAGGCTTTTCTCTCTCTCCCTCTCTCTCTCTTTCCATAATCGGACAATTTTCACAAAGCGGCCCAGAACAACTAACAAGGCGTGACCCCGTTGCGGACACTTTTCGAAGGGTGACGCCCGGCCCCGATTTATTCCATTGGGATGCACCGAAACGACGAAGAATGAACATGATCCAAATACTGGCGCACGTGCGACTCGTACACCCCCCTTCGATCTGCTATTTATCCCCGGTTATGTCATCTTCATCCCTATTAGCGACGAGTGTTGGACGAATTCTATATTTCGTCGAAAATTCGACCCTGCGTTTGCGCTCTTTTTTTTCGTCCATTATATTCGGTTTTTCTTAATTTTGCTTTTTCTTTTTTTTGTTACCGAATTAATTTTGACGAAGGGTCGACCTTTTTTCGTCATTTTACCCTTCGATCGATGTTAATAACGCACAGCTTGCAACTTTCGGGAGATTTTTTTTCGAACACCTTCGCCTTTGAAGAAACTAGCGCAAGTAACGTGAATTTAAAAAAATGGATTTATATGTTTTTTAATGGCTTTCTCATATTTTGTCTGCCCGTCCGTCTGACGGATCGAAATTTCATATACAATGCAATTTTTATATTAAAATTAATTTATTACAAATTAATTAATCCATACGTTTTGATAATTTTTTTTTAACGCATCACCCCTATTAGCGGCGAGTGTTGGAAGATACATACATTTTGAATTAATAGCAATTTTGTCAACATTTTAAATAAAAAGCGATTTTTTTGTTGAATTTTGAATTAATTTATCCATCATTTCTGTTAATTTCTTTTGAATGTTCTTGAACGGTAAATGTCAAGGCATTGTCTTGTGAAGTCGACAAGAACCGTACGCATGGAAAAATATGATCGGATGAAAGGCGAGTGACACGTGCAGGGGTGCGAGCAGTAGGCTAACTGAGTGTAACTCGCCAGAGAGCAAGTGGGTTATACAGAGCCAAAAACTATTAGGAATTCCGTGATGCACAATAACAGATCAAGAGTGTGTCACCGAGGCGGATCCCCTTTGCTCTTTTGCCGTCGTTTACACGGTCTGTATATTTAGATCCGCGCGCCCCCTCCGTATCTCGTCAGACGCGCGAACGAGAGGAGCGCGCTGGCATTAACTTCTATCCGCGTCTAACGCGAATCGGATGAGTGCGGCGACCACACGGCCCTTCGCGGAGAGATATATAAATTTTAATTACATGTTGCACATTTCTTCATCAGAAAAAAAATTGCATTTGTTTACAGCAAAGTAACATTTGTTTACAACTTTTTTTAATACTTCAAAATTGGGTGCAAATGAAATCCATGAAGGGAATGCTGGACCCGTTTTTAATTCCTTACTCACAGTAGAACCTCGTTTATTCGACGTGATATGTAGAGAGCGTACGTCGGATAAGTAAACACGGATAACACGGATAACTCAATTCAAGCTTGTACTACTATTGTGTATTTAAAAAAAAAAAACGACTTCGTATAAACATCAACTTTATTAGTTACTGCAGTTATTTTTTTAATATAGTTATAAATTAGTTAATCAACATTAACTTAATATAAACATAAACCATTGACTGTATAATCGAAACTGTTGTATTTGCGGCTCGCAATATACAGAAGCAAACTTGTACAAGTTTAAGCACGTATGCAATTCCAGAATATTTTATGTCCTACAAAATGCATGCTGTTGAAATTTTGAGCGGCCATATTGGTTTCAGGCGATAATCTGTAATATTCGATTTTCTTCATTTCTTTTACGTTTTCAAGTGAAATTCAAGTGCACGCCGAAGCGTTTATGGCCAGTATCATAGTCCTATACAATTTGAACCATATCGTAGCACATAAATTATGTAAAGACGATTCTACGAAATCGCCTCGTTCCGTCGGTAAAACAGGAAGGTCCAGCAGCCCCTTAAAGGTTCAAAATTCATCACTGGAGGTAATGTTTATGTGCTCCCAAGTAGCAAAAAGACATCTAGTACGAAAAAGTCATCCGAATGGGTTACATAAGTCCGCCCGAATGATAACTATAATCTATCCTAATCTATGTCTAAAAGTTAACTTTTGGACATAGGATAGCTCATAGTTAACTTTCGGACGGACTTATGTAACGCATTCGGATAACTTTTTCGTACCAGATGTATTTTTGCTGCTTCGGCTCCAATGGTAAAAAAAAAACGCGGTAAATTCAAATTCACTTCGACAAAACAGTTATCCGGGCGGCCGCGCGATACAGAACGGCGCTGCGACACAGGCTCGACATAATCCGTATTCCCGAATCGAATTACCATTCGGTTCGATACCTCGACTCTTTGGGCGCACTCACGCAAGATGTCGGAAAATTGACAAGTCTACTGTCAACGAATTCAAAAAATTTTCACGTGCGCCGGTATTTTCGGTCGTATACATCTTCTCGACAACCAACGAAATACCTCTCGGTCAATTCGTTCACGGGTATAAAAATTTAGTTTCAAAATAAAAATAAGCAAAAACAAACAAAAAAGAAGTTACCGACATTGAGGTTAGTACACCGTGCAATCGTTACTACGCTTAATCGTTTCCACCAGTATCGATTCACCAGCGCGTTACATGTTCCCTATATCTCTATCGTGCGGCATTCCGTGCCGCTAAATACATTGCGGTATCTGCTATATTTACGCTCGTTCGTCGTCTACGGTCGGCGGATACTTTGGTGACTAAACATTATACAAATTTGTTCGGATATCTCTTTGAGCGAACGTTCGTGTTTGTCTCACACACTGCGGCACGTAACCGACTCGGCACTGCAAGCTTAACCGCTCGAATCGTGCATTATATTGTTTTTTTTTTTGCGTGAATAACGTTGTTTTGAAGGAAAATTCAGACGAACGACTATCGTGGATTTCGAACGTTATTCGTACCAGAATTTTGAGCTGTTGCAAAGATTCTTAGCTCGATCCGGTGGTAAAACTATTAACATTTATGCTGCCAGCAGAGATCCATTTGATTATTATTATTATTATTATTTATATTTTCGTGTAATACACTCGTCGAAGCCTTTTTACAATAATCACAAATTACCGAATGTATTTAATAATTATTACAGAAAGGAAGTCTAACACTTATAAAATATGCATCTCGTTGACTGAATTACATTTTTTTTTTAAATAAAATCTTTTAAATTTTGTGTAAACATATACAATCTCATGTATCCATATATAAATTTCGTGCGAACATATGCAGGTCCAACCTGTTCTTGAATTCATAGATCCATAGATTCAAGGGTGAAACTGGGCAGCTATAGAAAAAAAAAAAACTACATCAGCGCGTGAAAATTTATTTCTGGAAAGGATATCAAGGAGGACCTTGAAAATTATGTTTAAGATAATCATACTGTATTATCGAAAATATTGATAATAAAAATTGGGTATTTCAGGCAAAGGTGGCGAAGGCGCAGAGTCGTCGAATTTATTCTTCACGAAACGGCACAGCTTTTTCTTCCTCAATGAGAGCTGCTCTGACATGTCTTACACTGAACTGGAACATGGCTATCAGGTAAAAGTTTTTTTTCATTCTTTTTTTTTTCAAACATTGTTCAAAATGTTCAATTCGCCTACAAATGTAAATTTTTCTGTGAAGACCAGTGAAATTTTCTATACCGTCCTGCCGTCAAGTCTCCTGTCGTTCTATTCTCTTCGTGGATAGACTTTGATACATGTTAAACGTAGTTGATAATTGATTATCATTGTTTTTTTTTTTATTTTTTTTTAATTATAAATTTTGATATATAAATTTTATAATATAAATATAATACGATATTTTTTTATATATACAAATTAATAAGAAATTTTATTAATCTAATACAATATTTTCAGGATCTTCGGAGCACGAGCCGACCGATATTCTACGTAGGTGACATAAGCGCAGGACAGCCGAGCCTCGTTGATCCGGGGTCTTCTTCGCTCTACCGTTCATCCAAAAGAGTAAGTCCGAACGAAAAAAAACTTCAGTCTGCTATTATTATCTGATTTATTTTATTTTGTTTCAACGCATCGATCTCACCAAAAACCGTGACATCCATAGAGTTACATTTACGAAGCTAGGACCGAAGAATCTTCGGCAAAGCGTATCGACGATTATTACGGTCGGCAATCACTTTCGATCGCAAACGATGCGAATTCCCAATTGTAGGGAACTGTTTTACCCTCGGACGATTTTCGGTCCTCCTAAAAAAAAAAAGTCGTGTTTTAGGTGAAAATCCTCGCCACGCCGAAGTGAGGAATGGACATTTTTTTTTTAAATCCAAGTCCATTGCACTATTTCTCCAGGCAATATTTTTTTTTTCTACCCTAGCGAGTGTCCGTCACTCGACGGTCTGCGGCCAAGTTTAGTATGGCGCAACGTCAGAGGGACACGTATCAAGGACGTTGCCACATCCGTCTAAATTTATCTTCTGTAAATTTACCGCTGTACACCGTACAGCGAAAAAACGTTGCGCGCCGTGCGCGGCTTCTGACAAGACAGACTTTCTCGATCCGTAACGCGTCCGCGTTCCTTCCCTAAACCATCGTCTTATTGTGTTTTCACTTCTTTATTTATAACTTTCGACGTCTCCCGCGACCGGTGCATCGAACCGGGTCTTCTTCGCGTAACGAATCAGTCGTTTCATAATTTTTAAAAAATTCGCAATGTCTTCTTCTTTTCGTCTCTTTATTTATTTATTTCTCTTTCGCGCTCACGAAATTCATTGAGTGACGAGAAACAAAAAAAAGAAAAAGTGAGTTTCGGTCGAAAACGTTTTTCGAGATGAAAACTGACGAGACTCTGTGAGACGATTTCGCCCTCGATTCGCTGGCATGGCTCGGAGCTGGTGGAAATACTGGCGAATTGTTGTTTTCGTCTGGAATTGGTTCTTCAAGATATCGATGTTTTTTCGGAGCAAAGAGGACGAGGCGGTCGAACGGAAAAGTTCCATGTACGTTAAAAAAAAAAAGAAAAAAAAATCTAGAAATTAGACATGAGCATTTTAACAGATATTTCTGTGCCAGGTTTTTTTTAAACGGTTTTTTTTTTTTGAGAAAAAAAAATCGGTGTTTATTAATTTTAGCGAAAGGATCGAAAGGACGCTGACACCGGCCGCGAGTCAAGTGTCGCGAAGCTCGTCGATGTCCGGGAGTTCGACGAGCGTTCCGAATTTCTGTATCACAGAGTGCGACGACGAAGCCGAGCCTTACTGGCACATTATGGTGAATACGCACGGAGTAAACCCCAGAGTGTTTTTTGTTTTTTTCCAATCAAAAGTCCGACCTCGGTCATGGAATTTCAATATTGTATGTCTCCTCCCTTATCAACATATTCGCGTATAACGATACGAGAAGAAAAAAAAATCACTGTGTTGCGAGTACTTAAAAAAGGAATTTTACCCAGATTCGTAACATTTTTTTGGTTAAACTTTCGGGATTCAAATTTGATGTTTTTGACCTGAGTGGATCCCCTTAAAATCGACTTTGTTAACGACCAAGGCGAGGCGACAGTCCTCCGTCGGTAAAATAGAAACTCGTTCCCGACTTCTCGACGAATTTATTTTGAAGAGCTGATCATTCTTGTGCTATATCGAGGAGGACGAAAGCTTGCTCGGCGTATTTCAAACACAGATCTAGAAAAATCGACTACAAAAAATATTGTCGATAAATAAATGACATATAATTATTTCAAGTTTTCTTTCGTTCGATGGTGTTTCTTTGTGCATTGAAAATTATCGCGGCCTCGCCGAGAGGGCAAATCGTAGGTCGCGGATTCCTGTTTTACCGACGGGCTTTTGTCGCGACTAATGCGAGCTTTTCGTCAACGCTTGAGAAATTGTGTGCGCTAACATTGCAAATGTTTTATTTCGTGTTTTGTGCGTCCCGTAATTTTCGAATTGTCACCTTTTTTTGGTCTGAAAATACCCTTCCGGGATTTAATTCGATGAGTTTTTACTTCCTGCCATCAGCTTTATTCGAGTTGTCTCTTCTGCTTATATCAGAATAGATATATTTTTCTTAATTCCATTGGATACTTAAGAAATGTTGTGAAGTTTCGGGAATAGGAGCAAATATTACGTCTCACCATTTTAACATCATACCGGAAGTAATATATTTCCGTCAAACGTCACTTCCGTTCAAAAAGTTAGATTTCCAAACCGGAAGTGACATATTTCTGATATGACTTCACTTCCGGCCGAACAATAAAATTTTCAAACCGGAAGTGACGTATTCCTGGAATGACGTCATATCCGATCCGAAAATTCGAATTTCCAACCGGAAATGACCTTTTTCCGATATGACGTCACTTTCGCTCGAGAAATGAGATTATTAATCGGGAAGTGACGTATTTCCGGTGTGGCGTTACTTCCGGTCGAAAAATGATATTTTCAAAACCAGAAGTGACGTATTTCCGGTGTGACGTAAGTGCCCACGAATGTCTTTGAGCGTCTACGACTGTCTATTTGAGGAGAGTGGCTGTGAGAGTGCCTAGTGGTCTTGTACTTTATTATTAAGTGGAATGTGATAATAGATTACCACTTCTCGACCGCCTAATCCCACTTCTTAGCTACTGTATGGCGTCACCCCAACACACCACCAGTATCACTATTGGTACTATTCGTGACGAAAAAAAAAAAAAAAAAAAGATTCATCTTACGCTGATAAGGCTTCACGTGGACACCACACATGTTAGCTTTTCGCCCCTTCTAACAGCGATGACACTGTTCTAGCCGCTCCGAAAATATTTATTCCTCAGTATGCACTGCTCTTATGCAGTGTACGCGTATCTATCAGTAGAAAATACTGACGCGATTCTTATCTTCGAAAAGTGAACTTTTCGAAGAAGTGTAAAATATATATACATATATATATATATATTTTTTACAATACAAAGTTGGGGACACGATTTATACAGTGAGCGATAAATCTTACCGGTCACAGAATTAAATCTCGAAACTGGATTTAGGCTCAAACCACAAACAAACAAAAAATAGCGGCAGTATGTGCATGAAAAATTGATTGATTAAACCAACGCAAAAAAAAACGATCGACTCAGGCACATTTGCTACCACAAAGAAGGAATATAAAAAAAATTTAGAAATCATTTTCTTTTTTATCTCGACGAGAAATTGGCTTCACGGAATAATAATTTTGCGATAGTGCCAATGTGCGGGACGCTCGTGGGCCTTCGCTAATCGAGGGAACGCGCGGATGATAAGCAAAATGTGGAACTTTGGTCTTTGCGTTATTGTGGTTACGATATGACAGTAGTGTGCGTAAAACAATGGAACTAAGCCAGCGATGGATTATCGCGTGATCGAGGAGTTCGCCGTCGATTCCGTTAGTGAATACTGAATAAACAATGATTAACGACGAGTGCGACGACATGGACGACGAGGGGTACTGCATGAATTTTGAGGAGATACTTGAGTGCGGATGTCTCAGTCCGTATCGGGCGTCATTGCTAATGGTACGTCATTCGAGTTGAGCTCAAATTTTAACAAGATATTACCGAGATTCGACAACTGCGAATCAAGGACGAACAATATAAGACGCCTGGGTGGGGGCAAGTTGGACCACTTATCAAGATTCGTATCGAATACCAAATCTCCATTAAAATATTCGTGTCACTCATGTAATAGGAATAGGAGTAGAAAAAGTAAAATCTCGATTTTCACTTTTTTGTCTTTTTTTTTACATATTGTTTGGCGGGTCATAAATAAATGAGTCCTTTTGACCCCGGGCGGATTTCTCAGTCCGTATCGGGCGTCATTGCTCATGGTACGTCATTCGAGTTGAGCTCAAATTTTAACAAGATATTACCGAGATTCGACAACTGCGAATCAAGGACGAACAATATAAGACGGTTGGGTGGGGGCAAGTTGGACCACTTATCAAGATTCGTATCGAATATCAAATCTCCATTGAAATATTCGTATCAAATAGGAGTAAAATTAGTATAATCTCGATTCACACCATTTTCTTATTTATTTATTTTTTACAAAATTTTGGTCGGACGTAAATAAATCAGTCCATTTTACCCCGTTCTTTCCTATTGCATAAAGGGTATTGATAAAAAAAGGCCTTTGTACTGAGATAATCAGATAACTCCGCCAATTTATCTCTGAATAGAGACACTAATTCTGTGCCAGTCTATCTCGCAATAGACTCACTCCAAATGCCACGTTGGCTCTGCAAATTGTAACTATTGAGAGATTCTTCACTGTACTGATGATTTCCTTGGCCAGGTTTTTAAAATTGTTATTTAAAAAAAAAATCTTTTTATAATTTTAATTTTGGTTTTTTTGAATTTTTTTTTTAAATTTAAATTTCAATTTTTTTTAGCTTTCATTTTTTAAATTTTTATATATTTTCACTAAAGCTACCAATGCGGATCGCACGGTATGCTCGACTAGTCGGTACTTTTGGGGCCTTTGAAGTTCAATTTCACTGACACGATGCACATTAAATTCTCTTGCTCGGCTTATACACATCGCCCTTCATGGAAAATTCGTAGTCTCCGGCTCCGACCCATTTTGCCAAGTCATTTTTTTTATTTTTTTTTCCTATCCTTCAGCTTTAGCCAAAAGTATCGAATTCCTGAACGACAAACGAAAAAAAAGTCACCAAAAAGTTTTCCTCAACGGGCGCAGACGATTGCCAAAACTTCCGTGCGACCTCGGCCTCGATACGCTTTGCCTTGCAAACTAGTGCATTTAAACGGACTACGCGCCAGTCGACAAAGAAATGAAGTGCAGTATGAACGAAAAAAAAATTTAACCACCTTATCGGCCGATCCTTATAATATAATAACTATGTAAATAATACATCAATATATCGATGACCTAATTCCATAAGGGTATAGCATCGCCTATTCGCCCTTTTGACATTAAGGATGCATCACAAATACATTCCCGGCCAAAAGTTTAATTCGATAAAAATTTCAGTACTTGCAAAAAATCTGAACAAAAATCAGCCTTATTAACTTCACTTTCAGACGCCCCTATAGGGGCAAAAATGTATAGAGAAATACGTTTCCCTGACGGTGAAGGGTTTAATTATGTCAAGACCTTTGATTTTGCACAATAATAATGTAAAAAAGTTATTAACGAATGATAGAAAAAAATAACTGTTTGAAATAAAATTCGGAAAACATTTTCTGATATATTCAAACTTATTTCGTTAGGGAAATTTCATCGACGTACAAAACTCTGCAAATCCGACGGTAAATATGACATTCGACAACAGCAAGCGCGATAAATTAATTTTAACTTCATCGGGGAAATTATCGGCGTAGCTTCGATGAAACTAGATCGCGAACGCAGTCGCGTGGAACAGCTGATTCTCAATACTGTCATAGTTATCATCCGAGCCACCCACAGACCACTCCCACACTCGTTGTTGTTTCACGACAATGTAACGAGACCGCAAACACAATGCTGTTGCTATTTCCATAAACGACAAGACTATTAAAAAAATACGCACTATTTTTTCCGAACATTTTAATTAACTTAATCTATTTACATTTATTTATTTTATTTTATTCGATGAAGCTATTAAAAAATATGCACGATTTTTCTTAAAATTTTAATTCACTTCTTTTATTTACATTTATTTATTTTATACTTTATTCGGTGAAGCTTCGATAAAATTAGATCGCGAACGCGGTTCTGTTCAACAGCTGATATTCAACACTTATAGTTATCATCCGAGCCACGCACAGGCCACTCCCGTACTCGTCGCTATATCCCGGTAATGTCACGAGACCGCAAACACCATGCAATTGCTATTTCCGTAAACGACAAGAATATCATAAAATAAACAAAATTTTTCTTAAAAATTTTATTATTGAACGAATTTCGTAGCCAAGACTCCAAATCCTATATATAGGCAATTTTTTTAAAATGAATTTAAGTATTGATTGTATTGTTAATTTTTCGACGCAATTCCAATACCAAATAGTGCACGATCGGTATTGGAATTGCGTCGCAAAATTATTGGAAAGAGACCATTTTTTAAACTAATTAATTTATCAATTATACTGTTAATTTTGCAACGCAATTCCAATACCAACCAGTGCACGATTGATATTGGGGTTGGGTCGAAAAATTACTGGGACGAGAGCACTTCTAAAAATAATTTAATTATCAATTACACCGTTAATTTTTCGACGCAATTCCAATACCAAACGGTGCACGATTGATATTGGAATTGCGTCGAAAAATTGCTGGGGTGGGATTTTTTGTTTGTTTGTACGCCCGGATTTAATTATCGGTATGAAAGGGTTAAAAATACCAACGCTTCCTGATAATGATCCATTGTAGATATACACGAAAGTTGTTCGGAAGGCGGGGCTATCTAGAGGCAACGTGTCGAGTACGATGACAATGACGAGGAGTATCCACGATGCGAGTGATTTCTAGTTTATCGAAGTAAAGTGCGCCGCGGCGCTTGCGTTCAACATTAAACACACTTCGCCGTTCGCTTCGATACGAGCCGGTCCAAACGAGAATAATCTTCGACGAACTGCGGTAGTCGCTGCCGCAGCCTCGACGCGACCTGAGCTCGTTACACTAACAAACGTCGTACGACGTACACAAAGAGTTTTCACCGCGTCTCGTGCTTCCACAGCGAAATATTTGCTGCGATTATACATTTTGACGAATTTAAAGATTTCTTTTCCGTGTCCCCGAATTTGCGAAATTTCGATGGATTGATATTTAAAAAAAAAGTACAATTTTTCTAATTCTTTTTTTTAAATATGATTTTTTTTTTTTTTTTTATACATGAGTTTTTAATTTATTTTTTTAATACAATTTGATTATTCATCTGAAGGATTTGCAATAGTTCGTAGCTATAGCGGGAGTTAAAATTCGGAATAGTAAGAAGTGAAGTGATTTTATTTTTTTCGAGATTTCACTGCAGTTATTTCACGATTTTAGCGATGAGGAATCGTTCGAGAGTTTTGAGCACATGAACAAACTGTTTCGTGCCGCGCTCCATGAAAATTCAACGGTTTTCCCGCCACCGCAGCGAATCGCTTTGACTCTCGGCTGACGTGATCTTTATTCATTGTCGTTTCCACTTCGGACTCAGCTAGCGGCCGTTTAGACTCCGCGTTTGCCGCGCACAATCGTTGTATCGCTCGGTAATGTTTCCAGAATATTAAATACGAAACCACGTAAAGGTTTCACTTGATAAAAATCGCCATGTTACCACATTGTCTTTTTTATCACAATTTATAAATATAAAATATCTCACATCGAAACGCAAATAAAATAAAAATAAAAAATAAACGATTTCATAATGTGCAAAATGAACATGGAAACTCGAGTGCACAAAAGATTATCGTAAATATTCTGTAATTTAGGAAAATCTTCGCCACGATCGTTTAATTTTCAAGTCATCGAGTTTCTGGTCTTGCTTCATTTCGCCGGAAAGACGAAACATAGAAAAATAATTTACAGTTCAAAAATAATAATAGTAACAGTTGACTTCCGGTCCACTTCGTTGATGCAAATTTTCAGTGTTCCAAAAATGTTGATCGTCGTTCAATCCGTTATATAAGGGGTGTAATAATCCCGAAGCTATAGCGGGAATATCGTAAATGTTCTCAGCGATTTTCCCTAATTCACAGTTTAGTGACCTTGAACGAGAAGACACAAAACAATAATAATAACAACCATAACAATCCGAGAGTCCGTCACGATTTTCCCCGAAGTCGATGGAACGCTCGGTTTCCGCGCGCATGCGCGGGCGTTCACCGCGCACGCGCTGACCGGTGACTGGCCTCGTGGATAAACAGCTCGCTGGGGGAATCCCCGCGCGAAATTGCACGTTACTGTTCGGGAGCTTTCGTTGTGATAAAACGCTGTAGCTACGATATTCTAATTTAAGCGACCGGAAATCTCTTGCGCGGTAAACCGAGTGCCGATAAACCATCGAAAGCGGCACCGGAAGTCCGAGTTTCTCGCCGCAAGTTGAAATTGATGGCCGTTAAGGACAAAGCTCAGATTTTCACCCTCGAAGTGACTCAACGGAGTGGCAAAAGAATTTGAACAAATTTTGGATCAAGAACTACCGTCGCGATCTCGCGACATGAGGAGGGGGACGTTGGTCCGGCTGAGACACTGTAATGGCCTTGGAGTGGAGTTGGTGGAAAGATTGGTGGCGTTTGAGGAAGTGGCGTCATCGAAATCATGGTTCGAGTCCGGCGAATATCGAGGACATTTCTGATATCGGGGATCTCGACGAGTGCTGCTGCGACGAGTGCTATGTAAGATCATTAATAGACATCGAGAGTTTCGAGAAAAAGGTACCCCGAAAATTCCCGAAACTTAAGGGGCTGCTGGTTTGCCTTCCTGTTTTGCCTTGAATTTCGAATTAATCGTTGAAACTCTTTTTTGTTTGTTTGTAATTTTAGATAATTTGGGTCGAATCGCACACAGCCTTTGTTCTTATCTCGTCATTAAATAAGCTTTTTCATACGTAAATGGAACTACCGTTAAAAAAACCTGTTTTATCCTTGGAGGGTAATCATTATTTCAAATATCGAATCAGTCGCTGAAACTCGCCCACAGTGTTTGTTTTTATCCCGGCATGAAGGGCGAGTCCTAAAAAATAGATGCTGTTGAAATTTTTCGCGGCCATATTGGTTTCCGCGACAATCGGTAATATTCGATTTTCTTCATTTCTTGGACGTTTTCAACCGGAATTAAAGTGCACACCGAAGCGTTTATGGCCAGTATTACGGTTCTATGAAATTGTAAGCATATCATAGCACATTGATGATGTAAAGTCGATTCTACGAAATCGCCTCGTTCGGTCGGTAAAACAGGCAAATAAGGAGTTAAACACGGGTGTAGCACACCCTTACGAAAAAAGTGTCGGTAAAACAGTGACCTGTTGTACGAAAATCGTATTATTTACAGTTCCAAGATATTTCTATCGAAAAAATAACTGTCTTGCCCTAAGACTGGATAAACACAACCCTTTGGCGAATTGTACTTCCAATTCGATGCACAAGAAAATAACATTTTAACAGGCTAAGCGAAATTTTAGGTAATCGTACGTTTCGCTGATAATCGACGATTCCTCTCAGTCCCGTTATATTTTTTTCACGATATCTTCGTCAAATCGGCATTCCGAACTGTGTCCCCAATTACATAGAGATTAAAATAAAAATGTTTGATCGATTATCAAATACGAGGTCCGATTAGTAAATCGCAGGTCGAGGAAAATCCCACGTGACGGAATATCGTTCATATCGTCGTCCAGTTATATCTCGACGACGAAGAGCTCGGCTCTTATAATATATATAATAATAAACATTGTTATTATTATTATTATTATTATTATTATCATTATTATTATTATTATTATTATTATTATTATCATTATTATTATTATTATTATTATTATTATTAATTAGATGTAATAATTTACATTTTCGTGACATCGGTCTGTCGCTGCGCGTTAATGGGATAAAAATGTCCAAAGCGGTCGTTTACACGTTCCTCCCAAGGTTGCATTGTAGAATTGGTAATTCACTTCTCGCGACGCAATTCTATCCCACACAATTGATGCTCCAACTCGAGTGACATATACGTCCCGGAATGACGCGTTGCCCGTCATACAAGAGACTCGTCATAAATCGTTTCGTCTTCATAAATTTGTGCAACGGAACGCAACGAAATTCAGGGAGCGAGCGCTTATAGTGATTTCCTCAAAACTAAATCTCTCGGCCGTCCGCACACGATATCTCGAGAGACGTTGTAGATATCGTCATGAGATTTTCAACTGAAGATAAAGGAGATTACATTTTACAAACGGAGCCTGATAATCCATGTAAAAATCATACATTTTATTACACCAACAAATAAAACGAATTTGTCATTTTTTTCATTATTTTTTCACGCCAATGTCTCCATTTTTTTTTAGATATTGCCACAAAACTTTAACTGAACTTTAACTCTTAATCCATGTAAAATATTAAAAAATTTAATAGCAATAAATAACATGAATTTTTTTCATTTTTTATTAATTTTTCACGCCGTGGTCTGATTTTTTTTAAATTCATTTTTCATTTCAATTCATTTTTTTTTTAAATGAATCATTTTTTTTAACGTTCCATTTACAGGGCAGGCCATTGGGAAAAATAGTTCAATGGTCGGAATGAATAACTGAGACCTTGTTAGCTTAAAAATTATAGTTATTAGAGTGCGGTCCGTTCGGGAACGCTGCTAACTTATCGTTCAATGCTGGCAACGCAAAACGACGAGTCGTGTGACGTTAATTTGGGCGTGAGCTTTTCAAGATCAAAGTTGTTGGTACCGAAGCTAAGTGCGAATAGCCTTCTAGACGCTGAGAAACAGACACTCTCAGCGACAGGCTAATTACGCCGGAAGTTCCGCTCTTAGCTTATTCGCGGAGTCAACATTAACTATACGTCGCTGTCGAATTTATATATCTATATATATGACCCTAGATAATTCGTCGTAAAATTTGATCCAGACCCAAGTGCACCCAGTCGTGTAAAACAACGTCATATTAGCTAGCAAAAGAGTGCTAAAGTCGCTTAATTGTAAAATTGTCTCGTTTATTCCTCGGAATTCCAAGAACGTCAATCTACGAGCAATGATTTTGATAGATGAGACGATCCCACTTCATTTATTAGCAGTTCCCATTAACACTCCCATTTTTAATACAAAATAATACATATTTCAACAAGAATATTATTGATATCATATTTTTTTAGAATTTGACTATAAAGTGATTTTATTTTTGTGTACAACAATTTTATGTTATAGATTTAATTAATTTGTCCGTCTATTTTTTTGTCGTCAAAGCGAACTGACCAGCGGTGCCCGGTTAATTTTTAAACGTCTCGCTCATTCCTCGGAATTCCGAGAACGTCAATCATTCAATCTACGAGCAACGATTTTGATACAGTCGACGATCCCACTTCATTAATCATCAGTTTCCATTGGCACGCTTGATGCCTGATTTTAAAGACTCAAGACATTTTTAATTCAACAGAAATATTATTTATATAATACTTTCTTGTTTAGAATTTGACGATAATGTAATGTTTTTTGTGTACAACTTTTTTAGTGTTATATAATTAATTAATTTTATTCGTAATTTTTTTTTGTCGTCAGGGCGAACTGTCGGACGGGTGCGACAACGAGGATGGGTGCATGGGAGGGAGCGACCTCGAGGGTGAGGGAAAGCAGGTCCTGGTGGGAGTATGCGCGATGGCCAAGAAATCGCAAAGCAAACCCATGAAGGAAATACTTACCAGGCTCGAAGAATTCGAGTACATAAAGATACTCGTTTTTCCCGAGGAAGTTATCCTCAAGGTAATTAATCGAAAGTCAAACTGTAAATCGGTCCACAAAACCGTGCCGACGCTCGATTGCCAGAAATAGTGTAACATTGACCGAGTAAAATTCTCAGTGTACTATAATCTATTCACTGTCCCACAAAAATTGCATTATTTTTCCAGTAATAATTTTACTGGAAAAAAATTATTTAGTAAATCCACATAGCACGGAAATATCTTTTAAATATTGAAAATATTTTACCAATATTAAACAATATTTGTGAAACGTGTCAAAAATATTTTTTTGGAATATTGAAAATATTTTACCAATGTTAAAAAATGTTTGTGAAATGTTTTAAAAACATTTAGGAGATATTTTTTTGCCCGCTCTCAAATGTTGTATTAAAATGTTTCCGAAATGTTTTCGAAACATTTGAGCGAAATGTCAAAGATTGCATCACGAGTCCAATTCGCATATGTTTCAGAAATATTTCGTTACATTTGAAGGATCGAAAATATTTCTAAAATTATTTCAAAATATTAATAATGGTAAGAATCGAAAGTAAAATGCAACAGAATTATTATTATTATTATTTTTTAGGAACCGGTCGAAGATTGGCCTATCGTCGATTGCCTGATAAGTTTTCACAGCAAGGGCTTTCCCCTCGACAAGGCAATTCACTATGCGAATCTCCGAAATCCATTCATCATCAACAATCTTCCAATGCAGTACGACATTCAGGTGAGATACGAAAAAATTGCGGCCGAACGATAAAAGTTTCGACACACTGATCGATAAATTATTCTATATCAAACCGATCCTTGCGCTTTTGAATCATAAATATATAGTGTTATGTATTTATGAACAAATATATAATGTTGGTGATTGCAAAAAAAAATTGCCTGAATTTGTTTTTCGAGAAAATCGTCAATTCTAAAATTTTTGTTCTTTCCCGTAAAAAAAAAAAAAAACAGGACAGGCGAAGAGTTTACGCAATATTGGACAGCGAGGGCATCGAAATACCGCGCTACGCCGTACTCGACCGAGACTCGGCGGATCCCAAACGTAAGTTTGTTTTACCGCTTTACGAAAAAATCTTTAAAAAAAAAAACGAAACAGTCGCTTTAATTCTACTACTCGAAGCTGCAAATCGTTCGTGTGTCCTCTTAAATTTAAATAAAGTACCGCTCCAAATTTTATTTTAAAAAAATCCTTCCGCATTATTTTTAGAAGCATTGTCGTATTTTCATTAAATCGCATTATGACGAGAAACAGACTCAGTCGGTGACGAATTCGTGAACTTATTTTCTCCGAGTCTGTTGACCTTTCAACGAAAACGAATCAAGTAGTCGGTGACTAACTTGTTTTTTCTCGATACATCAATGTTCTCGGAATGAATACTTGCATGAATTTGGTTCAATGTCCTGCGATGGTAAAACAGTGACGGAAAAAAATACCACGATCATAGCCGTCCTTCCGACAATATTTATCAAACGCAAGTACAGTAAAAAAACAGTTACGAAACATGGTTTACTTCATTTTTTAAATTTAAGGGCTTACGCAACAGTAAATGGATAAAAGCGCATGCATAATATGTTGTTTTTTTCTCGGTAAATATACGCTTTATGATTTAATTTTTTTAGGGTAGAAGGAGGATATATTGAATAACATTGAGGCATTTTTTCATTCAATTTCCTTCCAACCTAAAAAAATTGAAGCGATAAAGCGTATATTTACAAAAAAAAATCACGAAATATGCATGCGCTTTTTACCCATTTAGACTGTAGCGTAAGCCCTTAACGAGAATTATCCCAGCAATTTTTTAAAATCATTTACCGTCGAGCTTTTATTTTTTTGCCCCCGCATAGAATCGCATTCGCGCCTGACAATCCTCCGATCCAACTGCCTATAGAGCCTTAATTAATCGCTTAACTTCTGTGTTGAATGTTCAATTTTTGACATGCGAAGAACTAAGAATCTATTTCAGATCACGAGCTCGTCGAGTCCGAGGATCACGTGGAAGTTAACGGTGTGACGTTCAATAAACCGTTCGTCGAGAAGCCCGTCTCAGCGGAGGATCACAATATATACATCTACTATCCTACCTCGGCGGGTGGTGGTAGTCAGAGACTATTTCGAAAGGTACGAAAGAGGCATTCCATTGTTTTTTTTTACAGTTCAGGAGATTACGGGATACTCAGTGGAAAATCATGGGCAACCGATGACCTCCTTGAGATCATTCCGATGACCGGAGTAAGCGAACTATTATTCAACAACGGAAAAAGAATATATCAAAAAGTAAAAATGCAGAATGACCCTTTGCATTTAATTAAGATCGATTTTAGAACTCTCAGACGAATCGCAGATGATAATTCCAAGTGTAATACACAACGTAAAGTTATTTTTATTTCACGTTCAATGTAAAGTTATTTTTATTTCACGTTCAATGTAAAGTTATTTTTATTTCACGTTCAATGTAAAGTTATTTTTATTTCACGTTCAATGTAAAGTTATTTTTATTTCACGTTCAACGTGAAGTTATCTTGATTTCACGTTTAACGTGAATTTGTTTTAATTTCAAGTTCAACGTAAAGTTATTTTTATTTCACGTTCAACGTGAAATGATTTTCATTTCAAGTTCAACGTGAAGTTATTTTTATTTCACGTAATATAATTAATAATTGTTTGTTTTTTCAATAACTACGTGATTATCAAAGTGCGAATAATTTTCTATAATTTCTGGATTTTTAATTTGATTATCGAATGGTTCGTAAAATTGGGACGAACAATTTGCGTAAAATGAAGATTACTATACCGAATGATCGTTACGGATTGCTGTAAAATTTGTATTCGTTAAAATTTTGTGCCTAATTCAGATAGGAAGCCGGAGTAGCGTTTATTCGCCCGAGTCGAGAGTACGAAAAACCGGATCATACATTTACGAAGATTTCATGCCGACCGACGGTACGGACGTTAAGGTTTACACCGTCGGACCGGATTACGCACACGCCGAGGCGCGGAAGAGTCCGGCCCTCGATGGGAAAGTCGAGCGCGACTCCGAGGGCAAGGAAATTCGTTATCCTGTCATACTCAGCAACGCCGAAAAGCTTATTAGTCGAAAAGTTTGCTTGGCGTTCAAGCAAACCGTTTGCGGATTTGATCTTCTGAGGTAAGGAAAAAAAAATGGCAGAACCCTGCATACACCGTGATACACCTATATGAAAACAACATTTTTACGAATGTAAGCCTTCGACCGCGAACAAAAAAAATTAGAATAATAAATTTATCATTATTATTGTTATTAATTTTTAATTGGTGGATAGATAAAATTAAGTTTGTAGGTCGAATAATTCGTCGAAAGTTGTTAAGTGGATTTTGGCAAGTTTCGAATAATTTCATTGATAGAAGTTAAAAAATTTGCCAAAACAATATTTTGTTTTTTAAATGAGAAAAATAACTTCAATTGATCAACAGATAAATTTAAGTACGCCGATCGAATTGTTCATCGAAAGAAAACAAAATTATTAAGTCGCAAAATGCATTCATTCTAAAAAATTGTTACGCAAATTTTGGCAACTTTGGAATAATTTCGTTGATGCGCAGTTTGATATTTCCGTTGCACGCGATCGAATCCATCGACCAGTCTCGTTCAGCTGCATGCGGACGAGACGGGCTGCAACGCCCGCGTTTATCAGTGTTATTCTAGAATAAACGTATCGAGTTGCTTGGCAGCCGCAACAGTTACTCGCGCACTGCTTTCAAGGTTCGTTAGAAGTCGCTTCGAGAATTCAATACCGCAGTCGATCGGAGGCTGCGGTTCGGGGTCGAGCATTTTTTTCGGCCGTTTCATACCTCGGCGTTCCGTGAAATATAATCCGCGATAAAAAAAACAAACATAAAGAGATATTACAATTCGTGCGTACTCCATTGTATTCTTGAGATGCGTAAAAATTTTCAAAATATTTCGACTAATATATTTAAGAATTTTGTAACAGTTAAAACCAAAATTTTCGTTAGTTTTGATTTTTTTTTCTAAGTATCAAGGAAATTTTTAACAATTTAATCACCACATTAATTATTAATTAATTATTTTTCCAGAGCGAACGGCAAATCCTTTGTTTGCGACGTGAATGGATTCAGTTTCGTTAAAAATTCGAACAAGTACTATGACGACTGTGCAAAGATATTGGGTAACATGATCCTTCGCGAACTCGCGCCAACTTTACACATTCCTTGGAGCGTGCCCTTTCAACTGGACGATCCGCCGATCGTGCCGACTACCTTCGGTAAAATGTAAGAAAACAACGAAGACGAAAAAAAAACAAAGAAACAAAAATCTATTGTTATCCAGAGTGAACGATGAGAGTCACTCGTGAATATTTTTACCTTTAAATCCTGAAGCATGAAAGCACGCCGATGTATTATTAATAAAATTACAGCAAAATGTTTATTTTTTCATAAAAAAAAAATTACACACACGTATACTTTTCTCGTTTAATCCCACCTCGAAAAAAAACGATCCTTGTTTTACTGAACTTTATTTATTATATCTGTTTCGTTTAGAAATTGCTCATCAATTAGTTGTCATTTTTTCCTTGCCGTTGATTATAAATGATTTTTTTTTTTTGAAAAAAAAAATCATTTTTTCGTGCTTAATAACTGATTGCAAAATTTTGGCGATTCCTCAGGATGGAGCTTCGTTGCGTCGTTGCCGTTATCCGGCACGGTGACAGAACTCCCAAGCAGAAGATGAAGGTAGAAGTTCGTCATCCGAAGTAAGTTGACCAATGAGTAATAAATAAATAAATAAATAACCCGACCTCGATCGATTTTCAATTTCATCTTTTTATTCCCTATTTTTCGAAAAAATAAATAAAAATGAAAAGTTCTACCTAACGTCTCGATTATTGTGTCAAGGTTTTTCGAGATATTCGCCAAGTACGACGGCTACAAGCACGGGCACGTTAAACTCAAGAGGCCGAAGCAGTTGCAAGAAATTTTGGACACGGCGAGAAGTTTGCTGACGGAAATTCAGCACAGAGCCGCCGGTCCGGAGCTCGAGGAGAAACAAGGAAAATTGGAGCAGCTGAAAAGCGTTTTGGAAATGTGAGTTTTTTTTTGTTGCTATACTTGTTTTTTACAAGGATTATTATTTTCTCGAGTTTTCTTTTTTGTTAATTGGTACCGACCGATGTGCGACGTTGAAACGATTATTTATGCATAATTAATGTGTTATCCTTATGTTTAGTCTTATTTTATTATTTTAATTTTAATTTATTATTATTTTTATTTCAGGTACGGACACTTTTCGGGAATAAATCGTAAAGTACAGATGAAGTATCAGCCTCGCGGTCGACCCAGAGGGAGTTCCTCCGATGATGGTAACACTCACAGTATGCCTCGTTTTTTTTATCATTACATTATTGTATTAACAAAGTCCATCAATTACTCTGGAATTAATCTTTCGACGTTATAAATTATTATATCGTTCACGACACGAACAATTTTCGTTTGCAACGTCATTGCCCGAATATCGTCATGACGCGAATTTTTTGTAGAGGTAGGTAAAAGTTTTACTTTCGTGTGGCCTTGAGAGCTTAAAAAAATTGGCAAAATGGCGACCATAAAAAAAAGTCGACTTTTACCAATTTCTTAACACTGAATCATTTATAAAAAGTATTTTTGATTGTTATTTAAAAAATACGAGACCGTCACGGACTAATCTGTTGATGTTGAATTTTCATTAAATTCAATCAACTCAATTTTGAGATATCAGGGACACCGATCCTAAAAATCAAGTTTCGAGAAAAACTCCGCCACTTCCCACATAACGGTCCCAAAGTTTCGTAATTCGTTGAATTTCAACAGAATTTTTTTAAAGAATATCCTTGACACTATAAACTATTAGAAACAAAATATTCGGCATTTTACTGTGGCGTAAACTGCACATTTTTTTATTTTTACAATTTTTGAAACGCTACATTAATTTTCCAATTCGCGACTGAAAATTCCGTGACGAATATCACAGTTATAAAAATTTACTTGTCCGTTGTTTTTTTTTTTTTTTAATTTGTTTGTTTCAGATCGTTTGGGTGAACCGTCGCTAGTTTTGATACTAAAATGGGGCGGTGAATTGACACCGGCTGGCCGGATACAAGCCGAGGAATTGGGTCGCATATTCCGCTGCATGTATCCCGGTGGTCAAGGTAGACACCTTAGTGGTTCGTATCATATGCTCTTATGCTTGTTTTTTTCTTTTGCTATCACTTATATTAATATCGTCCGTCATTTATAATCGTCATTAATTACAATTTATTTTTTTAACCTGGTACTAATTTGTTTTATTTTTTTTTTTTCCATTGCATCTTCTCCACTTGATACCGCAATTTTTCTGTAACACCTTAATGCATTAATGTTGTCGAGTGGAAACAAAAAATTGCAACGAGATAAAAATTGAATCGATTTATTATCCCGTGGCGATGGAAAAACTGGTCGAATTAACTGTAAATACAATTTTTTTTTTACAAACAGTCATGATTACCTTCGTTTTAGATTTTTTTTCGCATCACCTTTCATGCTCACTTATTGTCTCAAATGGAACGAATTAAAAAAGAAAAAAAAATACGCGCCGACAGATTTCACAACACTAACAAAGTATTAATCAAATTAGGTAGAAACAGCCCACAGACACACGCACACGTGAAGTATAAAAAAAAGATCCGATTTTCGCACATAATAGTACAGCAAAAAAAAAAAAAAAGAGTGGAAAAAAAGAACGATAACTCACAAATACTGTTTTTTCCAATATTATTTTCAGAGGATGACTCAGAGATGTTACCAAGCCACGGTAACTTGATAATATTCTGAATCCAAAGCTTGTTCGGTAGCTGTTCTATATTTTCTTTATTTATTTCTTATCAGTAGTTCTTAATCGTGTTCGATCGATGTACGTATTCGTTCGAGGACATCGATCGTTATCTGTTATTTAACGGTTCTTCGAGTTTAGAGAGAATTACGCTTCGACACGAAAGTTGACCGGATAATCATTTCGTAAATTGCTGTTTTATCGTGCGGCTCTTTTTACTGCCGATTTACTGCCGATACGTCCCAAAAAATGATTTTTTTTTCACCGTTTCCAATTTCGTTGGTCGGACCGTACTGAAAAAATGTATTACAAAAAACCTCAAAAGAGAAAAAAAATTACCCTAAAAGAATTCGCATCGAAATATATGCGAAATCCGAAAATATACCTTAAGTACTTGGAGTATTTGAAAATAATCTTTAAATGCGGTTGTACGATGATTTCTATTTCCGCGATTTTTATTTTTTAATTTATTTACTTAACGTTGTTGTAGTTAAATGAAGGCTTTTTCTGTGGCATGGTTTCACTTTAGCCTGTAGAGGGCTTGAAAGTTTAGATATCCTTAGAGATTAACCCCGCCCTGGTCTTTGCCCTTTAGATAGACGTAGATATTTATTAACGTCGATGTTACTTATAACAAGGAAATAAAAAAAAAAAAATTATCTGGCAATTTTTGTCATTCATTTGGTCGCAGGTAAAATAAAAGACTTTACCGGCACGAAACTAAATCTCAAAGAATCGTGAAACTTCTCCAGTGTTCAAAGTTCAATATCAGCTCCAAAAATAATTGCTGAAATTTGGCAATTAACTTTTCAATAAATTTCGTCGTAATAAAAAAGGCCGGAAAATAAAATCCCATAGATCGAAGATGTACGAGACTTTGTGAATAAGAATAAGAAAATAAAATTGATTATATTTTTTACGGAAATTATTGAAACTAATACGCAGGTGAATACGCTGGGGCTCAGGGTCTTGGTCTGCTGAGGCTGCACTCGACGTTTCGGCACGATTTGAAGATCTACGCTAGCGACGAGGGCAGAGTTCAAATGACCGCGGCGGCGTTCGCGAAAGGTCTTTTGGCACTCGAGGGCGAGCTCACGCCGATTCTTGTCCAAATGGTGAAGAGCGCGAACACTAATGGTCTGCTGGACAACGACTGCGATAGCAGCAAATATCAAAATATGTGAGTAAAAATTGTACGTGACAATGTTATCATCGGACAGTATGATATTGTACAGTTATAATACTATAATATTACTAGCGGTTATGTTGGCTCGCGGGCTCACATGGTTCGCATGGGCCACAACGTGTGGAAATCCAATCCATATGAAATGGAATTTTGGAAATTCTGACTCCATTGTATATGCTATAAAAACCAAATTAAAAAAAATGTTGTACATGGAACGGAATTTCGGAACTTCGAAATTCATTATATATGCTATAAAAATCGAATTAAAAAAAAATATTGCATACGGAACGTAATTTCGGAACTTCGAAATTCATTCGATATGCTGTAAAAACCGAAATTCCGAAATGATACCATAAAATTTCGAAAAAGCGTCTCTTCGCACTCGTATCAAAATGTACTATTTTCGCATCGCTTGTGAGAAAAATAGTACGCATCCATATAAACGCAATATGGTATTTTTTTCTCGCACTAGTGCGAGAAAGGGCCTTTGTATCACTCGGTGGGAAAATCACGGTTTTGCGCACGCTTCGCCAAAATCCCCATTTTCACACCTCGTGCAATAAAATTTTGTACGATGCTCGTGCGAAAAACGTTTTCTGAACTCGTGTGATTGCAACAGTCAACAGTGACAAAAATTGTTATCCTTTTTTTCAGGGTAAAAACACGTCTGCACGAGCTCCTGCAGCAAGATCGGGAATTCACACGAGAGGATCGCGAACAAATAAATCCGGGAAACGCCCTCAGTATAAATGACGCATTGGACTTTGTTAAGAATCCCGTCAAATGTTGTCAACATGTTCAGGCGCTCATACAGAAACTCATGGATATCGTCAGAATCAAAAAGGACGATCTTAAAACTAAAGGTAATTGGAAAGCTTTGTGTTCTATAAAAAAAGGTAAAAAAAGGTTTAACATAAAGAAAAGTACAAAAAGGGTTAAAAAAGGTTTAAAAAAAAGGTAAAAAAAGGTTTAAAAAAGGTTAAAAAAAAGGTGCAAGTTAACGGGAACGTTCCCTTTTAATTCTCAGACGCAATTCTCTATCACGGCGAGACGTGGGAGCTCATGGGACGAAGATGGGGCAAAATCGAGAAGGATTTTTGCACGAAGAACAAACGCTTCGATATATCGAAGATCCCGGATATTTACGACTGCATAAAGTACGATCTTCAGCATAACAATCACACTTTGCAGTTCGATCACGCTGAAGAATTGTACATTTACGCTAAATATCTCGCCGACATAGTAATACCACAGGTGAACCATGCTTTTTCAATTTTTTTCAAACAATGTCAATGTCAACAATTCTTGTTATTATCTTATTTTATTTGTCGCTTATTCCATTTCAGGAGTATGGACTGACGGTGCAAGAAAAATTAACGATCGGCCAAGGAATTTGCACGCCTCTGTTGAAGAAAATTCGGGCGGATCTTCAGAGAAACATCGAAGAGTCCGGAGAGGAAACTGTGAATCGTTTGAATCCTCGGTAAAATTACGAAAATTCTACGAAGAACGATATTTCAAAAAATTCACGTTGCATCCTCATTCATTACAATTTTGCACAAAGCTTTCTCTATGAGAAAAATCTCGACTTTCGATTTTTTTTTACTAAAACAACTTCCTCTACGAGGAAGAAAAAAAAATCAAGAGATTCGAGGGTGAGATTTAAAAAAAAAACGGCTTTGGCAACAAATGTATATAACTTTTCTTACTGCGCAGGTATTCCCATGGCGTTTCGAGTCCCGGAAGGCACGTACGTACTCGTTTGTACTTCACAAGCGAGAGTCACGTTCACTCGTTGCTAACTGTATTGCGATACGGGGGTTTGCTTGATGTGAGTATCGTGCCAAAAATACGCAAACTGAGTAAAAAAATTAAAAAACAAAAACAAAAACAAAAACAAAAAACCACGAAACATTTTTGTTTTCTTTGTTAGGTCGTTAAGGACGAACAGTGGAGACGAGCGATGGAATACGTGAGCATGGTATCCGAGCTGAATTACATGTCTCAGATAGTCGTCATGCTCTACGAGGATCCGACGAAGGATCCCAGCAGCGAGGAACGCTTTCACGTCGAGTTGCACTTTAGTCCTGGCGTTAACTGTTGCGTGCAGAAAAATTTACCACCTGGACCGGGCTTCCGACCTCACTCTCGCAACGAGTCCAGTCACAATCTCGTGAGTTTTTGTAGGGGAGAGCGCAGCAAAATTAGGACAGTGGGGCAAAACGGAGCAGAAAATGTCGACGTATCGATGGTGCAAAATGTGGAATCCAAAAATTATTCGAGTATCGGGTCTTGCCCCAATGTTCCGTTTTGACCCACTATCAGTTGAAACGCGACTATTATTATATTTTAAGTATTTGGGGCATTGCTGCAGAAGGGATTTCGGCCATAAGCCTATTGTCCACCCATTAACCTCTTCATCCCCCGAGACCCGACTGAAGAAAAAAACTTTTTGTTTCGTTAAAAAAAATAATAATTTATTGCTTCAGGAAACCACGTCGCAGTGCAGTACACGAATCGAGGAAGAGGACACCGAGCTCGGTGTCCTCGACGACGACGCGATAAGTCCTCAACAGCAATCCGTAAGTCTGCCAGACCGAAAACTTCAGTCAGTCACTTTAGATTAGAACAATGGTTTCGATTGTTTATTACAAGACTTTATAACTTACTTTTAGACTTTTAGATTTTCAGATTATTTATAACAAGATTTTAGATTATTTTCAACAAAACTTTAGATTATTCATAACAAAGTGAAAACACGGGACTAAACCTGTAATTTTGCGAATTTTACACAAACTTGACGGTAAAATATCTTCAACGTGTTTACACTGTACACATATGCGAAAAAAATTCGATTTTTAAAATATTCAAAAACTCCCCGTGCCCCAAAAAAGAATATTTGAAGTTTTATCTCAGCGAATTTCCCGTTGAGTGATTTCTTTAAAACGATGGTTGAAAAAAAAAATTTCTAAATTTTTTTCAATACTTCGAACCTGCCCGGCTCCCTCAAGAAACATTTGAAGTTTAGTCTCTGCCAATGTCCCTATGAGTGATTTTATTTAAAACGTCTCTGAATAAAAATGATCATTTTAAGGATTCTTCGCCGCCGTTGATCGAGACGGAGGAAGCGGCGGATTCGACCCTCGACAGCCCGACGACCAGCCGTGCCATCGACATGATGGATCTCGATCCGAACATGATGGACGAGCCGTACGACAGCGGATTTCTTCAAGGTTCCGCTCCAATTCCCATCAGGTAAAATCGACGGCGGAATTTTTATTTTTTCGTCAATATCAATAATGATTTTAATTAATCGATCAATTGTCTCCTCCGCAGCGCAAGAACAGTCGCGGGTCACGAGGCCGCAAGACTCGGCAGTCAATTAGCCGCGAGTCAGCGACAGCGACGTGAGAGAGAGGCGAGCAGCATCTGCGAGCCACGCGCCCGCAGTTACGATCACCAGAGACAGGATAAACCCGACAAAAGTGAGTATCACTGACAACCTAAAAAAAAAAAATTGGAACGAGAACTTGGTCCCGTTTTTTTAGAAAAGTCTCAAAGAGTTTACGGTAAACATCATTGGGTTTAATTTATCATAAAAAAAAAAACCGCGTACTATCGACAGCGGTTACGAATTTCATTTTCAAGTGTTCGTCAAAAGCACGTTGGTTTTTCCTTTAATTTCTGGGAATGGTTGTTGTGCATGTCGCCATTAATAGATTGTTGTCACTATAAAAAAAAAAAAAATTATTCATTGCCGTGGGATACAAAAGTTAATTCCTCTCGGTTTGATGGTTTTGTTTTTTTTTGTGTCGTTCGTTTTCGGGGACTAGCGTGCGAGGAAGTCGAGCAAGAGAATTTAGACTCGAAGATCGTCTCCCCGGTTTACTTCACAGCGACGAAAATTTTCATTCCGCATATCATTAGCGATGAGGATGGTGCGTAGGGTTTTATTTAACAAAACAAACAAACGACTAGTGTATCATGCTACAAGGGAGGGAAGTGCGCGATTTTCGCCGAGCGTGAAGTTTGCTGCTTTTTTCCGAATTCGGTAACATGGCCAGATTTCTTTCGTCGAAAAATAGTCATGTTCACCAATGAACGATAATACCATATTACACTGTTAAAAAAAATTGCAAATTTCATGTTCCGGACTGGAAGGTTTTATGCAAAAACTTGTACAGTAAATTTAATGTATATTATTGTAGTGAAAAATTGATATACTTTTACAGTAAAATTTAAAGTAATTTATTGGAATTAGTATTTTTAAAGAACATTTTAACTAAAATATTAAAAGTAAAGTGTTTCTAATGTTTTTAATATACTGTAAATCAATTTTTCATCACAAATGTACATGAAATTTATCATGAGAGTTTGTGCATAAAAACTTGCAGTACGAGGACATTAAATTTCGATTTAATGGACTTATAAATAAATTTAGAATAATGTAACAGTACTGCGCATGCGCACAGGTTGATGACATCATTGGTCAATAATAGGCAATTTTCCGGCCGTGTTGCACGCAAGGAATGTGGTTGTTTTAGCGCAGTCGGGAAAAAATAGTACATTACGACACTAGTGCGATAAAACTTTTTCTGACGAGTGTGAGTTTTCACACGAGTTAACAGAATGTTTTTCGCACGAGTATCGTACAAAATTTTATTTCCCTCGGTGCTAAAATGGGGGTTTTACGCAAAGCGTGCGCAAAACTGTCCTTTTCGCACCGATTGAAATACAATTCATTTTTGTTTCCAAGCTCCGCATTTTTGTACAGTCTGAAGATTTTTTTGTATCCACCCGGATACATTTAATCGAGCTTACAATGCGCTAGATAATCGCTGACTAAATGTAGATCGTTAATCGGCGAAGACAAGAAAAACGCCGTTTCAACCGTAAAACCCTAGATTTTTGTATCGGAAGTTCAACTCGAGTAGATCAAAGGTATTGCAGCCACGAGCGTTAGGCAATTCGGATTTTATTATCCACGGATATACAATTATTGTTATTTTTTTTGTATTTTTTTTTCTTCCTTCTGGCGCAATGTGTCCTTGTGTGTTTCTTTGTAGCTGCAGACAAGCTGCAGTATCAGAGCCTGGACGCAGTCAACAAAGAAGGTACGTCAGCGCGCGTACTTCACCGTCGTTCGGAGAAACCGCGCGCACAGAGGCGGCGTTATTGCGTGACGAACGGTCTGTGATCGACTGTATCGCACAGACACCAAGATTCAGCCTTTAAGACGCTTGTATTATTTAACGTTTTTATTTTCTCGACGCATCAGCGCGTTCTGTTCTAAAATTGATGTTTCCTTTTTTTTTTATCATGATTTTTCAATTTTTGCTTTTCGCGTTGCCGAGCATTCAAAAAAATCTTCCATCGAAATATCCACCCCGAGTATAGTTTAAGACAAAACAAAAATTAGCTTCTTTTTCCACTTCTATTTAAATTTTTGTTCTCAATCTTCGCTTTTTGCGTTGTCGAGCATTCAAAAAATCTTTCATCGGAAATCGACGCCGAGTATAGTTGACAAAAAAATCTTGACTATAGATGAAAAAAAATAATTGTTTCTCCATTTCGTTTTTTTAATTCCGCTTCTAACGACCGACAAATAATTTTCTCTGTACACTATTACCGTCGATAATCGTTGCGAAAATAGCGCTAACGTTTTACTGCACTAATTATGAAGAATTATGTAACAGAACGAACCGACGTAAGTTCGGGTACGGCGTGACAGTGCGTTTGAAATAACTCTTTGGTCAGCGATAGTTGTGCGAGTGGAGGCCAACTAACTCGTGAAAGGCGACTGGGTGGACCACAAAAAAAAATATTATAATTATCACCCGACCGAGCCACGAGCTTGGTTGAATCTTGTGATCCACTCAGCCGCCGAAATTCTCCTTCCTCCCGTCGATCACAAAATCCTGAATCGAAACGTTCATTCTGCAATTATCTGCAGCTTTACCCGCTCACCCACACATACACACACACATATCCATATTGATGACAATAATGTGTTTTAATGAACTTAAGTAAAAAAAAAATGGTCGAAGATTAGAACAGAATTTTTTGCCGATTTCGAGCCGAGTTATCTTCTTTTATTTCTAAAAACGATAACTTGCAAATTTTGTTTAATGGAGTTCAATAAAATAAAAAAATGAACGAAGATTAGAACCAACATTTTTGTCGAGTTTCAGTCAGGTTTCTTCTTTTATTTGCAACAACGATAGTTTGCAATTTTTGTTTAATGCAATTAAAGTTTTAAAAAAATGGACGAAGATCAGAACCGAACTTTTATTTGCACAAATCATAGGAATGTGTAGTTTTTTCTCTACTTTCTCAGTCATCAAAGAGGCAACAATTCAATGTCAACCAAATTCACTTTTTTCATAATTTTTTGATCACATGTTTTTTCGTCGACCATACAAAAAGTCTGAATCTGCATTTTTTTTTTCATCTTAAGCTTTATCGCTGCACGTTCTAAGCTTTGCATGGCTAAGGTGCGTGAGTGTGTTTAATTCAATTTTATCGTTGTTGTGATAACGTGAAAGTCGAAGGGTATTCTAGGGTCACAGCGTTGCCAGTAAATTATCGCTTCGTCCCACTTCTACAAAGGTTTGCATTATCGTTTCGTTCTATCTATACCCACTCGCTCTTTCGTATTATCTGTTGTTTCGCGGGCTTGGCGAGAAATACGTTCAATTTTTTCGCATAAAAAATCAGAATCTACAAAAATAATTCCATAAAAAAATCATGGGTTAGTTTCTCTAAATAAGCACATTACGATACCAGTGCGAAAAAACGAGTTTGCAGCACGAGTCGAAGGCGAGTGCAATCGCACGAGTTAAGAAAAAGTTACCGCACGAGTATCGTACAAAATTTTATTTCACAAGGTCGAAAAATGGCGTTTTTGCGCACCCGTGCGTAAAACCGCAATTTTTCCACCTTGCGACATAAAAAAAATTTCTACATACAAAAATTCAATGAGAAAACAATGTTCAGAATCCGCGAATTTCCTGCCACAGGCCCGTTCTCTTCTTTGGTGACGGGTGCTTTTTTATGATTATATACATTTTCTTTCTTTCTCTTTCTTTCTTTCTTTTTATTTATTTTATTTTTTTAAATAAAATTCCCACTTCCTCTCACGAACCATCTGTAACTCCGTCGAAATTGACTAAACAACTGTCCCAAAAAAAAAATGACTCCGAAAAATTCACCATTGACTCAGACGACCAGGCTCAGCGTCGTCGTGAGCTCGACGAAATGTTTTACGAGCGAGTCGACAACCTCGTCGGAAGTCACTCGCTCCGTGCGATCTCCCACAGATATTCGCCGAGCTGCCTGGCTACCCCAGCCGGTCTGTCGGTCCACTCGAGCTCTCCGGATCTCTCCGTTTCGCTGTCGGAAGCGATCCAACCCTGCACGCGACTTCCGGTAGCTCCGAATCGCCGAACCGCGGACTTCTCTCCAACCGGCGAGAGAAAAATCGCTATGGCGGAGATCGCGCCATCGGCAAAACTTTCGTTGGGAGCCGTCCGGGAGTTCTGGGACTTCGGTGAGACGCAACTCCTGGAGGGAAGTCCAACCGACGAGCGACTGGACGCGCCGAAAAACTTCCGCTCGGTCGGTAAAGAAGTCGTTGGTTCAGGGAAAGAATCAGTAGAATCCAAGATGGCGGAGGATCGAAAAGGCGACTTGGAAAGGTTTTCATCAAGAAACGTCCCAGCGGTCTCGACAGAGTCCTCTCCAGAGGTCGTCTCAGCGATCGAGCGGAGCGAGCCCAGAGCAGCTCCAGACTCGAGGACGACCTCATCTTACGAGCCCAACAGCCTGACGAGGCGATCGAGAAAACTCCCGCAGGATCGAATGTCCAGCCCTGAGTGCGACTTGGAAACCTCTTCATCGAGAAAGGTCCCACCCGTCTCCGGAGTGGAGTTCGAGCTGCCGTCAAGAAATGTTCCAGCGGTCTCCAAAGTGAAGTCCGAGCTACCATCAAAAGAGTCCTCTCCACAGGTCGTCCTACTCATCGAGCAGAGCGAGCCCAGAGCAGCTCCAGACTCGAGGACGACCTCCTCTTACGAGCCCAACAGCCTGACCTTGCGATCGAGAAAGCTCCCGCAGGATCGAATGTCGAGCCCTGAGTGCGACTTGGAAACCTCTTCATCGAGAAAGGTCCCACCCGTCTTCGGAGTGGAGTTCGAGCTGCCGTCAAGAAATGTTCCAGCGGTCTCCAAAGTGGAGTCCGAGCTACCATCAAAAGAGTCCTCCCCACAGGTCGTCCCACTCATCGAGCGGAGCGAGCCCAGAGCAGCTCCATACTCGAGGAGGACCTCTTCTTACGAGCGCAACAGCCTAATGACGCGATCGCCCAGCTGCCTGGGAATCCCCGTCTCGCTGCCGCACTCCGTGAGCTCCCCGGAGCTCCCGGCTCCCGCCATAGTGACCATCCTCGAGAGTTCCGGTCCCCTGGTAACCCTGCACAACAAGTCATTGGCATCGACGAGCGTTGAGTCACCGCGTACCGTTTCGTTCGATCGTGCCGACGATAGAGTCGCATCGCCAGTTCGATGCTACTGCGCGCCGCCCCTCCTGGACTCCTGTAAACTGATGCCGCCACTGGCCCTGCGCACGAGCGAGTCGAAGCGTTACGGTCGCTCGAAATCGGCCCTAGCCCTGCCCACCGTTGACGACGCATGCGGTGAGTCTCCCCGTCGGCTCCAGGAAGTCGTCCGGTGTCCGCACGAAGCGCCCGATTTCCAACGATCCCCTTGCCAGCGTTGCCGAGTTCCCTCCGGAGCGACCGGTCATCCTCCTTACCCGAAGGCCGAGAGGTCGGTGAGCCTGAACCTCGAGTCGAACTCAGGGTCATCGACCCTCAATCCCGACGTTCGCGGGACGTGGCCGGTCGTCCCAGGAAGCCGGGACGAGTCGCCGATCCCCCCCGCGATCGAGGGATCTTCCTTTCCACCCAAAATCCGCAGATCGGTGTCGCAGACATGCCCGATCGCGAGTTTCCATCCCGACGGTTGCATCCGGAGAGCATCGTTGACGGTGCCCGGAAGCGAACGCCCCCAATCGGCCCTCGATCGTTCGCGATCCATGTCCCTGCGTTCGGATGGCGAGACCGGAAGACCATCCGCATACTCCACCAGCCTGCCCTCTCATCCGCACCCGCGTCATCGGGACGAGCCCACCTTCCCCGGGAGCAAAGCCTCCGAGATCGGGAACCGGGGGGACAAATGGGTGGAGTCTTCGAATCCGCAACCGCTTCGTCGTCGAAGCTCCCTCATCGCTCCCACTACCGGTGACGAAGAACTCCTTGGGCCGCAGGATCGCGACTTCGCCAGACGCTTCCGGTCCCTCTCGCCCTCCCCTCAAACCTGCCACTGCTACAACTGCAACGTTTCCACCCTCATCGAGCAGAGCCTCAATCTATCGCCAGCAGAAAGATCCAACTTACAAGCTTACTTGGACCGATCGGCTCTCGGTCGTTCGCGATCCATGTCCCTCCGCCCGGACCGCGACACCGGATACTCCACCAGCCTGTCCTCTCATCCGCATCATCGCGACGACCCCAACTTCCCCGGGAACGAGTCTGAGCTCGTCGATGGAGTCGAAGCTCAGCGTCGAAGCTCCCTCACCGTTCCCGCTAGCGATCTGGACCGCGGACTTCTGACCGGTGACGAAGAACTCCTTGGGGCGCAGGATCGCGTCTTCGCCAGACGCTTCCGGTCCCTCTCGCCGTCCCCTCAAACCTGCCTCTGCTACAACTGCAACGTTTCCACTCTCATCAAGCAGAGCGTCAATCTGCCGCCAGCCGAAAGATCCAACTTCCAAGCTTACTTCGACCGATCTCTGTCCCACAAATCCATCAACTGTTCCTGCTACAAACTGTCGGTGGCGAGCGCCGAGGCTTCCAGAAGGGTGTCGAGATCGGCTTCGCCCAATTCGAGGGATTCGCGAGAAGTCCTCGCAGGTCGAGCCTCCGGGCACTCCTTCGGCAGATCTCTGTCCTGTCTGGACGACTTGTATTGTCCTGAGAATGACAACCGTCGAAACTTGTCCGCTGGAATTTGCGTTCACCGAATCTGTGACGAAAACTCCTTCGTCGCTTCGCTGGTTTCACACCGGAAGTCAATGCGAAATTGTAAGTTCTTGGAGAGACGTCGATCGACCCCTCACAATCTTGGTTCGTCGTCGAGAAACTCTTGCAAGCTCCATGGTTCAGTTTCCTCGGGTCCTTCTTTGATTCGACTCAATTCCGGAACTGACCCGAGATCTGCAGGTCTTCTTTCGGTTGACCATCCAGCCGATCCAGGTGATAATACCGAGTCCGGTTACTTTGATCTCGAGAAATCGGTCGCTACCGGTACCATCTCAGGAGCGCCTGATTTTGGGGCCGTTGACCTTCAAGTCGGTCATTCGAATCCGCTGGACGAATCCGAGGCTTCCACGGTAGAAACTCCGGATTCCGAACGGAGGTCAATGCGAAATGGCAAATTCTTGGAACGAAGCCGATCGACCCCTCAAGACCTTGGTTCTTCCTCGAGGAACTCTTGCAAGCTTCAAGGTCATCTTTTCTCAGATCCTCCTTTGATTCGACTCGCTTCCGGAACTGACCCGGGGTCCGCAGGTCTTCTTTCGGCTGACCGTCCAGCCGATCCAGGTGATAATGTCGAGTCCGGTTACTTTGATCTCGAGAAATCGGGCGCTACCGGTGCCATGTCAGGAGCGCCCGACTTTGGGGTCGTTGACCTTCCAGTCAGTTATTCCGATCCGCTGGACGGATCCAAGCCTTCCACGGTAGAAACACCGGTCCCGTCGGATCACCACGAAGAGTCGACCACAATCATCCAAGCGGACGGTAAAACTCCCCAGGAATCCCGACACAGTAACGCTGAATCAAATCCGCCATTTTGGTACCCTGTCGTTTCTTCTCTTTCCGTTCATCGCAACCGCCCCGACGGCTCCTCCGGCAAGTGCCTAAAACAGATCCAACGGCCCGATCTAATTTCGATACGACGCGAAAAAATAAATTCTCTTCTTTCGCTGCCCAGACAGTGTTCCTGTCCCGAAATCTCAGCCGAATCGACGCAACCGCAACGAACTCCGCGCCGTTTCTTGTCCAGACAGTCCTCCCTGGAAACAAACGCCTCTTCGTCGACATTCAAGATAAAGAAGATTATTAAAATTGCCATTTCTTCAGAGACCGCGAACCATAGTTTGGCTGATAAAAAACCAGGAATAACGGAACAGCAACGAACTCCGCGACCATTCTTGTCCAGACAATCTTCACTGGACACAAACGCCTCTTCCTCGACGTCCGAGACAAAGATGACCAAAATTGCCATTCCTTCCGAGATCGCGAACTGTAGTTTGGCTGACAAAAAATCAGAAGCCGCGAGGACCAGAAAGTTGGGCCTGGCGTTGCTCAGGCAACTTTCTTGTCCAGAAATTCCCGCGGATTTGGCTTGCCACCTGCTCGGTCGTAGTTTCGACTCCGGGGAATCCCCGAGTCATAGCTTGGCTGACAAAAAATCAGAAACCACAAGGACCAGAAAGTTGGGCCTGGCTTTGCTCAGGCAACTTTCTTGTCCAGAAATTCCCGCGGATTCAGCTTGCCACCTGCTCGCCCGTTGTTTCCACTCCGGGGAATCCCCGACTTCGCTGCACTCCGAATCTTCACGCTATTGCCAATGCACCGGAAACATTGCCGAGAGCACGTTAGCCGCACGACCCGAAAATCCGACTTCCTGCTGCTCATGCGATTGCCTTTATTGCGGTAGAAGCGACGACGAAGTTTGCGAAAAACCTGTAATGACGCACTGCACACAGAGAACACGGAAACTCAACACAAAGTCGATCGTTTACCTCGACACGTCGAACACAACATTGAAATGTCAGAGATACAATACACCCGCAGTAACATTGTCATCATATTCATCATCATCATCCTCGCATCCCAGACTCCAAACGCAACGATCCTTCTCGTCCCCAGACACGCGACCTTCGATCATTCAACAACCTGACCCTACCTGCACAGCAAGGCGCCACCGTCACAGTATCTCCGGACAGATGAGTTATTTCAAGCTGTTGGGATACAACGTCAGCAAGAAATTGACCGGTTCGGCTAACAGCCTCTTCAGCACCGCTGTCATCAGCGGATCATCCAGCGCTCCGAATCTTAAGGACATGGTACCGCCTCACGCGTCGGCTGTTGCCGGTGAGTTTTAGTGTGTATATATATGTATATATTGATTTTTACTCTGTAGGTAACGGAAACTATAATGGATTTTTGTTTCTGTCTTTTTTTTTTTTTCATTTCATTGTTAACCTCTTTGGGCTGAATAGAAGTTATTATGGCCTACTTTTGTCGGTCCGGAGAACGCTGATAATTCGCTGATTTTCGGAGGCGTTTAACGACCTTGAGGAAAATTAAATTACGGTTTTGTTTGTTACCGACTGAGTATTTTTTTTCTGTGTCTATAAGGGAAACTGTAATAGATTTTATTAATTTTATTTCAATGTTAACCTTTCTTCTCCGATCGGAGAAGAGAGGTGGTTTAGCATCTCCTCAATGGCAATTCTCGTGCAATAATGAATAATACAAATCTTCAGTTGCAGGTACCTGTTTTACCGACAATAATAAATACTAATTTATTTTCTCAGCGATCGAAGGATTCGGTGGCGTTCCACCAATACGACCACTCGAGACTCTCCACAATGCGCTGTCGCTGAGGCAACTCGACTCTTTTCTCGACATGATGACCAGTGCGCCGCTGTTCCGAACGCCGGCCTCCTCGCCGCCGAAATTCCCATCGCCCGGTGGGAGCATCCACGGCGGTTCGGTCGTTCCGAATCTCAGCATCGGCGGTATCAACCGCGAGTACCACTCTTCCGACCTGGAAGCTGTCAGGTACCGTAAGAAATTAACTAAAATACCTATGTGAGTATTGATCTTTATTTTTCATTTTCGTTCACTCACACTTGTTACTGATGTAATTACACTCAAACTCTTTCTCCTACGTTTTATTCGTATCCTTAAGTTCCGGACTGGATATAATTTGAGGATTCATCACACATACATTTTCAATTAAATCAAAAGTTTTATTAATTCGATACAAATCTCAGCACCTCGCGATATGCCAAAAAAATGAAAAAGTACAATCAGCCATATCGATTATGTCGAGACCTTTGATTTTGCATAACAATCATGCAAAAAAGTTACTCGTAAATTATTTTAAAAATAAATTGTTTGTTAAAAATGCAGAAAACCTTTTTTTTGTTGACGTTGTTATTATGCAAAATTAATATTCTTGGCACCTTCTTTACAGTTGACATGTTTCAGATTTTTGTACGATTAGAAACTTCAAATTCTCACTGAATCTCACTTTTGGCTGGGAATGTACGTGTCAAGCATCCTTAGTCACTTCGTGTCTTCAACTGCACGGTTAATTCTTAATTTAATAAGCCGATTTTTTTTAATTGATGTATTTATCGTTGTTTCTAATACTAACGCAATTTATGCGATTTTTGTAGAAAAATCGGTATCGACAAAACGTCTGTTTTAATAATCGATGATGTTTGATCATTTTCTTTTTTCTCGCGAATTTCTAAATGCAATATTTTTTTACCCGTTTCTCCGCTTTTTATCGTCTTTGGCCAACGCTAATTGTGTGACAGATACATCGCTCCGGCGCCGATTCATTACAAACCTGGCCAAGAAGCCGAAGGCAACGATCTTCGAAATCAGCTGTCGCCGGTCAGTCCAAACAGTAAGTTCAACGCCAAGCATAATATATCATGATGTTCAAAATAAAAATAAAAAAAAATGTATAATTTTCTTGCGGCTTTAATACCGGGTAAACTTTGCCTTTGGAAAACATTTCCCACAGTTTTCAATTCTGTATAAAGATCGTACACTTCTGTAAAAAAATTTTTGAAACGATTTTTGAAGTGCATTATAAAAAAATATGCGTAATTAAATATTTTCTTGTTTTTATCCGATAGGTACAGGATGGAGCAGCGAGCCGCAGTCTTTCCTATCGTCGGAGCCTTCGTCGCCGGCTCCGACGTCTGCCGGCGAGTGCAGCATGTCTATGAGTCTCGTCAGCATCGACGGGTAAACATATTTTTAAATAATAAAATTAATAGTAAAGTAGTAAAAGACATTTATTGACGTCACATACAATGCTAGATCTATTTTTCTGTGGAATCCTTTTTTTTACACCTTATAATAATGCCATATGCCACATGGTGGGCCACTAGACCATTGACCAAAGTCCTTCAGCCTGATAAAATTAATAAATTTAATAAATTTAATAAAGTTAATACATTTAATAAATTTAATAAAATAAAAAATTTATTAATTAATTAACCTGGTGTACGATTTATCAACAGAGGAGTTCAAGTTGTTTTGACTGACTTTCGTGAACATCTAATATACAAAGAATTTTTTTTTTATTTTAAGCACCCAGCCAAGCGCAGGTGGTCCAAAATTCTCCACGAACCCCTGCCTGGACATCGATTTCAACGACTTCTGCATGTCGATCGATCAGGACTCAAGGGGCGAGAGTCGCGGCAGTATTTCGTACACGGATTACTACAGCAACGAGGACGGTCTGATAAGAAAGAGCGGCGGTGATTTTGGAAATTTGCGGGAACGCGCGGGCCGCGATGAGATCTCCCAGGACTCCATCGTGGACGAGGAGGAGGAACACACGCTCACACTGCGACAGACGGAGGAGGAACAAAAACGTGACGTCAAGTTCATATTCGAACAGAGCAAAGAGAGTTCGTCGAGTCTCGTTAAACCTGGCAGTAGTTACAAGAAAATTGGAAGGTAACTTTTACCGCGCGAACAATTTTCCGAATCTTATGTATCTTAAATCTATCAATTTATCGTATCTCATGGTATAGATTTCGAAATTCGGAAATTCCATTCCATATGCTCTAATTGCGGAATTGCGGCTTTCATTGCATACGGAATTGATTTCTAAATGCCATTCTATCATCTGCTACAACCGCCACTATATATAAAAAAAATTGGTGATAAATAACAACCATAAGACAGTAGATGTCAGCCGAAGCACAGATCAAAAACATTTATCGATATTGACCATCGCGCGATTATCTTAATAAATAACATCGCTTCCGTTTTCTATTAATTCAGATTCCGAGTGGAGAGCATGGAAATCACGGACGAGGACGTCAGGATAAAGGAAGCCGCAGCCGCGGCCGGAGCGATTTCGTTGTCGAGTTCGAATCCTTCCCTGCACCGTGTCAAAGGTACTTCGCCGTCCATCCACGACAAGTCCCGTTCCACCGCCTCGATCGCCGTCGAGGGCGTCGCGCAGGATTCCAAAAAATTGAAAGGCGGCTATTCATCCGCCCAATCGCGCGCGGGCCGCAGAGGCAAGACGATAGCGCGATCGCAGAGTGTCTCGACGCCGCAGAACGTCTCTCACAAAACCGACGTCGAGTACTCGTGCGAAGCCTCCGGCAAGAACATGGGCTCCTTCTCGACGATGTCTTGCGAAGATTTGGAAAATTGGAAATTGACCGCTGTCAGTCCTCCCGCATCTTCGGCCACGGCGCCCGTCGAGATTGCCCAGGACGAACCGATATTGACGCTAGCGAGCAGTCTGAATGGCAGCGTCACCGTAGGATTCAATGTTCAGGATAGCAAGAAGGATTAGAAGCGCTAGGCGCGGAAAGTCGAAAGTAACAATTATGATCGTCACACAGAAAAGTCGGAAATTACGAGGACGCTGGACACGATTTTAACTCCTTACTTACCCTTTCTACCAACGGAACTTGACAATTTCTTAGTTTCATTTCACAATTGTTAATATGCTACGCGTATGCTTCGAATCGTGCAGGACTATAATATTGACGCAAACGCTTCGGCGTGCAATCGAATTTTCATTAACAATGTAGAAGGAATTAAGTAAATCGAATATTAGAGTTTGCGAAAAAAAGTGTCACGATTGACGCACCGGTGACTCCACATCGTGCGCTACCTAAATTCATGCCCTTTTTTAATGCCTCTGATCACTTGTCACAAGTGAACCGTGAACGTCTGACGTAGAATACACTTTACATGGATTTATTTTGTGCAACAGACTTTGTGACAATTTTGGAAAATTCGGGGAATGTCAGAGAATCGAAATGCACTCTTGCTTTACGTGTGTGAATTCCAGAATGTTTTAGAGCCTACAAAATAGATGCTGTTGAAATTTTTAGCGAAATTTTCGCGAAAACTGTATTGGGTTTCGCGAAAATCTGTAATATTCGATTTTCTTTATTTCTTGGACGATTTCAACCGAAATTCGAGTCCACGCCGAAGCGTTTATGGCCAGTATTGCAGTACTGTAAAATTTGAAACATATCGTAGCACATTATTGATGTGAAGTCGATTGTACGAAATCGCCTCGTTCCGTCGGTAAAACAGGAAGCAGCCATCAGCAGGTCAAGCAGCCATTTAAGGCTCGAATAATGTATCGTAGTACAACATAGTTCGGAGGGAAAATTTAAGATGATCTATGAAAGTCGAGTCGGAGCATTGCGTCGGCTCAGTTGAAACAACGCGTCGGAATATTTTGAGTACGGTCGCCTTCTGAATTCGGATTTTGAGTACTTGATCGACGACCGTCCTGAGACAAAAAATATATATACAAAATTGTAAACCACTTGCTTTCACGAAATATTTTATAGGCTATTGTAGAATATTTTTCCTTTTTCACTGTTGAATCCGGCGGCGCAAGACAGCGAAGGGAATCGTCGTTATACATGAGAATTAGGATTAGAAAAAAAAAGCTACAACGAGGATTATTGAAAAGAGAACTTGAACGTTATACAGTGGGAAAATAATATATCGCGCGATGATAGAAATACGAGGTAACGAAATTCTGCGCATGACTACAAATCCAGCGTCGATTCGCTCGACAAATTATTTTGAAAGTATCCTGCTTAGAGTACGTAAAGGAAAATGCAATTAGAGTCCAAGATTACACTTTAAGTTACGATGCATAAGTGAAAAGAGTACGAATAATAAAGGGATCCCGATCGAGTCACAAATTAGTAACGAACACCGAACAGATTAATTTGTTTTCGCTATGGAAACTCCGAAAAGCCAATTTTTTGTTTTTTAGATCCAATTATTTATAAAGAATCGTTTTGTGGCACGCGAACCACCAAAGTAAACTTTCAATTTTTCCTCGGCGAATGAAGTATTGTTGTAGGATAATCAATTACCGTACTTCTAAATTTTTTTTCGGATTTTACGACAAAAAAAAGAAATCCATACGCGGAGCGATGTTCTTCAAATTCTTCTTCGTTATATTGGTAAAGCTCATATCATTTTTATCACGTATTACGATTCTCTTGCCGATTATCGTATTGAATGAAAAGAATAAGATATTTATTATTGTTGTACAAAGATTTTCGAATATTTTTCATAGTTTCTTTACACGGAAGCTCGTTTACCATTTTTTTATACTCATTGTTATTATATCGCAGCACGGAGAGATAATCAGGAACACATTCCCAGTACTTCGAAACGCGGCACGAAAATATTATGACTGATAAGAGTGGTGAAAAAAATTAAGACCTGCCTAATGGCAATGCTGCGTAATTGTGTACACTAGATTTTAAAAAAAAACACAATCGATGTCTCATAGCGCAGGCGCTCGCTTGCTGCGGAAGCAGCTCGTCCTCGTATAACGTACCTGGATTAAATAGAAATAATAAGAGAGATAATGCGAGGAATTTTATAACGGGATATCAACGATTTCAAATTTATCGATACTGCTGTACACAAATTTAATTTATTTTTTCTCCGAATCCAAATTCGCTAACTCTAATTTTTGTGTGTATAAAAAAAACGAAATTCCAATAATCATTGACCATTCATTTTTTGTCAATCTTTCAACTAGCACGATTTTTGAATTTCGTGCATCGTCTTGTGTTAAAAAATGATCGACGATTGTTTATGATTTTTTTTCTTTGCGAGTAAGGCAGTATCGATAAAAATGCGCCGCAGAGCTCTGGCAATTTTTTTTATTTTGTAAAGCGCAATGTGAGAGGGGTGAGTTTGGTCACGAGAACAAAAAAAATAATGTAACGTTGAAATATGCAGAGCTCTGCGGCGACGGACTTGATAATACGAAAGAGAATTATAAGGAAAGATATTTACATGTAAATCGTACGTACTTAGTCCGATCACATGGTCTCGTTTTTTATTCCGTGCATAAGTTTTTTTTTTCTCTTGTTTTATCGGTTATGACAGATGTGAGACGTAAGTATAATTAGGCCTATTGTGAATAATTTATGAATATATGTAAATGTCGATGTACCCGAGATACTTAAAGGGATGAACCAGATAGTACCTATATTGTGCACTCGTCTTTCATTCGTAGACAGATTATTTTCCTACGAACCTTTTTTCGATTGAATTATCGAATTTAGGAATTTCATTGAATTATAGAAAGTGAGAGAGAGTTGTTTATTTCGTTCTCTGGACTCGACATTTTTTTTTGCCCCTGCCTTCTACACTTGTCGAGGTCTGAAAGTTCGAACGTTCAAAACCTCTGTCGTTCGTTGAAAATGTCATGAAACGGTCTTTTCGAAATCCCCCAGGAGAACCGTGCCACTTACAAAATCGTAAACAAAAATGGAACAGGCAGATTATGCCAACAATTATTAAATAAATAAAAATTTATTTAATTTTAAATTCACGCAGAGAATACAAAAGCGGAGAGAAAGCGAGCTTTCGTGACGAATTTGACTACGCCGTAAACTCGAGCATCGGGATTTTAGGCACGGTCCAACTACGTTGCTGGTTCATTGAATTTCCACGCATCGAGACGCGCAGCCCGAATGTGAACGTGAGGTAACGGTCAATTGACAGACTCCCCGCAAGAATGACGGTAATTTTACATTGGCAACAGGAATGCGAGCCGCCGGAACCGCCGACGACAGGTTGCAAGCGAAATCGCCGTCCGGCATTTTCGTCACGGTAATTCCCACGTCATATTCATAAGTATCTGGCATTTGGGAGCTGCAACAGACGTCGGCTATGTGCGTCAAAAAGCGGTTCTAATATCGCCGCGGTTTTAACTCAATCGCACCTTTGGCCGGCACGGTTTTCTTGTGGCCAGTTCGATCGCTCCGAGTGTTGTTCTACACGTCCGTTCGAATCGTTCTACGGTGGAGAAGAGGCGAAACTAACGGCTGCGTTACTGCAGACACGGCGAAAGGAAAATATCGAACTTCAACCCGCAGTGATAAGTACTCTAAATAAGTAAGTTATTTTACTTATCCGACGCGACCGTCGCTTCAATATCAATCGACTCTTCAATTCGAGTCCCGAGTGTTCCAGTTGCAAATTTTTCATTCGTGATCAGTTCCAGTTAAATCCACTGTAACGGAACCTGAAAAATAGCATTTCCACGATTTTTGACGAGTCAACTCGAACCGTTCTATATTGTTATGTACAAATTGAATTATCGAGGAAAAAGTTGGTATCCAATGATGTAATTTTTTCTTTTTTATTTATCGAAGGATGACGTCGATCGGCAGAGGGAGAGGTTGGGCACGTTCGACGGAACGGGAAAGCGTGCTCCGCAGGCCGGGCCAGCCGTCGTCACCGAAAACATCGGAACTCGACGAGCTCGTCGACAGGATATGCGACGACTTCCAAATCGACGACGGGTCACCCGTCGATAAACTCAGAGATTTCGGAACGTTCGTCGAGAATCTCGGGAACAACCAGAGCGCAGAGTACGTCCGCATCTACGTCTCTTTCGTCTCCGCGAATAATTTCTTTAGTTCGAAAAAACTGCGACCTGCGAGCGTTGACAAGTTTAATGTTTTTTTTTTTTTTTTTTTTACAGAGAACTCGTCGAGAAACTTTGGCCACTCGCTCTGGAGGACCGTTGCTTCGGCATCAAGCTCATGAAGCTTGTCTTGCTCTACAGAGACACAAGTATAAGGAAGCTAAAAAATAAATCGACGTTTGTTGCGAACATGAATAAAACTCTTTTGCAGAAGACGCAAGCGAGCTACGAGAGTTAGTAATTTCTCGGCTTTTTTTGTTAATTTTTATTGGTCGTAGAGGGAGCTGGTTTTGTGAGATAAAAAAAGTTTCGAGGTCTTAGTGTCCGTGTATTTATAATAGTTTACAAGTCGAGAAATGTGATTTTTAGCTGGCGCTATAGTACATAAAATCGCTATAGCTCGAGAGGATTTGAGGCGGCTAGTTGAAATTCGGTGCACAAGTAAGGTGGTCGCTTCCCTCTGTGCGGCGCAATTTTTGATGAATATTAATGTTCGGTTTATGATTTCAAGAGATTTCGGAATTCTTGAAAAACTACTGTGAGATCTCCAGCTATAGAATTTATTTAGAACGGAAAATGCTATGGTTGGAGTAAACCTGAAAGTATATAGCGCAAATCTGGAAGGTGAATGGATTTGACACTGCACAATGTTTGGCATTACCTTTGACAAACATTTCAATTAAACTTTAGAAATCTTAGACAACTTAAAGCCAACAAAAAATTGCATTTCCCGAAGTTTTTGACTATCTTCCATACGCTAACGCTAAAATTTAGATTCTTTTTCCCGTTGCGCTTCCTCTATGAGAAAGTAAAGATGGTGGAACGGTATTAAAAAAAAAAGTTAAACAAATTCATTTGTTTGTTTAATGTTTCATCTTCGCGACGAACGAAGAAAGGGAAGAATTGCGCAAAGAAAATCCGTCGCACTTGACGAATCTAGTGTGGATCCTTGGGGTCACAGTCGAAACTTACGGGCTTCCGGGGCTGATTCTCCACACGGGCCAGGCGCTCATAAATTGCTGCAGCCTGTTGCTCGACACCGCGACCGAGGACGATACGGAAGCCGTCGCGATTCAGGTGAGCTTGTCCGTACGATTTGACCAGTGATCGTTGCTTTTTTTCTGGCCTCAAAGTTAATGTACGCAAAATAATTTACTATGCATCTGACGAGCACTGACGAATATCTGAAATTACAATCGAAGATAAGCTAGTTTTGGTTCGTGAATTTTATTAATTTTTTGTTTTTGTTTCAAGATTTATTTAAATAGCAAGTCTATCAACGCGGCATTCACGACCGCTGACAAGGACCAGATTCCGGCGGATGCCGTAGGGCTCAACGAGATCGTTAATAAAGCTCGAAGGAATCTTGTTAATCGTAACGTGAGTACACGTACGCGAGCACTTTTGTTGCTGATAATCGATTTCGCTAATCAACGTTACGAGCCACTGACCGGCGATCTTCAAGCGTTCTACGCATCGGTGCTCGGTGAGTTATCAAGATTCTTTTATTCTAAAAATTATCTCAATAATCAATCATCAATAATCAATAATCAATTTTTTTTCATCGTCACAGGAAGCAGTCGCGCACAGGAGAACGATTCCCAATTTAGAACCGGCCGCGAGTTCAACTCGGAGGCTTATTTTTACGGAATTTTGACGAGAGGAATGAGATTACCGAAAAACGAAAATAACGCTGTGACAGCAATAACTCACGAATCGACTAGAAACGAATTACCACCGCCGCAGGTGCAGAAGAAAAATCGCGGACCTAACGGAGGTTCGGCACCGCTGCCTCGAGCGATTCGAGGTTCCGGCGCCAGCGAGACTCCCAAGGAGCCCAAAAACGACAAGAGATCACCCCGGGGTCACAAGGAAAAGCTGACCGACGAGCAGGTTTGGTCGGCCAAGCAAAATACCGGTAGCAAAGTTTGGGGCCACGACGATCGATTCGACAATGATTACGAGTCAAAATAAGAACGTAAACAAAAATACATAATCGACGACTGAGAAACACAGGAAAAGTTTGGCAGTTAGTTTTTTTTTATAATGAAAGATTGTGCGAAAGTATGTAGCAATAACGATAGGACGGTGATGAATTGGTTGTTTAAATCGATAAAAATACACATAGAATTCCGACTAGACAATGAAATGTTCCACGTAAACTTGACGGAAAGAAATTGTCGTTAAGAACAGAGAAACCAGGAGTTACATAGAATATATCTCAGACTGAGATCGTCCTCTCGCTCACCGATCGATCGCTCAGTCGGTAACAAAAAAAACCTCAATCCGAATTTCTCCGTCATTGTCGATCTGTTGGTAACAAGCATAATGCCTGAAAACATTGGAATTACAGTTATGGTTACCGACCGAGCAGCGTCGCGTCGTCTCGAGAGATCTTTTCTTTTCATCCAAGTTTAACTATACCCAAAGAAAGATAGCGACTTCTGAAAATGTTTTGTTCCAAAATTATTGTAAAAACCAGTAGCGATAGGTATTTTTTTTTTGTTCAATTAAATTAACTTTATCTTTCTACCCGAGATTATTATCCACAAAAGCGTACATTATTTATACAGACTGTATTGCAACAATGTAACATTCAACTTTTACGAATATAAATCTGGATGTAATATTTGCATTACCGGTCTTCATTGTCGTCCGCTCATGGCCCTGAAGATATCTGCACGACACAACATTTTCAAGTTATGACGGCTGTGTTTTGCATCGCGCAAACTTCGCTCGAGGAAGTTTCACTCGGAGAATAAAATTCTGCAATTGAACAATTTTTTTTTAATTCCTATAAAAAAAATTTTCATGTCGTGGAGATATCTTCAGGGTCGTGACTGCTCGATCAACAATTTATTCGGCAGTACCTCGAATTCTTCGGGACTCAACGTTCGGTGCAAAAAAACAACAGCCATTCAAGAAGCGTCGAACTTTTTACCGGGCAAATTACGGGTAGCTTGCAGCTTTCTTCCTAGGATCGCAAGACGTCGAAAGGACCGGATTTGTAATCGAAATGTGCGTCTGGGGTCTGTTTCCATGAGGTTTGTACCAGTTCGTACCATCGAGATATTCGTTTGTACTTGAAGGGATCAAATATACGGTCGGTTAAAAAGTAATGTAAGGCCATTCGAAAGATGTACCACGTGACATGTGAGTGCGAGACAGATAGATGCATTTTTCGAATCAATGCCATTTAAAACCGGTTGACGTTTCGGATGAAACGGAAGCATCATCGAACGCTGTATTAAATTGTACATCCGCTAATGCTTCGCTTTTTCCCAAAAAGTCTACGGACTCTAAATCGCATTCATTACAGATTTTGGTTACCGACTGAGTCGTTTCACATGTCCTTAAGTTTAATCCTTGCACTTGCTGAGAATTTCCTACTTTCGCATTAGATATTAATTTAGATTCAAGTTCACACTCCCGATACTGCCAATGTTCTAATGGGATTTATGTCAGGACCCAACAGACATCCATCCATCTATCCATCTACGATCGAGGTTCCACTGTATACGTTACCCCCGTCGCGCAGCGGCGACGAGGCGAGCCGCGGTCGACGGGACCGAGGGGGGGCCGGAGGGGCTTACGTCGTGCCATTCACGTCTATAAATACAGAAGGGGGCAAGTTGAGTCGAGCGAAGCCGATGCACATCCTTTGTCTCCGTATTTCCATGATACATTTGCATATTGTCCTTGCGAATTAAAAGGCTCGAGAAACACTCCGTTGGGTCAAAGACCGCGCGATCGATCGATGCGATTTCCGCTCGACGATCTCTCGCGCTCTTCGCCCTCGCGATCATAAAATATCCGGAGAAATTGAACTAAGTTGAAAAAAAATAAATAAAAAATAAAAAAAATAAACAACATTTTTTTCGAGTCGGCTTCGTAGCGGAGTAAAACATGCCGGGCCCGCCGTGACGGCCGAGTGTACCGCAACACGCCGCCTGACAGCTATCCCGCTTGTCCCATGCCAAACCGCACCTTCGGCCGAGCGCGTATATCAATTCGCGTTTTAAATGCCTGCCCCGGTACTCGCGGACTACGATAAAAGATGAACGTCAGAGAAATCACCGACGAGGTAAGAACTACGATTAATTGTGTTTTTTTTTTCGTCCTCTCAATTTCTAACCTACAACGTCTGTCGCACGTTCGTGGCGGCCTCGAAAGATCGTCTCGATACAATTTTTTTTTTCTAGGTTAGGGTCGGCTAACCTAAGCGTCGCGTTAATTATTGTATTTTCTTTGGATTCTTTTTGTTTTTTTTTTTTTTAAATATTTTAACGATCGAACCGCACTCGGGTTTTCGATCGGTGTTTTTCGTTGTTGGGACGGATGGATTTTTATTTCGTCGATCGAGTCTTGTCGTCCGAAGGAACGGGAACGTGTGCGTTCTCGAACGCGGTTCCGCTCCGTTCGGCTAAATTTTGTGTACACTCGCGTGCGTTCTTTAATGTTCCGGTCTGTTCCTGTTGAATCTGTGAATATTCGCGATGCGCCGTTCGAATCTGGAAATATTCGAGTATGCTCTCCGTTCGGGGTTTAGGTTTTAGACAAATCTGCTCCGATAGACGTTCTTTTGTCGGCGAGACGCACTGAGTGTGTCCTGCGGAATTAATCGGGTGGAGCGTTGGGAATTTTAAAAACCTAACGGCGGTGCGAAAGATCATAAATAACGGAACGCTCAGCCGAGCGGGTCTGCGTTCAAGAACGCAGCCTTCTGCAAAATTGGTAAATATTTGGGCGCGTTCTTAAATGTAGTTCCGCTCTGTTTGGCCAGATCTGTAAACATTCGAGTCAGCACTCCGTTTGGGTTTAGTTTTTACATAAATCTGCTCCGATAAACGTTGTTTTGTCAGTAAAACGCACTAAGTTATCCCGTGGAATGAATCGGATGGAGCATTGGTAATTTAAAAAACCTAACGGCGGTGCGAAAGATCATAAATAACGGAACGCATAGCCGAGCGGGTCTGCGTTCAAGAACGCAGCCTTCTGCGAAATTGGTAAATATTTGGGCGCGTTCTTAAATGTAGTTCCGCTTTGTTCGGCTAGATCTGTAAACATTCGAGTCTGCACTCTGTTTGGGTTTAGTTTTTACATAAATATGCTCCGATAAACGTTGTTTTGTCAGTAAAACGCACTAAGTTATCCCGTGGAATGAATCGGGTGGAGCATCGGTAATTTAAAAAACCTAACGACGGTGCGAATTGTCACGAATAATAGAATACATAACGGAGCAAATCCTCATTCAAGAACGCACCCTACTAAATCCGTAAATATTTGTGTGCGTTCTTGCATGCATTTCTGCTTTATTCTATTAACACTGTAAGGGTGCGTTTTTCAAATGCAGTTCCGCTCTGTTTCCCTAAATCCGCAAGGTGCGTTCTTCAATGTGGTTCAACTCCATTGTGCAAAAACCATTGATATTTCCGATGTGTTCACATGTATACACAGCTGAAATAGGTGTTCTTATATTCCAATCTGTTCTCAGTTCGGGATCTACTTTTTACGCAAATCTGATCCGAAAATTATTCTCTTGTTATCGAGACGCACCGAACGCATTCTGTAGAAAGAATCGGACGTACCGTTGGTGATTCATTAAAAACGCACTACTGGTAGACAGTCGGAAACAAAAAACTGAAGACATAGCCGAGCAGATTTACATTCACGAAAACACCCATCGGGCACATTCCCGAACGCAGTTCTGCTCCGCTCTCGAAAATCTAAATATGCAAGATGCATCCGCATGCATACAAACGCAGCTGAAATATGCATTCTTGTATTCCAGTCTGCTCTCAGGTCAGGGTTAAGTTTTGAACACTGAGCCGCTCATATAAGTGTTCTTTCGTTATCAGAACGCACTAAATGTATCCCGCTGAAAGAATCGGACCTACCACTGGTAATTTGAAAACCAACTAGCGGTGCACGGTCACAAATAACAGAACACATAGCTGAGGATTCAATGCATTCAAGAACGCACCCATAGCTTTGCGGCGCTTTCCGTCGTACGTTTTGTTCGTTCGACCCGTTGAGAAATAGTTTTTTTTTTTTTTTTTACAGTAACGGTTCGAACTAATCCTGATTTTCTATCTTTTCCAGCCACCTCTGCTCCAAGCGATATTCAAAGGAAGCGTCGAGGAAGTTCGCACCTTGCTCACCGACCTGGCCGACGTTAACTGGCAAGACTCGGAGCAGAGAACATTGCTTCACGCGGCCGCTTACAGGTGCGCGCATTTACAATTTTTATGGCCTATGAGACAAATATATATATTTGTCTCGTTAAAAAAAAATATATATATATATATATGTATGTTTTTTTTCTGAATTAAAATTTTTATCGTCTTCGTTGCAGAGGCGAGCCCACGATAATAGAAACACTATTGCTGTGCGGAGCCGAGGTCAACAGCAAGGACAAGGAATGGCTCACTCCGGTCCACAGAGCTTGCCGCTCTTGCAATCATCTGGCCCTCGAAGTTTTGTTCAAGTACGGAGCTCACGTCGACGTGAGGGATCGAAACTGGCAGAGCCCTTTGCACATTGCCGCCGCGAACAACGCCGTGCAATGCGCCGAGTACATGATTCCGTGGCTTTTCAACATAAACGTCACCGATCGGTAAACGAATCCGCAACAAATCATCGGTCGAGATATTATATTTTTCTGCAGTTTTAAGAACGTAGCTGGAAATTAAAAAAAAAATGCTTATGGCGCGCTGTTTCTTTCGGAATTAAAAAAATCATATAATGTCAAAACGGTCATAAACTTTCGTGAAACTTTTACTAAATACGAAAGAGAAGCGACCACTTTACTCAAGTGGAAACTTAATTTTAGTGGAAACTAAATTTCCGTAAACAGTAATAATAGTTTTAAAAAAAGTTGTTTTAAACACCGTTGAACGAAAAATAATAACAAGAATTTGCACAGGGGCGGGAGAACGAGTCTTCACCACGCCGCGTACAACGGTCATTTGGAAATGACGGAGCTGCTGCTGTCGCAACCCGGTTGCGTCGTCGACGCGCGTGACAAGAAGGATCGTCGAGCTTTGCACTTCGCGGCCTACACGGGTCACGACGCCGTCCTCAAAATGCTCATGGACAAAGAGGCTGACGTCGATGTCAAAGTAAAACCAAACAAATTTACAATGTTGCAAACATTTTTTACCTAATATATAAAAAAATTTTTTTTTAGATTTACGAGATTTTTGTCATGTGTTAAGGGGAAGTGAAATGTCGCGTTCGATAATGAAAACTGTAATGAACTTTTCTCAAGGGTGCTAATTTTTTTGAGGAAAAAGCAAATTAGAGGCGTATGCGCACGGTAATTTTGCATCTGGGCCGAATTGATTTTTTTCCCAAAAAAATTAGCGCCATTGAATAAAGTCGATTTGAAAATTGCAACTATCTCTCCCGCACGCACAGCTGTTTCACTTCCCCTTAACGAGATGGAAAAATATATGTGTTCGGTAATAACATTCTGATTTCTATTTCTCAGGACCGGGATTTGTACACACCGCTGCACGCGGCTGTGGCGGCGGGTCGGGTCGACTGCGTGCGAATGTTGATCGAGGCCGGTGCGGACATAGAGGCGAAAAATGTTTACGGCAATACACCGTTGCACATAGCGTGCCTGAACGGTCACGTCGAGGCCGTAGCCGAACTTATTCGACACGGTGCCAATATCGGTAAATTTACATTCCCAAAAAACAAAAATTATTTTTTCAATAAAAAAAAAAATTTAATATACAAAGAAATATAACAATGACGATTTTTTCGATTTTTTTTTCAGAGGCCGCGAATTACCGAGGTCAAACGCCTCTTCACGTCGCTGCAGCGAGCAGTCAGGGCGTCGACTGTCTCGAGTCGCTTTTGCGCGCCGGAGCGTGCATAAACGTCCAGTCCGAGGACGGCAGAACGCCCCTTCACATGACCGCTATACACGGTCGTTTCACCCGTTCCAAAAGTTTACTCGACGCCGGTGCATCGCCCGACACCAGGGACAAAAATGGAAACACCGCACTGCACGTTGCGGCTTGGTGAGAAATCGATTGATTGATTGATTCATAAATTTATTTACTAATTTCTCATCTTACAGACAAAAATATTATATTACTAAATTATGTAACTTAGTACGTAGTCACGTGCATCGTCTCTTGGCTTCGGAACATACATAAAATTAAATTAATAACAATAAATTAATATAAATAACATAATAATGATAGGAGTAATCTAATGTACATTTTTCGTCCAGGTTCGGCCAGGAATGCCTTACGACGACGCTTCTGGAGTGCGGTGCCTCGCCAGCCGCAAGAAACGCGGAGCAACGCACGCCCCTTCATCTCAGCTGCCTGGCCGGGCACATAGAAGTTTGCCGAAAATTGTTGCAGGTCGATAGTCGTAAAATCGACTCTCGCGACATCGGTGGAAGGACTCCACTTCATTCCGCTGCATTTAACGTAACGAATTATTGGACGATAAAAAAAAATTCATTCGGTGCGGTTTTCCCATTTACGAACGAGTCGCCTGTGTTAACTAAACTAATTTAACTCCACTTCATTCCGCTCCGTTTAACGTAACGAATTATTGCACGATAGAGGAAAAAAATGCATACAAACGATTTGCCTAAGTTAACTAAACTAATGTTATTAATTTTTTTTCAGGGTTCCGTAGACTGTCTCGATCTTTTGTTATCGAGCGGTGCGAATTTTCGACTTTCCGACAACGACAACCGATTGGCGCTGCATTACGCGGCGAGTCAAGGTCGTTACTTGTGTGTATTTACTCTGGTGGGCTACGGAAGCGATCCGAACGCTCAGGACATCAACGGCGCGACGTCGCTTCACCTCGCCGCCGCTGCGCCGAATTACGCCGACGACAGTGGCCAGTGAGTTTTTTCATAGACGAAATCCAATAAATCACATTTTTGTGAATATGCTGTTTTTAATTATCTTCTCTTTACATTAATTTTCTTTTTTTTACAGGTGCGTAAAGTACCTACTGGCTCACCGCGCAGATCCGCAGATCCGCGACAAGCGGGGTTTCACTTCGGTTCACTACGCGGTTGCCGGAGGCAACGAGCCCGTACTCGAGACTCTTCTTCACGACACGGTGCTCGGCAATTCAGCGATTCACGCGATAACGGCGCCAGCCTCGTCGTCCACGCGACAGGATCCGCCGACGCCTGCTATCACGCCTCTTCATCTAGCCGTAAGATACCCGGAATATCGAGAAAAAAATAATTTGCGAAATATAATCTTTTTTTATCAAACTTCGAAATTGTTTGATCAACCTTCCAAATTTTTTGTAGCAAAAATCGAAATTTGTTTAACTGCCTTCGAATTCATTTTTTCTAACTCTTATAATTTATATTTTAAAGGCTTACCATGGACACGGAAAAATTTTGAAGCTCTTACTGCCGCTCTCACCGAGCACTAACGTTAGAGAGGACACGGGGAAGACACCCCTGGATCTCGCCTCATATCGGGGCCACGAGCAGTGCGTCAATCTGCTCTTACGCTGCGCGGCCTTCGTCTCCGTTCAAGTAAAAAAAACTACATTCTTTATATATCGATGGCCTAATTCCATGAACGACCCTGGAGATATCTGCATGACATCAAATTTCATCTTTGGCGAGTCTCTGTCAATGCACTATTTTAGGAAGAACAAAAATTATTCACTCGTAGACTCGTGTATTCTCTAAGTCAACTTCCCCGAGCGTAGTTTGGGCGACGCAAAACACAGCCGTTGTAACTTGATGAAATTTGGTCTCGTGCAGATATCATCAGACTCGTATTCGATAAGACCACATCGGCTGTAGATAATCATAGCTTGTTCATTCTTTTCGTTTTAGCCCATCGATATTATTAATATTCATAACAAATTATTTATTAATTTGAAAATCGTCAATCCCAAATAGCATATCAGAGTGGATTTCGATCCTACATCACTCGAATACCCTTTATCATAAATTAATAATAAATTATTAATATTAATAAATTAATAATACGAAGAATGATAATAATCATTGTTTTTTTTATCGATGAAAAAGGACAACCTGACGAGACGAACTCCCGTCCACTGTGCCGCCGCGATGGGTCACAAAGAGTGCCTGAAGCTACTTCTGAAAAACGCCGAGGATCGCTCGGTCGTCGATCGTTGCGACGCTAAACAACGTACATCACTTGCACTGGCGGTTGCGAACAGTCATCAGGAGTGCGCGAAGGTCTTGCTCAAGTGGAAGGCCGACTGCAACATACCGGATGTCAACAAACACACACCTCTCTTTCGTTCGGTTATTCACGAGAGGGATCATCCGTTGGTCGAGTTGCTTCTCGAGAACGGCGCTCAAGTCGGCGCTCAGGACTCGAACGGCAAAACTCCGCTCCACCTGGCCGCGGCTTGCGGAAGGTACCTTTTTTAAGATCCATCAATTTTTATTTTTATAATAATTCATTTAGTACCTTTTTTTGCAAATTTTTACATACATATATTTGTGTATTATTAGTCAAGATTGAGAACATTGGCAGCTCTGGTGAATGCCGATCAAAGTGCTTTTTTTAAAATCCATCCATTTTTATAATTATTTAATTAGTAGCTTTGTAGCAAATTTTTACACACATGTATTTAATTATTTTATTCTTTATTGTTAAAGATTGAAAGCATTAGCGGCTCTGGTGAACGCCGATCCGAGCGCGGCTACTTTGAAAGACGATCAGGGCTGCACGGTACTACACTGGGCCTGTTATAACGGTAATTCGAACTGCGTCGAGTACTTGCTGGAGCAGAACGTCGTGGAATCGTTGGAAGGTAATTTTGTCGATTGGCGTTTATTAATGAACATAATATTTTTATTTCTTCATTTTCTGTTTTATTAATTTTTTTCTGAATATATTTTAGGCAATCCCTTCTCAGCCGTCCACTGTGCGGTGCACCAGGGCTCGGCGCATTGTCTGGAATTGTTGATTAACAAATTCGGCGGTCAGGCGGTCGCCGCTCCCCGGGACACGCCGAGAGGACGATTGCCTTTGCACGTCGCCGCGGCCGCGGGTTCCGTCGAGTGCGCCCGATTGATCATAAGCGCCGTCGGCCCGGAACTCGCGGGACTCGAGGCTCAGGATTACGCCGGGCGGACGCCTCTGCTTCACGCTGCTATTACCGGCCAAACGAACTCGATCGGTGTGTTTTTATTTTTCTTCTGCATTTCATTAATTCCAATGTTCGATAAATTCGATTATATTTCGTCGGTACGATTTTATAAAATTCGTATTTCTTGTCGACATCATTTCCTTAATTCGAATGTTCGATGGATTCAATGAATTCTATTGTATTTAATCGATACGATTCGATGAATTCGATTGCATTTTATCGGTACGATTTTATTGAATTCACAATAATTTTTTTTTGGTTCTTTTCCTATATCAGAACTGTTGCTCGAGTGGAAAGCCGACGTCCGAGCGATCGATTCGTCGAACAATACCGCCCTGCACCTCGCCTGCCAGAGGAGACATTCCACCGCCGCTTCGCTACTTCTCGATCACATCGAGACTCTCGGAAGTTCGAGCGACAATCCCCAGAAAGCTCATAATCACAGGGCGCAGATAATAAATATGGTCAACAAGCAGCAACGAACGCCACTTCATTTAGCGGCCAGCAACGGACTCGTCACGGTTGATATTATTTAAATCTAAAAAATTAAAAAATATCGACGGTAAAGACGAGAGAATTGTTACGTTTTATTGTTATCTCGTCGTAGATCACCAGAAGACTTCTTCAACTCGGGGCCAGCGTCGTAGCTGCGGACTCCGAGGGCCTCACTCCGGCACTCGCTTGCGCACCGAACCCGGCGGTCGCGCGGTGCCTCGCTACGATTCTCGCCGCTCACGGTAACATTTGAATATTACAAAATATATATATATACAGTTTTTATTTTTTATTATCGACAAGAAACACTCGTTAAAACGTACTGATGAACTATGACCATTAACAGTGATATGGCAATTTTTTTTTTTTTATTTCTTCGCGTCTCGCTTCGATACAATACTTGCCTCTCGCAGTAACATTTATTTATTTATTTATTCATTTATTTATTGACGAGATAAGCCCTTTTACATTTACAATTTTTACAGTTCGGATAACAACACAAATATAAACCAAAATATAGCATGTGTAAACATAATAACATCGTAATATATTTTTTTAAATACCTTTTTATAAACATCTTATTGTGAGATCATGAGAGGGAATGAAAGACCACGACATTCAAAATTAATTAATGATGTTCTGTCAATCACATTTAGGCGATTTTTTTTTATATATACTTTTTTGTCATCGAGAACAATCACTCGTTAAAACGTACTTAACTTTTTTTTTTATTGCAGGAAACAACGGGGAAACAGCTCAACAATCGCCGTCCATACAGCAAACATCCGAGGTCTACTTGAACGGAAGATCCGGCGGTGGGGGAGGCGCTGATTCACAGCACAGTTCGGATTCTGATTTTTACTGACCTCGACGATTGACGCGATCGCACGCGAATTTTTTGTAATGAAATTGTGATCACTGCGACTATTGCAGTAATGTGATGGAGTTTCCATAATTTTTTTCTTTTTCCGTCATCGATACGTATCGCGCTATGAAATTATCGAAATTCAAAACAATATTTTATTTTAGATTTCGTTCTTTTTCTTAAATCTACTAAACGACGCTGAGGCCGATGTTAATTTTCCGTGAGTATAGTTTCTTTTTATCCACAAATTTTTGTGCAACGTACCAATTTTTTATTTATTTCTTTTTCGTATAACAATCGATTTTACGAAAATTGAGTAAAATCAGAGCAATGAAATTTTTTTCGGCTTTTTCTATCAAAAAAAATTTACTCCGATCTATTGTATCGAACGCTATCCGCCTGACCGCGTACGATCGATAATCAATCGCGAAAAACCCATTCGCTTCGGCCCTAATATATATATATATATATATATATATATATATATAATAAAATCATAGACTGCGAAAGGAATTTTTACTGTGACAAAGACTGCGAGGGAACCCGCCGTTTCCTCTCACACCCCTGCGGTGAGCGAGAAAAACAGAAAAAAAATGTATCCAAGGCCGAGAGAAATGCAGCACGAGGGGTGGTGGAAGGAGGGGAGAAGAAAAAAAACGGTTACGTAAACGTGTATTTCTACTGTACATACTAACGCGCAATTTTATTAGTGTAAACCGCGGGCATATTGTAATTAAATGGGTGATATATACGATGGATGGCTCTTGTACGAATAATAAAAACGACGATGTCGTTTAATAATTGAATTCAATTAGAAAAAATTTATTTCGATTATTACCTGTAAAATTACTCATTTGATGTAAGAAAAAAAAATGATAATTACATTGTGTCCCATTATTTTAGCGAGAATCAAATTTGTCAATTAGTTTACCGCCATATTTATTGGGCGTTCACGCATGCGCGTGAAAGTTGGTTCGAACGCAAATTCGTAAATATCGCAAATAACAAACGAGTTACGTTTAGAATTATTCATAACCAGTGATTGGATTATTGAAAATTGTGTTTTGTCTATCTCGCAGTTGCACACTCGAGTTAAACCTTTACTTAACCTTGCACTAACTTTTACTGCAGTCGAACAATTTTTTTCGTACGCCAACAGCCGCCATGTTGCTTCCCCCGTCCGGCTATCCGACAGGACCAATGAGGCGTCGATCGCCACGGTGGCGGGATGGCTCAAAAATGGTCGATTTGGTATCAGGAGAGCATGAACGCGACTGGGTGAACCCGATCGAAACAACATGGCCGACGAGCCACGCGACGCGCGAGTACATAACCTATAACTATGCACGAAGCCGTAGTGCTGCACCTCTTCATTATCAGATGGATTTTATCGATTGTGCGACTCCTCCGTGTCGATTTGGAGACTCGGCTGCAGCCTCGGTCAACGGGGTATACCACAACGAAACCTCCGACAATCCACCCGCTCCCTCCATTTTGACGTTTCAGATGACAGAATTGTGTCGAAATACGGGATTTCGTATACGGCGAACAGGAGCCCGAAGGAGGTTCGACTGCGTCGTCTTAACTTCTCACCAATTGCGGCTGCGAGAGTTACCGTCAACCTCGGATCACCGACAGATGACCGGGATGAAAAAAAAAACATTGTACGTTTAATGCGTCGGACTGCAAGTTTTTAAGGGGAAACTGGCACAATAAATATAATTCACAATTACTATGAAAAATTATTAGTAGTACTTTCATAGTAAAATGAAAGTAAATTATTAAAAATAAAGTATTCCCAATGTTATTAATACACTAAACATACATTTTTCATCACAATTGCATATGAAATTCAATATACCAGTTTTTGCACGAAAACTTCCAGTCCGATACATTAAATTAACATTTTTTTACAGTATGTAATTTATTTCTCCTTTTTAAAAAATTAAATCGTCAATAGTCGTCGAATTAGTTATCTATTACTACTATTATTACTGGTAATATTTTACCTCCGTATATCGCGAGGTTACATTTTATGCTAAACCCTAAATATATAATATTTGTATTTTTTTTATTTAGTATCTTAGGAATTTAGGAATTTAGGATTTTGTTAAAATATATTTGGCAAAATCCAGACTTTGTTTATATTTTTCAAATTACTGCAATTAAACAATCGACTATCAAACCTAATGTGATTTCGAATCATCGCCGAACGTTTGGTATAAGCTAAACATTCCTAAATTGCAATTGCATGATTTTATTCCATTGAAACTTTCTCTCTTTCGAGGTAAAACGACGATCTTTCAACGGTAATAAGACCGGTAAAATTCGGGCCAACAGCCGTAAACTCTTATCAGTATCTTCTTTTTCCTCGTCCGTCTCCGTGTCTTCTCGGGTGGTTGAATAGTCCGTTTTCACGGACTTCGGGTTGCGTCCGAAAGGGACGAAATCCACGAATTGCGATCCGGCGAACATGCGCGCCGAGGAGGTGTATAAGCGCGTTCAATCGACGTGCATCGAGGCCGCGCGCAACCGCGGGAAAGAGAGCGGGACGCTCGAAAGGGTCGGAAATGCAACGGTGAGAATGAAAATTACAAACTCGATTCTCGAAGGATGCTTTCGATACGCTCGAAAGCAAAAGTGTTGCGTTTTCTCTGGGTCGCCGCTACGTGGGAGAACTCGTCGTTCGGGTAGACGCGATGGAAAGCCGAACGAAATGGCCTCGATAAGCGAATGAGGTGTCGTGAAAAATATACGCGGGGCGCGACACGAAACCGATAACGGAAAGGGTCGAAAGTGATGTTTCGTAAACGGGCGAACAGACGAACGAGAAGGTCGTCGACTTTTGCCGCCTCTCTCCTCAAACGCCCACGTGACCCTGCGCGCGGGAAAATTCAAACGCATCCAAACTCACAAACCCAATCCAATTACAATGAAAATTTTTAAAAAAATAATCATCATTCTCGCCCCATCGACCTGATAAGTGCAATTTTTATTAAACAAATAGCAATCTACCTAAGACCCCTTAAATCTTTGGTAACAACAATCGAACGCAATCGCGCACAATCCGTAATCGAGTGCAGTACACGCAGCCTCCGTCCGGCGCTGCGCTCGCGACCCGCGCATGCGCCCTACCCAGTGAACAACTCGCTACGCGTATCAATTCTTTTTTTTTTTTCTCACCGTGCTACCCTCGTATGTGTAGCGAGTTCTGTCGCGGCCGACAGCCACTCAACGTCGAATACGCGGTAGCCTTCCCTATCGTCAGCCATTCGCGAGGCTTTCTCGCCGCACCAACACGCCCGTGTTTTCTCATTCTCATCGACCAACACTCGCGACCCAAATATTCGTAGCACGAACGGAACGTGCAGTGTGTGGGCGTGAAATCCTACCGGTGTAGAGGTGGCGGGGGCAGAGGGGGGGGGGCGAACAGAGCAGAATCGAGACGTTAGGTAAACAGGAGAGCGAGACGGAGAGAATCGTAATAGCCGTTTGGAACAGCGGGCGAGTGCGTGCCAGTCGGGAAGCGAGTGTGGAGCGGTCGCGGTGATCGTGCGCGTTTCCACTGCTGTCGGCTGCAACTGAAAGGCGCACCGAAAATCCCCCTTTGCATATCGTCACCACTCCTCGCTCCGTCCGCGACAACGTTTCTCGTCACATTCATCTCGCGAGCGACCAAACGACGGAGACAATCGTTTGTTTACATCGTCATTTTTATCGCCGTAAATTTCGTCGAGTGCGGGGCCGACCGAAGGCTGGACGATATCGCCGAGCAGAAAGAAACACGTTCTTGACCCGCCGTGCAGAAACCGAGGAGGGGAAGAAAGGCCGGAGCCGCGGTGGGGGGGAACCAGAGGTGTCGCCGAGAACGCGTCATGACTACCGAGGAAAAGTTCGACGCGGCCGTCAACGTTATTAAGAACCTGCCGAAGGATGGTAAACGCATAAATGTTAAAAAAAAAAAAATTAATAAAATCGATGTATGAAATAAAAATGAAGATACAACATGTGTGGGTATGCGATGAATAATCGTCGTTGCACGAGACGGACGAGCGAACCGCCCGTTCGAGCCGTAGATTGTTTCGTTGATAAACAATGACAACCGTGCGATGCGCGGGTCGAGTCGCGCGGAGTGTTTTTTTTTTTTTTTTGCGCATCATCGCGACGGCGTGACTTCGATGTTCCAAAGTCCGAGCGGCGAGTCCGCGAAGGACGGCGGCGAACGAGTGTCAACGTTTCGTACTCTCGTCGGTCGTGCGAGTCGCGCACGTAGCGCGCCCACGTATCTCTTTTTTTCTTGCGCTTTGCGCACAGACCGTCGCCTTTTTTTTTTTTTTTTTTTTTTTTTGCGGCACGGAGAGTCGGAGACTTTGTACTGAGATATCTATCGAATCATGGAACTTGATGTTAGGGACTCGGCTTATGCCGTGGGCGACGGTATAGCGTTTGTCTTTTCTTTTTCTTTTTTTTTTTTGTCGCAGCGCAGTTCGCTCGCGTCCGGTGTTACGCGGGCTCGCCGGACGAACGAAACGTCATGCCGCGATCGCGGTAATGCAGGTTAAACTCGCGTATGATGAACCCCCGATAAACGGTGCACCGCTCTTTGCGCGGTGCGTCGTTGTCGGTGAGCTGCGACGTCGGAGGAGACACCGTAAAGAAATTGCTAATTTAATGTTCCCGACTGGACGTTTTTGTGCAAAAACCGACGGTACATTAAATCTTTAATCTATAATTGCGATTAAAAATTAACACACTTTTTTGCTGTGCAATGAAAATGAATGATTCGAACTAGCTTACCTTTAAGGAAAACGTAAAAATGAACTACTAAAAGTTTGTCTGAACATTTTTTATGTACTGTCAATTAATTTTTTCATCACGATTGTACACGGCATTTAATATACCAGTTCGTGCATGAAAACTTCTACTACCTTATTGAAGTACACTAAATTTCATGCAAATTTTTTTTTTTTTACTTTGGTCTTACTTTTTTTTTTCGTTGCTTCCTCATAGAAGAGTTGAAAATTGAAATTGAATTTTTTGAAAGTGTATGCAACAATGTAGCAGTTATGTTTTATCCGAGTTTTTCGTATTATCAAGGTAGTCCTTGCGAACGGTGTTGATTTCGTATAAGTTTCAGAGAATTGAGAAGGAATTGTAAACACTTCTCGATGGTATAAAAATCTGAAACAAATCAAGCGTATTAAAGATGCCAAAAGGATAAATTTTGCACAATAATAATTCCAAAATGTTATCAACAAATTGATGAAAAACTTAATTGTTCAACAAATTTCCCGGAAACATAACTTTCTTTAATGAAAATTATTCGTTCATTTTTCGGAATACGTATGATTTTTTTCAGATTTTTAAATTCACTTTGTATTTTCTGACTTTCTACACGTTTTTCTCATAAAAAAAATAAAAAAATAGGTAATTAATTATCACCTAAATTAGGTTTGAAAAATTGAAAACTGAGCGAAAGAACGTGGGACACCCTGTGTCCTGTCGTGAAGCAAAGGGTTAATATAATAACGTTTAATGTATACACACATTTTTTTTTTTTATGGAAGCCACGCGACCGATTAACGAGTTGTTTTATTTAACTCGTGTACGACGAATGCCCGCGAAGCGCCTAAACGATAAAATTTGCGTCCCGGCCCGCGACAACCGTTTGTTTTTACGGTTATCGCTTCCATTATCGTAACGACGGCGGAAAACCTGGAAACAATTTTTTTTATTTTCTACTCACCGAGCTCGGACAACCCGTTGAAATCGTGCGGAGAATCCCCTGAACGAGACTTGTCTCTCGATGTTAACCACCGAGATTTACCCCCCCCCCCCCCCCCCCCCCCCCCCCCGCTGCCGCTTCGGTCCCACGCTCGTCGTTTCTTCCCATGCAATTTCACTTTCCGAAGAGCTACTTCGGCTCGGATATCGTCTCTGCCGGCGACGAAGATACGAAATCCACTTTCCATCGCGCTCGTCGATTACTTTCGTTTTCTTCATTTTCGCCCTCTCCGCTCGTCGACCACGTTAGTTTATTTTTTTTCTTAAATCTTCTTTCTCATCCTTCCAATTGGTCTAATTGTTAAATTGGTTCGTCTAATTGTTAAATTGTCTCGAGGATTATTTGCACTAACGATTGTAATTTAATTTTTTGTCTAAACAAAAAAAGAAGAAATTTTTTATAAATGTAGAGGAAAATTTAAATAAAAAAAATCAACGAAATACTTTCTTCGAAACCGATCCTTCACGCCTTCGCGAAGATACTAATTAATCATCTGGCATCGAGTCGACTTTCACGTGCGGCACCCGAGTTCGCCTCGCCGATTGAAATTGGAAAGCGAATAATTTTATGTAATAATGCAACAAAAGCCGGAGCACCGTTTAGTCACGGCTTTTGTTTCCCCGTTGATAATTCGTCTACGTCGAATCGGTCTGAAGTTTCTCGCTTCACGGCTGTCCACGAAGAAAAACCATCCGGGATGAGGAACTAAATTTTTTTACTTATCTTCGGTTCCGTCAAATATTTCTCGACAAGAGCGTCTTGTCGTACGCCGCAGATTATTTGATTAAGACAGGCAATTAATTTTTGTGATCAATTTGTTAATTACATTTTTGAATTATTGTGTCGATATTACAGTCCCGCACGATTTCAAGCATATGCGTAGCAAATTAACAATTCTAAATTGAAACTAAGAGATTGTCTAATTCCGTCGTTAAAAAGGATAAGATCCCCTTCCCTTAACTCTTTTCAGATTTTTGTTATCACGCCGATATTTCTTGTGCAACCGTTTAGTACCAATAATAATAATAATAATAATAATAATAATAATGATAATGATAATGATAATGATAATGATAATGATAATGATAATAATAACAATAATGATAATATATCACGGCTTTAGTTCCCCGTGGCTAATTCATCAACGTCGAATCGGTACGTCGTTTCACGCTATTCAGCAAGAAAATCGTTCGGAATGAGAAAACATCGCCTGATCTACGGCCCCGTCAAATATTTTGCAATAAGAGCGGCTTATCGTTCGCCACAGATTACTTTATCTCTCAAGCCAATATATATAAACTGTATCGATTCTTTCACAAGACACCTTAAATGTACCAGTCTTGTCCGATGAACAAAATTAAAATCGAACATTATTTCCGTCAATTAACTCTTTTCAGATTTTTGTTAACAATAATAATAATAACAATAATAACAACTGTAATAACAATAATAACAACTATAATAACAATAATAACAACTATAATAACAATAATAACAACAATAATAACTAACAACAATAATAATGTTTAATGTTACAGGTGCATATCAGCCAAGCAACGAACTGTCTCTACGTTTCTACTCCTATTACAAGCAGGCGACGGAAGGACCGTGTCAGAAGCCGAAGCCTGCCTTTTGGGAGGTCGTTAAGAAGGCAAAATGGGACGCATGGAATCGCTTGGGAAATATGAGCCGTACCGAAGCGATGGAAAATTACGTCGAGGAACTGAAAAAGGTAAAGAAAGAAAACGAGAGAAAAAAAAAGAAGCGATTTCTCTTCAAGATCCAATTTGAATATCTTGAGTTAATCAATCGATTTGCATTTTATTAATACCGAAGATCGTCGAGACGATGTCGTACACGGACAACGTGGCCAGTTTCCTCGTCAGTTTGGACGCGTTCTACGAGAACGTGCCCGCCGAAGATTTGGAACTTCTCGTCGGTCCGGTGCTGGAGAGGATTCGATCGCAGCCCGGCTCGCCGCTGTCCGGTTCGCCTCTCGGTCTGTACTTTTCCCTCGTACCGCTCGTCAACCTGCCGCATATCGAATGGAATCTTTCGTAAATGGCTTTTTCTCGATACGTGTTCGATACTTTCGACTTTTTTGATGCTGTACGCTAAAAAAAATTGGGAATTTGATGCACCGGGATGGAAGTTTTTCTGCAAAAAAAAAAAATTTAATGTACAATTGTGATGAAAAATTAATATACTTTTTCATTGAAATTAACGTAAATTATAAGATATTAAATATTCCCAATGTTCTTAATACACCGAACATTGATTTATTTATTTTTCATCACGATCATACATGAAATTTATTATATCAGTTTTTGCATAAAAACTTCCAGTCCGGTTCGGCGCATTAAATTCGATAAGATGATTATTTTTTTATTGTATTTCTTAAATTAATTAATTGAACGCCCAATCGTCGGTCCGGTCCCGTAGAGAATTCGATCGCAGTTTGTCTCGCCACTGTCCGGTTCGCCTCTGGGTCTGTAATTTTTTTTTCGGACCGGTCGTTACCCTATCTCATATCCAATCCACGTGCCTGAACTCTCTTCCAAAGCGGTATCGCGATATATATTTGATACTTTCGATTCTTTCACGTCGTCGTGTCGCTGTTAAATTAATTAATCAATTAAAAATCTCATGTGGTCGGCGCATGCGCAGAATTAATTCAACGAACATTGCAAAATCATTGTATCGAGCGCACGGTGATGACAAAAAAAAAATGCTCGGTGACTTATTTATTCATTTCATCGTTTCGATAAATATTAACGAACTCGTTTTTATTGAAATTTTTTTTTTTAAACCTGAAAATGCAGGCTCGAGAGAAACATCGCCGCACAGAGTGAGGAACAACAACACCTCGAGACACATAACGAGCAGCCTGGAAACGAGCCCAGCGACGAGTCACAGTGCAAGTCCGTTGCCACCGGACACCGACGGCGAGGAGGAAGAATTCAAGGATACGGTTGAGGTAATGAAAACGTTCCATTCGCACGGACACGTATGGTAGTCCTTGCGAAGCGTGTTCACTTTGCATAAAATTTCAGAGAAATGGGAGGGAATTGCAAACAGTTCTCGATGGTATAAAAATCTGAAAAAAAAATCAAGGCTATTGAAGATGCTGAAAAGATTAATTTTGCATAGTAATAATTCCACAATGTTGTTAACAAATTGATGAAAAAATATAATTTTTCAACAAATCACCCGGAAACATAAATTGAAAAAAAAATAAAAATCGTTCATTTTTCAGAATATGTATGAATTTTTTCTGATTTTTAAATTCACATTGAATTTTGGGACTTTCTACACGTTTTTCCCATATAAAAAAAATCGTCAACGGACTGCGGTCTCAAAATAAATCGAAATAAGTCAATCAATTGAAATATGTATGTATTTCTTTAATTAAAATAATGGACTACTCCGAAATGTACATTTTTTTCATAAACTCCTGAAAATCGCAATTCATTGGATCGTTTCTATTCTCACTGACGACATTCAACATTTTTTAAGAATAATGCCAGCATCTGCGATTTTTTGTTCCACTCGCATTCAGCCGCAAAAACAATAATTGCAATGTAAGTGCGAGGTATCCGAAGGAAGGTGAAAATAAAGAAATAAATCGACATGTAAATTACTTTTTTTTTTTTTCTTCATAAATCCCTGGAAATCGCGAGTCATTGAATCTGCTGTATTCTCACTGACGACATTGTATTTTTTTTTTAACAATATCGGTGTTTGGAGTTTTTTTCCCCTCGCATTCAGTCGCAAAAGAAGTCATTGCAATTCAAATACGAAATATTAAATGAAAGAAGTCCTCCGATATGTAAATTTATTTTTTTTCTTCACAAATCCCAACTGACAATCACACTTCATTCGACCTGCTCTATTCTCAACACGACGACACTGCAAATATTAGTTGAAGTAACGTCAATGTTTGTTTTTTTTTTTCAGTCGGCGCCCGAACAATTGCTGAAGGATCACACAAAGTCTTCGATCGGCGTGTCTCAGACGGCGAGCACGTCGAAAGGTTTGCATTCCGATAAGCAACAACACGGCGCGGGCGTCAAGCAAAGCGGAAAGGGCGCAGCGTCGAAGAGTTTGAGGAACGGTTACCACAGTTATGCCAACGCCGACGGGTCGGAAGTTACGAATCATCAGCATCAGGAGAGGGGACGAACGCGAGAGAAGCGGGACGACTTTAAGGACAATGCCGAATTTCTGAATTCAATAGCGACGACCGTGCAGAATCTTCAGAGGGACCTCGACAGGATAACCGGAAGAGTACGAAGCCTCGAGGGACAAGCGCTCCAAGCGCTCGCTCCGAAACCGGTAAATTACATTTACTTCGAGAGATTATAAAAATCGAATAATCAGATGGCTCGAATAACGACCCCAAAAAATGATCAATTGAGGCGAATCTGAACCTTCCTGTTTTATCGACCGAAATAAGCGATTTCTTAGTTTTCGCTATTCGTCGTTACCATGCGACGGGTATGCTTCGAACGAAATTTGCTCATCAATATTTCACATACTTCGACTTTAAGAAAAAAATTACAAAAAAAAATAAATTATTCTACTTAGTTTCCTGATCTTAAAAAAATAATTTAGTAATTTCTATGTCCTTGTTTTTTTTTTCTTTTTTTTTTTCAACGTGTAAATAGGAGCGATCGGAGAGGGAAGCTCGAACCGCATGGTGGCCACTGTCCGAATGTTCGCCACGAATGTTCGCCCTACTGATAGTCTGGCCATTCGTCGCTCAGACTCTCGTGTCCTACCTTCAACGTTATCGTCAACGAAAGCTGTGATCCTCTTAACGAAACACCGAACGACGTAAAAATATTCTCTCGAACACGCCTATTAGACACTTCTTCATTTTTTAATCTTTTCACACGAGGTCCTATCAATCCCGTCGTTGTAAATAAATATGTAATCGGATTATAATTATCCGAATTTTTTTCACTTTTCTTCGAACTCTTCGATTCTCGCAAACTTTCAATGCCAAACAGCCCGACCCGCTCAATCACACGAAAAGAAGAGAAGGTTTAAAAAAATCGTCAAAACGATCGATAAAATGAATTTTATTAATATTTGCAATATACGAGGTAAGAATGCCAATACGCAAAGTTCGATTTGTAGAATATATAGAGTGGGAAAAATATGACAAACTAATGTAATTCGAAGTTATCGGCTCGAGGCTATAAAGATCGTTTGCCAATATTGATTGCCAACGTGTGTTATTGCGATAACGATTAATTATAAGGATTTCATTCCATCGAAAGCGTCGAAAACTCGTCTGGCTAGACAAATTGTACATTATTATTGTTACTTCGAATTACGCGAATGGATGAATTTGCGATCTATGCATAATTCGATTTTTTTTAATATACAAAGACAAAAGAAATCTCTTAATCAAAACGACTGAGTCACAAAACGATTAACTTAAAATCGTATTAGATCGATATTGATAAAGAATTTTGTTCCGACGATAGCGCATTCCAAACTCGTATCGCACAGCAAGTAAAAAAAAAGGATATCTATATATATATTTACGACAGTCCGATCGTGGACAAAACGAATGAATTCTTGGTGTCACAAAAATATATTGCGATTGTTAAAAAAAACAAAAAAATTAGGGGTTGAAAACAAAATAGAATATATTCAACATTCAAGTGGTTTTTAAGGTGCAACATATTGTATTATAAAACATTATTATACTATACAAACAATGTAATTGTAATATATTATATATATGCATATATACGTTATATATACGTGGGATAAACAGAATTTTTGTATTCATGTATATCGTTCGTTATTGGTTTAGGAAATAGACATCGATTGTTACACGTATTTGTTATCCTTTTGTTATTGTTTCTGTCAACATTATTTGCATCTCATTGTAGTCGCTTCCGATTTGGAAACCGAATTTTGCACCGGAAGTGACGTCATCATGACGAAACGTCACTTCCGATTTGAAATTTTCAATTTCGAACGGTAGTGACGTCACCATGGGGAAACTAACTTCACATCCGGTTTGAAAATCTAATTTTTCGACCTTACATCGAATAATATATAGTGAAAGTAACGTCATCTAGGGGAGACGTCACGTCCGGTTTGAAAATCTCACTTTTCCACCGGACATGGCTTATCGAGGAATTGTTTTACGGCCGTTCAAGGCATTTTTTTTTTTTTAGAGTAAGTCGCAAAAAATAGTTCTATCGGGGTAATCTATCGGAAGATCGGTTACAAATGATTTGAGTACATATAAATTTAAAAGTCGAAGTGGGAACGATGGACGGTACACGAAAGAGAGAATCGTTAGAAATCGTTGAATAGATTTTTTTTTCTCGTGCCGAGAGAAAAATCTCACGATTACGACTCACGATTATGACTCGACGTCATTGGGAATTTCTTGCCTGCGTCATCGGGAATTCGAATGTTCGGCGGAGTCCGGAACGGTGTCCGGTCGGGTCGTTGAGCCGTGAGAGCGGCGCAGAAAGAGCACGCAGCGCCATCTAGCGTTCTTCGGATCTCTGATACGGACCTTCGTTGGAAATCTACTTTCGCGCCTATGGACATTGGCGGGTGTAAACTTTGCGGTAACGTTCGGGTCGCCAGCACACGGCAGTCCCGATGCTCAATCGTTCTCGGCGTTTGACGCGCTCGTACGCGGCTCGCGACGTTCCGGAAACGAGTCACGAACGATCCGTTGAATCGTCGGAGTGCGTCGAAGTTTGGACGATCGAAGCGGAATCGGGGAAACTCTCGGTCGTCCAACCCTCCAAGTTGGGAATTTGAAAGAGAAAAAAAAAACAAAAAAAAACATTGAAGAACCGGCATGGAGCTTCGTGCGTCGGGGGTTCTCATCGTCGTCCTCGCAACTGCTGGCAACTTGTGCGCCGAAAATATCGATCTCGGCAATGTTTTCTTCGCTAACGTCGTAAGTTCAAAGACTGATTCGACCTACCGCACTGTATGCGACTTTCGATTCTTGGCAGAAGGAAGATTAGATTTTTTTTAATTTTAGTATTTGGGCAAAAATAAAATTAAGTTTCCGGAATTATACAAAAGCCGAAGGTACTTTCGCTCATTCACTTTCACTCGGGCTCCGTGCCGTGCGGTGTTGGGCACGCAGTTTCGATACAAAGTAAATTCGTCGAGGTCTTTTTCGGGACGAAATTGTTTTCATTATTTTATTAGGTTTAGCTCGCTAGAAATTATTCGAATAATTTTTTGTGTTACGGTTTCGGTTTGTTTTTTTTTAGGTGTTTGTTTTTATCCGCGGGCTTTCGTACATTTTTGTCGCGGTTTTTGTAAATACCGTGCAATTTTGAACCGCGGGAACTTGTGGATGGTGTCATTCGATCTATGCAATTAGTATGGTGTAAAAAAAAAAAATGGTAAATTATAATCCTTTAGTGGGTGACGATGGCTCGGTCGATTGCTCACGCATTCCGACCATAATTTTTATGCGCGCAAACATATGTTGGACCAAGGGAACTTGCGAACCGTGTTATTCGGTCCCCGTAATTAGTATTGCGTGCTACGTTAAAAAAATGTACGTAAAAACAGCGTAAAAAAATAACTTACGTCAAAAGTAATCATTCAAGCAAGCGAAAATATTTTCGTTAAAAAAAATGTACGTAAAAAATAGTAAATTAAATACATTTTCGGGTGACTTTGGCTCGGTCGGTTGATCGCGCATTCAGACCTTAATGTTTATCCGTCCAAACATATGCTAGACCAACAGAACTTGTGAACCGTGTTATTCGGTCTGAGTAATTAGTATTTCGTAATACTGAAACAAAAGTAAATTAATTATTTTATCGGGACTCGATCACTCGCCCATTTGCTCGTGCATGCTGGCCATAATTCACGTAAAAAAAGTAATTTACGTAGAAAATAATAATTTACGTAAAAAAGTTATTTACGTACACTAAAAAATGCATTTAAAAAGGATAATTAACGTGAAAAAAAAGTAATTTACGTGAAAACACAATTCACGTAAAAAAAAATCATTTACGTAAATGAAAATAATTCAGGTAAAAAAATGTAGGTAAAAAATTTAATATTTTATTGGGTTGCTTGGCCGATCGGTCTTGCATTCTGATCATAACGTTTATCCGTGTAAACATCTGCCAGACTAAGAGAACTTGTGAACGGTGTCATTCGATCCACCTAAATAGCAAAACGTTAAGATAAGATAAGCGTAAAAGTGGACGTAATAAATAGTAAATTAAATATGTTTTTGGGTCACGATGACTCGGCCAATTGGTCATGCATTCTGCCCATAATTTTCATCGGTGTCAACATCTGCTAGACCAAGGCTGGGCCAAGGTCGAAGATCGTCTTTGCCGGCGCTCGCGCTGCACGAAAACACATTATGACTCTTATCGTTCTTATCGCGTAAAATCGTTTAAAATCCGAGTCGAAGACTGCAACCTCTTTGTTTACGTTCGACAACTTTGCCGGACGAAACATAAACACGATTTGAACTTTTCGATTCTTCTTTCGATTTTTTTTAAAATTCCACTTTTGTACTGCGATTCGCGTTTCGCTGATATATCGATTTTCAAACTCGTTCGTTGGCGCAAATCGAAGAAAGGGAATTTACCCATATAGCACGCAATATTTTCAAATCGAAAATGTTTCAATTCTTTAAATCTTACGAAATATTTCTGAAATATCCGACAATAATATTTTGAAATATTCTATCAAAATTTTCCAATGGAATGTCTTTCAAATAATTCAGAAATACACTCAATCTTTCAACACATCTGAAATATTTCGGAAACACAGCGATACATTTTTTTTTTTATATTCTTACCGCGACTCGCGTTTTCTTTCCGGGAGGTGTTTGTCGATCCTCTCCTCAACTTGTGAATTAAATATTACATTTATTTTCAAGCTCTTCAGACATGGAGATCGAACGCCCGTTAGCCCATATCCGACAGATCCGTACAACAACGAGTCCGTCTGGCCAGTGCCTTTTGGCCAATTGACCAATGTAAGTATTTTTGAGCGAAATTACTATTCGATGTAGAGATCGTGAAACTGCGTAACTTCGGCGGGGAGGAGGGGGGGGGATTGAAACAAATGATCCGATTACTGAAAGTGGATACTAACGAGCTTGAAAAAAAAAGCTCGAAAAACTAGAATATTTGCGCTGGTGTCGCAAATATACAGATCGGTACAACAACGAGTCCGTCTGGCCAGTGCCTTTTGGCCAATTGACCAATGTAAGTATTTTTAAGCGAAATTACTATTCGATGTAAAGATCGTAAAACTGCGTAACTTCGGCGGGGAGGGGAGATTGAAAAAAATGATTCGATTACTGAAAGTGGATACTAACGAGCTTGAAAAAAAAAGCTCGAAAAACTAGAATATTTGCGCTGGTGTCGCAAATATACAGATCGGTACAACAACGAGTCCGTCTGGCCAGTGCCTTTTGGCCAATTGACCAATGTAAGTATTTTTGAGCGAAATTACTATTCGATGTAGAGATCGTAAAACTGCGTAACTTCGGCGGGGAGGGGGATTGAAACAAATGATCTCATTACTGAAATTGGATACTAACGAGCTTGAAGAAAAAACTCGAAAGACGAGGATATTTGCGCTGGTGTCGTAAATACAAATGTATCATTCGACTCGCCTGCTCCGATAACGTCTGATAACGGACGAGGAAAGGCATATTTAAAATTAAAATTAAAATACTGGTATCGTCGTACCGAATGTTTGCGTCGGGACTTGAGTTATTGCCGAAAAAATTAGCAAGCGTAGATGATTAATTTTTAATCACGACGTTTCGAATTAATAAATAATTTTTAATAACAAATTAAAGTACTCGTATCGTCGTACCGAATGTTTGCGTTGATACTCGAGTTATTGCCGAAAAAATTATTGCCGATGGACGATTAATTTTTAATGATGAGAATTCGAATTAAAAAGAAAAACAAATACAAGTGTACAGTCAGGTTTATCAGTTGGGGATGTTGTGACATTTAAATTGCGAGATTGTACTGCAAGGGAATATTGCAATGATAATCTTACGCGAGCTGTGCTTAAGCGTAAAGCCGGGGAAGTTTTGCATTAACGATAATGCTTATCTCGGTCATGACTGTCTTTAGTCTATGTCGGCAATGCGACTTTGGTTCGACGCTCAATATTTCTATTGACACGATTTTCCACACGTATTTTATTTATTTTATATATCTTATTTATTTTATACATTTTATTTATTTTATATATTTTATATATTTTATTTATTTTATACATTTTATTTATTTTATACATTTTATTTATTTTTTATATTTTACATATTTTCGTAAAAATATTCCACCGACATTTTTTAATTCATGATTTTCAAAATTCTTTAAAAAAGCGTGAAAATCGAGATTTTCACGCTTTCACGTAATTTTTCATTTAGTTGTGATTTTTTTGTGTATTTTCCCCTAAACCCGTCTCTATATTGTATCGTTTGTTTTATACCACAGTTGGGAAAACATCAACATCTGATGCTGGGACGTTGGTTGCGCGAGCGTTACAATCATCTCTTATCGGACGCGTATTCGCCGTACGAGATCTACGTGATGAGCACCGACGTCGATCGTACTCTAATGTCCGCCGAGGCGGACCTCGCCGGTTTGTATCCACCGCGTGGAAAACAGATCTGGGACTCGTTGAGGTGGATGCCGATTCCCGTTCACACGACACCCCAAACTCAGGACTACGTACTGGCCGGAAAAAAATTTTGCCCGAGATACCAGTACGAAATGACGAAGGTTCTTCAATCGCCTGAGATACAACGAATATACAAGGACAATGCCGAAATTTTTAACTATCTGACCGAGAATACGGGGGAAAAGGTCGAGGATCTAGAGAATCTCGAGTACATCTATAACACGCTTTACATAGAGGTATATTATATAGAGGGTTATATTTGCATAGAGGCATATATATTTGGAAAAAAAAAAATCATTTATTTTAAAAATATATTTCTAGAAAAATAAATAAAAATAAAACATTTTTCGGGGATCGAGGGTTCAATATAGTAGATTGTTGCTATCGCTGATAGACAAGCGTCACGAGAAGTAGCAATATTGGCGCGATATTTGCGACATTTTCTGCACATGTCGCAATTATTGCGCCAACTGCTACTTTTCGTGCAGCTCGTCTATCAGGGTATGTTGAATCCTTGATCTTAGACTCGAGGAATCGAAGATCGAGGATCTACAGAATCACAAGTACGTCTGTAGCACGCTTTACATAGAAGTATATTTCAGTCAAAAAGTGTTTTCTTTATTAAAAAAATATATTCTCCGAAATATTTCTTGCTGCAACGATAATGTACTATATTGAAAAAAAAAATTATATATATATATAACAATAACGATAAAATTGTGTATTACGAATCCCGATTACGAAAACCCGACAGACACTCTACAACAAAACGCTCCCGAAATGGACGAAGTCAGTTTATCCGGACAAGCTCGAACCGCTCGCGAGTTTCAGCTTCAAAATCGCGGCCTACAACAAAGTACTCGCCAGACTGAAAACCGGTGAGATTTTTTTCTTCGCATTAATAAATTTAACGAAAGGCGAAAATTTCGTTACACTTTTTATATTTTTTTTACCACAGGATCGCTGCTGGGTGAAATGATCGATCATATGAAGAAAAAATCCACGAAGGCTCTCGTGCCGGATCGAAAAGTTTGGATCTACAGCGCTCACGACGAGACCTTGGCGAACTTCCTCATGACCTTGGACGTTTTCGAACCGCACTGTCCGCCCTATGCTTCGGCGATTCTCGTCGAACTGCGCGAAAATTCCAAAGGCCAACACATCGTCACTGTACGTGATTAATAAGACATTTTTTCAAGTATTAAAAAAAATTACTCAAATAAAAAATTTAAGTATATATATATATGTATATAAATTTATATATGAATAGAAATTTATATATTTATATAAATTTTCATATTTATATAAATCTTTATATTTATATACATTTTTATACTTATATAAATAATATTAAAATGAAAAATTACTATTTATTATAATTTAGGGACAATTTTTACGATAAAATATATTTTCGTTTAGGTATCGTACAAAAATTCCAGCGCCGAGCCGATATTGCTCACAATACCCGGTTGTCTTGCAGCGTGTCCATTGGAAAATTTTGTCAAACTTACGAAAGACGTGGTCCCGGAAAATTGGGATAGGGAGTGCCTCGTCGATTCGTCGAACTATGGCTACAATGTCAGTAATTCAGCGATAATTGGTGAGTTGAAATGTATACACCGCTCCCAATTGAAAAAAAAAAGTGATCGTATATTTAATTTTTCACGTTGTATTTTTTTTTTTTTTTTTACAGCGATCCTGTCGTGGTCCGTGCTCTTCCTCGTTTCCCTAGTTTTGCTGATCATCGGTTTCGTGTACTCGCAGTACAGGCGAGACAGCAGGCAGTATTACTTGCGACTATCGACCGACCCGATTTAAGAACCAAAATGTCCTTCATTGACTATTAATCGTCGTCTCGCGGGCCAATAATAGTCGAGCCACGAAAAGAGAAGGAATAAACAAACAGGAAGGCGGTCTATGGTTGCCAATAAAACAATATATCAATCACTTGCGGAGATTTGGACTGAAAAAAATTTGGCTGAAATTGCGATCATTAGAAATATTTATATTTTACTTCGACTCCCTACTATACAGCCGTCTCATTTATCTACCTCATCGACCGACGATTTTTTTTTTCGTCCTCGGGTAGGAGTAACGTTGGTACAAAGAGAACGGAAAATATGGCTGTAGATTAATTTTTTTTTATTTTATCGAACTAGTTTTAATCGAATAACTATCTCATCGCGAGAATTGGTACCAAAGTTGACCGGTGGGGTGCGCTGTTGTAGGTGGCGTGGCCGTCGAGAATCTTGAGATTTTGAGGTTAACTTACGAATTACAAGAAAGTTTGCCGTTTAACTTCGTGTACTTAATTGCGTTCATTGACTTTTCTACGGAAAGTTACGACTTTTGGCGGTTTAATTGATAATTTTATCAAATCAAATCAATTGCTTCGACATAAGCTTCAAAAATCTCGATTGCGAACCTTTGGGCGGCCATTTTTTGTTGCTTTCCGATTTTCACCACCAGGCACTGCATTTCTCAATACGTTTTCGCAATCGAATGAATTTATCGACGCATCGAGACTTAAACGAAGAACTCGGAACTCGCGTTATTTTACCTTACCGAAATGTTCCTCGCTAGTGAAGAAAATAAAAATAAGACATTGTGATTTAATATTAAACGTTATGTTTACGACTTGAAAGAATAAATAACGTTTTCGAATTAATAATGTAATGTCTACTTAGTTTGTAAGCCGATGATTGATGAACAGTGTTTTTTGTTCTTACATTTTTATTTATACAACTGTACAACATATCGTAGAAAACGATTGAATTTTTGGATTAATAAAAAAGAATTATTTACATCAAAGTATGCGATAAATCGATTAGCGTTTTCGTATCAAATTTCTGTACGCGATATTTTTTTTTACTCCTACTTTCGTTTATAATTGCGTAGACTGATTATTTTCACGAAAAAAGACTGACCCAAGACTTTCTATATGACCAATTAAAAAATTCGTGTCAATTTTTTTTTTCTAAGAATGGATTGAAAAAAAAAATACAATAAAAAGATGATAGGAACAGCTTCAGCGATCTTGAAGCGATGTGAAACTTCCGCCCAGATTCTCTTGGATGGAGAACGCTGGATTTACCCTGTAAGGTATATCGAACGTTGTACTAAAAAAAAAGAACAATCGATCGATTAAAAATTTGTATTGTAATAACTGTTCGTCATGAAAAAATTATAAAATTAATTATTAATTAGAAAATTAAATAATTGAAGCAGTATAAATAACTGACGAAACAAAACTTATTTCAGTCAATGTTTTCAATTGAATGTCGTGAATTGTTAGTAATTTGTTATCATTGAATTTGATATCTTAAAAACATCGATCGCAAGAGAGCGACAAATAATTTTCGTTATCGAAAGAGAAAGCGATAAGGACACGCAAGGTGCGATATTATAACGCAGCTATCGAGCAAGTAAACTGAGCATCGCTTCATTTAATTTTATTGATTATGAAACGATATTTTTTAACATCTATAAAAAAATATATATATATGTAAAGAACCGAATTCTTACCTTTAGTTCGACACATAGAAAAATTACTAGACCGGCCCCAAGTCGGTAGTTTTTCGCAATGCCATACTGTTTTTATTTTCATCGTGTTAAGAAGACGAAGAACAAGAAAAATTGTATTAGTCAAAGGATTAATTAACATTTGGTGTTCGACATTTACCACAGAAAAGCGCATACAGAGAAGGGAAGAAACACATTGACAAAAAAATGTGGACTCAATGGCAAATTTGATAAACATTAAATATTAATTTTTTTTTGTATTGGACAAAAAAGTTAATAAATAAAAAATTCCTCAGCCACATACCAAATTGCACGCACATATTAGAAAATGAATAAAAGCCAAACTGTGTTGAGCCCAAAATACAAACGGCAACTTTTATGAGCGAGCGATATGAAAATCAAAATTTTCAACTTTTTTTTATTGGACAAAAAAGTTAACACAAAAAATTCCTGAGCCACATACCGAATCGCACGCACAGATAAAAAAAATTAAAGCCAAACTGCGTCGAGCCCAAAACACGAACGGCACACTGATAACCGTGATAAGGATGTAACGTTGGAAATATATAACAGATAAATGAAATACATACCATGATAATAATGATTGTCATGCCGACCGAACGAAAATGCTGTCGTGATAAAAGTCGAGCGTTCCGATGATATACAAAATGATATTTTTGTTTTATTAATTGCGGGATAAACTGTAGAACAGCGGATGACGTGAGAAGAATGCACTAGCGACCCTGGACGCGCGTCACGGAAGCTACCGAAGTTGCGAAAGGTCCTCTAGGAGCCTAGCGATGTTTCCGAGCTGTTTTCGAAACTGATAACGAGACAGTTACAAATTTTTTTTATCGATAAAAATAAACCCTTTTCATCAACTTTAATTTTTAGCGAAGTCAATCGGTTAAATTCCAATCAGAAGCCAGTTTAATTAACTCGTGCACCGATTCGAACTGGTTAGGACCTGGCGCAAATGCATCGCTCCAGTCCTCTAGCGGTCTAGAAATGTCCTTAACTTTTTTCGAAACCGAGAACGAGACAGAGACCAATTTACAGCTGATAGAACCACATCGTTAATTTAAACATTAATCAAAATCCATTCGTGCACCAGTTCGGAACGGTTAGAACTCTTATTGGCGAAAAAGTTCGTTGTTTACGAAAAAAAAAAAAAATTGCAGTTGCGTAAAGAGAGAATGGAGCGTTAATATGTATATAAATATATTTTTTTTTTGCTTATAGGGATTTATATCTTTACATTTTTTTTACTTCTTCACTTATCGGAAATTGCAAGCCGCTCCCGTGAACGCCGAATCAAACGATGAAAAGAGTGGACGGACGTAGGAAAAGATTTTTGGAGTTCATAAACATTGCCGTGACCGTATTAAAATAATTGTTGACATCATTGTTTTTTGCTTGTTTTTTTTGTACACAATTAGTTAAAGTTCGACACAATGGAATTTGCCAGTTGTTAGTATAGAGATAGGTGGAGAATTTTGTTATTTTTTATTATCGCTTATCTCGTCTTCCGTTGTTAGTTTTAATTGTTAGTTAACCAAACGTTGTTATCGTGAATGTAATTATTACGAGTACATGATGTAATGACGTTTTTATAGTCTACCGCTTTTTTGTTCTTTACATTTTCAACGTTGCTTTTTTCTTATTTTCAAATTATACGAAATCCACTCAACTTTAACTAGATTAACATAATGTTTTTTTTGTTGATCCATACAGTCGTCCCGATCCTTGTCATCTTTGAGGACTCGTTCTCGTTCCCGTTTAATAGACTAATTCGCTCTATCCTGAGTTGCTCGAATACTTGTACAAGCCTGCGCCAATGGCCACTACGACGGTTATCATTAATGATATAATTGTTTTTATTATTATTATTATTATTATTATTATTATTATTGTTATTATTATTATTATTATTATTATCATTCATTGGAAGAATACGGCGTAACTCTCGTTGGTATTTCTGACAGCTATCTACTTAATAATAAAGTACAAGACCACCGGACACTCTCATGGACACTGAAGTTCATTCAACGACACTCACGGATAGCCATATTTTGAGGGTCCGTGAGGGTCGTCGGGAGTGCACGAGTGCCTATGAGTATCCATGAGAATATTCTTCGGTGACGAGTGTTATGAGAGATGTCCGTGAGAGTGTCTATGAGAGGCTCCCACATTTGACTTTTATATATAAATCTCGTTTTTTTGTTCGCTTTTCCGGTTTAAAAATCTCATTTCTAGACCGGAAGTGACGCCATACCGGAAATATGTCACTTCCGCTTTGAAAGTATGCATTTTTTTTTACCGGAAGTGACTTCATATGAGGAATCCGACACTTCCGGTCGAAACATGAGATTTTTTAACCTGATGGGACGTATCTGCGGTATGACGTCACTTCCGGTCGAAAAATTAGATCTTCAAACCGGAAGCGACGTATTTCCGGTAAATCTTCGGAAATCTAAGATTCCGGTTTCTAATTCCATAGTCGATAGCTTGGGCGCTGAGCACCCGAGCCACGACAGCCTGCTAGTTTGCTTTTTAAACTTGAGTATCAAAATCGGTACTGGTACTAAACTGGAGTTCAGTGATAAAATTGGCGAGGATGTGTTCCTTTTCCCTGCCACTCGAAGATGTAGTTGACGAGGCCGCCACGTGGCGTGCGCGAATCACGGCGTGCCTGCTTCACGGTGCAGTACGCACAAGGGTTGGTCGGTGACGAGCGCCTCTAGCGGTAGCGTCATTAACTGTTCAAACTTCCACTCTCAGAGAAAAACGAGAATAACGTAAAATGGCACAATTTTCGAGCTATCTTGGGTGTGTTCCATGTATCTTATGTATCTATCGCGTCTATATGTAGTACGTATAATTTGCCCATCCGGGGAACGGGACGGAATTTCGTCTTTTGCGAGGTTATGTTTTCGTTCCGCCATTTTATTTTCTATTCTCTCGTGGAATCGAACGAATTTTCTACGAGTATTTTTACGTTCATCCAGTTTGATCTGCATGCCGTGTAGAGCCCGAATTCTTATTTTTAGCGCAATATTCTCTCCTCTGTTCGTAATGATTTCATGTATCGTGAAAGAATTTCTTCGCGGCATTGGCCATGCGAGGTATACAAGTAATTTGGTTTCCCTGAGACGGACAGGTCACGTGTTCATTGCACCCATATAGCACGCAACATTTCGAAATAATTTTATAAATATTTTCAATAATTAAAATCTTACGAAATATTTCTGAAATGTATGAAAATAATATTTTGAAATATGAAACGTTTCTCAAATATTTCAGAAACATACTTAATCTTTCAAGACATCTGAAATGTTTCTGAAACATAGTCGCCAAAATTTTGAAACATTTTTGATTTTGTGTCGCACCGAAATGTTTCTACGATTGCAATCTGGTGATGCAATCTTTGACATTTAGCTAAAATGTTTAAAAAACAATTCGGAAACATTTTAATGTAAGATTTATGAGCGGACAACAAAATGTCTTCAAAATGTTTAAAAAACTTTTCACAAATATTTTTTAAATAATTAAATTATTAAAATATTCCAATATTAAAAGAAAATGTTGAACGTTTCAAAAATATTTCCGTGCTATGTGGGTAATCATTAATGATACTCGGCATTATAATAATCCAATATCTCCGTAGTCTTTTTGCTTTTTTAGGTACGAACCTACTTATCGCTTATTGCTTATTGTTATCCTAATTCTTTGTATCTTTTTCCTATCGTTAGTAATAGATGACATGATGATGCGATTGTGTATATGCAGCCACCGATATAGAGACATTCAGACGGATAATTCAAAGCTCAGCGCCTCACAATACCTTGTATGACCCATCACCTCAAGCAGTTACGAGACAAACGAATTATCACGAATAGTAGTCACATTTTTCAATTATAGTTCACTGATTAACCGCCGATCTTCGGATTATTATGAATTAAAAAAAAATTAAAAATAAATGAATTCTTTTCTTTTTTAAATTTTTCCTGAGAGGGCTCGAATTTGGAAAAAAACCGCATAACATCATCGGGCCCGATGCATCGAACAACTTCGATCATCCGATTCCTCACCTCGAGTATGCCGCAGGATTCGTGAGACTGAAGTTCGTGGTGACCGGTCCGCCGATGTATTTCGCGATGTACTGCGGGGACCGGAAAAAATATAAAAATATGGTCACGCATAAAATAAAAAATTTGCGATTTGATAATTCAATTCTCCGTGATTTTTTTTTACGAACCCTGTTGTTGGCGAGCGAAGTCGCGCCCATAGAAATGGCCATGTGTATCGACAGATACAGGCAAAACGCGAGATACAAAAATGCATAAATTCCGATGACGAGTAAAATTGCCCAACTTTTCTCCCCGACGTGGTGCTCCTCAATCCTATCCGTCACGAAGTAAATGTTGATGCAAATCACGACCACGGACAACGCGGTCGACACCAGCTTCGTGAAACTAAAAGAAAAAATTAACACTTCAAATCGTCGTAATGCCATTATCTGCAATTCTATCATAAAGTTGCGGTAAAAATCTTTTGAAAGACACACACATAAACGTACATTTGGACGCCAGCTAAAAATCGCATTTCTCGCCGTTTTAGACTATTTTAAATACTCTGACATAGAAATCTCAATTTCTTTTTCACGACAGCTTTCTCTGTGAGAAAGCAAAAATAAAAAAATACGTTCGAAAATATCGGGCAAATGTAATTTTGCTGAAATCTATCCAAGCGGTCAGATTTTATGGAATTTAGTTTTTTTTTTAAATAACTAAAAACGATATAATTTGAGTAAACACATAGATATTATATAGTACACATATAGATACATTATACACTGTATAATGTATCGAAGCATACTCTACACCCAGCAAAATGAAACTCACAATCCGTTCTTGAAATCCCCCATAATGTGAACGCTGCTGGTGAACGCAATAACAGGCAGCGTTGCGAAAGGCAGCTGCAGGCTCATTACGGCATTGAGAATGTCGTTCATGGTGCTGAGATCTGCCATGTCGGCGTAAACGGCAACGAAGAGAGTGGGAACGATGGCGATTGTTCGGGTGAAGAGAACGCGCCTCCAACGGACCCACTGAAGATTCAGAAAGCCCTCCATCGCGAATTGACCGGCGTAAGTGCCGGTCATTGTCGACGACTGTCCGGCCGCGAGAATTCCGACCGCCCATATGAACATCGCCGCCGCACCGAACTGGCAGCCGAGGTAAATTCCACCTTTGTACAGATCGGCCTGGAACGGCTTACTGTCGTTCTGCAAAAAAAAAAAAAAAAAAAAGATTAAAATAAATTGATAATATTTTTAAATTCATATATGAATTATTTTACATCGCGGCTCGGTACTCACAGTGAAGGTATCCATGCCCAGTGAGTAATTCGACGCTGCGCATACCTCGTACTAAAAGCGAAAGGAAACAGTGGATTGGTCGGTTTAATGGCCGGACAATTATTCAGTTCACCTCCGTGATTGAATGATTTCGCGGAGGGTTTTCCGCGATTAATCTCTCCATACACAGCGTGCGCGTACACGAAACGGTGCAAAGCATCGCTCGCACCGCAACGATTTCGCAACAATGCATTATTCATCCTGAACCACTCACCACATCGGTGTTCTTCTTCTCGAACAGACCGTGGGCGAACACTGCCACCACGAATACGTTTATGAGGAAAGACACGAACAGAGCTATCGACGCCTCTATGAAGTAATATTTGTTCGCCTCCTTCACTTTCGTTGGGTTTCTTCGGTCGATGTCCCTCGACTAAAAAATTTAACGTTTGAAAAAATGTTAATTTAATAACAATTAATAACGAAGCAATTTGCAACATTATTTTTTAGAATTATTTTTTATCGTTAACATAGCCCTCGCTATGTGAGAAATTTCGTTGACCGATTTTGTTACGGAGGAAGCTACGCTTAGGTAAAATTTGAGTAGAAATTGATAGCAAAATTTATTTTCACATTTTTGTAACGCGTCGTTTTGGGGCATTTTTTGATGCATTTTCCACACTGATTATAAATCCTTCAACTAAATTTACTCCTGCGGCGATATTTGGTGCAGAAACTCGGATCCGATATAAAATACAATTTTTCAAAAAAATGCAGTAATTTCAGAATCTTATAAAATTGAAACGGTTAATCTAACGACATAAAATCTATTTTTACCTTCCACGCTTACTCGAACTGAGGCATTTTTGGTAATTAAAAAAAAAAGAAACGCAAAATTTCAAGTCTAACTGCTCGGATAGATTCCGGCTAAATATAATACCAAAGTTCCTAGATCGATATATCATATTCGTGCACACTTTTAATATTACAGCTCTTAATTTTACGAAAGTTGCAACAAAAAAAAGATCTCACCTTAACTAGGGCGCTGTGAAGGTACAAGTTGTGCGGCATTATAACTGCACCGATAACTCCGACCGCTTGGAGCAGCACAGCACTGTCGCAGTTCTCGCAAATCGGTATAAACATGCCTTTGATTACCTCGAGCTGGGGCGGTGCTGATACGATGTACTGCGATGAACAAAAGAAACAACGAAGCAACAATGAAAAACAAAGCGAAGATAAAATCGAATAAATGGCTCGAACGATGGCCGTATAACTGCCCTTATCCGAGTGCCAAGAATCATCTCGCCTTTTACATAAGCCCGATAAGTTAAAAAAAAAAAAAAATGATGAGAAAAAATCTGATCATCCGACTTAAAAAATAATACATTGTATCGAGAATAATTGACCAACCTCGTAGCCAAAAGTCACAGCCATGACCGTGATAAGAAATCCGAACAGAAACTCGAGTTTCCTGAGTCCGTATTTGTCAAGGAATAAAAACGTGAATGTGTCGACTATTGTTATGAGAACGCCGCCCCATATCGGGACCCTGAAACGGAAAGAAATCAGTGTAAATTATGAGAAAAAAAAAAAATTCAATAATGCCAATGATTTGTCGAATTTTTTAGTCCGCACGAAACGACATGAAACGAGTCGATCGTTCATTTTTTTTTCGATAAAAAACTGCTGTGAACTGATAATCACCGACCGTGTTTGTCGTGTCGATCGCCGTGTGCGATTCCACGCGATAGTATCGGTCGGTGTGCCCGGTGTACTCACACTTTGTTAGATAAGAGATAAATTGCAGTCGCGGTGCCTATGACCTCCTGCATATCGCTCCCGATAATTGCGATCTCTATCATTATCCATAAAACTATGCGCGGCACGACTTTGTACTGTCTGTAACACATCTCCGCCAAGTGGAGGCCCGTGACGACGCCCAAACGCGCGCTCAGCCTCTGCATAACAAGACCGAGCACCGTCGCGCTCAGCAACACCCACAGCAACTGTAAAATAACAATTATTATTTTTTTTTGTAAATTAAGTAGTAGTAGTAGGTATGTATTTATTAACAATACATACGATGCCTTAACGATCGTTGCAGTTTTTAAACATTTATTCATTCATACATTTATAATTGCATCCACATAATGTGAAGGGGCCATCGACCGAAGTCCTTCAGCCAAAAAAAATTAATTAAATGCTAATAACTAAGTGAAGAATTTTTTTTAAATTTATTAAATGCTGATAACTAAGTGAAGAATTTTTTTTTACTAATTGCTTGGTGAAATTATTCGCAATCGGGCACGAGACAGCTTACCTTGTATCTGGCAATCGATCCGGACTGCAGATCGGACTCGATATTGCCGGGATCGAGGTAGGCTATGGACATAAGGAAACCCGGTCCGGTAAACGCCCATAATTTACGAAAACTGAATGATGTCTGAAAAGTAAGCAATACAAATTTCGTGATATAATTTTGTGAGATTTTTTTTTTTTTTGCGGGGAAATTGAAACGGGACATTTTTCGAAAGCTTTATAGAAACAATTTGATTCAGGATAAATATTGGGAATATTGTGAAAATATCTCAACTGAAAAAAAAGTTACTTTTCATAGAAACAATTTGATTTAAAAAAAAATTGAGAACATTTCTCAACTCGAAAAAAGCTACTATTTTTAGAAACAATTTAGTTCGAAAAAATATTGAGAATATCGACCAAAATTTCGCAACTCGAAAAAGCTACCTTTTTTAAAAAACAATTTTATCGTAAAGAAAATTGTGAATATTGAGAAAATTTGGAAACTCGAAAAAAGCTACCATTTTCAGAAACGATGTGAAGCAATAAAATATTGAGAAAGATTCTCGAGTTGAAAATGTTTTTTTTTTAACAGGAAAGAGGCTTCGGTTGTGAAGACCATTACGATCGTTATCAGTCGTTATTATAGCAATTGTTCGACGACCAGTCGTTCTTACGCCTTCTATCTCCGGTATAGGTATCTTCTCTTCCGCGAAGTAAGTCTGATTGGCGTTTGGCGACAATGACGATGACTCCGTAAGCTTCTCGTTACTCCGTGTCTGCATCTCCTCCATTCTTTGATGCGGTATCGTGGTCGTTGCTGTGGAGGCTTCCCCGTCGGGAGAAACGCCGCTTCTGCCATCGCCGCTGCTTGCCATTACGATTCTGCATGATCGAAAAAAAAAATGCAAAAATTGCAAAAATCATTAAACAAACCTTGTGGAGAGTACATAAAAAATTTAAAAATACTTCTTATTTTACAACGTTAATTAACCCCTTGAACAATTTTTTAATGACGTCATCAGCAAATCGATACACGTGTATGAGAATTTTTTCAAATTTTTCTCTCAATTTTTTCCACGTAATATATATATATATATTTAGTTACGAAATTTTATTTTTATTTATTTATTTTATTTTTGTAAATCGGGTTTGTACAGCACCGTGGCTCAAGGGGTTAAAATGAATACCTGTAAAAAGGCTCATTCGACATTGACAAATTCATTGCCTCTTTCATAGAAACATTGCACATAATGTACCAAGTACATTACGCGAGGAAGCTGTGTGAAAATCCCGATATATTTTCCTCAAACAATATGTCGTTTTGAATTTTAAAAAGGTTTCGCATATGTCAGGCGGAAAAAAAAACCGCCCTGTACATTGCCGGGGTTTTTATGTTTTCCGAGAAGCGTCGCATATACATATGTATATATCTGTGTATATGACTGTTTGCAAGAACTGAACCATTAACATAATTGTGTTTCAACTACACCGTCAATACATATGTACGATAGGACTTATGTATATGACTCAGCTTCATAAACTAAGAAACACATGCTAAGCATCGATCACCCCCAATTTACGACAACAGACACGTTTTGCATGTCCATAATTTATTATTCAGTCATACTGAAACATGGTCATTATTTCGCGCCGTTAATAATCAACGTTAAAAAAATATAAAAATAAACTTCCACGGAATTCGACGATTTTTTTTTAGTAGACACACTTTGGCACAAAACATTTACGGAGTAACAACAATAACAATGAATGGATTTAGTGTTCGTAAGTCATGGAACGCTTTTCCAGGTCACAATTATTTCACCCTAAGAGATGGAACTTTATTGGGGCCTAATGAGATTAAAATACACGACTAATATACAAATATACGCGACAGCACTTATGTATATGGCTCATTATATAAATAAGCAAATCATGCATGATATCCACCACCCCTAATTTAAAACAACGTAAATATTTAACCTTTCAATATTTTACTATTCACTCATAATGGAGCATCGTAATTCTTTCGCGCCGTTAAAATACAACATTAAAAAAAAAACGATCCATTGATATACGACTAATATACAAATACATATATAGACACGACAAAAATTATATATGTGATTCATTATAAATGAAGAAACATGCATGATATCCATCGACCCTAATTTAAAACAACATAAATATTAAACCTTTCAATGATTCACTATTCACTCATACTGGAGCATGGTAATTCTTTCGCGCCGTTAAAATACAACATAAAAAAAAAAACCATCCATTGATATACGACTAATATACAAATACATATATAGACACGACAAAAATTATATATGTGATTCATTATAAATGAAGAAACATGCATGATATCCATCGACCCTAATTTAAAACAACATAAATATTAAACCTTTCAATGATTCACTATTCACTCATACTGGAGCATGGTAATTCTTTCGCGCCGTTAAAATACAACATTTAAAAAAAACGATCCATTGATACACGACCAATATACAAATACATATACGACAAAAATTATATATGTGATTCGTTGTAAATGAAAAAGCACATGCATGATATTCATGACTCCTAATTTAAAACAACAGAAATATTTAACATTTCATCGTTCACCCGTTCTAGATAATTGGTAATTCTTTCGCGCCGTTAATATACAACATTAAAAAAAAAAAAACGAAAACAAAATAAAAATCTATTAATATACGACGAATATACGAATCTCTATGTATACGACAGCATTTATGTATACGAGTCATCGCAAACGATGAAACACGTGCATGGTATCCATCACCCCTAATTTATGAAAACAGACTCGTTTAACATCTCCATAACTCATTATTCATCCAGGCTGAAGCACCGCAATTATTTCGCGCCTTCGAAAATCCAACGTTGAAACGATAAAATAAACAGGCAAGTAATTCGACGAATTTTTTTAGCAGACACTTTTTGGACGAGACATTTCCGAAGTAACAGTGACAACAAACGCGAGTATTTTTCGTGAGTCATGGAATGATGTTCGAAAAAAACGATACCATTAGTGAAACATCGTCGGGAGCAAAATTGAATTTTGAGGTTAGGCCAAGTGTTTCGAACGCAACATTTGCACAGAGTAAAAAGCCCGTTAATTACCGTATCAGAACCGATCGAGCCGATCGCGCAACTCCGTATTTATATTTTCCCCTCGGGATTTTCTAACGACGAACGATTCGATGACGTAAAGGTGATTGTCGCAGCACGGGAGTGGGGTAAATAATTGTTGAACGTAACCGCACAACAGCACAGCTGTTGAACTCGGGACGGTCTCGAGATTAGATACGCTCGGACGTTCGATCGAATCTTTCAGCTCGATCGAATCGTCCGCGACACCAGAAAACAATTCAGATAATTATTTGGCAAAATAATTGTTCACTCACGGCGATTGTTTTGTTCCGTGCTCAGAGCAACTTTTGTTCGGCCCGACTTATCGGAAACTCTTCTTGCAGACGATGCTTTGGAATCAGAATAAAAAAAAAAACAAGCGTCGAACTAGATATTAAAATTGGGCACTCGGTCAATGAACATTTCGTGAAAATTATGTAGGCTCGTGACTCGTCATCGGTGGCGCGCACACTTCCACGTGTTTGTCCGACATGTGAGAGAATCGTAAAAATAATGAAAACAAAAATTGAAGGGCAACGCGAGTTCGGGTCGATCGTCGCGATCGAACGAATCGCTCGGCGTGTTTCGTTCTGATCGACGGAATCGCCGCGACTGAACCGCTCTCGGCCGCAGATACGCAACATCGCAGTCGGACTTTTTCTTGTCCGGACCCCCCACTGGCTACTTCTCCGTTGCTTCGCGAGTCGCTGCTGGCGCCACGTGAAATAAGATAATACTCGGGCGAAGAGCGTGTCCCGGACGTAACCTGCTGGTTTCGTGCTTTTGTGTCTGATATCGCAGCACGCTGCGCAGAACGCGTCCGCTCAGATTGGTTTTCTCTGTCTGCGAACTCTTTGCGAAAAGGAGGAAACGTTTCTGTCCTTGACGACCAAACGATGTGCGTATTTTTTTTTCTTAAGCCTCAAGTTCGAAGAAAATGTGGAACAAAATTTATTACCGTTGGATGATGAATTACACGGTACAAAAAGTTTGTACTTTATACAAAAACTTGTTGTCCACGAACGTCCACAATTTTTCATTCGTTAATTTTACAATCGCACCATCCGGCTTACAGTTTTACAAACAAAAGGTCGAAGTAAAATTGTCGACGACATGGGAAATAAATGGACAAGTTTGTGCATCGAAGCGGGAACAAAGGAGTTTGTCACTTGTTCAACAAAATTATTTTTACGATACTTTGTATTCCGATTTTACAAAATTATTTTTTACCGCGTACGAATGATGAACTCTGGACTATGAAACGAATAATATCGAAAACTTATCGTTGATGTTATAGCGATAAAAAAAATGATCAATCTTTTCAGACGTCTCCGACGTATCGTGTAAATCATGAGCAATGAAATACGAACTGTTTGATGACGAATCGAAAAATATGAAATACGATTCACAGAGGATGCGAAAAGGAGGAAACATTTTTGTCCTCGACAACCGAACGATATATAAATAAAGGATGCCGGTAAATGCTGACTGACTTGATGAACACAATTTAACAACGTTTCACCACTGCACGATACTAAAAATACGGCAAAAGAGGAAAATTACGTCATAGCGGAACTGGGAGTTTCCAAACGGGATTCCCTCAATTATAATAATTATTATTCATCTCCACCTACTGAAACTTTGGTGTTTGTGCACTTTACTGAAAGTGCAAAAATACCGGAGGATCGGTAGAATATGGCCGTCTGTACCGGCACGGATTTTGCGTACTTTGCCTAAGTCGGCTACGGACGCACTGGAAGTTGGGTAGCTTAGCTGAGCGCGGGTAGGGAGTGCTAGGGGGGAATCGGGATGGGGTTCCGTAAAAACCCAGAAGGGAAAATGGAACAAGTATAAAAATGCTACCATTGCCATTGTTTATCACAGACACAAATACATATAACATTATTAATTTATTCATTTATTTATTTATTTACTTGTTTGAGTTATTAAGAAAAAATTATGACCATGTACGTTGGACAGCACAATGACCTTGGAAAGGTGAAAATACATTGTATGTACGCGTCTCAGAATTTGATCACGTCCGATCGTATCTAATCGCTCTCGATTGAGCTGAAACGCACGCAACGCATCCGACTTCGTTGTAAGATAATCATGAAAGCATCTGCTTTTTTTTCAATTTAATTTTCGCGAGTCATCAGCCGTACTAATTTCATTTACAATCGATCGTTGAATATTTTTTCAGCACTTGTATTGTTTCCTTCCAGTTCCTGAAACTTCCGACTTGTGAACTAAATTTTCACATCCGAGCTTCCAGAGAGTTGTTAAAGTTTGCGTCTATTTTTGTTATGTTTCATCGAAATTTCGCGACAAACGAACGATCATTTATTTTCCTATTCCCTTTGTGACCGTGCACGATACGTCGCGGTTCGATCGAAGCGTCCTAAATAATATGGTATTTTGATCGGAACAAGTCCAAGAAATCGGGAGCGCGATCGATCGACTCTTGGTTCGCGAAGAAGCGCCCGCTAAACGTTGTTTCCTTTGTCACTCTTTTATCTAACTCCGCACGAACGGGGAATCCTGAAGAAACGTTTGTTTCGTTCCGAGACACCGAATAGACGATTTCTTCGATCCTCGAAATTCGTTACTCTCGAACGAGTGCGTACAGTGAAACAAAACGATGGACAATCAGAGTTTCGGCGATGCAGAAACTAACGTTACCAACGTAACTTCGCGTTACGTTAATTCTATCTACGATCTGAACAAGGAAGACAGCAACTGGATAGTCACGAGTTCTTTCATCATATTCACCATGCAGACTGGTACGTAATGTTGAACATCTGTTTGAAAAGTGGAAAGTTATTTCCACTGAAGCCATGTGATTTGCACATGGCTTCCTCATTTTTTATAGCTTTGCACGTAGCTTCCTCTATGAGAGAGTTAGCTGAATAGTCTGTTGTACGTTAACCTATGCCCCATATAGCTAAAGAGCTATGTTTTCTCGCAGAGGAAGCTATACACTATATCGCCATGAAGCTAAGCTTCCTTATAAAGGAATAGTATAGGGGAAGCTGCACTTCCTCATAGGGCAAGCTGCGCTTCCTCATAGGGCAAGCTGCGCTTCCTCATAGTGGAAACTGCGCTTCCTCGTAGTGGAAGCTGCGCTTCCTCATAGGGGAAACTGCGCTTCCTCATAGTGGAAACTGCGCTTCCTCATAGGGCAAGCTGCGCTTCCTCATAGGGCAAGCTGCGCTTCCGCATAGGGCAAGCTGCGCTTCCTCATAGGGCAAGCTGCGCTTCCTCATAGGGCAAGCTGCGCTTCCTCATAGGGCAAGCTGCGCTTCCTCATAGGGCAAGCTGCGCTTCCTCACAGGGGAAGCTGCACTTCCTCATAGGGCAAGCTGCGCTTCCTCATAGTGGAAGCTGCGCTTCCTCATAGGGGAAACTGCGCTTCCTCATAGTGGAAACTGCGCTTCCTCATAGTGGAAGCTGCGCTTCCTCATAGGGCAAGCTGCGCTTCCTCATAGGGCAAGCTGCGCTTCCTCATAGCGCACCCAGAATAATAATTTATTTGACGGCCACCGTTTATTTGGTTTTAAGTAAAATATTCATTTGATTTAAATAAATATTTGTTTCATTCAAGTAACTATTTACTTAATGTAAGTAACTATTTACTTAATTTAAATACATATTTGTTTTAATCAAATAAATATTTTACTTAAACCAAATAAACGGTGGCCGTCAAATAAATTACTTTTCTGGGTGGGGAAGCTGCGTTTTTTGAAATTAATCAAATAAAAATATTTAAACGAAGGTTTCGGAATGTTGGAATCGGGCTGCGTGTCGCTGAAGAACGAGGTCAACATTATGATGAAAAACGTAGTGGACATAGTCCTTGGTGGTTTGACCTATTGGGCCTTCGGTTTCGGCATCAGCTTCGGTTGGGGCGCGCCGACAAATTCGTTCGTTGGTACTAGCGGGTTCTTGATAGATCCGGACATCGGGGACGATCTCATGGGACCGGCTTGCGCAGCTTTTCTATTTCAATTGAGCTTCGCTACAACCTCGACGACTATTGTCAGTGGAGCGATGGCAGAAAGGTACCAAAAAAAAATTATTTTCATGCATCAAACCTTAAATCGGCGAAACAAATATGAAACATGAAACATGGAATGTGAACCATTGTTCACATTCCATTAACTGTGAAATGTGAAATTAAAAAAATATATATATTTCAGATGCAATTTCAAAGCTAATTCCATGGTTCATATTTCATTAACTGGGAAATGTGAAATTTAAAAAAATACATTTCAGATGCAATTTCAAAGCCTACTGTCTTTTTTCGTTCTTGAACACGATTGTATACTGCGTACCGGCGGGCTGGGTATGGGGCGATCATGGATTTCTGAATCGTCTCGGGGCCGTCGATATCGCCGGTTCGGGAACTGTGCACCTGGTCGGCGGAGTTTCGGGTAAATTTAACAGCTACGCCAGCAATACACGAAACAACGAATTATTTTTACTCTAATATTAATATACGTTGCCGGGAATTGACGAGCAGCGCTTGCATGCTCTATCATGCTCGGACCGAGGCTCGGAAGATACGACAACGGCATCGATCCTCTTCCACTCGGATGTCCGGTCAATGCTATAATGGGTCTCTTCGTTTTGTGGTAATTTGTTTTTTTTTTTCAAGTCGAAAAAAAATTAATTTATTTATTATTAATTATGTATAAGAAAGTTCGAAGGAAATCCATGGGTTCCCAATGGCCGCTCGATTTTAGATTCCAGTGGGTCCCAATGAACGCTCGATTTCCGATCTTGAGAGGCTATTGTTTTACAATCTGTCACATGTCGAAATGTCACCTCGACATTTCTCGGTCCTGGCAAATAATCGGCTTATGATAACATTGACATGCCAGGAAAGGTTAGAATATGCTAATTGGCATTTGAAACTTTATTTTTGATATAAAATATCCGAGATATAATATGTATTAATGTGTGAGGATGAATCTCCTCTTGCGATTCGGGTGTATTTTTCAAAAAAAAATTTTAGAATTTTTTCTTTAATGAAATCGGTTGGTAAATATGCCACTTGAAAAGAATGGCGAAGGTTTTAATTCGATATCTCGAAATTTTTTGAAAAAAAGTGCCGTTTCGCAAAATTTAACATAGGATTCCCTATGCTGGAAATGGAGAATTTTTCAAATTTCGAAAAAAATTCAAGTTGCATGTGTTTTGGGCCGGAATGGGCCACTTAAAGCCAATGGAGGTGGTAAAAAATCGATACCTCGAAAAAAAATATTTGGCCATTTTGAAAGTGGAAAAATGAGAAGACTATTATTATTAAATAATAGTAATAATATTAATAATGATTATTAATATTAATGAATTTATTACTGTTCGCTCGTTATTAATGTATATTTTGGTTATTCAGGTGGGGCTGGCTGGCGTTTAACAGCGGTAGCACTTACGGCATAAGCGGCGCGCGATGGCAATACGCTGCTAGGGCAGCCCTTTCCACGATGATGGGCAGCATGGGAGGCGGCTTGGTCGGACTTGGATTTTCTCTTGCCAATCCAAAGGGAATCGACATTCTTAGTCAGATCAACGGAATTCTCGGTGCTCTTGTAGCTATAACTGGTGAGATAAATAAACAAATACATAAAGAAGTAAGTAAATTAAAAAAAAGTAAAAGCGTTCCGTAAAAAAAAAAAAAATGTTTACGAAACTTTTTGCTTCCTCTATGAGGAAAATAGAATTAAATAAATAAATAAATAAATAAATAAAAATGTGTCGATAAAAAAAACGATTTTTACTATTTGAGTCGAATATAGGTGGTTGCTTTCTATTTCGGGCCTGGGAGGCGCTGCTCGTGGGGATGATCGGTGGATTCATAACGTGCTTTGTTATGCCAATGCTGGACAAAGTTTCAATCGACGATCCCGTGGGTGCATCAGCAACGCACGGTGAAATGAAAAGAAAAAAAATCTAAGTTGAATTTTGTTCACGTTTCTGATTTTTTTACTCGAAAAATTCATAATATTTGTTGATTTTACAGGTGCCAGCGGAGTCTGGGGCATTTTGGCGATCGGTTTCTTTGCCGATAATCCGTACCCGCTGGATACCACGAGCGGTCGAAGCGGACTGTTCAAGGGTACACATTTTAATAACAGGAATTGAATTAAATAATGAAATTTTTTTTTATAAAAAAAAAAAATTATAAAAAATGTAAATTAATTCGTTGTTCGATTCGAAAAGGGGGAGGTTGGGAATTGCTGGGCGTTCAGGCCTTGACCGTCGTTTGTCTAAGTTCCTGGAGCTTCTGCTCATCAATGTTTCTACTGTGGGTAAGACAAGAAAATTAATACGCCCGAACAAAAAAAAAAAAAAAAAAAAAATTTCTCGTTTACAATTTTTTTTAAATATGAATTTTTGTCCTCTTTGAACTGGGAGTTCGTAAACAAAATAATACCGATCAGGATGGACCCTCGCGAGGAATTGCTCGGTGCCGATTTGGTCGAGCACAGAATTCGCCATACGCAGGTGAATATTCTTTTATTTTGATTAATTAATCATTAATTAAAATTGATTATCGTTTTATCGGACAATAAATAATTTGTCGCTCAGGTCGGAGTGAGCAGAGCCATGTCGGCGCTACGTCCATTTTCCCAGGAAGCAATATTGCACGAAGTCACTGCAGTGGGAATAAATCCTGGCAAGTTTGAATTAATTATTTATCAGCTAATTAATTCAACGAACTAATGTAAGTGAATTGCGCAGGTCACGAGTCCTACATCGACAAGTACAATCGTAAAAAAAAAATGGAAACCATCGCGAAGATGATGAGCCGAAACGCGAAGAAAAAATTCTCAAACGCGGCCGACAAAAAAAAAATCGAAGGTCGTCCAGCGACGGACAAGAAATATCCCCAAATCGCATGGATCGATTGATAAAAATATTTAATCTCCCACAAAATTTCATCTCATCGATTAAATCGAGCATCAGATAATCAATAATTTTATTAATTTCTTAATAATTAATCGTTTAATTAATTGTTATCAACGACTATTTATTTATTTACTTACAATTAATTAATTAATGAGTCATTCATTGTTTATCAGTTAATTGATTCAACGAACTGATACAACCAAATCTGATAAAAGAAACTTTGCATTTTATATGAAAGGAAAAAGTCTTTGCATTTTATTTTCATATGCCGGACAGCACTCAACACTCGAAAGTGGAGCACGTTTTTGATGGAAAAATTAGTTTATTAATTAATTAATCTTGAATAATTAATAATTTAATCAGTTTTTAATAATTAGTCATTTAATTGATGAGTTATTAATTATAACCAAATTACATGGGTCGCGAGTCCTACATCGACAATTGCAATAGGAACAAAAAAAGGGATAAAATCGCGAAGATGATGAACCGAAACGCGAGGAAGAAATTTTCCAACGCGACCGATGAAAAAAAAAATCGAAGATCGTCCAGCGACGGACAAGAAATATCCCCATGGATCGATTGATAAAAATATTTCTTCCCCCCCAAAATTTCATCTCATCGACCAGATCGAGCGGGGATTAAAAAAAAAACAGAAATGACCAGGAGACAATGTTTTTTAAAAAGGAAAAAGTCTTTACATTTTATTTTCAATATGACGGACGTGCACTCACCACTCGAAAATCGAGCGCGTGTTCGATGGAAATTTTTTTGTTTTGTTTAGAAACGTATAAACGGATCCCCGGAAATTGTTTTTTTATCGGCGCATGCGCAATCGCTCGTTGCTTCGTACTCGTACCAAAACAAATCGACGATCTTTTTTTTCTCCTCTCCCTTCACGCTCGCCGAATAAATAGCAATAATAATAACAATTCAAATAAATATCTTATCGTGTCTAATCGTACTATTAAGTCATTACGTTACTAAGCGCCTGAGAGCCATTGTTGAAGCTATTTATTTGTAGTTTTTTTTTTTATTTTTATTCCACGATCTATTTCTTCGATAATTTCTTTTTTTTTCGGTCAATCTATGTGTTCGATTTTTCGCCACAAATTCGTACTATTACAATGATAATGATAATCCACTATAAATTACGAATTCATTAAATTACAGATATTCGAAATTCTTCGTAGCGATACCTTTTAACATTATTACTATTTTTTTTACTTATTAATTTTTTATTCGAGGACGAAATTACCTTGGACGTAAATTCATGTTTCTTTTTTTTTTTTTTCAACTTCACTCACTCTAAAAATCTTGCTCTGTCGTTACATTCATCGGGGCCCCAATCACTCGTCATCCTCGATCGATCTTACATTTAATTATAAATCGTTGAATGAGGAACTCCACGGCCGCGTGTAGTCGCACGGCTTCTCCTTAACTTTGAGACTTTAACTTTACGCCCTCTTCGACATGCCCGCGTTAATATTTACGTTTATATTGCGATGATTTGCTTATCGGCCTTTCACACAAGTATTTTCTCCGACACAAATTAACGCATTTCTGAAAAAAAAAAAGAATTTAAAATCGCGGATCGATTTTTTTTTCTTTTCGCAAATAATTATTGCCAAATCGGCAGGATTTTCAGAACGGATTTGCAGGAAATATTTTTTGTTTTTCGTCCGGTCGGGCCGATTCCTCGTCGAAGCAATTCCACAACTTCCGAGTCTCTCGCTACCGTTTGAATTTTAGTTTTTATCCTCCGAAAGGGTACGGCATTGCGCTTAACTATTTCCATTCATATATACAACAAATAAACAATTAATACAAATCACGACTAATAGAGAAGATCATTTCTTCGGTTCATTTACATAGAGGTAAATGTGTTTACATAGAGGTAAAAATTTCTTCGCTAGAAAAATCGTTTTAAAAGTACGTTTTAAACAATCCAGTAGAAAAAAAGAAACTTGACTACGAAACAATTAATTAAGTATCGATGATGACGATAATCAATAATAATATGATTATTCGTACACACGAATCGACGATGCGGATATATAAAAGATCGTCAAATGCCATTGATTACTATCGATATGTGATCGGAACAATCGTCACCTAAAACTACGTAGATCCACGTTCATTGATTCTTTCATTTTTCTCATTAATCTATTTCAAACAAAACACAGATCGTCAAACATAAAACGAATTCTACTAATTAAATTCGAGAGAGCCAAGAGAGAGTCGTCGCAATCACGGATATGAGTCAATGAGAGATCAATGTTATTATTAATTCGAGGGGAAGGGGAAGAGTTTCTACTAAACTTACGTACGAGATGAACACAGATAGACGTGACGGAACCGACGATTTATCGATTGGCTATTCTCCGTTACTGATCTTAAAATTCAAAAAAAAAACCTTTAGTAGTTTTTATTTTTTTATCATTTTTTTTTATGCGCTAAATACTACGTCACTGGCAAGGGATTCGTCGACTGTCCCGAAGAAAAGTTTTTCTACGTACAGTAATGAGAGCAAAACAAAGATACGAAAAATGCATCTGAATCGTTCGTTGAATTACGCGTCGCGAGACTTTTCTTTTCTTCTCATTCCTTATATCGCGGCTCTTGCTCGGACGCATTTAAGATTCTTAACTCACTAATGACTTGCAGTGCTTGACAATTGTGATTTTTCATTTTCTTTTTCGCGACACAATTATTTTTAAAAAATGGCACATTATCCTGGTGGTTTAAACCGCGCTATCTTTCCACCGTTTTATTTCAATCTATCGAATTCACCCCGTCGATACATTGACCTACTTGCCTTCGGAATATTTTTTCTTACCCGTCGATCTTTTTCTTTTTTTCGTTAATTTTCGCATTGACCGATGAGCGGTGTTTCTCTTCCGCCTGGGACACTCGAGTGGGGAAAGAATTTTGGAAACGAAATTAACGGCGTTCCGACTTATTGCAAACTGTTCGTCGCCCACTGAGCCACCTCCGTGGGCAAGCCCGGATAATTCTTGACCGCCTCGAGTACCTGCTGAGGGGCCAAAAGGAACTTGTAGTACTGAAACTCCTTTTCCGTTCGCGAATTTGTCCCACCGACGGGTGCCAGCAGTTCCAAATTCTGTGGATCAAACAGCAAACAAATAACATTTATTTTACGATGTGAGCGCACGAGTACATAACCACTAGTATAATATAAATGACTAATATACGCACCTTTATGTGCTCAAAAGCTTTCATTATAACCGGCCTCTGTACCGTCTGTACCGCTGATGTCTGATTCGCAAATTTGAGATAGCGGTTGAGAACCGTTTCGAAGTTGAGGGGCTCGCCGTCGTAGATCTCGGTCTCGTGCTTCATCGCTATTATCTGCAACGTATACATTTAAATCATTTAAAAAGTTAGAAATTAGAATTTTCATATCGCTTCCTAATAAACGTTGACAATTTTCATGGTTGCCACGAAATTCTTCAAGTAGAGTTCCCTGACTTTCCCCGGTTTTTTTAAAGCATAAATTGAATTTTTCCAGCCCATCGATCAGGGTAGGAAAGGAGAATTAAAAATAACGTAAAATATAATATGTAATGATCATTAATGTATTCAAGTCATTTAACCTGCAAATTGAAATTTTCATACCGCGTGCTCATAAAAGCTGCAAATTGAATTTTTTATGAGTCTCATAACGTTCCTTCATTCGCAAAGCTTCCTCTATGAGAAAGCCTTTTCTGTATTGTTGGCTTCCTCATAGAGGAAGCTTCGCGAATATAGTAACATTGTGAGAAAGCGATATGAAAATTTCAATTTTCACCTTTTGAAGTAATTTCAATAACGAAAAAAAAGAACAATGTTTTTAGTATGAAAGCTTCGCACCGGTGCATTTAGTGCGGTACGCAATCAGAGATTAGACACTACTCACTAGACTGAGTTCGAGGACGGAAAGGCCCTCGAGCATGAGGATCTTGTCGTCAGGCGAGAAGATCTTGCTGGCCTCGACAAAGTCGTTGACCTCGAGTTTCTGATGCTTCTCGTCGAGGCTCGATACGGCGACGGCCAAAAAATTTCGAAAGCTCCTCTCGCTGACGTCCAACTGATACATACGTTTGAGGAGATTAATCATCGTCACGTTGCCGACGAGACTCTCGATGTACTCGTTCCACATCGTCCCGAATTGCGGATCGATCGTGAAATCGTCGTACTGCTGCTCGATTCTATTTACGTTCTCGTCGTCGGGAATGCTGAGCAGGTGACGAAAGAGTTCGAGCCTGTCGTCAAACGCAGTTTTCGGCTGTTCGGGCGCCGTGCTGTCGCCCGGAAACAGAAATATCTGACGATGCGAGAAACGGGATTTTACGCGCTTCTCGAGCAATTCGATAACGTCGAGACGGCAAGTTATACCGAGGACGCAAATCGGCGCCTGCGCCGATTGCGCCACGTCGAAGAGATTGTAGAGCAGCGTCTGATTCTGATGAGCGCAGAAAAGATCGAACTCGTCGAGAATGAAGATGCAAGGCTTCGAGCGCTTCTTGTCGCCGGACTTCAGACAATCGAGGAGAAACGTTAAATTTTCGGCAAACGTGCCGAAGACTTTGTCGCCGACGACGTTCTCCAGCTGCATCTGTCGGGTCGCGTCCTTCAGCGCCAAACGATCGTCCGTGTGCACGAGACCGTGGAGATTGACGATCAACGCGTTCTCCTTGAAATTCTTCGACGCCGAGAGCTCCTTCAGAACACTGTTCACCAACTGCAGATGAAAAAATTTACGAGACGGATTTTGTAATTATGTTTTGTAATTAAAAATCTATACTTGTAATGAGATTTATATTGAATAATATGATAAATTATAGTACTTATAACGATATTCACATCAAATAATGTGATAAATTATCCTTGTACTTTATTACATTTGTTATGTTCTATGAGTTAGAAACAAAAAAATGTTATATGTATATATGTTTTGTACCAATAAAACATATATTTGTATTTGCATATTCCTTTGTAAAAGAGATTTTCCCAGGGAAAAATAAATAAATCATTTTTCTTCTGATCTATAATTTGTTTTCGTTCAAATGGAACACTTTCTCGTACGAAACTCTCCGCAGGAACAGTACATTTCGATACGAGTGCAAAAAAACTTTTTCTGGCGAGTGCGAGATTGCAGCGTGCGCCGAAGGCGAGGGTTGCAATCTCAAGAGTTCAGAAAACGTTTTTCACACGAGTTTCGAACAAAATTTCATTTCACAAACTATGAAATAAATTATTCTCATTGATATCATTCCGCATTTCTTTTTTTTATACATTGTACTAATGAAACCATATTTATATTAATTATGTTAATCCGCATATTACTTCGTAACAGAACTAATCACATGAATAATTAAATAAATAAAGAAATGAAATAAATTTATAAAGCTTCTTACCGTTGTCTTGCCACTGCCTCTGGGACCGACGAGCAGAGCGGAATTGCTCTCGCCCGACTCGACGGTGCGTTTGAGGAGCTCGAGAACGTGAAGGCGCTCCTTGACGTGATGCCTGAACTTGGTCTCCGGACACATAATCTGGCGCTTCAGATACTTCCTCGTCAGAAGTATCATATTGTCCTGAAAGTCTATCGCCATGTTCTTCTTCTTGCTCATCTCGGCGAATCTGATTTCACCTAAAAAAGAAAAAATTGTGAATAAAACGCAAGGAAAAAAAAAAAAAGGTAAGAAAAGAAAATCAATAGAACTGGCTGTTCGGTATTTTTTTTCGCAAAAAGTTAGGTTATGTTCGCCGCCAGCGAGCGCAAGAGAGACGAAACGAGTAGACGACAGCGTACGCGAATAAATTTTTTTCCACACATTTTCCTAGACCGTAGATGCGAAAAGAACTGCTCGACGATGTCGAAAGAAAAGGCGGAAGATCCGCGAAGCCATCCGAACCGAATACAATACCGAACATAACCTCAGTCCGAGCGAAGTTCGGTTCGCAAAATCGATAAACGTTGACTTACCGTTTGTTCGCGACGAGACCAGCGACGATTATCGAAAGTGCGTCGACGAACTTTGGAGGGTAGTGAAAATCAGTCGCGACAATTCGCCGTTAAAAAAAAGATGAAAAATTTAATCGTTCAGGCGTCGGTTGCTCTGGTGAGGACGCCGGAGCCGTGAAGTCAGATGTCTTCGAAACCAAAACAAATATGGCCGACGGTGACACGCAGGCGGACAAGAAAAATTGTACCTTTCTGTTCAAGAAACGAAAGATTCGCAACAACGCGGCGAGGAAGAGGCGCGGCGATGGGGACGGCAGCGGTGAGTTTTGTTCGGACGATTACTCGGCGACGGCTACGGCGATCCTTTTTGCACGGCGCTCGCGTAATTGCTTTAAGACAAATTCGATTAGCGAACATTGAGGTTAGGCCCGCGTTATTGTTTACACGGACACCTGCTTCAACAACTTTCGGCGACGGTGCGAAGCTTTCTCGCAACGGAAGTTTTGCAGTTTCGGACTTTCGACGATCAATCGAGGTCGCATTGTCTTTGGGGACAGTCAATTTTCGGGAGGACTGCTTTTTTAGGCACGAGCGTGCACACGGCGACAGATTCGTTATAGATTCGTCGGCGCGAAATCCCTTACGGACCGAAAATGAATTAACGTTAGAGGAATAAATTTGTGTTTCGAAGGTCTCGCAAACGATTCGAGGGTTTTTAGCGGTGTGTGTATGTGCAGATGCTTATGTGTTTATCTACTCTACGAACGAATGGCTTGACCGATCTGGCTGCAACTCCAAGTAGCGTTCGTATATTTCCTGTGGACGATTCACTAAGGTTTCAATCGGTTTAAGGCAGTAGTCTGCTTTACAGGCTTCAAAAAATCGATTTTTCGTTTTTGTCTTAAATCTATTCCAAAACTATCCAAGAATATGTGTTCAAAATTTTAGAGGCCAATTTGACATATTTTCGAAGCTAGATCAGTTTTAGTGGCCGAGCGTCGAGCAGGTGCGAATGCTCGGGCAGACCCGAGCGCGCCCCCCCCCCCCCCCCCCCTCGTGTATTCTATTGTTTGACTATACTCGTATATACCTGAAAGCATTGAACGGTCCTTTGAAATATTATTTGGAGGTTCTAGAAGGTCTGTGTTGAGTAGTTGTTGGGATAACGGTATACAATATAACGGTAAACTATAGCTCTCGGAATCGGCTTCTACACTGCTATTTGTATCGTCAGCCTTCAGTTTCATTTTTGATTTTGCCGAGCGCACATCGAAATGTCAAGCTACCCGAAAGGTGATCGATCTAAAAGACAGCGTGCCGCGGAACCGCGAAAGCGAAAATTTCACGGCAATCGTTTTACCAGAGTATCATCGGACGACGGAGACTTACACACGAGTCGCAGTGAGCAAAAGTTGAAGGTAGCAAGCAGCGATGATATCATTATTCATTCATCGCACTGCTACCGCATTATTGAATTCATATCGGCGAAAGCGCTAAAAAAGAGTTTTTCAAATACTTTTACATTTTTTATGAAAATCGATGTCGGATTTCAGATTTTAAGAGATTTTCAATGAACAAAACATAATGTTGGGTCTCTAAATTTCGTAAATTTCAAACTGCAAGCTGACTGAAATCTATCCAAGGACTTAAATTTATATAGTTTTAAGTTTGAAGTTAGTATAACATTTTAAGTTTTTTAAGAAAAATTACTAAAAAAACCACTTCAATTTGAGTAAACATGAAGGTATCGAGCTCAAATTTGTACAATACAATTTTTATACAGATTGATGTTCGTTTTGAGATTTTAAGAGGTTCTGAGAATAAAAAAAATATATATATCATCGGATTTATAAATTTTGTAAATTTAGAACTATAATCTTAAAAATGGGCACAAATACAATATATTGACATAGGATCTTTGCAATCGAATCTGGCTGAAATCTATTCAATCTGTTAGAATTCGTGAAATCTTGCGTTTTTTTTTTTAATTACAAAAAAATGCTCCAATTCGAGTAAACATGATGGTATAGAGTTAAATTCTGAGGGTGAATGGATTAACACTACAATGTTTCGTATTACATTCAGCGAAAAATAGATCTGCTCTTTACAAATTTTATATGATTTTGGCTGTTTTTCTACAGCCCTAGGGCAACCGGAACATAAAACGACAGATCGTTGTCCAACTTTGATCGTAACAATTTGTGTTATTTTATATTTCGACAGGAAGCAGCGACGACGGAACGCAGGTCGTCAAGAAAGAGAAGAAATTCGATGACAAGAATCCGCTAAGGCAAAGCGTAAGTTTATCCTAACAAATATCTCCAAAAATATTTTCTCATAAAAAAAGATATATATATATATATATAGAACTGTTTGCCGTGCTTATCAATGGTAGTTCCCAGGACAGCGTAGCCTTGTGCATTTCTGGCATAAGTAATTGCCCGAGCGTTGCGTACCGTTTTCTTATTAAGCATATATTTAAAATCATTCTAATACTGCAGAAATTCGTATTATTCGAAAAAATGTCGAATATTCGGAATAAATTCGAATATTCAGAAAACTTCGAATATTCGATTCGCATCGAAGTCATTCGAATTTACGAATTATTCGCACATCCTTAATATAAATATATAAATTTCATGGTGAATAAATAAACAGTGCATATTGTCGAATTGCAGACGAGCGCGAAATTTCGCAAGCAGAGGACGACGGAGAATGCCGAGAGCAGCGATGAGGAGGGCATATCGGTGTGCTACAAGAGTAAGCGGACTCCGATGCCGGCCGGTCCGAGCGATCAGGGAGCGACGGCGATCCTAGAGACCGAGACCGAAGTCGACAAGGACGCCCAGGCTATATTCGAGAAGGCCCAGAAGATAAACGAAGAATTGGAGGGCAAAGAGGACGACAAGATCTATCGGGGTCTGAACAATTACACTCAGTACTACAAGAAGAAGGACACGGCTGCGGGCAACGCTTCGAGCGGCATGGTCCGGAAAGGACCGATCCGCGCGCCCGCCAATCTCCGAGCCACGGTCAGATGGGACTATCAACCGGATATATGCAAGGATTACAAAGAAACTGGATTCTGCGGTTTCGGCGGTACGAACTTTTTCGTTGCGCAAAGAAATAAAATAAATGCTGTATCCGCATTTTTCTTCCATTTATTTATTAAAAATTAATGTTTATTAACATTCATTTCATTAATTATTATTAACTTTACAAAAAAGTGCGACACTTGTAAAATCTGCATTTTTTAAAACTGCATACATTTTTCTTATCTCATAACTTCTTTCAAATTCCTGTGAATTCTTTTAGATTATTACAAATTGTTAATATTATCATCATTAATCATTAATATTTATTGATATTTAATTGATTAATTTTTAATAATGATGTTTATTAATAGTTAATTAAACAAATGCTGAATCTGTAAATTTTTTACGGATTTATATTTTACTATATTTTTTTGTCACAGACAGTTGCAAGTTTCTGCACGACCGATCGGACTACAAGCTCGGCTGGCAACTCGAGAGGGAGGCGGCGTCAGGCGAGTACGACAACAGCGGCGACGAGGACGACAAGAAGTACGAGATCGACAGCGACGAGGACAATCTGCCGTTCAAGTGCTTCATATGTCGAGAGACATTCACCGATCCTATCATCACTAAGTACGCTGAGATAACGAGTTATCATTCTCGATTTTTTTTTTATCTTGCTTGAACTTTCGGCAATGGCCAGCGCGTATGTAGAAAAAGAAGGTCGAGACGTCGGACCGAAATTTTTAATGAGCGTTTGTCGCCTACGAACGACTAAAGAAATCGTCCCAACCGGTCTCGGCTCCATTTTTATCGTCCCGACGTTTTGGCTCCGTTTTTATTAATCGGGTAACTTTGCCACTTAAAAAATGTTTTTAATGAATGTTGGTCTTATCGGCGACTAAAGAAATCATCCCATTGGGTCTTGACAATTTTATTTTTAAACATAATTTTGTCACCATTTTAATAAATCGAGTAACTTTGCTACATTAAAAAAGAATCAATCAGCACTTGTCTTTTCGGTGACTAAAGAAATAATTCCAATAGGTTTTGACAATTCATTAGTAATTTTGTCTCCATCTTTTATTAACCGAGCAACTTTGCTATTCAATTTTACTTTTCAATTTTTTGCAGATGCAAGCATTATTTCTGCGAAAAATGCGCCCTCGAGCAGTACAAGAAGAGCACGAGGTGTTTCATCTGCAACGCTCAGACGAACGGAGTCTTCAATCCCGCTAAGGAACTCATCGCCCGAACGAAACTCGAGACGGAGAACGCGGCAGCCGAGGGAGCCGGAAACGACGACGACGACGACGATGACTAAGTTGAATAATCGTAAGAATCTTCAATTTTTCCCCTCCCAAACAATAAAAAAATGTCTTAACGTTTTTCTCAATTGTCGTCGATACCGCCTTGCCACGCTCATTTCCGCTCGGGAGAAATCCTATCCTTGAAGCTCGAAAAAAAAAAAAATCTCAAACACCCTCAAACGATTTTTTACTTCGAGTTTCGAACAAAAATTCCCCGACAATGTTTCAAAGCTTCGACGCAGGAAACGCGGATTTCTTTTTTTTTTTCTGCGTCACATTCCGTCCCGGTACTCGAAGATACATCGATTAGATAACGGATCTTTCGTTCAAATATTGATTAACAATATCTCGAACGATCGTGCGATAAATCGGAAGAATACTCGGCGAGTTTCTTTTTCTTTCTACTTTCATTCGATTCTGTTTTATTTTACTTTATTTTTTCTCTTCGCTATCTTCTCTACATTTCTTCTGTTCCAGCGCTCGAGCGTCGCGAAGCCTGAGCAGTAATTTCTGTTCCGTCGTTCCCCACTCTTCGAATCTAATTTGCCAAATGCATTTGTCCTTTGTTAACGCGCGCCGAATAGTGCGCCCCCGCGGAACGAGCGAGAGCCATCAGTGCGAGCCCCGGGACTTTGAACTAATTCGCTTGCTCGTCTCGTTTTATACTCGCGCGCGAGGGCGGACGAAACGATCGGACGGGAGGCGGCGAGCCGCGCTCGGGGAACGCACACGATCACGGTGCGTGGGACCAGAAACCCGCGTGCTCCTCGACTCGACGGTCATTACCGGACGTCGGTACGCTCCAACAACGCCGAGAGAACGCGTACGAGTCCCAGTAATTTATCGCCTCGCTTTTTTTAACGATTGATTTATTTCATTTTATTTCGTTCGTCCAAACGTTACTTCGCTCTTTTGTATTACCCGCGCTCGTATTTTCTCCACGGATTTTCATCCGTCTTTCGTTTCCAACTATCGAGAATCAATCTTAAAGTCGATTCTTCTGTAGTACGGATATTAAAAATTGTAAACTTAAAATCGTCAGTAAATTTAAGAAACGTAAAATATAAAAAGCAGAAAATTTAAAAAACGTAAAATATAAAAAGCAGATAATTTAAAAATCGTAAAATAAAAGAATTTCGCGAGTTATTCGAGAGTGGTACCGAGCGTGACGAATTACGATCTGGGATTCCGAGAAACTGTCGGCGGGATATATCAGAGAGAAGAACTGCGGATATTAACCTCGGGGAATGATAAGCGAACGTGTAATCAGTCGAACGGGGACGAATTTAATTCCATTAGTGATTAATTCGGGTCGATCCGAGGCTCGTCAAAGTTCACCGTTGGCAAAGCCGCCGACGGTTCGCCTCTGCGAGCTCACCGTGGGGTGATCGAAATTATCCGCTTTTCTATTTTTATTTATTTTAAAATAATTTTTATCGCGGCGACGATTTAGCGCCGATGAAAAAAAAAGTTCCACGTGCAGATACTCTCCTACAGTGATATCGAACAATAGATTCAAGCTCGTGAATATTAATAGGAGAGAAACAAAGAACTTGACTCGCAAATAACCTTTTTTTTTTTTTTTTCAAAATGAATTTATGAATGAACAGTGCGATCGTACCTGCCGGAAAACAACAGCGATACGCCAACCGGAATTCGAATAACGGTCAGTAAACTAGATATATGTGTTACAAAATAGACATAAATTATTACCGAGGAGAACGGAGAAATCCTATATTAAACCTAAATCTTAAACCTGAAATTCAGACTCGAAAACTTAAACCTAACTTTTAAACCCAACTTTTAAACGCATAAATGTTAAATGTTAATGTTTAAACCAAACATTTAACATTTCAACGTAACGTTTGAATACAAAATTTAACCTCAAATTGTAAACCTAAAATGGGAGAAAAAAATGGTAATTCGTCACTTCGGGCACATTCGGTATTAAACAGTCAGTTACGAATATTGGGGAATTTTTAGTTTGGCGTGCAAAATTTGCCTCCGACCGAGAGGGGCAGAGTCGGGCGGCACGCGAATGTACTAACGTGCGGAAAACAATCGTGAGTTCTGCGCCGTCGAGCTGCGCCGGTATAGATACGTTCCAAGGGTGGGCAGGGGGCGCGCGGGGAGGCGGGATGACCGCGCGAGACGCAGGGTCGACGTGCGACTGCGGGATAGTAAGCCCCAGCGTTTTCAGAATCGATACAAACGATGTTTCCCACGTACCACAGGCCGTGGAAAATGTCATCTCGATACGCGACGAGAGCTATCTCCATCCCGGACACATATCAGTTGTGAAGACGAAACTTAAACTCGTCGTCGCGTGTTTTTTCTCGTCACAGCGTCGGGGAACTCGCGTCGAGCACGACGATGCGACGAGAGCGTTGAGTTTGACGACAAAGGAACCTCCAAACGTTTCGACGAATTCGCAAGTTAAATCGTGAACGAAAGAAAAAAAAAACAAGAAAAATCGCGATACGCTTTCGTGCCGTCGAAATGTACACGGATGGACGAGGGAGGATGCGCGAGGAGGGGATGAGAGAGCAGGATAAGAAAAAAAGTGCATCCACGTAAAACATTTAAAAAATATCGTACGAAACTAAATAATCAACAAATCTTCCGACTAACGCTAAACGAGCGAAGTAAACTACGTAATCTTTAGTTTATATATAAACGAGAGAAGATATATAATTATAATAGACGCGTTAGGTTTTGCCGGAGATAAAAAAAAAGAGAAAACCTGTTCGATTAATTTCAGCGAGATAAAAATTATATTAAGAAAAAAGCATCGCTCGTTGCGGTCTGCGATGTTTATTCGGCGATGAGAACGCAGCGGACGTGGTGGAACGGGTAGAGGTAGAATCGCCGATAACGCTTTCGTCGCGAAGATGTGTGCGTTTTTTATTTTCGCCACGAAACTTCGTTACCGATCGAGCGACGGTGATTTTATCGAACGGCCGTAATGTGACTATCGACGGTGAGCCTTTTGTTTCGGAATTAGTGAGGTTCTTTTTTTCTATTATTTTCTTTTTTTTATAATAAATTATATCGATTTTCGTCGAACGGGAGTCGATCTTTAGTGTTTTGAACGGTAATATCGTTTCATCGAAAATACGCAAACCAGGTCAGTGCGGATAGGAACAAAAATTTTACGGTAATTCTTAGATTAATTAAGGATTATTTTTATTAGCTATAAGTTTTTTCTTTTTTATCCTGAAACAAACAAAAAAAACCTTCCTCTCGAATGATCGCATTCACGTCATTTCGCAGACGATCACGACGATTGACTTTCCGATCGAGATTGACTTAATAAAAATAATCGGCTCTTTCGGCAGTGAAAAAAAATTGCTTCGATCGCTGCGAAATCGAATTGAGTTGCACGAACCTACGCGGCGAAGCCCGGTAGTTAAAACTCGTATAGCATAAATTGTATAGCAATAATTGTGAATCGACATGTGTCTCTCCTCACCCCCTTCACCCCCCCCCCCCCTTCTCCTTCCGTTAAAGCCTGCTTCTACCGTAAAATTATGTGACACCGACTGCCACGATAAGCCCCGAGCGATATCATCGGGGAACACTGTTTTACCGACCGGGTGACATTGACACCGATCGAGGCCGTCACGCGCCACAACCCACGCAACATTACTGTTTCGAGGACATCACGATACCACCCCTACAATGCAGTCTCGTCACATTATTATTTTTTTTCTTCCTCCAATATGCTTTTATACGAGCAACCATACATTTTCCTCAAGTTTCATCGATATAATTTAAAAACGGTAATAACAAACTTCCCTGTAATAAAAAATTAAGGATAATCCATTTAATAACACATTAAAAAACAAATTTGATAGTAAATTTGATAATAAATTCGACAATCAATTCGATAATCAATTCGACAATCGATTCGATAATCAACTCGATATTCAATTTGGTGATAGATTTGATAACAAATTTGATAGTAAATTTCACTGCACCAAAAAATTATCTATCGGACTTCGAAACCTCGAAAGGGAAAACGCTTGTGACCTTGAAATCGCACTACCGGGTCAACGCTCGGCCTTCGGACTGTTGAGAATTTTTTATGTATATAAATAAATGAAAAATTGCTGCTACTTATGTCCTCCGGAATGATTATCATGCCGTTTAGTGATGTCGGATTCGCAAGATACCCCATTCGGATACGTAAATGTTCATTTCCGTGGGACAGGAACGATGTGAAGTTCGAAACAATTGAACGTGTGTGGCGACCCTCTTCTGTAATATTTAAGCAGATGAGTATGCCATTTACTTTCCTCGAGTTTTATCGATATCATTTAAACACGGTAATAACGAATTTCCCTGTACTAAAACATCATTAATAATAAATTTCTCTTTAATAATAAATTACGAATAATAAATTCTCCCGTAATAAAAATTACTAATAATAAATTTACCTGTAATAAAAAATTATTAACGATAACTTTCACTGTAATAAAAAATTGTCTATCCGACCTTAAAACTTCGAAACTCAAAACCCTAGAGACCTTGAAATCGCGCTAAAGGGAAAACGCTCGGTCTTCGGACTATTGAAAATCTTTTATGTAAATAAAAAAAAAAAAAATTGCTGCTACTTATGTCCTCCGGAATGATCCTCATACCTTTGGGCAATATCGGATTCGCCAGATACCCCATTCAGGTACGTAAATGTTCATTTCCGTGGGACGTAAACGACGCGCAGTTCGGAAAATTGAGCGTGTCTTCGTCCCTCTTCACAACATTTAAGCACGCGAATATATCACTAATTTTCCTCTAGTTTCATCGATATCGTTTAAACACGGTAATATTACATTTCCCCGTAATCAAAAAATTATTAACAGTAAATTTAATACAAAATTTTCCTGCGATAAAAAATTATCCGACCTTCGAACTTCGAGAGCGAAAACTCTCGTGACCTTGAAATCGCACTACCGGCACTCGAGCTCGCGACTTTCGAGAATTATCTATATAACTTTAACAAATAAAAAAAAATGCATACATTTAATGAATAAAAAATTTAATAAACGATAAATATTTCTTTTTTTTATTTCGCCTCATGTGTACCGGAGTGATCCTCATGCCGTTGGGCAATATCGGATTCGCCAGATACCCCATTCAGATACGTAAATGTTGATTTCCGTGGGACACGAACGATGCGCAGTTCGAAAAATTGAGCGTGTGTGCGTCCCTCGTCTATAATATTTAAGCAGACGACTATATGCCTACATCTACTACGGCTACCGTATCGCGAGGCAGACGACACGAGTCACTTTATCGTTGAGCCGCTCGTTCAATAATTGTGGCAGCCCGTTACACCGCTCTGTCTCGTTTCACGAATTCCCGCCGCCAAACACTTTCCCTTCGTGCCGTTCGAAGCCGGACGTTTCGGGCCGGTCGGTCATCAAAATTTCCGTATCGTGCGTCTTTTTTTTTTCTTTTTTTTTCCCCCGCCGGAAGAGTCACGTGTCCGAAGCAATCGTTTACACCCCGGCGAACGTCACAGTCGATAAACAAGCGCGTGGGCGTCCGCGCGCGTGTGCGTCCTGAATGAGTGTGGGTTAGCGAGAAAAAATAATTTAAAAAAAAAAATAACTTGTGGGAAAATCACTTACGAGTCTGCGAAAAAAAGTAATGATAATCTCGGAAAACTCCGAAAGCTCAAGTCTTTCCGTTCACGAATCGATGATAAAGCGAACACTTTTATAGAAACAAAAAGAAATTTGAGTACATAAAACGAACGGAAAACTATTAGAGTGCAACTGTCGAAACCGAAAGTTTCTTGAAGAAATTATAATTTTTTTTTTTTAACGTTGGTAAAAAAAAAAATCAAGTTTACGAAACGAACGGAAAACTATTAGAGTGCAACTGTCAACACCGGTAGTGTCTTGAAAAAATTATAATTGTTGTTTTACGTTGGTACGAAAAAAATCGAGTCGATGGAACAAACGGAAAACTATTAGAGTGCAACTGTCAAAACCGGAAGTGTCTTGAAAAAATTATAATTTTTGTTCTTTTACGTTAGTAAGATAGAAATCAAGTCTATACAACCAACGGAAAACTAACAGAGTGCAATTATCGAAACCGGAAGTGTCTTGAAGAAATTATAATTTTATTTTTTGTTCTTTTTTTAATCAACCTGATGCGGTAAGTACCATCAGTTTGCCGTGTCACAGAATCGCGATAATAATTCACAAAGCATTTCGAAATTGCGTTAAAGGCGTTCGTCTCGAATAGATAATAAAAAAAGGCCGCGCAATAAATAATCGAGACGGGGACAGATAAGGCCGTTGCGATATCGGAAGACCTCTTGTTTAACGAACTATTGCCGAATGTCGTTTCTTTAATTGTTCCAAACTGCCGTTATCGCAAAGTAAAAAAAAAAAATTTAATTTCACATCGTTCCCTCATCAAAGTTGACAATTGAAAATTGAAATTTTCATATCGCTTTCTGATCATGTTTTGAATATAGACATTTTCAACTTTTATAAGTCGAAAATTTCTATAAATTTCAATTTTCAATTTTTTTCAACGTCAACGTCGCGCTTTTAGGCAAAACGGTTTGCCGATTCAGGTTCAGCGCGAAAAAACCAACGTCGCGCTCGACTTTGTCGGAACTGCGCTCGACACAAAAAAATACATGGAATTATGCGCTCCTGAATTTTTTTTTGGTACTGTTGATTTTATTCGACGAATGCAAATGATACGTTTTATCTAATTTTTTCGACCCCGTCGTATCTATCATCTCGTGTATTTCTTGCCACAGAACACAATAGGCACCTGGGTTTTTTTGCGATGCCATCGGGAAGCGAAGAAATCGCCGTTTGAAAATACGCAAAATATCGGATTTTTGCAAAGTTGGCTATAAAAATTCCCGATAATCTTTTATCATGAGTCGTCGCTCCGGGACTGTATTTAATGTATTTTTCCACGCTGATCGCGAATCTACCACTTATTTTATTCATAGACGAATATTTAATACGGAAAATTGCGTCTAAAAAACACTACATCAAACAGAGTACTAATTTTTCATGAAATTCCAAAAATTCAAAATGACCATAAAATGTAACCGTTTTGATCGATTCCCCCCAAATTTAATAGGAATCATCGGGCGATCATATTCTATCCGTGTACATGTTTTTAACCAGACAACAAAAGAATTGTAAGAGCCGGAGCGCATATAGACATTTTTTAAGAAAAAAATAAAAAATCGCGTTCGAAAAAAAAAACTTAAACAAAAAAAAACATTTGACGATACACCAACTATTCACCACATATACCGTGTGCAAAATTTCAACCTGATCGGTCGAGGCATTCTCGAGTTATAGCGGTTTTAATTTTTCGCGTCCAATTCACACACACACACACACACACACAGAAATACGCGCGTACACCCTTTCCTACATGTAATTTTGTATGATTTGAAACATCTCGGACGCGTTTGCATTGAAATCTAAAAAATAAAGAAAACTGCTTGAACCAAAACAAAGTTTTCTCTACGAGGAAGCAAATGTATAAGCATTATCGAAAGCGTTGCTCGTTTGCGGCGAGCACGGGCGACCCGAACATCAAGCCTCGGTACTCTTAGGAACAGGCAGATCGATGAGATTAGTATGTAGCGACACGTGACACACTCGATGCGCTTATATACGCGGCGGTCCGGTTTTCGACCGAGCCTGCCTCGTACAAACGCCCATTAATTCCGTCGATTAATCGGCGAGAGTACCGTGAAGCTCTCCTGCGGTATCTCACGTGTTTGTCCCCGTCACGAGCCAACTTAACCTCATTAGTTTTCGCGTACCCACCGATATATATGTATACACGTCGCTCTCGTATCAACGTTGTCCGTGCGTACAAGTAAATACGCGTCCGTGTGGATGATTCGCGTGTATTTTCCAACGGCAGGGCACTCCGGTCGGGTGTTCATTATAATTAGTTATCACGCAGGCATTAATTGACTCGACGGATTCACGTGACCGAGAACCACATGCGCAACACCGTCCAACAGCTGTTCCGAGCGTTGCGACGTCTCGTGACGTCACTCGTAACGACGGTGGTACGTCGATTACGGTCGAACGTCCACGCCATTTGGATCACTTTTTAATACCAGAGATGTCTTTTTGCTACCCGGAGCATTCGACGTCCCGATAGATGTTTTTTAAATCAACGGTAATCCTAATTTCAATTCGTTAGATAACAAAAATGAATTAATGAAAAAAGAAACGTACGAAAGAACATGCGAAATTTCAATAGGCTTGGCTGCAGTCCTGACCTTAAACTCGTCCGTCCTTAAACTTGACCGTCCTTTCCCTGTTGCTCTTGATGATATTTTCTTACCCCATTGTGCAACTCCGAATGGGAAAGTTTATTTTTTATATCGTGCCGATGAGTATCAATCGTATCTTACACAACAGAATTGGATCGATTAGCGTCCGTATAATGCGGCAGCGACTTTTGTTATTGCAATGAAGTGCGCAACGACCTTCGATGGAACGAATTTTAACAGCTGTGTTACCGCACGACTAACGTCAAAACGCGCTGGTGTTGTTTTTTTTGCACAATATTATTTCGGCGTATGTTATTGTTGCAGGTTATTCTGGTGCGTGTCATTTTTCGCACGGACCAAAATGGTTCGATTATTTTCGGCTAACTTACAGACGTGCTTTCGACATGGCGTTTTTCGTTATCATAAGTCATGTTCTTACAACAAAAATTGTATTAAAAAAAATAACAAGTAAATATATTACGATGTTACTATGTTTACACATGCTATATTTTGGTTTATATTTGTATCGTTGTCTGAACTGTAAAAATTGTAAATGTAAAAGTGCTCGACCCGTAAATAAATAGATAAATGAATAAAATAAGTAACGCCCGTGCGCATGCGCAGACATGTTATAACAACGAAAAACGCCAAGAATCGAAAGCACCTCTGATAACGATACCGAAAGAGTGGAGTGTCGAGATTACAATTAACGATTGAAATATTGTCGATCCTCCGTTTCAATTTTCGCTGACACGGTGTTAAAGATTGTGCGATAACGGGTGCAATCGATTTTCCAGATGGTTGGAGGCAGTGATGCCCCCGTCGGAGGAGGAAAGCCAGTGGCTTGTCGGCACCGGGGGCGGTACTTCATCGACTCCCGGAGGTTTGCAGATTTCCGGTACCGGCGAACGCTCCGGTGTCAATAGAGGCGCCCTCTACACCGAGGAAATGGCTACGATACCAAACGCAACTCCGGCCGCTGCCGCTGCCGGCGTCGGCGCTGCATCGGCCGATTCGGCCGAACACGATCTCATCGACTCGACCGCCGATGCCACGCTCCTCGCCCAATTTCACGAAGACGCTATAATACAGGTGCAAATACGATTAATCATTTATTCTCGGTGAGACCTTCCCGTAGGAATGAGATTGTGTTCAGCGGACCTCTCAATGTTGCCTTCGAAGGGGAAGTCAGGCGACAAACTCTCCGCCGGAAAATTAAATCAGAATCCGGATGTTACGTTACTGATAAGGACTCAGCAAGACGTAAACATGAATACGTAATCTCCGGTTTGAAAATATCATTTTTAAACCGGAATTACGTCGCTTCTGGTCGAATAATGAGATTCTTGGGATCGGAACTGACGTATTTCCGGCAGGACGTCACTTACGATCGAATAATGGGATTGTGGAAACTGAAAGTGGCGTATTTTTGGCAGGACGTTACTTCCGATCGAAAAATGAGTGTCCTGGACCGGAAGTGACGGAAGAGGCCTACCCGTAAGATGTTGCGCTCTCACTTTTACCGTGTATAATTGTCGCGTTCAATTGTCACGATCTCTACGTTTCGGTCTTCACTTGACAAACTACCAGAAATTAGGGAAGACGATTTGTTACCGACTGGGCACTGAGATATTGGTCACAGTGAATTTTCAGATGCTCCTCGGTTTTTCGGGGCAGGCCGAACGCTGGAACGATCACCCATTGGTTGCTAAGGAAGATGCGTCATCCATGCGAAACATAACCAAAACGACGCGTCCCGGCGGACGGCGTCGTTCATCCGCTTTGTGTTCACTTCGCGTTTGTTTTTATCTCTTTTATCTCGTCGCAGTGTAACGCAACTTTTTTTTTTCTTCTTTTACACTGAAACTTATCTGCCACATCTTTTTTTTATATCAAAACGTCGCCGAGTTTTAAACAGTGACCTGATCTACACGATGGACGAGGTTCTCGACGATTCGATTGTCAAACTGAAATACACGCCCCGAGAATTGCCTGGTTATCTCAAGGATTTTCCTGTAAATACATCTCGTCTTTTTAATTATTTTTTTTTCTGACAGCTCGCTCTGCGGCACTCGTAGGTTATGTTGTTGCTTTTGTTTGTTTTTTTTCTCTTTTATTCGATAAATGAATTGTACGCGATCGGTCAATGAAACACTTGGTCTCGTTCAGTGGAAAAAAAAATTGACATACATAATCGCGATTTACATATATCATTGTCTAACGCTAATCACTATAAATACACGATAGAGGTATCAAATGATCTCTTGATTAATATTTCGATGCTTCGTTGAAAAAATTAATCGTCAATAATCGGTCAGCGAAATTTTTTTACCTCGATCTGTGTCCTAAAAAAATAATTGGGAAATCCATAATCGAAATATAGATATATAACTGTATACTATCAAATTATTAACTTATTATTAATTTGTTTGTTTGTTTATTACACGGATTTTTCCTTCACAGTATTTTTCTTTCTTCTACGTATAACTCAGTCCATAATTACAGACATATGAAAATATCTCTCAATTAACAATTAGATTCTTGAATAAAAGAATTTACTGTAATCGGTCAACGAAACATTACACATTGTTTGGTAAAAAAAAAAAATTGATTAATATATCGAGCTAATCAAGTCGAGTTGATAATAATCGAGTTACAGATATATAACTTTCTACTGTTAAATTGTTATCGATAGATGAAAATATCTGCGGGTTAAAACAAAAAATTATCTTAAAAAAAAAAAAAAAAATTGAGAAACTGTTACAACTGCGGGAATAAAAGGTTTACGTCAACTTTTATTTTTTTCTGAATTTTACAGGCTGGCGTCGGTTACTTCCAGCTGTTGGCGGCGCTATGCGCGGGACTCAGTCTGGCGGCGGACACGGTAGAGTTCTTTGTAGTGCCGTACATATTGCCGAGCGCCGAGGTGGAACTCTGCATCGAGGACAACGAGAAGGGCTGGCTGGGCAACATAACTCTCGTCGGCCTCGCGCTCGGAGGATTGGGATGGGGAGGCTTGGGCGATAGACTAGGAAGGCGAAGAGCTCTGCTCTCCGCCATGTCGGTTCACGCTCTTTTCAGCGGCGTCGCTACTTTTATGCCAACCTATGGCACTTTTATGACCGCGCGATTTTGCTCCGCCATTGGGTAAATATCTTGTCTATCAGACACACGAGAGAAAATTTTAAACATTTCTACATTGTTTCTATTTATTTATTCCTGTGTTTATTTTTCTGTTTATTTATGTATTTATTTATTTATTTACAAAGACCAGCCTCGTTTACACGGTTGGTACTCGTTTGCATATAAAATGAAAATATATAAATGTTAGAATCAAGATTTTCATACAGCTTCCTTATGCGATGTACTTTTGTGTACAGAGTTTCCAAATTATTTCGTTACTCGTCGTTTCTGGGCCAGTTCCAACGTACTTTTTACCGTTGATCGCCAATCGGACACTTATTTTATACGCTGAATGTTTCATACAAAAATCTGCGCCTGAAGTGAAGAACTCATTTTGCATAAAATCAAAAAAATGTACACCACCCAGACATTTTTTTGGAACATTCTGAACATGTTTACGTGAAAATCGCGAAAAAACAAATTTCATGAACTAGAAATTCAGACTTCGTAATATTTAGTTTAGCCTCATCTGACTCACTCAGCCTAGTCAGTAGTAGCGAAGAGCAAGATCCCCAATTGCTGCTTTAAATTCAGCAGATACACACAAAGGATTTTTTATTGAATTTTCCAAATCAATTTTTCACATTTAATAAACCCATTAGTTTTTGTCCCACTCGATTCCTAAACACCATCTCGAATGCCTCTCCTTCGAAACTCTTACGAATCTTGTTGAATAATAAAATTTGTATTTACAGCGTAGGCGGAACGGTGCCACTGGCGTTTCCCTACCTGGCCGAATGTTGTCCTCGTGCGAGTCGCGGCCGCTGGACGGGTGTGCTGGTAGGAGCCGGCGCCCTGGGCGGTGTGTACGCTGCGCTGTTGGCCTGGGCGGTCGTCCCATCCACGGGCGAGATGGTCGTACTCGAGAACAAGGAACACTTCAGCGCTTGGCACCGATTTTTGCTGCTCTGCTGTCTGCCGGCTCTGTGCGCTACCATTGGTCTTATTTTTCTACCGGAGAGCCCGAGGTATCTCGTCGAAGCCGGACACGACGTCGAGGCAATGATGGTCTATCAGGTTTGTCCACTATTACGCGATTCTTGCATCTCGAAGTATTCGTCATAAAATTGACAACAGCAAAACACGTTAAGAATTATCATTACAAAAAAAAACGTTTATGCTATTATTTTTACAGAGGATATACAAGAAAAATAACGCAAGAAAGGGAGTAGCGGGAGCGCAGTACCAGTTATCGGAGCTCGAGTTGCCGAGCAAAAGACCGCGAGGTCTCGCTCCACCGTCTCCAGCGAACCACACCAGTGTCCTCGCCGACATTATGTACTCTATCGAAATGGTACGGCGCTTTGACGAATAATACGTCGTTGAGTATATTACACTACAAGGGAGGGAAGTGCGCGATTTCCGCCGAGTGTGAAGTTTGCTGCCCGAGCGAAGCTGGGGCAGAAATCTCAGGAGATGAAAATTCGCTTACTTCTCTGTAGCATACGATACTTTTTTCCGACTTCGTTAACGGGATGCTGGACCCGTTTTTCACTCCTTATTTACTTTTTTTTTTACCGAGGGTACTGGGCGATTTCTTAGTTTTTATTTAGAATTGCTCATATGCTACGCATGGTTTTCGCGACAATCTGTACCATTCGATTTCCTTCATTTCTTGGACGTTTTCAACCGAAATTCAAGTGCACGCCCAAGTTTATGGCCAGTATTACAGACTTGTAAGATTTTAAGCACATCGTAGCGCATTAATGATGTAAAGTCGATTCTACGAAATTGTCTCGTTCCATCGGTAAAACAGGAAGGTCTTTAAGGAAAGAAAGTACTTTAATTTTTATAATTTACTTTAATATCAATAAAAAAGTATATTAATTTCTCATCGTAATTGTACATGAAATTCCAATTTTTTTTTATAGTGTAGCTAAGTCGGGAAGAAAAAACGTTTGACAATTTTAGTTTTAATTCTAATGACACGCTTTGATTTTTTTTTGTTTTCTCTGCAGTTCTGGAACTCGTTCCTCGAGTTGTTCTCCATGCCTTATCTTCGGGTCACCGTGGTCCTCCTGATAATCTGGTGTGCCGTAGCGTTCGGGTGAGTTCTCGCTTCTGCCATCCTACAAACAAGCGTATTTTTATCCAGCCATATTTTCTAATTCAATAAAACCAGCAGCGTCGGCCGGACCGAAAGTTGAAAGTGTCAGATAATAATACCGACGATTATATTATTGTAATATTTTTTTTTCTTTCGATGTTAGTCTCTACGGTCTCATGGTCTGGTGTCCGGAATATCTGAAGCTCATACGGGCGAAGGAATACGAGGCGCAAACAATTCATCTCGACGACGAGGAATATAACGGTCGGACTTTCTCCGGTTCGCTAGAAAATCGCCAATACAGAGATTCGAGATTCCTACATTGCAAGTGAGTTTTTTGAAAGTAAACGTATAAATGTCTAAAAAAAAAAAATCTGCAATCTTTTGAACTTATACATAAATTTTGTTTTCAATAAATTTCAGATTCACGAAGATGGTTTTCAGTCACGTGAATTTCGACAATTGTACCTTCCAATCCGTAGATTTCACTAGCGTAAGGTCAAGCAAGACTCACTTTACCGACAGCGTGATCTTCGACTCGAAGTAAACATTGAACCGAAGTATTTTTTTTTTGAATTTTTCTATATAATTTTTATTCACATGCGTGTGTTTTTGGCCTGACGCAGATTCGTCGACACGGATTTGTCGCCGCAGGTCTTCACGAGATGCAAACTCGAGAACAACACGGAGCTGAGTTTGAGCGGCTCGTGTCCGACCCTCGATCTCGATTACAATATTTACATCGAGGAGGCCCTGCACGGCCATTTAGTCGCTCAACTAGCGTTCGTTCCTGCAGCCGCATTGGCCGGCTTAGCACTCACGGTTCTTCAGCGGCCAAAGATGATCGGTATGAGTTTCTCATACGACAAAAAAAAATCTCTTTTCAACTTATATCAAGAGACGCGGCGGCGTCTCGATGTCGAGTCTTTAAGGGAAAGTGAAATATCGCGGTCGATAGTGAAAACTGTAATGAACTTTTTTCAAGGGTGCTAATTTTTTTTTTAGGAAAAAGCAAATTCGCGCCGGATGCGCGGCACATTTACATCTGTACCACTCACAACTCTACCAGAAAACATCTCTACCATATTACAACTTTACCGTATTAGAACTTTACCAAAATCTCGACCACTGAAGAAAAACTCTTCGCGAATTGAAATAAAACTCTCCCGGAATTGAAATAAAATTCCGGGTGAGTTTTATTTAAATTCGGGGACAGTTTTAATTAAAATTCCGGTAGAGTTTCATTTCAATTCCGGTAGAGTGTTATTTGAATTCGGGGAGAGTTTTGTTTCCATTCCGGGAGAGTTTTTTTCTTCAGTGGTAGAGTTATTATCCGGTAGACTTGTCTTCTGTTAGAGATGTCTTTTAGCAGAGTTGGTATCTGGTAGAGTTACACGAACGTGCATAAGTTTCGCCCATTAAGCGATATGAATTATAATCTGTCCCGTGAGTCCCCTAGTCTACGGTGCATGCGGTCGCTTCGCTGTGCCAGTCAGCTCGTCTTTCGACTACTGCACTTAATCAGTCGGAAAATATTTTGTTATTTCGGTTATTTATAGTTTGGATTTTCATCCACCATATTAATTTCTATCGGGCCTCATTTATGTAGACGACATAAAAAAAAAATATAAAAATCGCAGCTTCGACACTAATGGAATTTTTCATTTGCGCAGGTTTCTCGCTTTTCCTGTCCTCCGTGACCGCCCTCGGTCTGATGCTCGTAAATGTCAACAGCGGAGCTGTTCTCGGCTTCGAGGGTGGCTTCATAGCGGTTTTCGCTGTCGCCTGGACCTCGCTTACTCTTGTCACTATCGAGAGCTTCCCGACTCACTTGAGGTAACGTAATCACAAGCGATGAAGACATTTCAAACACAATTCTCAATTAATTATTCACCAATCACGAGACATAAAATTCAATAAGCTTATCTTAATAAAATTAATTTCATTACATTAATTCCATTGAATTAATTCCATTGAATTAATTCCATTGAATTAATTCCATTGAATTAATTCCATTGAATTAATTCCATTGAATTAATTCCATTGAATTAATTCCATTGAATTAATTCCATTGAATTAATTTTATGAAATTGATTTCATTAAATTAACGTAATTAAATGAATTTTATTACTTAAATTTTACAAAATGCTTTTATATAAACATGCGTTAATATCGTATTTTTCTTCGATCCCAAGGTGCACCGGTTTCGGTCTCATGGCTGCTGGGATCCGAATCTCCGGTCTCATCGGAACAGCCACTTATCAGACCCTCGTAGGAGCTCCGCTCATTGCTCCCGCCTTACTGACCGCCTCGGCTCTTTTTATCGCGAGTCTCGCGACTCTCAAGCTACCGCACACGCACACGGTCTTCTTGTAAACGAAACGAACGAACAAAACAAAACAAAAAAAAAACATTCGTGATCACAACTCGTGGGACAGTGAGAGGGAGCATCCGAAACCGTTTCCATTCCAATGGAGCGGGGGAAATAAAAGCGTGAAAAAAATAGCAGTCCTGCGACCCTCGAATTATCGAAGATTGAACTTCGGTGAGTAGACACGGGGGGTCTCTAGGAAATAAGTTTCGATATGGTTGTGCGCAAGTTCGACCGAAAGGGTGGAAAATTTTCTCACTTTCGGATTGAAAAAAAAAAAGAAAAAATCCTTCGAGTCGTCGTCGTTTTGGGCAGCGTTCCCGAACGACGGACGAGGGAGGCTTAGAAAAATTGTTACAGAGAGTCGGAGGGCAAGACAGAGATTCGACTGCTTGCGAAAAAATCGCTTAAATTCGCAATCTTCGCAAAAAAAAAGACGTATTCACGTCGTGTTCGAAGATTGCCGAACTGGACGACGAAGATCGAGCGTTTTCTTTTCGGCTTTAGTTATGAACGAGTGAAGAAAAAAAAACGTTCGGTCGATTTGTGGAAAAATGCGCACACGCTGTGCGGGGAAAGTGACTGAAACCCGCGAGAAAATATGTTTGATAAGGCTTAGTGTGTATCGAGGATAAATACTGGAGATGAGTAAACGAACCTCTCGTTTATCACTTCCGAACTGTGGTGGAAAAAAAAAGTTGGCAAAGTGTTTTTTTTTCTCTCGATCGTCGACTCGGCGGTCGATACTCATTTTGTTTAATAGGCGACACAAGACTTTTAATTGACTATTTGCGTGAAATTTTTATCGTGCGACTTTCCGATCCGTGGGGCAGAAAATTTCGAATCTTCCGTTCGATGTGTTTTAAACGAAAATTGTGATTCGCTCAAATATTTTCATTCCAGCGATTTTCAATGTTCTTCATCGACGATAACGATATTTGTCCAGTCGTGTTTGTAAGCAATGTTCTCAGAATATTTCGCGCGACGATATCGAGTCGAGGCGGAAGTTTAAATAATTTTCTCGACAGCACATTTTTTGCGGAACGAAAGAACGAAACGACGAGAGTGGATTTTGCGAATTTTCCACGGTCCGAAATAACTTTCGAAGGACTAAAAAAAAAAAAATTTAACAAAAACGAATAGCAACAATTTGCCGGAAGACGAAAAACGCGTTTTAGAATTTGCCGAGCTTTTCCTTTTTCTTGATTTAAGTGTGCAATTGTGAACGAATTTGAGCTTGAGCTTATCTTCGGATTGTCGTAGGGAGAAAATTCTTCGAATAATCACGATCGGCCCGCATATCAAATTAGGCGGCAATAATGTCAGTTGGGTAGCCGCGTCGATTGCCCTGTAAATCTAATGTGGTACATATTTATGAGAAGGAAAAAAACAAACGCATGTTGCACGAGCAAAGAGGAAATCTTGACGCAGGCGCATGCGCACCGTTGCGCGGTTAGTCAACCATCTTTTTCATATCACTTTCATAATCAATAAATAAACAAACAAATAGAATCATACACATATTGAAAGACTTAGCTGAAAGTAAAAAAAAATAATCTAAATAAATGCAGACTAATTACTTTGAAACCCAACCACCTTAAACTGCACGATTAATTTATCTATGAACGCCGATCGATGAACATTCTCTGACTCACCGAAAAAAACAAAGACGATTCGGGACCTTAAAGTCGCGTTGCATATCCAGTAACTAATCGAAAAAAACGGATCATGACCCTGTTAGCTGTTAATTCACTCGACATATCATATTTGCATAAAAAAGACAAAAAAAATGGATGGAAAAAAATAATTTAAACAATTGAAACTTGGGCGCTTGTAGCCTTGAACTGTCGATTGTAAGTTAGATCATAGAAATAAGTGTAAAACATAAGAAAAAAAATAGCGATCACAGAGGCAGAGAGGGAGCGGACGAGAGGATGATTTTTATTACGAATTTATTTAATCACGTACGATCGAGCGATCGAAATTTCTGGGTAAATTGTTAGTTACCACCGATGAGACGTGTGAATTTTTAATGAAAAATTTGCGTGTGATAAAAATTTTCTGATGTTTATGATATATTTAACGGAAAAAAATGCATATAGCGAGCGTATATACTGTACACGTATTGTAATCAGAACTTCATACGTTATTTTTTCAAATACTCTGCGAAGCTGCTTTTCTTAGCTGCAGCCAATTTATCTTTATTTCTTTTGCAATAATCGTGGGTCTGTATAAGGACGAAAGAAATATTCAGTGAATGCGAATTAGAACTTTCTAAGTTATATATATACACATACGTATCGCGTATTTCGTTGATACTCCCACAGTCTAAGTTCCTACACGATAGACTGGACTTCGTAATGAACAAAAGAAAAAAACAAATAACAATACAAATAAAATAAAGATTACTAAGTAAAAAGAAATACGATAAACAAACGAACCACCGGTAGTTAAAAAATCGCTATTAGTCTCTTAATTTATTTAATAAACAAAACAAAAACCATCACTTTCTTTTCGAGGCCGATCGAGAGCCTCGTTAGACACGTAGAATAAACAAATTTAAAAAAAAGACTCATTACATAATGATTTATCGAACGACGCACCTGTCTTTGCGCCTCGACACAAGATTTTTCAGAAGCAAAAAAAAAAAAGAAATAAAGAAAGAAAATTAACAGAACAGCTTGACGAACAATTTTTCATTTACGAGTCGGGATGGCACGAATTGTAATTAGAAGATAAATCCTCAAGAGAAGTTTGAAATGCAAATTAAAAGAAAAAATTCATCGCGAGTGAGAGATAGATTTAAGAAAAATTATTATTAATAATAATAATAATAATGAAATAAGAAATTCGTTGTGCGACGGTCGTCGCAGTTCGAAATCCTAGCGAATTGTAATTGTAATTGTAATTAGATTGTCATCACACATTCACACAAATATACATATATGTATATGCATATATATATATTCAAATATATATATATATACATGTATATCTATATATATATAAAAATTATACATAGCCGTGAAATATTGCGAAGGCGAGGTTGAAAATTTTTTTTTTCCCCTCGCCTATGTAAACGTTTCTATTTGATCTCATGTCAATTCTCGGTTGTTAAATATATTATGGATAAGTGAATGAAGGGCGAGGTGGTACGCCTCGAAAAAAATTCGTGTTTCCGAGAGTTGTAAAGACAATGGTTTTTCGTGTCCCGCGAGAATGTAACGTGGGCTTTACCACGAGGGTCGCATAAAGTGAAAGATTTAACGAAGTTGCGAAAATTTGTGCATTTTTTAAAAATATCCATTGTACCCTTCCAAATATCCTTTATATATTGTTCTGCGGATCGCCGATGCAGCGGTAAATTACGGTGAGTTAATTCTCATTAATTTTTTATATGTGGTAAGTTTTTGTTTTTGCATTTTAATAAATGGATCGAACATCGATTAAACGAAGCTCGAATACTTCCGATGGAGAATTTCAAAGGTCATTTTTACCTCTCAGATGTTCATGAAGTAACAATAACGTTTGATACATTGTCTAAAAAAAATTATTAATTTAATGCACCCGACTGGAATTTTTATGCAAAAACTGGTTTGAGTCAAGAGTGGTGATTTGAGTCAGGAATAGTAAGAGAAACTAATAATAAAAATAATGAATACCAATAATAATTATAACAATAATGAATAATAAATTGAATCCTTCTTTGTGAAAAAGCAATACAGTCGATTAAAATATTGCACTAATAGCTTAAGATAGCAGATTCGTAGCCCTCCTTCATTTTATTCTATTTAAAAAATAGTGTGTGGTGGGAATTTGTGTTTGGGGACGTTGTTTTCGGAGCTATTCCACTCTAAAGATGTGTGAAGTGCGTAACTACAAAGTCAAAGAATTCCGCAATGTAATATCTTCATCGAAATTGTTTAAAGAGGTCGGGTCAAACAATGTTTGAAGTGAACACCAAAACGGTATGTCAAAAATATGGGAGTCCGCTGGGAATTGTCCGTTCTATTTTTGGGGTGAACCAACGGACGAAAGTAAACACCTGACAATGTCTCATTTTCAGTTTCTTCGATATCTGTTTAATGCTTGAACCACGGCACATGAGTACCTTATTGCAAGGACCACACGGCACCCAGTAACTCCCTGAGTAAGTTCCACGAACGTCATCCCTTATATATCGAAACGAGTGAGGAACTGACCGCTTGCGAGAAAGGACTTCGACGGCTCATCCTCCCGGCCATCTGGCGTACGACGACGAACTACAACGGACCTCGCTGAGCAATCCTTTCGGTCTCATTCATTGCAATATGAAATTTATAGATTACTTATGAATAATTAAGCCGGGAAAGACGAGAACGTACACTTTTTACGAAAATCATGAGAAGACGGGTAAACAAATCGGATCATCGAACGAACGATTCGCGCTTTCCATCCAGCCGTGAAAATTGTCGAGTTACAATGACGGATCGATTTTATCGGTCCATTCTGACTGATGATGCTAATTTCTTCTGACAGAAAGGACCAATCAAATCGATCCATCACGATACAGAAATTTCCACGGCAGCATGGAAAGCGGCAAAAGATAATTCAAACTATCAACCGGCGCGCGTCGAACGGCTCTGGTCGTTGTGGTGCCGGTTTCTAACTTTTTATAATTCTTCGATCGTCTTTGGTGTAAAAAAAAAGTATTGTTTTCGTGTCTAAAATTGTGGCGCATTGAACGTTGGCGTTAACATTTTTTTTGTCGCGTTCGATCGGTTAGGTTAAAAAATGATCGATTGTCGGGACAATCGTTCTTAACCTTATCCGCTTCGATTGTCAGGCGAATCATTTTCATTGTTGCTTTCGCGATGCTCGGATCGAAGAGCGAAGAGGCGGCGTCGTTCGACGTCGCTTTTATCGAGAAAAGTTGTATATTTTTTACACGCAGCTAGAAGATACATTTCATTTCGGAACAATGGAGGTTGACCCGGAATCGCCGAACGGCAGCAACAGGTTTGCACGGCTACAGTAAACACACTTACGTCGAGTTGTTTTACTGTAAACGTTAACCATGACGATACAACGACTTCTGTTTACACGAAATTTCCGCACTAATCCACTCTTATCCTCCCCTATCTACAGCAAGAAGTCCGAAGATTTTTTTACGACTTTGAGAAACAAATAATAATTTTGTATAGTTTTGAGTAACAAATTACTAGTTCGCGAGTTACAAAAAACTACCGTTTACACCTTCGAGAAAAAAAAAAATCGTATCGTTTTAATGAATAAATGACTAGTTTGCGAGTTAAAAATTAGCCTTTGCGCTTTCAAAGTAAAAAATTTTTCGTACAGTATTACTTTGCAAGTTACTAGTGAAAAAACTAGCCCTTAGACCAGCAAGAAAAAAAATCTTACCGTTTTAACTAACAAATTACTAGTTGGTGAGTCAAAAACAAGCTTGAACAACTTTGGGAAAGACATTTTTTGTACGGTATTAAGTAATAAATTACTAGTATTAAGTAATAAATTACTAGTCCGCGAATTAGAATTATATTTATTTTGTTTCATCAAAATAAGTACAAGAATTCACAAATATATAAACAGATTGAGATACTTGTATTATTGTTGATGAATAATTGTTTCAAATTTTTATTGAATGTATTTGGTCCAATAATGTAATACCTTAATTATTAATATGATTTAAACAATTTTTTTTAGCACCATTTCCGTAGCCGAGACGCTGTGGCGACTGATAAACAACGCTCTAGTCGGCATATTCTCGGATCTGAAAAATCCGGGCACCGAGAGAACGCTTCGTTCGTGCCTCGACTCGTTCAACAGATCTTCGTCAAATCTCGTGAGCGTTCTCATTCCGCCGTTCGGAACCGGCCAAGAATACAAATCGCTGCGGCGACAACATGCCGGTATTCATTACATTATTGCAGTAAATCATATTTAATACTGATCTAATTAATAGTATTCGAGGAATTTTATATTTATTTTTTCTACATTAGATTTAATAATGATTCAAGTAAGAGTATTCGAGGAATTTTAGATTTCTTGTTTTTTACTAATGATCCAATCAATTATCCAATTAAAAGTATTCCCGGAATTCTAGATTTTTTTATTAACGTTTTAATTTTTTTAGCGTACGGGACATGGCTCTTCGGAGTTCTGTTCCACGTCTCCGGGAGCCCGCTCAGCGAAGAATGCTTGGCCAACAGCATCGAGGTACAGAGCAGCATGCTCAGGATCCTGGCCAGGCTCAATATCGTCATGTTCGATTCGATATCGGACGAATACATGAAGATTCTGGATGGTAAAACACGTAATCTTTTTTGCTTCCTCGTACAGGACGCTTGTATGGGTGAAATCTTTTTTAAAGGATTTTTACGTATGCGTGTTCAGAATGTTACAAAACATAAAAAAAAATTACATAAAAAAAAATTCTGTAAGCGCGGTCGTGTCAGACCCGGAAAATCCAAACCACTGTAACTCAAGACCAGCTTTACAAATCAGGCTGATGTTTAGCACGCGGGTAGAACCTTTAGGCGCTTCTGATTGCTTACAATTTATGCAACAATCAGAACGATCAGATTTGATCGGATTTTGGGCTTTTTCATTTTTTGAAGTGTATTTTTTTTTGCGCAGGCTTTCGCAAATTTTGAGCTGTCGGTTTGGAACGGTCTCTAGAAGTGGACTGGCATTAAATCATTTTTAGTTATAAATATAAGTTATTATAAATAAGAAAAACACTACAAAGAAATTTGTAACGCAATTGAAATAACGATCGTTCCGTAATAGAAAAGAAAAAGTAGCATACGCAATATTTACGTGTATAATTTGTTCCAGAGATTCTCGATTGGGCCGAGAGTTTCGAGGACAAGCCGAGCATCGTAATAAGCAGATTCGTGGCCGAACAGGAAGTAATAGAAAATATGAATCTTTCCCCGTTTCCCGTTACGATCGATACGTCGAGGATAACAGCGACCGAGTTATCGGTGATGAAGGTAAATCGCGTAACGAAATTATGCGATCGGAGCAACAAAGAATTTCGAAAGAGCTTCAACAACTTAACAAATTATTTTACAGATTATTCTGAAAGCCGGAGTGAGTTGCTGGGACCAAAACGAACTCTCGAAAAGGGTTCTTCGAATCCTGGAAAAGTCCGAACCCGAGGTTAAGCTTCTGGCGCTCGAAATGGCTTCGGCTATGATAAAATTTGATATGCTAGATGACAAGGTAGAACCGACGAATCAAACACATGAAAATTGGATTTTTTCATAATTTGTCTCATTTTTTTTTTAATTCAGGATTTGAAGACTTTCGTTGCTTACGCGATCGAAATAATCAAGACGTTTCCAAACTGGAAGGACATGGGAAAGTTGAGCGCGCAACAAATCGAACAAGTGCCCGAGGAAATCGTCGATCTCCTGAATAATCTCGACGAATCGGCGGCGGTCACCGATCTCTGCTTGGCAGTTCTCGATTTAATAACCGAGAAACATATCGGTAGTTTAAAAAAAATAACATCTAAAGAAAAAGTAAGATTTAAAAAAATTGTTCAAGATTTACTTCATATTGTGTTACAGTTTCGAAGAAGCTGGAAATCGCGGCTTGCGGAAAAATTCGGGGCTACCTGACCAAACATCCGAGAGTCTACAGTCCCGCCGAGGCTAAGAAATTTCTTCGATACTTCGTTAACTGTCCGGTAATAAAACGCCTGCTTGCTCTACTTTTATTTTCGAATAAATTCTCTTTAACTCAAAATCGTACGATAAGTTTGCCGATCTCAATGCATTTACATCATCAATTGGACTTTTTGCAATATTTAATTATTTTCATTTTTTAAAGAATTTTTCGAAAGTCTTCGTGCATCTGATGATCTCATCATCAACTTTTATTTAACAATAAACTCTCTGTAACAGTAAAGATTTAACAGTAAATAGTACGACAAGTTTGCCGATCTCAATGCATTTACATTATCAATTGGACTTTGTGTAATATTTTATTATTTTTATTCTTTCAAGGAATTTTCAAAAGTCCTCGTTCATCTGGTGATCTTCGACGTCAAGAGCGCCGCCCATCGCGCCGGGAGTCTCCGGATATGCGAAATGAGCCCGCTCTGGATGTCCCTGAGGACGAGTCTCGGCGAACATTTGAAATCGGAAAGATACGAGGAGGCTTCGCGAATTCTTTCGATTTCTCGCTCGTTGAGTTCGTGGCTGTCGGAGAACTCGATATTTCGTGCGACGCTGTACGACGATTGCGACACCCTCGCAATCACGAGTCTCTGCGAGAGGCTGGAAAAAATTAATTGCCGCGCGGTACGATCGATCTTCCAATGTCTCGTCGATCTCATGGCTCACAACGAGGCGGACAGACCGCAGATTCAACGAATACTCTCGCTACCCTGGTCCCAAGAACCGCTCGGGCCGGCCGAGGGTACTCGAAGACTCGTGGCCATAGCCAAATCGCTTGACGTCGATATGAAAGCCAAAGCTATCAGGGCTATCTCGGAATTCGGCAAGGGACGCGAGAGAGTCAACTTTCTCAGCGCTTGCGTTTCGAGCTCGGAAATCGAGCTCTCTGTCGCAGCAGTTTTGTAAGTTAATTTTCGTTGTTCATCGTTCGCGTAAATTTTTAATCATGAAAATTAACTGATACTTCGCGTCCCTGAAGATATCTGCACGAGACTGAATTTCATCAACTTATAACGGTTGAGTTTTGCATCGCAGAAACTTCGCTCGGGAAAGTTTACTCAGAGAATAAAATTCTAAAAGCGAACAATCTTTTTCTTCCTGAAGCAGTGCACTGCTTTTCGTTATTTATCGTATAAGTAATTTTTAATCACGTGATCCTGTAGATATCTGCATGAGACGAAATTTCATCAAGTTATAACGAGACTAAATTTCATCGCACAAACTTCACTCGAAGAAGTTCACACAGAGAATAAAATTCTACAAGCGAACAATATTTTTTTCGTCCTCAAGCAGTGAATTTACAGAGACTTGCCGGAAATGAAATTTGTGCATTTATCAATCAATGTCGTGCAGATATTTTCAGGGTAATTAAATTCCATTTTTTTGTTTCTAACTAGAAATTCGGTGCTCCTGTTGAGAGATCCTGACATCGACATTGCAGACATAAGTACGCACATTCTGAGGCCGGCAGTGGTGTCCCAGCGGCAGAGACTGCACGAAACGGTCTCCCGAGTCTTCAGCGAGATCGTTTGCTTCGTATCGGGACGGGCGAAGTTCGTCAGGTATCGAAATGATTTATTTATTATTTGTTTATTATCGGAATTATTTATTTATTATTTGTTTATTATCGGAATTATTTATTTATTATTTGTTTACTATCGGAATTATTTATCTATTATTTGTTTATTATCGGAATTATTTATTTATTATTTGTTTAATATCGAAATTATTTATTTATTATTTGTTTATCATCGAAATAATTTATTTATTATTTATTTATTATTTATACCTCGTGAATTGTGAAATAAATTTTTGCCGAATTTCGCGCATGTCCTCGCAGGAAAAACTGGGACTGTCCGAACTGGCTTATCGAGTGCGAAACGTGCGACGCGAACGCCGAGGAATCGTCGACTCTTCGTGCAACGTCCGGTGAACGAAGAAACGCGATCGACAACATCTTCGTGCCGTTCTTCAATCTTCTGTCCTCGTCCAGCGTCGAGGTGCGAAAAAATATGTCGGAAAATCTGCATCGCTTCTCGAATCACGTCGAGGCGTTCAATTCGAACAAGATCGCGGCCACATGGCTGTCCCTGATGCGCGACCCGAGTCGACAGATTCGCGAAAATCTCGCCCGGGCCGTCGGCACGATATTGAAAAATAAAATCGCCATCGCGAAGGATAAACAAGCTCCGGCGTCCTCGGACGAGGATCCTCAGGAACTCGTCGATTTCGTCAATTCCGTCGTCAACTTCATGGCCGAGACCCTCGAGAACGCCATCGAGAGAGCCGACGATGCGCTGCACTCTACTCTGATCACGACCGCGAAGGAATTCGGATGGTAAAGCTTGCTTGACACCAATCGAGCTCCTTCACAGAGAAAGCTTTGCGTTAAATTTGTTTTTTTTTGAGATTTTTGTAAATATTTTCAAAAGTTAAGATTTTTTAAATTTTATTTTCTTACTATTTGTTCCTTGTGCAATTTTGCAGCTATCGGAGTAAAACTTTGTAAATAGGTTATTTGTGGATACTTGACATGAATTTTGGTAAAAAATGAATGTCCAGTCCAGATGGTAGAATAAAAATTTCAATTTAATCGACGAAAGCTTAGTCAATAAAAGAAAATAATAATTTTCTTTTATTTATTAAGCTTCCTTTATAAGAAAGCCAAATAATAGCAGAAAATCTGTTTCAACAGAACCCTCGTGGACGTTACATACACAAGCTATGTGAAAATCCCGATATTCTGACTTTTTTTCACAAAATGTTTACCGCGTCTGGTACTTGGTATTTTATTTCGCTTTGCTTTTTTCAGCGTGCCTTTGCACCTTACCGAGCGAGCGATATCGAATATATTTCTGATAACGATCCTGCATCCGAATTTAACGAACAGTACGATAGCGTCGGCGAGCGTCGCTTACAGAGAATTCGCAGCTTGTCAAAAGGTCGCACCGAAGGAAATGTACGTTAGGTACAAGAAGGATTTCCTCGAGGTGAAAATAGACATTTTTTTCACAACTATACATTTTTGAAAATAATTGAACTTATATTTATTGTATTTCATTTTAAGCTAATGATGCAAATTGCTGTGAGCAATTACGTGAACGTGCCTTCGTACAACATGGCAACGACCTTGCACCGGGTGGCGAAGTGCATCGGCTTCCTTGGTTCCCGACAATTATTGCGTAAGGATGGTCACATCGCATTATGTTTTCTGACTCCTCTGGTCGTCAGAGTTCCAACGGCAATGCCTCTCTTTCACGATATCTCGGAGCTCATGATGATGGACGAAAAGGACATGTTCATCGAATACTTTCAAGTCAGTAACGCACAAAATATCGCGTTAATTTCGCACATGACTCTGAAATATATAACACGAGTTACACACATTCTTAAAAAATGTGTACATTTACACACCGTAAAAAAAAATCGCATGAAATTTAATGTACTTGTACTGAAAGTTTTTATGCATAAACTGGTTTATTAAATTTCGTGTAACATTGTGATGAAAAAGTAATTTACAGTACATTAAAAACTTTAGAAACACTTTTCTTCGAATAGTTCAGTGTAATTTTTCTATAAAAGTACACTAATTCCAATAATTCATTTTTAATTTGACTGCAAAAGTATATTCATTTTTCGACTTAATTATGCATTAAATTTAATGGATCAATTTTTGCATAAAAACTTCTAATCCGGTTTCAATTTTTTTTAACAATGCATCTTAACATTCGACACTCGTCAACGCCACCCGTTCAGTCTCTTTGCTCTAAATGAATGTTTATTTCTGCACTGTTGCAGCATATTTGCGCTCATGTCTTTCTCAACGAGACACCGGAATTCGGAACGAAGTGCCTCAAGCTCGTGTCCCAAATATCGAAGATGTCGTTGCCGGATTTGATAAGCGGTCACAGTTCGTTTATAGTAAGCAGGGATGACCTCGAAGATATCCGCACGAGACAAAAATTCATCAAGTTACAACGCCTGTGTTTTGCATCGCGTAAACTTCGCTCGTGGAAGTTCACACAGAGAATATAATTCTACAATCTCTTTCATGAATTCAGTTTCTTCTTAAAGACTTGCAAAAGGTGAAATTTGCTGTCACGTAGATATCTTCAGAGTCGTAAGCAGCAAAGCCTCGACGTCGAGTTCGAAATGCGAAAATTGTTCGGTCATCGATCGTCCAATTTTAATTATAATATTATATTATATTATATTATATTATATTATATTATATTATATTATATTATATTATATTATATTATATTATATTATATTATGTTATATTTTATTATATTATATATTTAGGGAATATTTCGCGAGCTCCTGCTACATTTCCACGAGAAAATGGAAACCGTCGTGCACTGCCTGGAAGTATTGTCGGACTTCGGCCACGAGCCTCGAGTGAGCTTCGACACGAACGAGAACGTCGCCAACTACCTGAAGCCGCAATTGCACGGAATCCTCGTGCATTTTGATTCGAACTTGACTCCGAGGACGGACGAGCACACGCAGAAGTCGGCGCTCGCGAGTCTCGCGGCTTTGATGCGTTTCATGGGTGCCAGACACCTGACGCCTCTGCGATACAAAATTCTCGCGACGCTCAGGGTTTCGCTGGGCTTCGAGCGACCGGGATTCAGACAATTGTCGTGCTACGCTTGGAGCTCCTTTCTTCACAAGTAAGCCGCACAAAATATTTTCTATTTACTATTACCGAATCTTACGATTATTGTCATCAATCGGTTGTAACTATCGGACAAAATCGGATCAAAATTTTCATATAAAATAGTATAAAAAAAGGTGAATATTTGAATTTTTCCTATAGATCGAACGATTCTGTCCAAAGTCGATAGAGAAAAGTGTTTGATGTTAGCGCACTTCCGTAGAAAGTTTCAGCTAGATAACTAAAAAATTGGGATATTTATCACTTCCGGTCGAAAAAGTGAGATTTTCCAAACCGGAAGTGGCTTACATCGGCGACAAAAAATCACCTTTCTCGACGTTTCAGAGACTACTTTAAGTAATCTGACACTAAAAACTCGAGATTTTTTTTAACTAACATTTTCTTAACTGAAAAATAGTTTTGTCTTTGAGAAAGCGAAAAAATATTGAATGCTTAAATAAATTCTATTTGCAGCGTCTCCCTGGAGGACCTCGGACCACTATTTCCGACGATCTGCTTGTCGATGATAAAACTTTTGGAAAGTTGTCCCCGCGAGGCGGAGTCGATGCTCGAGTATCTTCTGGTCGAGAACGTTGACACGATGTCGATCCACATATCGGAATTATTTTTTATCCACGAGATCAACGTTTCACCGAAGATCGCGAGGATCGTCCAGACGCAGATCGAAAAATCTCAACCGGATGGAGTTGAGGCGAATCTTAAGCTCTGGCTCAGGCGCATAAAGCACGAGACTGACGAAGTGAGGATGAAGGCATTGCGTCACTTAAAAAAATTCCTCGGCAGTCACAGGAGCGAGTTGAACGAGATGATTCTCGCCGACACGGACGTTCATCCTCTGGTGGTGGAATTGTTGGACGCACTTCTGGCCGGCTGTCAGGATAAGGACGAAAATATACGGCTGGGGAGTGGCGAATGCCTCGGCGAACTCGGCGCGGTCGAGCCCAGTCTGCTGCCACGACGAATCGTCGCGAGAGGTCAGCAACATTATTTTATTTATGAATTATGTTATTCATGAAATATTTTATTTATGAATTATGTTATTCATGAAATATTTTATTTATGAATTATGTTATTCATGAAATATTTTATTTATGAATTATGTTATTCATGAAATATTTTATTTATGAATTATTTTATGTTTGAATTATTTTATTTATGAATTATTTTTAATTTCGTTACAGGCGACAGTAATTTCATCGCGGACGTCGACGAAGATTTCGCGTTCGCGGCCCTCTTGCATCTCGTACGGGCGTTTCAGATGCAGAAGAGCACGCGAATCATGGATTGTTTTTCGGTTGCGATACAAGTTAGTAATTTATCCGGCAATCGATTTATTTGTTCGACCGATCGTTCGAATGTTCTGCCAAAAATTGTATAGCTCTTTTTGTTTTTTTCTTCCATTCACCTCCGAAGAAAATCTTGAAGGTCTACGAGATATCGCCGGAGGGTCGCAACTGCGAGATGTGGAGAAGACTGCCGTTGACGACGCAACAAATTATATCACCGTTTCTGACCTCGCACTACAAAGTCGTGACGCCGAACGACAACGAATATCCGCATCCAATTTACGGGTAAATTAATCTCGTTGCATCCGTTAAGGATGCATAAATCGTCTTGTTGCGTCGGTAAAAAGGATAAGCAAGGCGTTAAAAACTGGTCCAGCATCTCTTGAATATATATTTTTCAAATTATAAAAATATCCAGATAGACAAGCGTCATGAAAAGTAGCAATATTGCCGCGATATTTGCGACATGTGCAGCACATGTCGCAATTATTGCGTCAACTGCTACTTTTCGTGCCGCTTGTCTATCAGGGTAATTACCGTAAAAGAGTATTGTGTGCTCGCACAATAATTAATCTAATTATTAATCGAGTTTACATTAATTATTACGGCCTTTCAGATCGGAAGCCGGTTCGACTTTTCAAAAATGGGCTTACAATTGGGTGTGCTCTATGTCGTGTCGCGTGAAAGGCGCAAATCTTCGGGGCGTTTTGAACGCCTGTCATCCCGCGTTCAATCACGACAGCAAAACGATGATATTTTGCATTCCCTACATTGTCTGTGAGTTAATTCGATCGGCAGTAACGATAAAAATATCAAAGTAAAGAATGTTATGTTTGTTAACTTAATCTAGCGTATATTGTTGCTAACGGGACGGAAAGCGAAAGAAAACGACTGATAAACGAGATACTGGCGGTGATAAAGGTTGACGAAGCATCGAGCCTGGATCAGGAACTCATCTGTCGTCGTCCGCTGCGTCACGAGTACAATGAACCGCGGAACACCGTCGAAACAAGGGTCTCGGATGAGGCGCGCCGCGTTCGCTGTTCACAGGTATTATACTCATCTTCTTTCATCGATTAATTACGCAAAATACACCATTAACACATAACCCTAACACAACAGTAACACATAACATTAACACACAAGAGTAACACATAAAGTTTACACATAAAGTTTACACACAAAGTTTACACACAAAGTTTACACATAAAGTTTACACACAAAGTTTACACATAAAGTTTACACATAAAGTTTACACATGAAGTTTACACATAACATTGACCCATAACATTGACCCATAACATTGACACGCAACACTAATGGGCAGGAAAATAACGAAAATTCGTAATCCTCGTCACTTAACATTTTTGTTTTTGTTCGTTCGAAAGGTAATATTTTCGACTCTGGAACACTTGCAAAGATGGCTAAATGAGAAACGCCTCGACCGGGACGAAAAGTACCGGCAGGTTGAAAGTTTCTTCGGCAAGCTGGACAGTTTGGTACTGGCTCAGGGCTGTTATCAATCGCACGAGTATCATCGAGCGCTAATGTACCTCGAGCGTCACATGGCCTTGACGAACAAGGGACTCTCGGAACTGACCGAGGGCGGACTCCTGGCGAAGATTTACACGCAGCTCGAGGAACCCGACGGTGTTTCAGGAATATTGGCCACTCAAGATCAATCCCCGACGCTCCAACAGTTGGTTCTCGCTCACGAAGTCAGCGGGCAGCTGCAAGACGCTGCTACCTGCTACGAGAAACTCGCGCAGAGAGTTCTCACGCCGAAATATCTTCAGGGAATGATACAGTGTTATCTCGGATTGGATCAACCGTTCACCGCTATGAACATCACGAAGGGTGTATTAAACAGCAGGTTTGTAAATCATTATTTTGTGCGTCGTAAAATTTTAGGCGGTTCGATCGAGTCTCAGATAAAGTTTGCAAGGTCGTCAGCTTCGAGAGTGAACGAGGAAAGTCGAACGACAATGAGGCCTTGTAGCCGTAGATATATGCATATTTTCCCCACTTACAATTAAAGATACAGATACAGTCAGTTACAGTTAAGATGGTTTGTTATTGTTCCCTTTGTTAAATGTTTCCGATGCCATAACTATGAAACTCTTGGCGCAATCGCCTAGAAACTTTTTGTCTGTGCTGAGTCTTGTTTTGTCTGTAAATAGTGATACCGAAACACATCTGAAATTCCCGTCTCTACATTGATTTTTCAAAATATTGAAAGAAAACGTGTTTAAATGTAAGGGATATTTCGGCAATATTATTATGCAAAGGCAAAAGTCTTGACATCATTTATTAATTATGGCAAGACCTTTGACTTTGCACAATAATAATGCAATTGACGTTTTACAGATTTTCGATCGAATTAAACTTTTGACTGGGAATGCATATGTGATATATGCTTAATAATGAAGCTTGTATTGTCCGCAGACCGGAACTGGAGCCGCTCATGGTGGAGCACGAGCCTTTCTGGCGTCTGGCGCATTTCACTCACCAGGACGACGCAGCACCACCCCAGGCGAACGTCAAGCGGGCTCTCCTGGACGATCTGAAGGCGGGCCGAATGCCGGATCTTTTACCGATGAAAAAGCGTCTGGTCTCGCTGCTCGGAGCCACTTCGCATCCTGGCGCTTACCAACAAAGTTACTCGTACATAATGAAGCTTCACATACTGAACGAGTTCGAGCAAGCGGCCTCTCTGATGCTCGAAAAAATCGAGAGCTTACCGGCAATATTCGACGAATGGGACGCGCGCGGACAACTAATTCGCGCCTCGCGTGGCGTAGAATTCGTTCTTGGCATGCGCAGAGCCACACTCGATCTCGCCGTCCAACTGCAGAAGGAAACGAGCAACGTTGAAAATGTTGAGTTGAAGGAAGAAATTGGAATGATTTGGCTGAAGAGCGCCAAGATCGCTAGAAAGTAACCAACATTTTTGTTAGACTGCAGATTAGTGGAAAATAAAAATTGTACATTACGATACTAGTGCGAAAATAGCTATTTGTATGGCAACGGCGTAGAAAGGGAGATCTTGACGAGTGTCAAGGTGCGGCATTCATACGAGTCGACTCCCTTTTCTACGCCCATGCCATTCACATAATTTTTTCTAACAAATTCACGAAAATCACGGTTTTTGGTTTTGTAAGTGTGCGCAGAAAGGCAATTTCCCGCACTAGTGCGGAAAAAGAGACCATAATGCGTTTGTACGCGTGCGCAGTATTTTTTTCGCACGTGTTGCGAGAAAGTGCCTTCTTGCGCAAACTTCACACGAACAGAATGTGGGATTTTACGCGCATGCGTTAAGAATAGTAATTTACGATACTAGTGCGATAAAACTTTCTGACGAATGTGAGCTTGCAGCAATCACACGAGTTCAGAAAAAGGTTTTCCCACGAGTATCGTATCGAGTATTACTTCACACGGTGTGAAAATGGAGGTTTTGCGCACACGAAGCGTGTTTAAAACTGGAATTTTCGCACCGAGTGTTCTAAAAACTTTTTCTGACGAATCTGAGTTTGTGGCACGAGCCGAAGACGAGTATTGCAATCACACAAGTTAAGAGAACGTTTTTCGCACTAGTATCGTACATTTGATTTCACAAGGTGTGAAAATTGGGGTTTCACTTGCGCAAAACTGCGATTCTCGCACCGAGTGAAATAAAAACAAGTTCGCAACAACTGTTTCTCGATGTTAGCTGAATTGAGTCTTTCTTCCGATTCGAACGATCCGGTCAATGATATTTCGGGTATTTCACTATTTTCCAGGGCCGGACTGTATCAGCAAGCGTACATGTATCTTCTGTCGGCGAGCGATTCCTGTCCGCCCCAGCAACTGTACATCGAGCAGGCACAGCTCTACTGGCAAAAGAATTGCCAGGAAGAAGCTTTCACGACTCTGAAACGCTGTTTCTCGAATTGCTTTCGTCCTACCGTCGATTACAAAGATCTGTTGAACGACGTGCGCCCTGAGGAAAGAAGACAGTGCGCCAAAGTACACAATATATATATTTTTTTCCATAACGATTATTATTTTTATTATTTGTAAAATAAATACTAAGGTTGAAAAATTAACAGGCGAAGCTGCTGTTCGCGAAATACAACGACGAGACTTTGAACGTCAACACGGACGTCAACATAGCGAACTACAAAGAAGCGATACTCGTGTGGGGCGCGTGGGAGAAGAGTTTGCTCGCTTGTGCACAGTATTACGAATCGATCGTCAACCGCATGAGCGAAGACGAGCGCGATACGAAGGGAAGGTTGGTACAAACAGTTAAAAAAAAAATTATTGAACTACTGTACTTCGCGATACGAGTGCGGTAAAGCGAACATTATACGCATGTTGCGAAACGGGTTGCACTGCCCACGCGTGTACGACATGTTCTCTCCGTTTGCTATCACTGCAATCTTATTAAATATTTCGTCGTATTCTGCCTCGCTCTCCGAATCAACGTTGCTGACGTGAATATCCTCACTGACATTCCTCTTGCCAGGCTGTTTCGATTCGTCTTTCACCTCAAAGACACAAGATTAAAAATATAACTGAGATTAATAAATGAGATTTGTAATTTGAAAAAATTGTAATTTAAAAAAACATAGCTTTCTCCATGAAGAAACGAAAACTGAAAGATTAGAAGATTATTAACGGAACAAGATATCTTTCTCGCGGGGATACGGCCAGAGTTGTGAGAGCTTGATCTTTAATTTCCGAGCTGGAGGCGAATGCTTCGACTGTGTGGGGAGTGCGGCGAGTGCGACCCACATCAATGTTTGCTGTACCGCATTATCAGTATGGCATAATATTTTGTTTTTACGAATGTAGGTAGGGTAACAACTACAGAGTATTGTTGCAGAGAATTGCAGGGACACATGATCAATTATTACGGAAGATCTCTGCAATACGGATGCAAATACATTCACCAGTCGATGCCGCGCATGTTGACAATCTGGCTGGACTACGCATCTCGGGTTCAGAGCAACAAATTGGCGGCCAAGATGTGTGCCGATACGATGATCAAAATGACCAGAATTATAGGTGGGAAAAGATTTTGATTTTTTTTTTTTAATCCTCATAATTAATAACTTGACTAGCAGGTCGTTGTGATTCGGTCGCTTCGCGACCTCGCTATCGACTATGGGATTTAGAAACCGGACATTTAGATTTTCGAAGATTTACTGAAAATACATCACTTCCGGTTGGACATCCTTTTTTCGACCGGAAGTAACGTTGTACTAGAAACACTTCACGTCCGGTTTGAAAATCTCATTCTTCGACCGGAAATGACGTCGTACGGGAAACACCTCATTTCCGGTTCGAAAACCTCATTTTGTCGACCGGAAGTGATGTTATACGAGAAATACGTAACTTGTGGTTTGAAAATCTCATTTTTTTACCGGAAGCCACGTCAAACCAGAAATGCGCAACTTCCGGTTTGAAAATCTCGTTTTCCGACCGGAGACGACGTCATACCGGAAATACTTAACTACCGCTTAGAAAATATCATTAATCGACAAGAATACTCTCGTCGATACTCAACGACACTCACAGATATTGAAATGAGTCATGAGAGTGTCTTGCAGTGGTCTTGTAATTTATTGTTAAGTAGATAAGTTATAGCCTCCCTCTGAAGTTATATCTTGTCGTTACAGGGCTGATCCTGCTTGTACTTTCTTTTCTTGTTTATTATTATAATTTTTTTTTAAGGTGTTTATATCGAAAGATTACCAATTTTTATGTGGCTAACGGCGTTCAGTCAACTCGTCTCAAGGATTTGTCATCCGGCGAGAGAAGTGCAGAACACACTATGCGAGATTCTCGTTAAATTGATACTCGATTATCCACAGCACTGTTTGTGGATGATGGCCTCAGTTTTCAATGTAAGTTTTATTTTAGTATTCTTATTTCTTTTCATCCGACACACGAGTTACCGGTAAATTTTTCTTTATCGACTAAGCAACGTCGTCCTTTCGTAGTAATTGTTCGATCGTATTTTTACTTTTTCAGTCATCTTATCCAGCACGACAAAGACGGTGTCAGGAAATCCTGAACAATCCGCGCTTGGACACAGCACAGATGAGAACATTGATAAGAGATTTCAATAAACTGTGGGAAAGACTCATCGAGCTATCGAACCAGCCAATACCGGACAAAATGTTGAGCACAAAAGTGAAGGCGCTGTCGATGGGTTTGCCACGTCTTTTAGCGTCGCCAGATTTCGGTCCTATAATGATGCCCACCAGCAAATTCCGACAGCTTCACTTGCCGTCCAAAGGGGACTCGGTTCAAAACCACAATCCGTTTCCTGCGTAAGAAACCATACGCATTTATACTTCGACAACATACTAACCGGTAAATCGCGGAAATCATCGAACAACGAAACTGAGGGGAGAGAAAAATTATTATCTTCCTAAATTTTTGCCAGTTTCCCGTCTTTTGACCATAATGGAAGTACTAAGATTCATCACCTTCCCACAGAAGATTTCGCGTCTAAATATAAATCCATCGTTTATTTTTATGAAAATTAATTAAACTTCAGAGAAGCTCATTGAGATTAAAATTTTTCTTTTCAATGTTTCACAGTCACACTAAAAATTACAATTTCTTACTTTCATGAACACAATGAAGCGAATGGGTGCACATAACCGGAATCGACGAGGAGGTGATGGTAATGACTTCGTTGCAAAGACCAAGACGAATCACCCTTCGTGGCTCGGACGGTGGTGCGTACTTGTTTATGTGCAAGCCAAAGGACGATCTCAGACGCGACTTCAGGCTCATGGAGTTCAACGGCATAGTCAACAAATATCTGCAGAAGGATCCCGAGTCTCGTCAACGCCGCCTCTACATCAGAACTTATGTACAACATTTTATGCCGATTTATTTTATTTTTTTTGCTTCCTTATAGAGGAAGTGCTGTAAAATGTTTGAAATTACGTTTGGCGAAAATTGATCGAATAGTTAAATTTTTATGAGGCATTGAAAATAATGTTGGCATTTTTTAATTTCACGTCCGGAAACGCCATTTTCAACTTAGTGATTTTTTGCCCTTTAATTATATAAAATGTGCATAGCTTCCTCTACGAGGAAGCCAAAATCGGTCAACGAACTTTCTCATAGAGGAAGGTATGCGCAGAGCTATGAAAATATGAGGAAGCCACATGCAGCCGTGTGCGAATTACCATTGCACCTTTTTTTAATGTACGAATTACCATTGCACCTTTTTTTAATGTGCGAATTACCATTGCACCTTTTTTTAAGTGCCAATTACTTCGCACCTTCCAGTATTAATATTTTTGCTAATAGATTTCTATTATGTTCATTGAAATTGAATATGTTACTTGTTTGTCGACAGAGCGTTGTACCATTGAACGAAGAATGCGGCTTGATCGAGTGGGTGCCGAATCTAGTCGGTTTTCGTCCGGTCGTCTTGGGACTGTACAAAGAGCGTCGCATCGACGTGAGCGGTCGTGAACTTAAACCGATGATTTGCAACCTGAAGGACTCACTCGAGAAGAAGAGAGACACCTTTGTCAATAAATTGTTACCGAAACATCCACCGGTTCTCGGAGATTGGTTTCGCCTCACGTTCCCCGATCCTTACGGCTGGTGAGTGAATTTCACGTCATCACCATTTGATTATCAGTTATCATTCTATTATCGGTTATCGTCCAATTATCAGTTATCATTTTATTAACAGTTATCATTATATATCAGTTATCGTTTTATTATCAGTTAATTTGTACCAAATTTTTCGCCATTTATTTATCGTCGTCGACAAAGGTACGAGGCGCGCACCGCTTACATCAGAACGACAGCGGTGATGTCGATGGTTGGTTATATTCTTGGGCTGGGCGATCGGCACGGCGAAAACATTCTGTTCGACGCCAAGTGCGGTGACTGCGTGCACGTAGACTTCAACTGTCTGTTCAATCGGGTGAGTCCACGAGTATAAAAAAATACCAACTCCGTACTATTTAAGGGCATGTGAAATACCACGGTCGGTAACAAATCGACTCTCCATTTTTTTTTTTTTTTCGAGACTGTTAACGTTTCGGACAAAAGCCGATATTTTTTTAAGCGTCCATCTGTTGGCTACGAAAACCTAATTCGATTTATGTTCATAATTATTGACGATCTCGGAGAAAATAGGGGAGGCGTATCGTTACCGACTGAGCTGAGGATCGGCGGAGCCGAACTGATTCGTTAAACATTCAGTATTTAAAATTTAACTATAATTCTTAAATTTTTTAATGAATAATTGTAAAATTAATTTTTTCCTTTTTAATTACTTGAAAAAGGGTGAACTTTTCGACTGGCCGGAACGCGTTCCCTTTCGCCTGACGCAAAACATGCTCGATGCAATGGGACCCTTGAAGTACGAAGGACCCTTTCGACGTTCGTGCCAGACTACCATGCGCGTACTGAGGGAACAGGCGAGCACTCTCATAAGCGTTCTGACTCCATTCGTCTACGATCCACTCGTCAGTTGGACGAGACATCAGCCCGGCGAAGCTGCCGAAAAGACGAACGAGAAGGTGAGTAAAAATTAGTTACGACCACATTACGGATGCATCACGCACACATTCCCAACCAAAAGTTTCATTCGATCGAAATTTCAGCACTTCGCCATATGCCAAAAATCTGAAAAAAAGCTATCATCAAAAATGAAACCAATTATTAAAGTAATTAATTGTTTTTAAAAAAATTCAGGAAACCTTTTATTTTCTCACTTTAAATGAATTCGTTGATTTTTTAGAATTCATGTGCATTTTTTCAGAATTTTCTTACATTTGAAAAATATTTTTTTCGGTAATTTGAAAAATCGATGCAGATCGATTTTAAAAAATGTTTACAGAAAATTCAAAAATGAATAAAAATTCTGAAAAATTAATCTGCCTTCTAGAAAGTCAATGAATTCTTTTGAAAAGGTAAAAAAAGGTTTACCGATTATTTGTTGAACCATTTTTTTCCAATCTGTTTTTTGACATTACATTATTATGCAAAATTAATGTTCTTGGCACCTTTAATTCAGTTGATTTTTTCGGATTTTTATACCAATGGGAAGTGTTAAAATTCTTAGTGGATCTCACTTTTGGCTGAGAATGTACGTGTGAAGCATCCTTAAAATCATTCGCGAGCTTCTATCAACACGGCTTATTTTCTGCAAAATCCGTCCCGACCCGGTGCGTCCTGAAATTTCTAAATATTCGTAATAGTAATAAAAATACAATATTTTTTTTATCTCCCCAGGCTGTCGAGGACATAAAAAAAATAGAGCAAAGACTCAAAGGATTGATGAGGCCGCAGGGGAAGAAAGTCGGAAACTTCGAGCTGAATCTGAGCGTGGAGGGACAGACGAACCATCTCATACTCGACGCCACTAACGTCGACAATCTCTGCCAAATGTATTTCGGTTGGGGTCCATATCTCTAGTTCAGAGGTTCAATTTTTTTTAGGTAAACGTTTGTATTTCATTATTTGTTTTCCTCATTATTTCGTTTAAATAAGAGTTACATCGTTTCGATCAGACATAAAGTTCCGTCGAAAATTTTGTTATCACTTGTTTTCGTCTTTCATTGAAATTTTCATCGTTATCGTTTACTACCTCCAAGTGTTTGATGTTTTATAACGTCAAATGCTGAAAAAAATGGTTTATTGAACATATTGTATAAGTATTTTATATTTAATTAAGATAATATAAATTCCATGACATCGCAACAGTAAAGGGATTATGGGCCGTTTAGCTCACTTATTTAAGTTAATTAATCCAAGGTTTTCATGCTACAGATAATAAGAAAAAGTTTTTTTAAAAATCGGTGCGAAAAAGAGAGTCCTTTTCGACCGTCGATAGTTCAGTTCATCAGTCGGAATTGATGCTCCGTAACAGCGTGAAATACGACAGGGAACTGTTTAGTATCTGAAATGTGTTAAAAAGAATAAATATTATGAATTTTTTAAAAATACGAAGAAAGAAAAGTTAATCTGTTTACCCCGCCAAAACTTTGCATGCTCATTGGGTAAAGTTTCCCTGCAGTTAGATAACACGGCTTCTGACTACGTAGAATTATCAAGTACACTTCCACTTTGATGTCACCGGAAGCTTTGTACCAGTTCATCGAGTAGGCGGCCTGGCCGATCATCGTACTCTGACAAATAACGAAAATCCTTTCTTTCACACAATTACTTAATTCTGTTAATTCGTAAAGAGAACTAAAAAATATATTGTAATCTGTGTTTCGGTAACCTCGAGTAACATTTTGCCACCCGGCCAACAGAATAGCAGAATTTGGAACAGGGCCATTAAGAGATATGACGAGTATTCCACGAGCCGGTCGTTTTCCGATATCGTCTTGAAAAAAATATATATATTACACTTTTTAGCAAAAAATAAAAAATACAAATGTGATATAGGTTTTTAAAAATACCGGCAAGTAAGAAACTATAAAAATAAATTTAATTCTATAAAGTAAATGTGGTTGAAAAAAATGTAACACAATAGCAAAATTTGAAATAGGGCCATTAAGAGATACGACGCATATTCCGCGAGCCGGTCGTTTTCCTATTTAACAAAAAGAAAATCTTGAAATCTTGTAAAAAAAAACTAATACGAGAAAAAAATGTAGTTGGATAAGAAACCATAAAAAAATGTCGATAAAAATAAGGTAAATTCAGCAAATGTACCAGGGGGAAGACAAAGTTCTTACCGAAGTGACTTGAAACCCGACGAGGCATATTATTAAACTGCTGGCAAATACTTGAAGAAACATTATCGGATTGAATGCTTTTTCCAAACCGTCGGAAAACCTGCAATTTTCAAATTAGGGAATTTTTTTTTCAAAATTTCGTCGCCAATCTCCGATAGTAATTTCTATCCGATAGTTTCTTTCCGACCTTGGGGAAGGCAATTGTTCCGTTACCTCGTAACGAGACAGTGATGGTCGACGAACGAGGCCAGCCGTTTTCGTACAAGTCTCGATATCGCTTTCGAATATTCGCTTTTTTTCCGAATTTCCATTTCTTCCGCGTGTTCGATCTTATCGAGAAGAAAAAAGAAAATGTCGATCGGTGATTATTTCGGAGATACAATAAAATCGTGTATCGATCGTTTATCAACCAGATCGAAGTAACGGTCGAGATTCAGCAAATTTTCACGAATAATCTTGAAGTGCCCGGACGTGTGAAACAGAGCGCTCGCTATGAGACCGTCGATCGCAATGACTATCAGGCCGCAGGCGCAGGTTGCTATAATCTGAGATGCGCAAGCTAACTGAAACATACGATAAAATTTATTTCAATATTTCAATATTTCAATATTTCCATATTTTAATATTTCCATATTTTAATATTTCCATATTTTAATATTTCCATATTTTTATATTTCAATATGATCTCGTCGTTATCGTGTCGATGAACGGAGATTACCTCGTAAAACGGCGAGTAGTAGCAACATTGTGGATAAGCCGCCGGAAACGGAAAGCTTCTTTCGCTAGCTCCATCGACGTCTCTTCGCAATTTTTTGACGACGAGTTTCACCGGCTGAACGGTGAAGAATACCATCAGAGCATTAGCTATCAGGAAGCAATAGCCCCTGGTCATGTTTCTTCCTGATCTAACATTTTTTAAATTATTAATTAATTTATACTTAATTCGACGGATTAATTAATCGCGATATAACATTTTTTTTTTTTTACTCGGCGTATCGATGCATGTGATTGTCGTCGTCGAATTGCTGCGCGGTTCTCCAGTAATCCGTCATCATGTATTCGACGAGCAACGGGATTTCCGGGTTCCAGATCCAAACGAACGTTTTCAGGATAGCGAGCATTATCGTCGACAGAACCGAACTGCATTAAAATCTCGATTTCTTCTCTTCTTTTTTGTTTTTTACGAAAATATAGCTTCCTCTATAAGGAAGCAAAAGAAAAAGAAGAAACGGATAAATATATTTGTACCTCGTTTCCAATATCACGGTGAAGTCTCTTCTGTCGAGGTAGAGTTGCGAGATTTGCGGCACGACGATCAGCAGCATTGAGAATAGGCAGGCAGAATAGCGCAAATAATTTATCGGATAAAGACCGACGAGTTTGAGAATTCGTTTGTTGACGATCACGTAATCGTCGATGCTCGTCACTGACATTTTTTTCTTCGCTTCTGTTACGGTTAATGGTAAACTTTTCAAAAATACTAATTGAAGAAAAAAAAATTTATTGAACGCCAACAAGAAATGAAAACAAATTTGCAAATTTATGTTGCTCCGAAACTTCAAACTACTTCTATAATAGCAGCTCGTGAGGAATAAAAAAATATTGACTCTTATTTGAAAAAACTCAACGAAAATGTATCGTCATGGAAATTTGCGTTTATCATTTATGTATTTGCAAAATCATCGTTATCAATAGTTTGCTCGATTGAGTTCCCTTATTGTTAATAATCGTATAACATTTTTGATGAACAATTTTCAAAATTTAGCGTGTTTAACTACTGACGAAACTAAAACAAATGTAATTCAATTTACGAATTTATATCGCTCCGAAATTTCGAGCTGCTTCTATAAAAGCGGTCGTGCGAAAAAAAAATATCGAAGTTCCTGTGCTTCGGTGGAAAACGGGATTGAAAACGAATCGATATCTTGCAGCCCGCGAGCGTCGAAGAACTGCGAAGTTTCGTGCCGAAACAATTTTACTAGCTTATTAAGGGAATGCGAGATAGTTCGGAAGAAAATTGCGATAAATTGCAAGATTGTTAGCGTAAATTTTCTCCCTGGTGAGATGGACGGATAAGTATAGTGGTGCGTTCGTCTTTCAGCATGATAAATCGCATTTCTCTCTTCCGTCCCTTCATTATTATTTCACGAAGCCGGTGGCGCCGCGATGGGAAAACGAGCCACCGGTTGTTTTCTCGCTGCGGCGTTCCGGATTTATTAAAAATTCACCAATTTTCCATACACGCATCGGCCGCTTCTTTAACGAACGCCTCGACCGACCGGAAAAAGGAGGACTCGACGAAGCCAATTATTTATTTTCCTCGTCTCGCTATCGTTCGGCTGCGTCTCAGTGAATTTATTTCGAAGTGCCATTGCGGACAAAAGTGTTCGACAAAAATCCAGTTATAAAATGTACGATTTATTCGTAAGTTTACTTCACTCGACGGCCTATTGTACAAAAGTTGTTGGATACGAATCGTTCACGCGCGTCATGCGAGCGAAATCGGAGCACGTAACGTGGTTACTAAGATAATTGACATACGAATCCAAAATAAAAGGCGAAAAATTAACGCAGTCCGAAGAAAAAAAAACGAAAGATGAGTGAAAACTGCGATCTCTTCGGTAGTGCCGATAATTCGTGTGAAAATATTTTGACGACTCCCCGATCGTCGATTGTTTGTTTCTTCATTCGGCTAATTGGCGAACACTTAGAGTTTATTCGAACGTCGACATTAATAATTAAGGGCACTTGCGCTCGACCTGGCTTTTGCCGCTCTCCTCGTACTCCTGACTGGATATCCACATCTGTTGAAAAGTTCCTATCGACGCAAGTATCGAACCGCCGATCCACGCTCCGAATCTTCTCTCCGCACAACCGTTCGCACTTATCAGCTTCAGCCTCATGCTCGACGGTATTCTCATCGACAGATCCCGATTTAATCGCTCGGGAAAACCCTGGAAATATTATTATTATTATTGTTAACAGAATTTGAATCTTTGCTTATTGATCTGCTTCTATAATAATGTAGTGTCGCGTAAACAGATATGTATCGATTTTGCTTCTAAATTCATTTATTACATTCGATGCGAAAATGGCTGTTTTACGCACGAAAAACTTTTTCTGAACTCGTGTAATTGCAACACCCGTCAGCATTTTTTTATCCCACTAGGATCGTAATGTACCCACTTTTCGTGCCTGTGAGGCGTGACGAAAGTCGCGCTTTTTAGTAAGGTGTGCTAGAAAAATACTGCGCATGCGCAGTACACAATAGTTACTTTTTCACATACTTTTTTAACACTCTAGCTACGTTTTCGCACGATTTCGCCACGTTACAGGCATTAAAAGTGGCAGTTTCTGTGCATTTGTTACAAAATAGTACATTACGATACTAGGGTGATAAAACTTTTTCTGACGTGTGTGAGTTTGCAGCACGAGTCGAAGATGAGTGTTGCAATCACACGCGTTAAGAAAAAGTTTTCTCGAACGAGTGCGGTACAAAATTTTATTTCACAAGGTGTGAAAATGGGTATTTTACGCACGTGAAGCGTGCGCAAACCTGCCATTTTTCCACCGAGTGGAATAAAGTGGTATACGATATTTTTACGAAAAAAAGGATCGCCTGACGGCAGTTGGGAAGTTCGCAACGCCTGCAAAACTTTCGTCGAAAGACCGCTTTTTCGCACTAGTATTGCAAAGTAATATTAATCATATAATCGTGATAAAATCGTCGAGATTGGATTGTTACGGAGAGAAAAAAAATAACGTTAATGGCCGCATGTATTACGGAGTGCAGATTTTTTTCTTGAGTGAAGAATATTCACCTGTATAAACGAATTACCGCCGGTGACAACAACGCTGCCGTACAGAGCGGGTCTCACGTCGACGTCGCACATTCCGACGCTCGTCGTGACGATGTGACCAACACCGAGCATCGTATTGCCGACCATACCTCCGCGAACTTGAACCATCGACGGATCAAAAAGTGCCTCGGGTACGCGAAACCTTTCGGTAGAAAAATCCTGAAATGGTCAAGAAATAACATTTTTTTAAATTCTCATTATTGAAAGATTGAATTTTTTTTTCTCTTAACAAAAAAAAAATAAAAAGGTTTTTCTGGCGACTGACTTGATGATATCCAGTGGGAAATTCATACTGGACAGCCGGAACGGAAGAGACGATCTTTTCATCGTAAGGGGTTTCTGAAATTTGTAACGTGCTGGCTTGAAAGTCCTGTACGAGTTTCTTGACCATGTAATTGTGCCAGGATTTCGTTACTTCGGGGAGTCCCTTTTTCTTCACCCATCTCGGTTTCTCGTGATCCTTCACCACTTCCTTGCTGCCGACCATGTACGAAGGCGAGAGATCGACGTCGTTGTCCTGTTTCGAAGAGAAAATATTTTGTATTTTGCTTTCTCATAAAGTAAGCTGTGTTTTGTTTAAAAAAAATCAAAATTTTTTATGAAAATGTGTTCAAAATGTTTCAAAACATTGAAAAATCACATTTGGAAAAAATGTTCTTCTATGAGGAAGCCAAAAATACGGAAAATGCTTTCACGGAGAAGAAGCTTTGCGAAAAAATATTCAATTTTTATAAGGAAAGGATGTGAAAATTTCAATTTTCAACTTTTTTTTTTATATTACCAGAATGGAATTGCCAGAATTTTTTTTTTCACTTTTAGTGGTAAATTTTATTATAGAGCAATTACGATCCCCTTGTGTGGTATCGAAATTACCTGCAAGAATTGTCTGCACTGCATGCTTATGTAGTCACCGCCCAACGGTGATTTAACGATGGCCTGTGTCAGAACGAAGCCATCCTGAACTGGAACGGCCGACGTGTGCGTGGCTCCGCTGTCGACGACTATTCCGGTCGCCCTGCCGTTCGCGAATGCCGCCAATACTGCGTTCTTCACGAGAAAATACGCAGGTACGTTGTACTTCTCGAACATCAGCTCGGTCAGTTTTTCGCGTTTCGTTCGAACGTTCCAGGGTGACTCGGAAAACAGTACGGGATGATATTCGGCGTCGGACTGGATCACCTTCGAGTACGTGTAGTCCAAAACCTACAATTTTGTCGTTTGTTTACAACAGGTAAGATAACAAATCAACTATAAAAAAGTGTCGTCCCCTTATTCGGTACAGCTTTTATAATTATTGATATACGATTTGAGAGTTCAAAGAATTTCTTTTTTTTCAATGTTCAAATTATGACTGATAATAATTAACGCGAACCTCGTTTACAAAACATAAGATAATAAATCAACTATAACCAAGTCTCAACAAAATTTTTCGACATTTTAGTGTTCGAGTACATAAAACAGTCTAAAAGTTCGAGAAACGTGATTTTTAGCTGGTGAATGGTTTGAAGGGTCCCCTTGTTTGATACAATTTTCATGAAAATTCATTTCAGATTTGAGACTTTCAAGCATATTTTTTTTCTCAACGTTGTTCCACTCATAATTGATAACGATTAACTCGAACCTTTTCAAAGTGATCCCAGTCCTCGATCATACCGTCCTTCATGTAACTCGCCACTTCCATTCCCTGACGAGGTACGTGAAGTATAGTCGTATCGATGAAATATTTGTTCTTCGATTGCGTTATGTTGCTATCGGGTTTTTTGTCGTCCACGTCCATGGGCTCCGTTTTCGTAGCCGTGCCATTGCCGTCGTCCGCCACGCCGACTACGGCCGGAATTTCGGCTTTCGGCGTGTCTTCCTGGGCATAGCCGACGCGAAGAGAATGGTGTCCCAGATCGAAGACCAGAGCTCCGATCTCATCGCCGCCGTACAGCATTCCACCCGACATGTCCGTACTTCAATCTGATGGCAAATTAACGTTAATTTATTTTTGAAAAAAAAAACGCTATAAAACCTGTATTAGATAAATAAACAAATTAGTTGTAGACGATTTTTTTCATGGAGACTCCTGAGAAGCTGAAACTCATTCGTCCGGTAAATTTTTTTTTTTTTTAATGATACAATGTTAAAAAAATGGTGTCCGATAAATAATGGAATTAGCTATAAACAACTTTTTCGTGGAAAGTCTCCTGAGAATCCGGAATTCGTTCGTATCGGTGAAATAAAAAAAAGCGTTACAAGCATTGTCACAATCTAAGTAATTACTTAGAGTATAAAATCGATCTCGCTTACTCACAAAAATCTCCAACTCGTTCGTTTCATTTTGATAAATAAAAACTGAAAATATTTTCCGCCCGCCCCGATCGCCCAGTCCACGTACAAATATAATAAATTCCGAGTTGGGACTTTGTTGTGTTCGCTGGGAGCGTCGTTACTCAGGTTATGAAGTCGATCCCGGTAACTCACAAAAACGTACTCACCGCTCATAAATCTACCTCGGATCTACGAACGAGTCGACGAGGCGCGCAGAGAACGGGATTCGAATATTCACGAAAGACACAATAAAAAAAAGCTACGGCACGGAATAAGCATTGCAGCCCGAGCAACGGATTTGTAGATCGTGACGGAGAAGCGGCGTTGTTTGTTCGCGAGTTTCGCCGAGCATATTTAGGGCCGAGCGAGCTGCGGAGGATTCACAAAAATTTACTTACGGCAATCGAATCGTCGGAAGTGAGTACAACGAATCTCTCCAAACGCTAACGTCGACGACTACATCAACGAATATTTGTGGATAAAGAGAATATCGCGACCATGATATAACCTAGAAAGAACACCGTACGATTCGCTGGTCAGTGCATTCGCACCGCGACCGCCCGAGAAGCCGCTCTTTCGATAACAAAATTTTAGCGCGCTCTCATTGGTCGAGATTTTGCCGCGCTTTCATCGCCGATCGCTTGAGTAGGAATTTTTTTTTTTTTTTATTTCGTTTAGACTAATCGAATTATTTGTTTTTTTTTTCGCAGGTCAATCTATCGACCGCCGGAATGAAACAAGCGACGGTCCCGTTGAAAATTTTGCCGTAAGAAGGGCAGTTTTTGTACATTATTTTTGTCAAGGTCTTTCGAGGTTGCAAACGCGAAATGTATATTTTTCAAATTCACGACGCGATGTGGCTATTGGTTCTAAAACTCTGCAGCTTTAAACTGTTGTGGATCTTTCTATTCGTTGTATTCTGCATCACGGCCTTCCTCATGGTTATGGTGAGAATTTTTTTCTCGTCCAAAATTTACGATTTTTTTTCATTTAAAAAAGAAAATTCTTTAATGTTACCGTAAATGTCTATCGGTAAAATACAAATATTTTTAAAAACAGTTTTACTCGTTTCAGTACAATTGCGACAAAGAGGAACTCAAGAAGTGCGTACGTACGAGATTAATTGATTTTTAATACATGCCAGAATCGTCAGAATAATCGTTAATCAATTATAATAATTTTTTTTTAAAAATAAACATTCTCATTGCAGATTCTCTTCGATGATTGGTCCTTGCAAAAACTATCTTCTGACAAAGTAAGATATTACGCATTAAAAAAAAGTTTCCCACGGTGGTGAGAACGATTTTTTTATGCCGTATTAAAATATTATACTGTTCGTCAGAAACACGAGAGCGTGGGTGAGAAGCTGCAAATCCTCGCCGACAATCTTCCGAAAAAGGAACACGCGTTTAAATAAAAAATAATAATTTTTATTACTTTTCGAAATCATTCATTTAGCATCCATTTAATGTCGAAACGATTAAAAATGGTTAATTATTTCATTTTACACAGTCGAAAGAGTCGCAGTTGCCGGTGACCAATGCCGCAAAAGTTCTCAACAGCATCGATAACGTAAATCCCGACTTTATCCGCGACCGGTACAAATCTTTACTCGACGATTTAAAGATGGACTTGAGAAGAACCGAGAAGGAGGTGGGAAAAAATAACGCTACTGATGTTTCGTAGGAATTTCGTGCACATGCAATGGTATTTAAAAATTACAAACATAAAAAAATCTGTTTCCTCGGCAGGTAACAATTTTGCAGAGGGAAGTCGGCAGCTTGTCGAAACGGCGGGAAAATTTGAAAAACGATTTGCTGAGTGTACGTATCGACTCTCAAAAAATAAACGGAAAGTTCATGAAGTTCGATCGAATATAATTGGTCATTGAAATGAAACTAAAATAATTTCAGCAACAAACTGACTATCAGAGGATGCTGGATGCATTCGGCAAAGAACTGGAGGGCACCAATCAAATGTCCCGTACGCACGGACATTGATTGGAGATTCATTTTTGTAATCGAATTTTTTTATACTTCTTTTTTTATTCATTTATTATGAATTCTGTTTCTTTTTCTTCGCGACGAAAATGCGATTGTATACACCTTTATTGGATAAATAAAAATAAAAAAAAATAACAAATACAACTTTATTGGACGAAAGAAATGCTTATTTTTACGAGAGATTTTTTATTACCCTTGTCCGAAACATCGTGTCATTATATCGTTCCTGCAATTGGGAGTTAATTACCGTCGGGGATCGTAAATGACAAAACAAAATGATAATACATGAAAAAAATACATAAATATTGTCTTTGTGTCCGACGACCTTGACGCAGGTTCATTAGCTGCTGTTTATGTGTAACTAATCGTAGATAATTTTTTTGTAATCGACCTTTTTTGAACAATTCAAATAAATCCAGTTTCTTTTTCTTCTCAAAGAAAATGCGATTGTATACAACGTTATTGGATAAAAGACATGCTCATTTTTCCTAAAAATTTTAATTACACTCTTTCAAAATAACGAGTCATTGTTTCGTTCCTGCAATTGCGAGTTAATTATAGTCGTGGATTGTAAACGACAAAACAAAAAGGGATAATACATTGTATACATAATATATTTTTATCATAGCTCAATTTGATCTGCCATTTATCGGCTCTCGTAATTGGGTGAAAAAGAAGATTGAGTTCACGGTGTGTTGAAACATATATGTACCACGTGACATGTGTGCTGGAGGAACACTTGCATTTTTTAATCGATGCCATCTAAAAATCGTTGACATTTGGGGTAAAAGCGAAGTATATCATCGGACGCCTTATTCAATTCTCCATCAGCCAATACCTTGCTTTTTCGCGAAACATCTACCATCTCCAAGTGCCATTCATTACAGTTTTCGTTACCGACCGAGTCCGATTCGCCTCGCCTTATGCCTTATGCCCAACGAACTTGTCGCAGGTTCCGCAGCCGCTGTTCGTGTGCGATCCGCGTAATCTCGATGCACAACGGTAGTCGGATAGCTCGGACGAGTATGGGTATGACTCATGACAGCGTTCGTCGGTGTTTCGCACACAAGCTCGCCAAAACATATATCCCTGTGTGAAGAAATTTTATCCTGCCATAACCTCGCTCACGTGAGATTGTGCGCGTCTCACACACAGTATAATTTCAAGATGGCGGCCGCGAAATGATCGTCGCTGACTCGTCGTCGATCCGTGACTCTTACCATTGTGCCGAGTGACGATTAAAACGTCAATTTCAACGTCATTCGAGCGGTGCCGCGGATAGTCCCCGATAAGTCGGAGGTAAGTTTACGAACCGACAAAAACGCTCGAGGACATAAACCAAAGGGTTTCGAACGATCTTACGGGGAAGGATGAGTTTCTTCAGCAAAGTTTTCGGCGGCAAGAAGGAGGCCGCAGCGCCGAGCACCGCCGAGGCTATACAAAGATTGCGCGAGACCGAGGACATGCTCATCAAGAAACAAGACTTTCTCGAGGGCAAGATCGAACTCGAGATCGGCGTTGCCAGGAAAAATGGCACGAAAAATAAACGAGGTAAACGCCCGTACAAACGAGCCACGAAATCTCCATTTCGTGGCTCGATCAACAATACGCGAATCGTTATCTCTCGATTTTTTTTTTCTCCGTCTTCGTTGATTGTAAGATTTTTTTTTTTTTCGCAACGAGCGTCGTTGTGACGTTTCGGAATTTGGGCGATCGAACCGATCCGCCCGGCCGATCGACATTTCGTCACAGCTCGATTATAAGTTTCGAGGCACGAGAAAACTATCATCTTTTCTTCACGACTTTGGATGACTTTTTTTTTTTTGTTTTTTAACGTGCGCTCGGAAGTCGTGGAATTCATTTGCAAATTGAGACAGCCCTGCGATTCTTCGCAATACCCGATACATAGCCAGTCGAGCGAACGCATCGACAACATTTTTGGCGATACTTGTGCTTGACGCAATGCGATGCGTCAGCTTGTTTCTCACGAGTCTCGGCGCAGCAACTCGGGATATTGATATCGAAATATTATTCACGGATTGTTCCTGTTTACGCCTCGAGACACAATAGTAAATTTCAGTTGTTTTTCTAATTAGCGCAGTCACGCGCATCCTCTTGCGGCTTTGGAACATATACAACATTAAATTTATGACAATAAATTAAATTGAATCGGTAACGTATACAATAATTTCAAAGTAATAACAGTTTCTCGGTAACGACTCGGGTTATCGATATTGATATTGATGTTTTATTCACGAATTGCTCCTTTTTATACCTCGAGACACAATAGTAAATTTCAGTTGTTTTTCTAATTAGCGTAGTCACGCGCATCCTCTTCTGGCTTCAAAACATATATAACGTTAAATTTACAACATGAATAATATTAAATTGGAAACACATATAATAATTTTTAAGTAGTAACGGTGTTCGGACACCTTCCATCAACTGATTTCTCGTACTCTAGTATTTAGCTCTTGGCCAATATTTAAAAAGCGTTGTATGACTGCCGCATGAGACCAAGTGCGGAATGTCTGTTACCCGTACTAAGTAAGCGCGCTACAGTGGCATTCGATCCACTGTTCGTTGCATGGAATTCCTCTGGGAACAACGTAGTCTGCGCAGTATGCAGCACTCCGTTTGGAACATGTAGGTTTAAAAGAGCTAATAAAGGGATGATCTTCTTTTTATAGCTTCGCTCAGGAGGCGTAGAATTAATCGAGAGATTAGATACGGTTCTACGATACCGGATGCAATAAGATGCGTCGGCTTATCTTTAACGCATCTCGGTATTCGCTCAAGATTCGCTCGGCAATCATCCAATTGATTTGCGAATTAAAGCACAGCGTCTGCGGTTCGTGGCGATTCCGGATGCTTCGCGAAATTGTTTGTCCCCAAGGTCGAGACAAGCTCTGAAATCCTACTTTCATTAATTTAATTTTTATGTAACTTATTTGTATTCTATTTATTTATTTAATTTTTATTCAATTAATGTATATTCGTTGCGTCGGCTCGTTTCGATGAATCGGGAACAAGAAGATTCATCGATCTTCGATACCCGCAAAAAACGGAGTTATAATCGATATATTTTTTTGGTCCTTCGCTCGAATAATTTTGGGCGAAATCTGGTGATCGAAGCTGTATGCGGAGGATATCTGAGATTAATAGAATTTCCTTGCGTTCTCCAGCCGCGATCCAGGCGCTCAAGAGAAAGAAGAGATACGAAAAGCAGCTACAGCAGATCGATGGAACACTCTCGACGATCGAGATGCAGAGAGAGGCTTTGGAGAGCGCCAACACAAACACGGCGGTACTCACCACCATGAAAAGCGCAGCCGACGCGCTCAAAGCGGCGCATCAACACATGTACGTTCTTACACGCGATTTATTGCGAAATATCATTTGATCGTCCAGTCGATAAAAGTATTTTAAAAAAAAGGTGCAAAGTAATTTATAAAACACATTGCACAAAAATTGCAGAAAAAGTTCGTCGACCAATTTTTCCTTCCTCATCTTTGTGTATACAATTTGGACGGTCAAAATTTATCGAAAATGTTACCGTTAATCGCTTGAGGAAAGTTCGTGGATCGATTTTTGCTTCCAAGTAGAAGAAACTGTGTTTTGCAACATAAAATTTGAATGGTCAAAATTTATCGAAAAATGTCCCATTAATCGCTTGAAAACCGTTCGTTGACCGATTTCGGCCTCTTCATAGAGGAAGCTATCCAAAATGTCCCTACCAAGATCGTTAAACGTTTTCGTTAAATTTTTGTACTTCGTTTCCAAGAAGAAAAACAATTTGTCAAAAAATGTCCACTTTTCCATGCCCCCGCATTCTTCATTCCACCCGATTGCGAAAACTGAAGAAAAATAAAATTCTTGAAACAGGGATGTCGATCAAGTGCACGACATGATGGACGACATAGCCGAGCAACAAGACGTCGCGAAGGAAATATCTGACGCGATATCGAATCCCGTTGCCTTCGGACAGGACGTCGACGAGGACGAGCTCGAGAGGGAACTCGAGGAGTTGGAGCAGGAACAACTCGACAAGGAATTGCTGGGCATCGAGAGCACCGGCGAAGAATTGCCGGCGGTGCCGGCCACCTCTTTGCCAGCCGTTCCAGCCAAAACGCGTTCCAGTGAGTGAAAAACTTACGACAAAAAAATAGCAATAAAAAAAAATTGTCCCATGAACATTTAAAGACGGATTTTCTTTTAATTTCAGAAGCAAAGCCAGTCGAAGAAGATCCGGACCTGAAGGAGCTCGAGGCGTGGGCCTCGTAAAATGTTTCAAGCTTAGCGAAAAAAAAACAAAACAAAAAAAAAGAAATTCGAAACGAATCGTGTGTAAGAGCGGAGTACACGTATATATATATTTGTCTGTCGATCGGAGGACGGGCTCGGAGCCCTTAGCGTCGTTTTCAAGCCTCGGATGCGCGGGCTGTGGACCGTTCATTGGCTTTATTTTTTTATTTTTTATTTTTCAACAATTTCAACGAAATGGAGAATAGAAAGCGCCAAAGCCACTCTACGACAGTAAAAACTAAAGGAAAATCACGGAAATAAAGCTTAGTTTTATAAATTAAAGAAAATCAATTATTTTTGCTTCAACGCAACAATTTGTCGATCGTCCCGCGATAATGCCTAAAAACATATTCCGAGGCTCCCTTTTATCGAAGTAAAAAAGAAACTGGCGGAACGATCCGCTGACGATTCGCTTCTTTCAAGCTGCTTTAACAATTTCTAATGTATATATATAGATACATATATATATATATATTATATTTAAAATAAATAGGCATCGTCCGTAGATAACTAAAAGCCGGACGACCCAGTTGAACTCATGTAATTACGATGCCTTCTTATCTTTGTATTAACTGTTAAATGATACGCTATAAAGAAATAAAAAAAATAATACCTCGTCAACGATCGGCGGTGTGATGAGTGATGAATCATCGCGCGAGATATGGCTTTACGGGGGAAAAAAATGAGCAATTAAAAAACAAAAAGAATGTACGCGCGTGGCCGCGGGGTAATCACGCAGATAAACGAATGACAAAATCGAGTGTTTTTGCCTCCTCTGTTACGCATAGTAGTCAAACATTGTAACATATTTTATTAAAACACACGTTGTATCTTTTATGGTATAAATAATGGGATTATATCCGTAATCGCGTTCATGTCCTTCTGACCTTTCCGTTTTCGTAGATTCTCGCTTGTTTTTATCGTTACTTTCTGCGAGACAATTTTGCGTTGCGCTTAGGGGAAGTGAAATATCGCGGTCGGCAATGAAACCTGTAATGAACTTTTCTCAAGGGTTCTAATTTTTTTGCGGAAAAAGCAAAGTCGAGCCGGATGCGCACGGTAATTTCCCATCCGGCCTGAATTCATTTTATTCTCAACAAAATTAGCACCATTGAATAAAGTTAATTTGAAAATTGCAACTATCTCTTTCGTACGCACAGCTGTTTCACTTCCCCCTTAAAGGGCGGCTGGACCTTTCTGTTTTATCGACGGAACGAGGCGATTTCGTTATCATCAATATTTTTTTTGCGATATAGCGTTTTTCATACTGCGCAATGTAAGTACTTGCTCAACGAGGATCCCGTGCGTAAAGGGTTAGCGCGTAAAAATTTAAATTTTCTGTTTATTCAACTATGGCAGATTTTATTTATATATTTTTTCGAAAATGAGACGGGATTTTTTTTGTTTTAATGAGACGATAATGCTAATGGTGAAATTAATTTTATTATAAAAATACAAATCGCACCGGCAATGGAATAGTTTTTTAAACATCAAACGTCTTCGTTGGCGATTTAATAATATAAATTAAACGAGCGAGATTCAACATTAAATTACTATACAACAAGAGCGGAAGCCTTTATGACGCAGCAGCACAGACTTATCAACTGTAAATACTCGCTGCCGCCCTCCATCAATCTGTAACTGCATTCCTGCAAAAAAAATTAAGTAAAAAAATATATACGTCAACTTATTGGCGAACAAAAAAAAAGCGATTTTAAATCGTAAGAGAAATTACGTACACCGAGCTTCTCGCCGATGAAAGCTTTTTGCGTGTCCGTAAAAGAATCCGAACATATGACGATGTCGTTCAGCTGTTCGATCATTTGGGACGTCGCGTATGCTTCGAGCATGAATTCCTCCACGAATTCTTCGATCTTGCTGTAGTCTAGAATTTTCGACTGACAGACTTCGAGCAATCGGTCCAGCCATATATCCGGAACGACCTAAAAAAATGTATGTTTCGTTTCGTTACATTTTAGTTTCTAGCCGGTTTGCTTCTTCATAGAAGCTTAGTTTTCATTTTTTTTTTATTCCGAGATTTTAATTAAAACGTGTTCAGAATGTTCCGAAACATCGGAAAATCATATTTAGAAAAAATGTCAGGATGTGTGTGTGTGTGTGTGTGTCAGACCCGAAAGAATGGAACTCTTATATCGGAAAACTTATTATCTCAACTTATATCGGAAAACGGAAAACTGACATTTTCGCACAGAGTGTAATAAATTACAATTGTATGACGAGGCCGTAGAAAGAGAGTTCTTAACGAGTGTGAAAATGCCGCACAAGCCGAAGGCGAGTGCGACATTCACACGAGTTAGGACTCCCCTTTCTACTCACATGCCATTCACATAATTTTTCCTAACAAAATCACGAAAATCACGCTTTCTCGCACTAGTGCGGAAAAAAGACAATATTGCGTTTGTACGCATGAGCAGTATTTTTCTCGCACGCGATGCGAGAAAAGTGCATTTCTGCGCTCACTACACAGGAACTGAAAGCCCGATTTTAGGAAAAAGTAAATTTGATTAAGAAACTTTTGGAAAATACACTGTGAATAACACTGGACATAATTATTGATGCAGAGACGTACTCCCGTGACTTCGAGAACGTCGTCCACCGTTATTTCGATTCCTCTGCCCTTCAGTCTGGTGACCGATTGGAGACTCGTTATCGCCCGACGCAAATCACCGCCGGAAGCGTCGACCAGCTTCACGAGAACGTACTTTTCGGCCTTGAGATCCTCCTCTTTGCATATCAACTCGAGCCGCTCGATTATTTTTTCCTGTCCGAGAGGCTTGAATCGAAATTTTGTGCAACGAGAGGTCAACGGCTCGATTATACGAGAAACGTAATTGCATATCAGACAGAAACGGGTGCTGTGAGATTCCCGTTCCATGGTTCGTCGGAGCGCCGACTGAGCTGCGGTCGTCATGCTGTCGGCCTCGTCGAGGATGATTATCTTGAACGGAGGACAAGGCTTTCCGCTAGAGAGAAAAAAAAATCATTTTATCAGTTCGTTCGGAATTCGGGTAAACAATGTTTTTTATTAATTTTTTTTATTATAATTTTTTTTTTTAAGAGCCTCAGTATTTATGTGACATCACAGAGTTTGCGAAACGCGCTCAAGAAAGGCCATGGAGCAAGGCGCGACATATTTATCGGACGGTTCTTGAGATTTCGGATCGAGGGTGAAATTTTCAAAGTCACGTGACGCGAGGAGAAATAAAATTTTTGTACGGAGTTGTACGTTCCAAAATTGATGAAAATTAAGGTAAACTTTTTTGTTTTTTTTGAAAATTCCAATTCCGCTATACATGAAATCTTCGGAACCGCCACGTGTACGCTCTTTCCGAAACGAAAGCCAAAACTCCGACAATTTCGTTATTAGGTTCGGAGCACTTGCTGCTGTCTTCGTAGATATTGAATGGGATCGACAAATCGCTCCGGTGTCGAACCCCGAAAGTCACGGGAAAAAAGCCTTCTCCACAGAACTCTCTCAAGCTGTTTCATAGCAAGTCTCAAACCTTTTACTAAATCATCATTGGCTATTTCTGCAGAGTCTTCAGGGCGACGCAGTACATTTTGTTTTCACACGAACAAAGTAAAGGAATCAAAAAAAGTTAATAAGCATGCACAATTGAATAAAACGATTTTTTTGTCTTTTTAATTTTGCAGGGTTTTTCTTTTTGGAAACTTGAAAGCGATTTTTTTTTTCTTATTTAGATTTAGAAAATAATGCAACCTTTTTGTCTTTCTAATCTTGCAGGATTTTTCTTTTTGGAAACGAGAAAATGATTCCTTTTTTCTTATTCAGATTAAGAAAATAATAGATTTTTTTTCTTTAGATTTAAAAATGACGTTTTTTTTTTCCTCTCATTCTTTATATATATTAAAATTTTATTACGATGTGCGACATTTTTTTTGTAAAAATATTTTCCAGCTGATGCATCGTGTCGACCCGAGCGAAACTTTGGAGCAACTCACTTGTGCCTCGTTGCACCGGCCGTAAGCTGAGCGAACGTCTTGACCTTTTCCCGGATAACCTGGATGCCTCGTTCGTCCGAGGCGTTGAGTTCGAGTATTCTTTCCTTGTACATGTCGCCGAAAAGTTGCCTCGCAGCCGCGAGGATTGTACTGGTTTTTCCAGTTCCGGGCGGTCCGTAGAACAGCAAATTTGGAAAATCGCCGCCGGTCATGCACTGACGTAGCACTTGGACCACCTCGCCCTGTTCCACGACTTCCTCCACTGTTCTCGGTCGACTGAAGCACAATAATAATAATTTCAGTGAGCAGTCACAAATAAATTTTTACTTAAAATTTTTTCGTTCATTCACCAAATTTTCATTTATTTGACAAATTTTTAGTCATCGTTAAACGTACATGGAAGCGATACGTGGATTGTTGATAATATTTTGCGTAAACGATGACGATAGTTTGCGTGAGCGGACTGTGTTGACCGAGTTTAGGAATCAGAGGTTAACGAGTACTTACTATTTTTCGACCCAGGGCGGTGCGGGTCCGGTTTTTTGTTCCTTCGATTTCGACGTCGAGGCTTTCTTCGCCTCGCCGGCTCCCAGCTTTCCGGTCTTCAGAAATGAGTGCATGCTGGATTATCTTGTTACCGTTTCGATCGAGGAACTGTGGGAAATTGCCGGCATGCCAGCCGCCAGCAGCTGCCCGCTGCCTGGCGTCCACATTTTCTAATCCCGCCATTTTCATCGTCACCGACGCGTAATATAATCCTCGATAACTCCGCATTGTCGCTAATTCGGGCTTCCGGCTAAAATCAAAAGCCCCAGGTAGCACAAAAAAATCGGTTATACGAAAGTGAACTGAATGGGTTGCATATTAACTCAAAAAAATTAGCACCATTGAATAAAGTTATTTTGAAAATTGCAACTATCTCTCTCGCACACACACAGCTGTTTCACATGATCTTAAGGTGGATCTTAAGGTAACAAAAACTGTACCGCGTGCCGTTTCGAAACCGCAGACCGGCGAAGAAAAAAAAAATTGTCTTTCTTTAGGGAATCGACGGCCGCAGGGAAAGACAATTTTCGTTTTCCTCGGCGGTCTGCGATCTCAAAACGGCATGCAGTAAGGTTTTGGTTACCAACCGAGCGCGAGGCAGGTGGGCGGGGGGTTATACCACGTCACCTTAAGAACATGTGAAACACCTTTCCGAGTGTGTCTCTCTTGCTCCGCCGTGAGCGCCACTGATGCTATCTCTCTCGCACTGCATAGGGTTTCACATGCTCTTAAGGGAAAAGGTGAGGAACATGGATAGTCATAATTGTATTCAAAGACCACGTTTTTCTGCACAAAACATTTGTTATTCTGTTAAACAATGAACATTTAATAATCTGCGTTATTCGACATTTCACACGTTCAACAATAAGATGTGCATAGTACGTCGTCAATAATAATTATAATAATATAATAAGTCGTCGATGCAACCAATGTACTATTTACAATGTATATAATAAAAAATAAAATAGAAATATACAATACTTTACAAACTTATCGTCAGGGTTAATCACTAGCTATAATCGTTGTAAAAAGAACCTCCTCTTTCGCCACGAAAATCTATAACTATCTGCTCGTCGTTATTTTATCATGAAAGACGAGTAAATACATTACCAACCGGAAATGAACGATTTTGTCGTATGCAAAATATACATGTAAATCATTTCTTGAATAATAATATGAACGAACGTTACAGAGACAATTAATCAGAGATTGGATTAATTGCGTAGAAACAAAAAATTTTTTTTCTATGAATTCGAAGGATTGACCTCGAAATTCGTGCTTCATAAATATTCATGTAAAAATACTCTATCAAAATCTAAAATAAAATAAAAAGTATGGCATTATAATTAGTCAACTTATTCGATGATCCGTGATCGCGTGTATATGTAAATGTATATGTAAATTAAAAAAATATATATTTATATTCGCGAAAAAAAATTCGCAATGCGTATTATGATTTCTCGAAGCAATATGAAATACCAAAATGACTTGAAAATTTTTCGGAAGCAAAGGGTCATCGAACCCGTCTATCAACTGCGGACCCAATGATTCGGTTACTTTTCACTGAGATATCAATCGTCTCGCGTTGGCATTTATTCGACAATTCCCGTCTCTCGCGCTCTCGCGGCCGCCGAGTCGGTAACCTTGAAGCGGCGTAAAACGGACTCGGTCGGTAACTAAAAACTGTAATCACTTTAAAGGATCTTCGATATTTTGGGCTCGAGGGAAATTACCGGCGTTTTCATTTCAGAGGCGATCGAATTCTGATAATTTCGTGCCCCAGCGAAGAGTTTATCAGGCTCGGAGAAAAATTGATTACCAATTTCGTTACCGACCGAGCCAGGGTCGGGCCGACGGCAGGAGCCAACATAGCGCGGAAATATTTTTGAAAGGTTTCAAAAACACTGTCTCATAATCTTGATCACTATGTTTCAGAAATATTTCAGACGCGTCGAAACATCAAGTATATTTCTGAAGTATTTGAGAGACGTTTCATTGGAATATTTTGATAGAATATTTCAAAATATTATCTTCACATATATCACAAATATTTCGCAACCTTTCAAAGACCGAAAATATCTCTAAAAATATTTCAAAGATTGAAAATATCTCTGAATATATTTCACAGATCGAAATTATCTCGAAAAAGATTTCAAAGCTTGAAATTATCTCTAAAAAGCTTCTAAAGACTGAAAATATTTCCAAACAGATTCGAAAGATTGCAAAGATCTCCAAAACAATTTCAAAAACATATCCGTGCAACGTGTCTGATTTCGCGTAGTCTCGTCGAAAACTCGAGTCTCAAACTTTAGTCGTGGCCAGTAGTTTGATGTAATGAGCCTTGTGAGTGATCTCGAACTCCTGCGCGGGAAGGAAGCACTGTGCCTGAATGCGTGGGTGTCTGACTCGTCTGACGAGGCTCCTGCCGAGAAGATAAACGGCGACGAGGACGGCGCATCCGACAGCAGCCGCAGCGACGAAGATGACTTCGTTGTACTGTCGAAAGGCTTGAACCTCGACGCACCTCGACCTACCGACGTCGCGGCCTTCCTTACCGACCTCGCCGAGGTCGTCGTCGAGGCTGGCGCACACTCTGTACCGACCGGGCATGAGACCGCTCAGGGTAACGAAGGTCAGCGTGCAATTGAGCTTCTCCCGATGAACGGCAGATTCGCCCTCGAAGACGGCCACGGAGAGTTCGCACTCGGGACTGGCCATCTCGGTGCCGACGCTGGCCAGACTCACGTCGACGTGAAGGAAACCTCTTCCGGAAACGTTGGCGTGAACCCCGGTAATTCTGTCCCTCGAAGCCGGAAACATCTCAGTCGGTAAGGTAGATTCACCAAAGTTACCGCGCGCCGACTCGGTCGGTAACGAAACGGCTTCGATCGGACTCTGCCAGTCATCTTTGCCGAAGAGATTCTCATCGGTGGTTTTCTCCAGTGCGATAACGTCGCTGCATCCGAGGCCGAGTGAGAATTCGTCGTAGGCCATCGGTACCATGATAACGACGCAGTATCGGTATTTGTGGCCGCGCTGAAGATTCATGCTCGCTGGTATGGGAACCGGAAGTGAGCACGGGTCGGGCATGTGGCTCGAGTCGCATCGAAGTGGGCTCGATTCGGTCTCGACTTCGCTCTCGCCGATCGCCTCGTAGACGATGAGGCTGTCGCAGGTGTAGCGCTCGGTGCAGGGTTCCACGTGCCAGAGCAGATCGACGGCCATGTTTTCCTCGTCGTAGTTGAATTCCTTGAGGGTCAACTGAGCGCCGGCCAAGGGTACTCTGGTCATTATGGGCGGTGTTGGTTCGCCGCACAGGAGACTGCCCGGTGAGACCTGGGTGAGGACGCCGTTCTCCAGAGCGGGCGGTGTGGCGCATACTGCGGAAGCCTTGTCCTCGGGTTCGAGGCTCGAGTTGCTGAGCCAGTTGGCGAACTCGAGGAGGGTGCAGTCGCAGTTGAGCGGATTGTCCGCGAGCGACAGACGCTTGAGTCGAAGCTTGGAGGTGGGAACCTCGGAGGAGACCATCGTTATGTCGTTGTCGTCGAGACGAAGGTCCTGGAGGCTCTTCAGCGGAACGACCAGATCGGCGGTGAGGGAACGAAGAAAATTGTGCGTGAGGTCGAGGCTCGTCAGCTTATCGAGGTGAGCGAGCGACGCGCTGGAAACCGCGACTATTCGGTTACTGGCCAGATCCAGACGCGTCAGAGTCGACAAGTGCTTGAAGGAGTGGTCCTCGAGTACGTCGATCTGGAATTAAATTTTTTAAATTTATTTGTGGATGGATAGATTCGTAGATGGATGGATTCACAGATGGACGGATCCGCAGATGGCCGGATTTGTAGATGGATGGATTCGTAGATGGATGGATTCGTAGATGGATGGATTCGTAGATGGATGGATTCGTAGATGGATGGATTCGTAGATGGATGGATTCGTAGATGGATGGATTCGTAGATGGATGGATTCGTAGATGGATGGATTCGTAGATGGATGGATTCGTAGATGGATGGATTCGTAGATGGATGGATTCGTAGATGGATGGATTCGTAGATGGATGGATTCGTAGATGGATGGATTCACAGATGGATGGATTCGTAGATGGGTGGATTCGTAGATGGATGGATTCACAGATGGATGGATTCGCAGATGGGTGGATTCATAGATGGATGGATTCATAAATAGATATATGGCATGGACCATTGGCGCTAAAAAAGAGCAAGTTTCTTTGTCCCAAAGTGGACGAAAGGACACTATACGCATGACTCTGCCATACATTTGGATGAAGACATCGTCGAAAAAAAAAAAATTGGCCAAGAGACGTCGTAGATTATAGTTGTATTCTTCCGAACCCGAAGTTCTCAATATGGGTGTCCCACTTTTCTCCAAACCAACAAAAAAAAGTTTGTCAGCGAGGTTCCGCAAGGCGATGATAAATAAAAAAAAAAAAAAAAGAAGACGCGTCGTTTCTCACGAAGAGTATGTGGCGTCGGACAGGGACGATGCAACCGAGTCCCCGAGTGAATTACACGCTAAAGGACGTGGTCGCACTACTCCGGTTGGATCGCGCGTGGGTCGAACGATTTCCGGCTGTCCTCGCCCCCTCGCGCGCCCGTGCTCTCAAGATCGAGAAGGGGACATGCATGCGACATACCCGAACGGGACGAGCTCGCCCACGTTGGATTGCGAAATAACCGTGTCGGGTTTCCCAACCGGTAGCTCGAACGAACGAACCCAACCTGACCGAATAAGAATCGCTGGTAAGAGGCGCTTTCGCGAATAAACTGAACCGAGGTGCGGGAAAGCACGGATCGGTAGCGAGGATATCGTTTCTCAAGAGCTCCTCCAGTTTTTTTAACTTTCCGATGCTCGAAGATTCCACGAATTGCGGACGCGAGCGGAAGATTCCCACCTTACGTTATTAACCGAATAAGAATGGCCGGTAAGAGGCGCTTTCACGAATAAATTGACCCTACCGGATCCGCCCACCGTGAGTCGCGCCGTGAACCCACCCGAAAACCCACCGGTGGGATTCCGCCGCGAGGCTCACCGTTCATTTTGGCAGACCCACCGGGGAAAGGAGGTATGGCCCGACATTGACATACATCGGTGGGCTTCACGGTGGGTCTGCCAAAATTAACGGTGGGTTTCGCGGCAGAATCCCACCGGTGGGTTTTACGATGGGCGCACAGTGTGGCTGGTTCGCTGTGGGTGGTGTCGGGAAAGCGCGGACCTCGCAGGCAGTGGTGGCGAGGATACGGTCTGACGGGAACTCCTCCTGGCTTTACGTTTCGATGCCCAAAGATTCGACAAAGTGCAGACGCAAGATGAAGACATCCAGTTTTTCTGATCATGACTCAAGATCAAGTAACTCAATAATAATTCTAGGGATAAGTAACGAGGATATCTCCTCACAGGAACCCCGGTTTTTACTTTACGATGCTCAAAGATTCAACAAAGTGCAGACGCAAGATGAAGACATCCAGTTTTTCTGATTGTGACTCAAGATCAAGTAACTACATAAGAATCGCCCGTAAGAGAGGTACGGCAAGGTGCGGATCTGGTAGGGATTGATGGTGAGGATATCGTCTGACAGGAACTCCTCCTGTTTTTAATTTTCGATGCTCAACGATTCAACGAAGTTGAGACACAAGATGAAGACATCCACTTTTTTTTATTATGACTCAAGATCAAGTAACTGACTAAGAATCACCCGTAAGGGAGGAACAGGAAAGTCCGGATCTTCTAGGGATAAGTAGCGAAGATATCTTCTCACAGGAACTCCTGTTTTTACTTTTCGATTCTCAGATATTCGACAAAGTGCAGACGCAAGATAAAAACATCCACTTTTTCTGATTATAAATCAAGCTCGGGTAACTGAATATGAACTGCTGGTAAGAGGCGCTTTCGCGAATAAACTAAACTGAGATACCGGAAAGCGCGGATCTGGTAGGAATAGGTAGCAAGAATATAAACTCACAGGAAATCCTCCTGTTCTTAATTCTCGACTGCCTTCCGGGCGAAAGACGAAAGTTACGCGGTTCACTGCTACGACCAATTTAGGCGTCTTCTCGAAGGCACCAGTGTTAGTCGAAACGACAAAATATTGCTCAACCAAATTTTGCGTATCGACTCTCTGTATAACGTTCTATGTTTGAGCCAAAAAAAAAGTAATTTCCGATGGTCAAAGATTCCGTTAAGTGGAACACCTTACCTGATTGTGACTCAAGCTCAGGTAGGTCAAGTTCCGAAGACCAACGAGCGCTCCCTGCTGCACGTTGACGAGCTCGTTTTCCGACACGGTGAGAAAGCGAAGACGCTGCATCGGAGGTAGTAAGTTAGGTCCCAATGGTCCGATGAGCAAATTGCTCGACAGATCGAGCTCCTCGAGATTCTTCAGACCCCTCAGCGCCGACAGTGCCGAAACGCTCAGGCGATTTCCTCGCATTCGCAGCGAGCGCAAAGCTCGCAGTGGCTCGAAAGCTTTGGGCGACAATTGGGACAGTAGATTGTCGCAGAGATCCAGATACGTTAGATTCGTCAACCCCTGCGGATCGTTATCATAAATTTTTATTAATCACGTACGAAACATCATTTTTTGGCGACTGAACCGATTTCCGAATGAAATTCAATGGGATTGTATTTTTGTTCTGTTTTTTTTTTTTCGGGTGATATATCAAACTTACCCTGAAGGAATCAGCTTCGAGAGTCTTGAGCTTGTTGTGCGAAAGATCGAGCCTATCGAGCCCGCGGAGATGAGCGAGTGCCGCGATCGGCACCGACTCGAGAAGATTGTTCGGCAATCCCAGAGCCTGAAGGGGACGCGCGAGTGCGGTGAATGCATTCTCGTTGACGCGTCTCAGTTCGCCGGTGGAGACGACGAGACCGTGAAGAGCCACGTCTTCCAGAAAGCGGGCGGGAAGCGTGGATATTCCCGTTACCGTCACGTCCAACAACGATATCGTTCCCTCGCGATTTCTCTTCAGATGACGACTTATTGCCTGCAAACCGGACGAAGGAAATTTATCGAAGGCATCGTTTAGTCCCCTCGTTAAGTCCCCTCGTTAAGTCCCGTCTCTAAGTCCCATCTCTAAGTCCCACCTCGAAGTCCTGCCTATGAATCCCACCTCTAAGACCCGCCTCTAAGCCCCGCCGCTAAGTTCCGGCTCTAAGTCCACCCTCTAAGTCCACCCTCTAAGTCCAGCCTCTAAGTACAGCCTCTAAGTCCCGCCTCTAAGACCCATCGCTAAATCCCATCGCTAAGTCCCATCGCTAAGTCCCATCGCTAAGTCCCATCGCTAAGTCCCATCGCTGAGTCCCATCGCTGAGTCCCATCGCTGAGTCCCATCGCTAAGTCCCATCGCTAAGTCCCATCGCTAATTCCCATCGATTCTGAATGTACCTGCAAAGCCGTTCTATCGCCGGTACATCTAAGTGTATGAGGAAAATCGCATGAACACTCCACTGCGGCTCTTGTGATGTTGGGGCATTCCCAGACGCTCCCGGTTGGTCCCTTTCTGCCCTTGCCATCCAGGACTATGGAAGCATCTCTTGCAGTCGTCGACGTCGTCGAAGGCGTTGATATCGACGAAGACGGGACTTCCGTTGTTGGTTCGGATTCAAGGATATTCGCCTCCACGTCGGAACTTATTGACGGTGACTCGTCACTCACTGTCGTGGCGATGGAGATCGTCGGGTCGGTGGCAGAGGAAGACACTGTTGGCGAAGACCCCGCGGGCCTCGACGTCATTACCGCAAAATCATCTTCGTCGATTTTAGCATATCCCGACACGACTGCCACTGTCAGGACTAACAGTATTCGGCGAATCGTCGACATTCTAGAAAAAAAAAACAATAAATAAAATAATTATTTTTAAGAAAACGTTGAAAGTGACGTTTTTTTTAAAACAGAAACTAGGCTGGAACTAGTGAAGTTATTAACCTAGCAGTAGTGAATAAAATAAAAAAAGAAGATTGAGATGGAATGATCTTCGTCTGAAGGAAGATACGCCGTGCCTGAGTGATCAATCGTCGCCCGAAATCTTCGCGAATCCTACGCGACAGGTCGCAGTTTTTCACCGTACCTCAATTAAAACCGGTTGGTACAGCGATCGAATTTTATGAGAATTCAATTTTGATCAATAGATATTCATCATTTGTTTCCCTCACCTTTGAACATTTTTATACACAAATATCATTCATGAATTTTTGTTCGATTCATTTATTTGTGGTATATTTTTTTTTCTCATCCAAACATGTGGCAATCGATAAAAAAATAAACATCTAAAAACCATTCGAAATAAGAATGATTGGAGAAAATATTCGTTCGGCAATGTCATGATTTTCAGGGTAAGTGACGACCTAGCAAACCAAGATCAAAATCCTATGTCGTGACAATAAATTAATAAAAATAAATTATAAATGAAATCCCAAGATCAAACTCAGAGGAGTGCGAAATGCGCATTGCTACGAATTGTGGTTGATAACGCAGAAAGATATTAAAAATGTATTGCACATGGATCGCATAAGTTTTCGCATTCACCGAATGCGACAACTGTGCGACATTCACCGAAACCGGGAGGCATTCTTGCTAAACGCAATTTCTCGATTTATGTACAGTATGTAAAGTTGTAAAAAAAGCGCTAATTTCGATACCGTCTGAAAAACATTGCAGATATCGGCATTCAGTTGATCGACTAATAATGTGTAACAACCAAACAATTAAATCGCAGATTGCGCTATCGGCAGAATCGTTGAAGATTCAAATCCGCGTTGAGGCACCGGACGAAAAAGCTGCGAGGGCATCGCCGAAGTGGGATCAAAATGGTATAGCATCAATATAGTATGTATTGATAATTTACTGAATCATCGATATAGGATGTCGATAAGCTTTATCGTGCTTCCGGCACGAAAGAGCAAAGGCGGCTCGTTGCGTCGGAACACAAGGTTCTTTGATTCTTTCGTTGTTTCATTAGGTCATTAATTCATTGAATTGTTCAGTCGTTCGGTCGGTCCGCCGTTCCGCCGTTCCATCGTTCAGTCGTACGGACTGAAAACTAACAAAAATTTGCGAACACAGACCACGCATTTTTTTCGGTATTCAAATGTCTGCTGTCCGTAAAAATGTGCTACAAGATCTCGAAAGAAGATCCCGATCGCGAGTGTACAGTAAACGGACCGATGCCGGTTCGTTTCCCATGAAAATCAATCCAACGCATCCGCACAGCGCTGCACGCCGAGTCCGCGACTTCTCCGAGCATTCTTCATTGCGCAGTCGCAGTGCGTATTATCGCGAACGAGTTTTTTTTCCGTTCGATCGTTCCGATCGGGCGAACGACTCGTTCGCTCCCACCGGACGAGTTACGTACCTATAAACGCAGTAGTTTTTTCCTCGAGTTGCGATCTTCTCCTCCCCCCGCCCCTCTCGACCTCGCACGATGTTGCGCTCTCCGTCTTCCTATTCCTCTCGGATCTTCTTCCCCACTCCGGTTAATCGCCAAACTCGCGCACGCGCATTGCGACACTCGGCGCACGATGGATTTGGACCGAGTTTGGTGCGAGTTTTTCTTTCCCCGCTCTCGACGCTTCACCGAAAGATCGACGCGGCGCGTAGATTTCTTTTGACGCGTGTCAATCCAGTTTCGTTCATCGTTAGAAACCGAGAAACGCAAATTTTGTTTCAACAATTCTTTTGATTTCCGTATCTAAGGAACTTCGTTCGCGAAGTCAGTGCCCGGTCGCGCATGCGCAGTACTTTGCGCAGCCGCGCATCGCGCAGCTCGATCGAACCGATCGCGAGCATCTCCCACGCCTCGGGCTTCCTCGTGTGCGCACGAGTAGGCGCATATCGGTGTTCGAGGGGGTGTTCGCCTGCGCAACGGATACAAATCGGGGGGGGGGACTCGGGCACTACTCCCTTTACGCACTTCGCGCTCGGCTAGTGTCCCGAGCGCACTCTCCCTCCGCCCACGTGCTCACGACTCCGACTCGGATCCACACGGAGACGGCGTATCATACACATTTGACATGTCGCTGCCGCGAAGAGTTCTCGTGTTCAAAGTCTCGAAAATTCAACCTCGACAATGTTTGACTCTAAAAAACAACGACAAAAATTAACACCGCATTATTTACTCTGTCGACGTTTGACATAAAAGTTATAACGTTTAAAGGCTCGAAGATTCAACCTCGATAAAGATTGACTCTAAGAGAAAATACAAAAATTTAAGACCGCATTATTCACTCCGTCGATCATTGATTCAAGGTGTATCATGGACATTTGATGTATTATTGTGTTCAAGGTATTCAAAGTCTCGAAATTTTCAACCTCGATGAAGTTCGACTCTAAAAAAAATGTCGGAAAATGAACACTGCAATTTTCACTCCGTCGACATTTGACATAAAAACAATAGCGTTCAAGGTCTCAAAGACTCAACCTCGGTGATGTTTGTCGACTGTAATTAAAAACCGAAATATTAAAACTGCATTGTTCACTCTGTCAACGTTTCACACAAAAATAACAACGTTCAAAGTCTCGAAAATTCAACCTCGATAATGTTCATCGACTCCAAAGAAGATTCCGAAAAATTAACACTGCATTTTCACTATGTCGATTGCAGACGTGAGGCGTGTCATAGACACTTGATACATCGCAAGCACGGAGACTTCGGGGGGCGTTCAAAGTCTCGAAAATTCAACCTCGATAAAGTGTATCGACTCCAAAAGAGATGTAAGAAAAAAAATTAACACCGCGTTTCTACGTCATTGACATTTGACGTATCGCAGCCCCGAAGACCCCGAGAGTGTTCAAAGTCTCGAAAACCCTGCCCCAAAAAAATGTTGATCGACCCACAAAAAAAAAAAAAAAATACATGTACAAAAAAAACTAACACATCATTTTCACTCCCTCGATTACGGTACAGAGCGATGTAAACTCAGGCGCAGAGGAGCTCGAAGTAAACTCTGTTACAGTCGACGGCGAACCCACGTGTCGCACCACGGATAGCACGAGTCGTATTTATTTTCCACGTTTTTACAGCCCCCGATCTTGCTCGAATGAGTTCGGCTGAGTTTTTCGACGCCGTCCGAACAGGTTCGATTCGGTCCGAGGTTGTTCGGGACCTTGCGAGGTTCTTCCCGCGCGGTCGATAGACGTCTCGGAATCGGCCGGAGCGAAGGGAAACGATAACGGGCCCGAATTCGGTGGAAAAAAGTGCGATTCAGATCGGGTTAAACGGAGAGCTCGAGGAGCGGAACAGCGCGCACCGGCCGGGCATCGCTGGCGAACTCGCTGCGCTGTGGGACTCGTCGGTCGCCTCCGCACGGGCCCGTTCCTGTCCACTCGCGGTGGGGACTGTCTCTCGGTTTCCACATAGCATAGCCATGTATGGAACACCCGGGGCCTACGGGAACGACGTTCACTCGGCGGCCCTTACGCCCACTTGCGGCTCTCCGCGAGCTTCGAGCTCGTCGCTGTGCGCACACGCTCTCGCGTTGCGCCCGCGCGAACCCGGCCTGACTCCGTCTTTATCGCTTCCCCCTCCCTCCCCTCCCCCCTCCCCCTTCGTCTCTTTCCTCTCTATTCCCGGCTCGTCCACCTCTGCTCATTGAATTTCCGTTGATTTTTTTTTTATTTTTTTATTTGTATCTTCTTTTTTTTTTCTTCTTCTTCGTCACCCCGATGGGCTTTACCGATACTGCGGATAGTTTCACGCAATCTTTTTGGAATCTAGCGCCGTCGATCTCCCGGATACTTAGCGCCTGTGCACACCTATCAGCGCGGCCGAGATTTGAGACTCGGCCGCTAAGCTGGATGGCGTTTTCTTTTTTTAACAGGAGACTGTGAGAAATTGTTCTTGATCCATGAGATAACATAAATAAAATAAACGAAATATACAAAATATACAAAATATACAAAATATTAAAAATATACAAAATATTAAAAATATACAAAATACATAAAATATACAAAATATACAATATATACAATATATGCAAAATATACCTCCAAATTCCCATATAATTACCAAATTTATTTTGAATATTTTGTATATTTTGTGTATTATATATGGAAAATGTTGTGAATACGGCCGCGTCCGAATACCGTTGATTGGCGCATACGCAATACGCTGCCCGACAAACAAATGGCAGCAGCAATTTCTCAAACGAGTATAATTTTTTTACTTACTTTTTTTTATCTTACGACGTGGGTATTCGATATTTACGTTTACTACAGCTACAAGTCCAGCGGCACCGGCTCGACCACTGTTGCATTTCGTCATCTGCCGCGTGGTGGTAGCGAGGTGACAAGTAGGTGGGAGCGGTATATTGAATGAAACGCTCGACCAAAAAAATTAAAAAGAAGAAAAGTCGAACGAAAGTTTGAATACGCTACGAAGGTCTCGACGTCAGGGATACATAGCGGTTCTTCGGGATCGGCCGCTGTACTTCCTATGATTGAGATATTTCGTTTCATCTTATTCACACGTATGGGATATATGCCTGTTACGCTCGTAAGAAAACAGATTAATTTCGAGTAGACGATTTCGATCTGGCTCGAAAAACGTTCATTTTTTCTTTGTCGAGTCGTTTCTTCGTCCGATCTTTTCTTCGTCTGATATTTTCTTTGTCCGATCTTTTCTTCGTCCGATCTTTTCTTCGTCCGATCTTTTCTTCGTCCGATCTTTTCTTCATCCGATCTTTTCTTCATCCAATCTTTTTTTCATGTAATATTTTCTTCATTCAATCTTTTCTTCATCCAACCTTTTCTTCATTCAATCATTTCTTCATCCAATCTTTTCTTCATCCAATCCTTTCATCATCCAATCTTTTCATCATCCAATCTTTTCATCATCCAATCTTTTCATCATCCAATCTTTTCTTCATCCAACCTTTTCTTCATTCAATCTTTTAATCATCCAAACTTCTCACCATCCAATCTTCTCATTATGGAATCTTTTCCCTATCAAATCGTTTCTTCATCCAAAAAAGTAGTACCGGGGAGGCCTTGTCTATGAGCCAAATATTAAATTACTGTTACACAGAGTTAAAAAAATGTCTATACATTTTTTAATTTTTAAGAAACTAACGAAAAAACGATGTTGATTTCTTCAAGCTTTCTTCAGTGTTGGTCAATTATATCGATTAACAAATAAAGTAGTTTTCGCAAGAAAAAAAAAAAGTTAACTTGTCTCGCCCATTAAATTCGAAAGAATTTTTAGGCGGAGAAGTGTTCTCGCACGGCAGCTGTAAATTCATTCAACGAGCCGTTACGAAATCACGTTAAACCGGGCTGACGCCCACGCGGACGGGCAGTACCGTCTCGAAACCTTGCAGCGTGGAAGCGAGTTCGGCACATTTATTTCCCGGTCCCGCGGTGGGACGGAATCTATGAGGCGAAATGTGAAAACATTTATCAATCGTTGTCGGCATCGAACATACCCGAGTCAATGCGACGATAGTTCGTGGCCTTTTTTTTATTCCCAAGATATTTTGTTATTCCACCGATGGCACATTTATTTTCTCACCCAAAGCCACCGTTGCGGAGTTCAATTGATTCGTCAATGCGACGTCGTGAATCTCGTTGACTATCCTGTTTTACGGGTTTCCATTTTTTTTGGTCCCATCGTCATGCCAAAAATAGTCTAAAGGTCTGTCCGTTTATTCGGTTTCCCGCAAAAATAATATTCTCGCTTGACAATCGTATTGCATCGATTCAACAATATTGCCTAAACACTGAGCTCTTCTTTCGTGGACTTTCGCCGTTATCGCAATTGTTGGTAATGCTCGCGGAGGGAAGTTCGAGACTTAACAGCGACGCATGCGCAAGGCGGGCGCTTGTTCACCCTCGCTTCGCTGTCGCTCAACTCTGACGCGTGGAAGAGCAATTTAAACGTCCGTCTTATTTCAGACTAGGTTTGAAAATATTTTACATTTTTATTCGCTGCAATGGTAGAGCATTTTTTCCAGCGCGTATCTACGTGAAGCGGAGGTTTCGCCGTTATCGCAATTCTTGGTAAGGCTCGCGGAGGGAAGTTTGATACTTAACAGCGACGCATGCGCAAGGCGGGCGCTTGTTCACCCTCGCTCCGCTGTCGCTCAACTCTGACGCGTGGAAGAGCAATTTGAACGTCCGTCGAAATGCGTGATTGATGTAATTCTTGGAATATCCTCGCCGAGAAACGATCAACCGAACATATGAAAACGTGACACGCTCGGCGTGCTGCGTTCTTTAAGGGATAGCAGTGGTAGTCATAAAGCGATCGTCGATGGTCGTTCGAGTCGCGATGGACTTGTTTCAACACCGTTACTATAGATTGAACAAAACCATGATGAGTCTCATTGGGCAGTGGCCTTATCAGGGCACCTTTGCCAGACGGGGGTTTCTAGCTGTCTTAATTTTTCTCGGCACCAGTCAAATCGTACCTCTGATACTGGTCGCGGTCAAATGCCATCATGACTGGAAAATCTTACTGGAATGCGCCGTAGCAATCCTCTTCTTCGCGGTCTGCGCTACGAAGTTGTTCGGGTTTGTGTGGTACTCGCCGAAGGTCAGTTTTGTTTTGTCAAATTGCGATACATCAGAACCTCGATTATTTGACATTCGATCAACCGGGCATCCGGGTTGTCCGAGGCACCCAACACATCCCAGCCCTCCGCGTTCACCCTTCGAAGCGCGGTGCACAGCACTTTTGGATTCGAGGTTCCTTCAATCGTACACTCGTTCATTCGCACGGAAATAAATCGTACACAGTAAGTGCGCAACCTCGTTCAAGTGTACACCGCAAATATCTTACACTTGCCCAACCCTCGGATCGAAAACTGTACACCGCCATTTCCCTACGCCACAAAAAGTTTACGTACACCAGGGCCTCGATTTGTGCGGCCCCGGTTTCCGACATGCTCGACAGTTGGGATGGGCGGGGCATGCGTTACCTCGATTTTCACGCACGAAAGTGCGTGTCAGCGGCAGCCGGTCTCGCCGCTGTGCACGAAGTCGAGGCCCTAGTGTATTCAATATGTTACACATTGGGAAGTGTACACCATTTCGTTGTGATAGTCGCCAAACTTTACAACTTAAAAATGGTTCGGGAACAATTACTTCATTTAAGTTATAATTACTCTCGAAACGTTCGGTAATAGTATTTTTTGAATTTGATATTGGATTCTGAATTTCTAAGTAATCCGTAGCACCTTTCATAACGCTCAGAAATTCAAGGTATACGCTTTAATTTTTGTTTCGAAGCGTTAATTTAGTTAGGTTTTCATAAGAACCCATGCATGAGACCTTATCTTTTGTATTAATTTTTTTTACAAATTATTCGGCAACCAATCCTGAAACTTCGTAATCACATTGAAAAAGGCTTTAACTACAATGTTACAAAAAATTGAACCCCCAAAGTTTACAAAGGTAGATTCGAAAGGACTACCTCAAAGGCACTTATAGACACTCAAAGCACTCATAGACACTCGCAATGTTGGTGTTTCGTGGATTTGTACTTATACTAGCGGGACAACCCTATCACTAATGAAGATCTGCTCGATACGCAGACATTGCAGCTGCTAGATCGCATTCGTGCCGATTGGCAAGTCTGGGCCTGGGATCGAGAAGTTAACATTCTTCACGAATACGCCAACCAGGGACAAAAGATGGCTACTGTGTATACGGGTTAATCAAGTATGGTAAGCGGTAGTTCGGAAATTGATAAGTCCTTCATAGATTTGTCGGTATTGCGTACAGCCGTGATGTTTGCAAACATCTTCGTCTTTATGACCCAACCGATAATACCGAAGATCATCGACGTTTTGCTGAATAACGGTACCGAAACCGGTCAACTTCCGGTTCCCGCTTACTATTATCATCTCGATGTGCAGAAAAATTATTTTTACATAGTCACGTATTCTTACGTGTGCGTATTTATGATGACGACTGTCTCGATAATCAGTGACGTTATGTTAATAATTTACGTGCAACACGGTTGTGGAATATTCGATGCGTTGGGGTGAGTCAATGATCGATTCGTTGTAACGTAAAGCATAATAAAAATTCTACCCGAAACTTTAGGCACAAGTTAGAACGTATCGGAAATAAGCACACGTCCATAGAAACAGGGGACAATCCGTGTGCGGACAAAGGGGGAATGGTCAATTTAGCTCCGTGCGTCGACAGACACAACGATGCAATCCAGTGAGTTAGTCGAGAGAACGCATTTGGTGAAACTAATTAACATTATTGATAAATCCACCATTGTCAGATATGCGACAATGATCAATGCAGCTTACTCGTGGCCTATCCTTTTCGTTGTCGGGTTTGGCATGATTTTGTTCAACGCAATTGGACTTCTGGTAAAAAATAGCCACCGACAATAAATCACGAATAATCTTGCGAATAAATCACGTACAAACTGCCCGTCAATTTAGATTCTGATGAACGCTGACGACCCTGCGGCAATGCCAAGATTAGTATTTTTTGCATTGTCCATAATGTTACACTTCTACATAGACTGCTACATTTGCCAAACTCTGATGGATCACAGTAGTAGTATTCACTTATACATGTAAGTAAACAGTGAAGGAGTTTTGGCGGGGAGTTTATTAAAAAAAAAAACGTCTCCTTCATGGCAGACACAATAGCCAATGGTACAAACTATCTACCAAAGTCCAGAAAGCTCTGCAATTGATGGCGATGCGTTGTAGCGTACCTTGCGAATTAACAGCCGGGCAGTTTTTTATCATATCCCTGCGAACTTACGGGCTGGTAGGTGACGTCCTTATTTTTCTCACACCGCGTACAAAATTTTATGGATTTCAATGAATTTTCATCGAATTACAATTGATAGGTCATTTTTGTGTTCCAGACATTTAAGGCAGCCATGTCGTACTTTGCGGTTGCGCGTTCGATGCAGGGAGCGTAAATATTGTTGTGAAGATACAAGACATTACGTGTTATTGGAAATGGATGGAAATCCCTATTGATTATCTGACTGCCGACATTATCGGATGAAGTCTCGATCCAATCTGGTGCAGATCGCAAACCGATTCGACAGTTGTCACCGAACAAACACTCCTAAAACAGGCACTCTTACATCTCTACTACCCACAACCCTACCAGAGAACATCTCCACCGTATTGAAAGTGAAAAAAAAATTCTACCAGTATCAGAATAAAATTCTACCGGACTTGAAACAAAACTCTACAGGAATGGAAATAAAACTCTACCGGACTACGAGGCTACCGTCTAGCCTTGTGTTCCGGTAGAGTTTTACCTCAATTTTATTTCATTTTATTGTTGGAACAAAATGGGATGATTTCACTGATTAATGAAAATCCTCGTTGATTGTTCGACTGTTGATATAACCTGGTGGAGCCTCGATCGAAACTGGTGCGAATCGCCATCTCATTCGACAGTTATGAGGATAACCCTTCGACTCGCCCCACGTCGAAGATTACATTTTATTGTTGGAACAAAATGGGATGATTTCACTGATTAATGAAAATCCTCGTTGATTGTTCGACTGTTGATATAACCTGGTGGAGCCTCGATCGAAACTGGTGCGAATCGCTATCCTATCTCATTCGACAGTAACGAGGATGATCCTTCGACTCGCCCCACGTCGAAGGATTCCGCTGCTGTTTTGGTGATTTATCATCCGTTCGAATTTCCGTCGCTCAAGTGTACTATTCCTCCGAACCGGGAGCACGTAACGTTCTGGGTGTGTTCGCACGATGACGAGAAACTGGTAAAAGCCGCGGAGCTGCTGACCGGGCAAAAAGTTGAATCGACCGAACCGGCTATTAGCGCTAGTTGATCGACCTCTCGGTCACTCTATCTATCGTTTGCAGCCGGTTCAAAAGACGCGCAAGGCTTCTTGCGCGGTGGTAGCGCGATAGCGAACGGTTACGAATCGACGTCGAAGAGTCGCGTCGCGAATGGACAATAGCGTTTCCACGAAGAACCGATCCGGACTCGTCTCGAGACACCGCTCGGAATCTTGGACTACCTTTGATAGCGTCAAATATAAAACGAAATATATAAAAATTAAGAAATATTTTATTGTGTCGTTTTAGTGTTTTTTTTTTTTTTTTTACAATTATGTTACGGTCACACGTAATGAAATCTTATATCGAAGAAACGTATGAAATTGCGACGCGTACGGCTTTGTCAAATCTTCGATGAATTGAACAATGGCTAATCGCAGCCTGTTCCACTCGAAGCAGAAAAACCAGTCTCCGCCATCAAGTCGACATAATCTTTTACGTCGTTTATGTAGAATCTGAGAAAACTATGATCCCTCTTGATACTTGTGATCAATCTCTTTATATCGTTTTCTCTAGAAAAAAAAGGCATTACTTTAAAAAAAAAAACGATTAATTTAAATGTGCATTTATTATTCTTGACAGCGGGTCTTGTGACTTAAGGGGACTTTGGAAACCGGAAAACTACATTTTCGGTTACTTGCCGGAAGTACGTCACATCCGGTTTGAAAATCTCATTTTTTGGACCGGGAGTGACGTATTTCCGGTATGTGGCCACTTCCGGTCGAAGAATTAGATTTTCAAACAGGAAGTGACGCACTTCCGTCATAACGTCACTTCCGGGCGAAGAATGAGATTTTCAAACAGGAAGTGACGCACTTCCGTCATAAGGTCACTTCCGGAAGTGACGTATTTTCGGGATAACGTCACTTCATGCCGGAAAATCTGATTTTCAAACAGGAAGTGACGTACTTTCATCACAAGGTCACTTCCGGAAGTGACGTATTTTCGTGATAACGTCACTTCATGCCAGAAAATCAGATTTTCAAACCGGACGTGACGTACTTTCGTCATAACGTCACTTCCGGACAAAAAATGAATTTTTCAAACCGGAAGTGACGTATTTCCAAGCAAACTGTCGTGAACATTCATGGACAATCAACGTCACTCACAGACCCTCGAAATTGGGTGCCCGTGAGTGTCCTTAAGTGTCTGGAGTGTTCATGAATGTATCCGTAAGTATGCTTGAGTGTCCATGAGTATCTACATGAGGTGTTCATGAGAGTATCTATGACAGTGTCTGGTGATCTTGTACTATATTTTTAAGTAGTTTATTATTGGTACCATCATTATTATTACTATTATTGGATGACATTTAAAAATACTTTGCAACTGTACCTGACTTTGTCGCTCCCTAAAATACAGGAGATCGTAATGTCGTTGGAATTGATCTCGGCGAAAGGCTTTATTTCCATGGTCAATTTTAAAATGATCCCAGAATTGATGTCGCTCGTTCGAACCATAAAAATAATTCTGCAACCGAAGAAACGAAATACAAAATTGCGTGATGGCTTTGTAACTATTTGGATTTCGGATTATTATTATTTTTTTTTTTTTTTTTTTTACCGATTCCCATAGATTTCCATGACATTGCGGTTTCTGAGACGGTCGAGCTCGAACATGAAATCCATTCCCAATTTCACTTCCATCGTCACGAAGTCCAACATTTGTGGAATGTCCTCGTAAGTTCGATAGGAACGCGTGAGACTCGCGGAATCGACTTTTTTCATAATCAAACTGTGAGCCAGAGACACGCCTGGATCGGTGCCATCTATTTTCGAGAAGGAAAAAAAAACATGCAGTAAACACTAATTTGTACAGCAGAAAAGATCATGTAGAGAAAACGGTACAGAAAGAGTATAATGTACGATACTTCGATAGTTTTAGTATAGTAATCGATATCTTTTGTCCGATAGTGCAACATTAAATTCTCACCTTCGACCAATTGAGACAAGAATCCGATTACCTTTATGGGATTCGTAATCGCGTCCGACGTCTCGTTAAAATGAATCGCGAGTACGATAGAGTTTGAAAAAAAATTCAACGCCAACATTTTTTCATCGAAACGTAATATTGTCCAGATGGTCTCCGATCTGAAAAAAGTATCATCATTTCGGTGCATTAAATTCGACAACCGGAAGTCCGCTTCTCGTGAAAACATTATGAAAAGTAACAGTTAGGGTGCGTTCTTGAATGCAGTTTTGCTCCGTTCGGCTAAATCTAGGAATATTCGACATGCACCCACATGTATACGCAGCTGAAATAGGCGTTCTTATAGTCCAGCCCGCGCCCGGATCAGACTGTAGTTTTTTTTCATGATAGACGGGCGTGTCTATTTGCATGAGGAGTAGCAGAAGATGAGAAAATAATAATTGACCAAGATGGGAAAGCAATAAGTAAGACCAAAATAAACACAATAAACAAAATGATTGCGCAACTCCTCTTCTCAAAAGTCCCTCCCAAAATACCCTTTCAGAGCTCCGTCTCAGAATTCCCTCCCAAAATTCCCTTTCAGAATTCCCTCCCAAAACTCGTCGCAAATTTTGACACAAAGATGCTCCGATGAGCTTTCTTTTGTTATCAAAACAGACTAAATGTATCTTGCGAAAAGAATCGGATGTACTGTTGGCAATTAAAAAAAGTGACTAGCAGTGGACAGTCACAAATAAAAGAGCGCATAGCTATGTAGATCTGCATTCAAGACTGCAGCCCCAATGTGGCAAATGCGAAGCAAACATAATATACTAACCTTTCCGCCAGATTCTCAATGATTTCCCGCAAAGCGTCAAACGGACTTTTGCAAAGAGAAGCTTCCGCTTCCATGGCAACGTGACACGCTGCTTCTTCAGCGCGAACCGATCTCGCGACGTTTTCTTCTTCATTAGCGTCGATGGCGGACGGCAATTCGTCGGACAATGAACTCTCCAGGATAACCGAGCTCTCTACAAATCGGTGCATCATTTGCCGTGTAAAATCATCGACGATTACGGTGCTGCTCGCAAAATTTTTGCTGTCCCAGGAACGATCGATATCCGCGAGTTTCGTAGATTTTTCTACCTTACCCTCGGTCGGCAAGACGCCCTCGCCGCGTCGCAGTTTCTCGGACGGACCGTCGGCCGACTCGCTCGAAAACTCATCGGCGGTCGTCAATCCGGTGCTCGAACGACGATGGTTCTTCGATCTCTCGTCGTTGATTTCCGACGAGGCGGAAATCCTTGGATCGTTAATCGATTTCTTCATCTCGCAAGTCTGCGTTCGGCACATCTTTTTTCTCTCCTTTCGTTCACCGCTATTTCCACTCCTCATTTCTTTAACGATCCCGTCCACGTTTACCGTCTCGGTTATGTCAGGGATCGTCAGCTCCGTCTCCAACGACGCGTTCGGCATATCTTCCCAAATCCGCGAAATCGCCTGCCTGTCTCGGCACATTTCGCCGTCCGCGATATTCTCACCTATCTCAGACTCCGTCGGTAACTCGCTTATCGACCGCTCATTCCGCATACTGTCCGCAAGGTCCCCCAGAAACGAGGGCGGTTCCACTGCCTGCAAGTAGTGATGAAAGTTCGGTAAATAACCAGCTAATTAATATTACCAGTAGTTATTAACCGGTTAAATACCCAGCTAATTAGCCGGTTATTGCACCGGTTAATAACTACAGCTATTTATAATATTTTATCGGAAGCTATTTACGGTTGGAATCGTTGCATGCAATTAATCTTTGTACATCTAGTTTTCTTTTTCACCGAAAATATTTATTTATTTATTTATCGTTAATTGTGATAAACGTTTTGTTTTATTTTTTTCAAAATATAACATATCAACTTTGTATTGCTCCAGGTGAGGCTCGAACTCACAACCCCGGCATTGCTCACGAACACTGTCTTATAAGTACCGTGCGCTAACCAATTGCGCCACTGGAGCTCTTATTTCAACTTTGTAAATGAAAGGTATAAAATATTCGCACAATAATTCAAATTGTTTCATTGATTTTTATCCAAATTTTTTTATTAGTTTATATTTTCTTAAGAAAAGAAAATATATACCTTCATTAAAGTTAATCAATTAAGAATGTTCAAAATACGATTAATCCTCGAAACGATTTCTTTACTTTCATCAAGTTTTTGGAATACCGAAAATTGTGAAATATTTTCTCATTATGAAACTATAATTATTCGTCACAGCAATGTTTTTTTCGGAAATTTTGATATACACGCGAATGTTTAATTAATAATAGATATTAAAGGGTTGGCAGCACGTTCTTGAGCGAAAATAACCGATATGTAACTGGCTACATTACCGGTTATTTTAGTAACTAACATAATTAACCGGTTAATTTACAACACTACCTGCAAGTCCTCCAGCATTATAGTCCTGTGAAAATCGTCCCTGCTCGGCATGCTGATCGCCGCCGTGAGCTCGTATCCCGTCGCTTCCGGTTGGAATTTACCGACCGAGTAAGCCCGGTTCCTCAACTCCTCCAACGACTTCGACGAGAAGCATTGACTCTCCGCCGCCGATACGTCCCTGCCGGAGGCATTTGCGTTCTTCGTATTCGGCGTCCTTTCCCAATCGTCGGATTTTTCTGAATCGGACGATTCGTCCGACGCCGATCGCCCGTCCGCTCTTGCCGACTGAGCCGGCGGCTCGCAGTCCTGACTGGCGGTCGAGTTCGCCTCGTAGTCCTCCATGCAGCGGGCTTGCTGCCTCAGGAACGTCGCCTGATCGAATCCCGACTCGTCCTCCAGGGCGAAACTCTCCGCGAGCTTCCGTATCTCCGCGTCCAGATCGGCCGTTCTTGTTCTCTCGTTGACGCTCGCCGGCTCGATCTTCTCTCCGGCGTAGACGTCGCTGGAAATCGGCTCTTGAAACAACTCCTTGACGACCTGCGACTAGAGATGCGAGCGGTCATTTTATCGTATCTTTGCGGTAAATATACGGTACGTTACTACTTTGAGCATTGATACATTGGCTATAAAATCATATGGTCTCATAGTGATTTTAAATATCACCAACACATGGTTAATTTTTCAAAACATTTAACGGTAATGTTGCAAAAAAAAAAATGTGTTATTATTAATTTCACAACTATAAAGGTGAAGTTTACAATTTTCCAACAGGTAATGTCATATTTAAATAGGTAGATTTAATCCGTTTTTAGCGTACATTTACCAAACTTTTCATGACAGGTAATTCCACGTCTAGATAGATGATTTTTACCACTTTTCCGGTAAATTACGAGAAACTTTTGTGAGCCCATTTTCACAATGCAAGATGTTGAGAACAAAAATTACGTCACAATACGGTGTTTTTTCTGTAATTTTACGAAATATTAAAATACCGGTATTTCTACCTGTGACGAACGTTGGTGATCCTTATCGACGGTCGGCAAATCGTCCGTTCCTCCGGCCGGGCGACTCCGCCGATTTACGTCCAGATCCGAGGGCCACGGCACGACGCCGGTCATCTCCAACGAATCGTTTCCCAGTATAAACGTTCCGCTGTCGTTTCCGGAAACTCGATAATCGCGCTCCTCAGCGCCGCCCTCGTATTCGTTGTCGTCGATTTGGGACGAAAACGCCACTACGCCAGTTACATCGTCCGATCCGAAATTTTCGACTCGATTTTGTTCCTCCGACTCGGCTCGAACACGAGGATTCTCCTCGTTCCTCTGGTTTTTTCTTTTTCCGAGCCATTCGCTGTTGGATGCGATTCGACTCTCGGCCTCGAAGAGCCGACCTCCTCGTGGACGGAAATCTTCCGCGCCGACTGGACAATTTTCTTTGTTCGAGATGAGCGCCTCCGTTCGCGAATTGAATCCCACCGCGCCGGTAAGCTCCATTCGATCGTTGCCGAAAAAAACGGTTTTTCCTTTATGGTCGAATTTGCTCGGATCGCTCCAGTGCACTGAAAATAATATCAATTACTCTAGTAAAATTCGCTTGCAAGCGAATTTTTTTTTTTTTTCAGTGTAGCATTTACCGGCTTCATTTTCGTTCGTGCAGATTCGTTCCTTGCAATTCGATGCAGGTCGCACCGCTCCGGTGAGGTCCATGGCATCGTCACGAAAAACTGTAGTTCTCGTCTCGCCGGTGTTGCTTTCAAACCTCGCGATTCGACTCTCGTGCTCGAACAGTCGAGCGCCTCGTGAACGAAAATCTTCCGCTCCGATTGGACAATTTTCTTTGTCGACGAAGGGCGCCTCCATTTGCGAATTGAATCCCACCGCGCCGGTAAGCTCCATTCGATCGTCGCCGAAAAACACGGCTCTTCCCTCATGGTCGAATTTACTCGGATCGCTCCAGTGCACTGAAAAAAAATCAATTACTCAAGTAGAATTCGCTTGCGGGTTGCAAAAAAAATTAATTATTACGACATTCGTAATCAGTGGGGATGAATACACGATTGTCATAATTGATAGATGAAGTCATAATTTACTTAATGATTTAAAAGAATCTTTTTCTAAGACCCTGTATTTTCGTTAAACGAAGTTAATGCACAGATGAGACACAGTGAAAGATTTTTTCGTGCAGAACCTGAACCGGCTGGTCGTTTTGCAAATTTTCATATCGCTTCCTCATAAAACTGGCAAATAAAAATTTTCATATGACTTTCTTACAAAACTTTCAAATTGAAATTTTCATATCGCTTCCTCATGAAACTTGCGAAATGAAAAATTTCATACCGCTTCATCGCAAAACTTGCAAATTGAAATTTTCATATAGCCTCCTCATAAAATAAATTGAAATTTTCACACGGCTTTCTCATAATGCTCCCTCATCAGCGAAGCTTCCTCCACGAGGAAGCCAACGACACAGAAAATGCTTCAAAATTTCAATATTCAACTTTCTTTTTTTCAGTCTAGCATTTACCGGCTTCACTCTCGTTCGCGTAGAATCGTTCCTTCGGACTCTCAGCAGGTCGCACAGCCCCGGTGAGTTCCATGGCGTCGTCCCGAAAAACTGTGCTTCTCGCTTCCCCGTTCTCGTCGAGACGAGTCTCGCCCGTAGTGGGAACGAACCTCGACAGCGCGGGACGCGACACGGCAACCGTCATTTCCATCGATTGATCGTGAAAGATCGTCGTCTTCGGATTCCCGTCAATTTCGATGTTTTCCGCTCGCACGATGCCTGGTACGACTCCCGTGATCTCCATCGATTCGTCGCCGAGCAGGGTGGTGTTTCGCATTCGGAACGACTCGTCGTCGAATTCGGCCGAGCCCGGGAGAGCGAAAGTCCTTTCCGCCGATTTATTCTGAAAAATTGGAATTTCTTCAGCCGACGGGAACAAAATTCGTGCCGGCTGCGACTCCGCGACGACTTCCGTCGCTTCCATCGATCGATTCCGGAAGTCTGTATCTTTTTCCGATGATCGATCGTCGTTCGCTTCCGGCGTCGGCGTCGAACCGGCGTCGAACGATTCTTCGGAAGGTCGCCTTTTTTTTCCTCCCAACTTTATGAAAGACACAGCGGCGGTCAAGTCGATCGACTTGTTACCGATCGACTTCATTCTCTTCGGCAACGGCGATCTGATCTCCGGTTCGGGATCCTCCGAGCGAGGCTTCTGGACAGCCGGAACGAACGTCTTTGCGACGATCGCCATTCTCACGTCGAGCGCGTAGGACGATTCACGAGAACCCAACTTTGGCGCCCTCAATATTTTTTGGACCACCTCGGGCACTTCGGTTGACTGGGGTTGACGATTTTGTAGAATATTGCTTTCTTGTGTTTCGGGCTGTTCGAGAGAATCTTCGTGCCGTGGTTTTTCGGCGCTCGGAGCAGATGTGATCGAGGATCGATCGTGGAATATCGAGGATCTTGCCGATCGGGGATCGTCGGGAAGAGATTTTTCCGCGCTTCGGAGACCCGGCGTTATTTCCGTAAAGTCCGGGGACTCGTTGCGAAATATCGTCGAGCGTCCCGGCGAGGATTCTCGATTCGTTCGGTCGTCCGTAGATGGAAGGTTTCGGACTACTTCGGTAAAATCGACGGATTCGTTGTGGAATATCTTAGTTTTTTCTGTCGGTGATTTTTCTCTCTGTTTCGTAAACCGAATATTCCCAAGTGCATCGGTGAATTCCATGGACTTGTCGTGAAATATCTTCGTTCGTTCCGTCGGTGATTTTCGAATATTTTCTATTCCTGGGACATTCCCGATGATATTCGTGAAGTCGACGGATTCGTTTTGAAATATCTTCGTTCTATCCGTCGGTGATTTTTCTCTCTGTTTCGTAAACCGAATATTCCCAACTGCATCTGTGAATTCCATGGACTTGTCGTGAAATATCTTCGTTCGTTCCGTCGGTGATTTTCGAATATTTTCTATTCCTGGGACGTTCCCGACGATATTCGTGAAATCGACGGATTCGTTTTGAAATATCTTCGTTCTCTCCGTCGGTGATTTTTCTCTCTGTTTCATAATCCGAACATTTCCAAGGGCGTCGGTGGATTCCATGGACTTGTCGTGGAATATCTTCGTTTGTTCCGTCGGTGATTTTCGAATATTTTCTATTCCTGAGACGTTCCCGACGATGTTCGTTAAGTCGACGGATTCGTTTTGAAATATCTTCGTTCTCTCCGTCGGTGATTTTTCTCTCTGATTTGTAAACCGAATATTCCCAACTGCATCTGTGAATTCCATGGACTTGTCGTGAAATATCTTTGTTCGTTCCGTCGATGATTTTCGAATATTTTCTATTCCCGGGACGTTCCCGACGATATTCGTAAAGTCGACGGATTCGTTCTGAAATATCTTCGTTCTCTCCGTCGGAGATTTTCGAATATTTTCTATTCCTGGGACGTTCCCAACGATATTCGTGAAGTCGACGGATTCGTTTTGAAATATCTTCGTTCTCTCCGTCGGTGATTTTTCTCTCTCTTTCATAATCCGAACATTCCCAAGGGCGTCGGTGAATTCCATGGACTTGTCGTGAAATATCGTCGTTCTCTCAGTCGGTGATTTTTCTCTCTGTCTCATAAACCGAATATTCCCAACCGCATCGGTAAATTCCATGGACTTGTCGTGAAACAGCTTCGTTCGTTCCGTCGGTGATTTTCGAATATTTTCTATTCCTGGGACGTTCCCGACGATATTCATGAAGTCGACGGATTCGTTTTGAAATATCTTCGTTCTCTCAGTCGGCGATTTTTCTTTCCGTCTCATAAACCGAATATTCCCAACCGCATCGGTAAATTCCATGGACTTGTCGTGAAACAGCCTCGTTCGTTCCGTCGGTGATTTCCGAAGATTTTCCATTCCAGCGACGTTCCCAACGACACCAACAAAGTCGCCGGATCGGTCGTTAAATATCTTCGTTCTCTCCGTCGGTGATTTTCGAGGATTTTCTACACCCGCGACGTTCCCGACTGTAAATTCCATGGACGCGTCGTGAAATATCCTCGTTCGTTCCGTCGGTGATTTTCGAAGATTTTCCATTCCAGCGATTTTCCCGACGATGTCCGTGAAGTCGACGGATTTGTCCTCAAATATCTTCGTTCTCTCCATCAGTAATTTTCGAGAATTTTCTACTCCCGCGACGTTCCCAAAGATATTCGTGAAGTCGACGGATTCGTCGTTAAATATCTTCGTTCTCTCCGTATGCGAATCCCGCGAACGTCCGCTGCTCGGATTCGTCCGCACAACTTCCGTGAAATCCATGGATTTATCAGGGTGACATACCGATCTTTCCCTCATCAAATCTTCTTTCGGATCGAACTCATCGAAACTCGGACGATCCACAGTTTCGCGAACCGCCTCTGTAAATTCTGCGGTTTTCGTCCCGACCAAGGCCGACTCTTCTCTGTACTCCACGCCCAACGACTTCCGCTTCGCAAGATTCGATACCGCTTCGGTAATCTCCATCGAAGTGTCGTGGAATATCGTAAATTTCTCGTACTCGACGGAATTCTTCGCTATCCGGGCGATTTCTTCTTCGAGCTTCGAGTCGACCATCGGCCCGGCTGAGGGAATTTTCGGGGCGTCGGAGATCGGGTTTTCGTCGACGAACGCCCTCGTCGAGCCCGTCGCGGATTCGTAGACCGCCTCTCTAAATTCCACAGTTTTCGTCCCGAACGTCGAAATTTCCGGGTCGACCGACGATTCTTCTCTGTACTCCACGCCCAACGACTTCCTCTTCGCAAGATTCGATACCGCTTCGGTAATCTCCATCGAAGTATCGTGGAATATCGTAAATTTCTCGTACTCGACGGAATTCTTCGCTATCCGGGCGATTTCCTCTTCGAGCTTCGAGTCGACCATCGGCCCGGCTGAGGGAATTTTCGGGGCGTCGCAGATCGGGTTTTCGTCGACGAACGCCCTCGTCGAGCCCGTCGCGGATTCGTAGACCGCCTCTCTAGATTCCACAGTCTTCGTCCCGAACGTCGAAATTTCCGCGCCGACCGACGATTCTTCTCTCGATTCGACGACCAACGATTTCCTCTTCGCAATATTCGATACCGCCTCGGTGATCTCCATCGAAGTGTCGTGGAAAATCGTGAATTTTTCAGGCTCGACGGAAATCTTCGCTGTTAGAGCGATTTCTTCCTCGAGCTTCGAGTCGACGATCGGCCCGACTGAGGGAATTTTCGGGCTGTCGAAAATCGGGTTTTCGTCGACGAACGGTCGCAGCTCCGAGGCGTCGCCGATCATCGTCTCCTCCTTGGAAACGACGTCGTTGCGATCCTCTTTGGTTTTCGTTGCGGACTCCGAATTCGGCGGATCGTCGCGCACCGCTTGCCGGCTGTGCGAATCGATCGTCGGACAAGTGTTCGCCCTCGCGAGAAACGACAGAGATCGGCGGCTTCCGATCGTCCCGATAGAATTCGCCGGATACGGAATTCTCGTCGGCGCCGTCCCGAAAATCGAATTTTTGATCGCCGGTTCGCGTACTGCGGGTGGATTTAACTGGGCAATACTCAAATTTTCGGCGCTCCACGTGAAAGTCGACTCGCGGAAGACCGACTCGTCCGGTCTCTCCGCGGCGATGCTCGCTCTCGGACGAGACTTTGATGACTCGTCCGGAAATTCCACGGTTGCGGTATTTTCGTCGTTAGAATTTTGGCTGTTTCTGTGACTCAGCTCGCTCTCCTCGTACGTGCTGTCCCAGACCGTTCCCTGCTCCATCGAGTCGCAGAATTCTCTGAAAAATTAATGTTCGTGATATAATCGACTGTCGTAGCGGGGACGATTATGCAAGGCTCTGAGACGTGATCGGAGACATTTTAAGCGAACGTACTTGACGTGTTTTTTCTCCGCGAAGCTGACCCTACGCTTGATCTTGTGCGTAGACGTCGGCGGACTGTTCTCCGCGTTGTCCGTGTTGAGCTCAACATTTTGAAGGGCTTGGCGCACTTTCGGTGCTTTTAGAATCTGGAAAAAAAAATTGCGAAATTTGTTACCAGTGTTTTTACTAGTCGTAAGACACAGTCGAGCTGCGGCGGAAAACACTTACCGACGAACGCCTCGACTTCCTCTCCTCCGATTTTGTGGTACTCCTGGTGCATGAACGAGAGAAACATAGCCATTAATTTAAAAAAAAAGAACCGTATAGTGAACAAAGAAAAAGTTTGATAAAAAGAAGAAAAAAAAATTTTTATTCTTTAAGTGTTAAAATATTTAAGTTTTTACAATTTTGCAATGAATTTTACACTGAATCGAAACATAATTTTTTATAATATATAAATTGTATTTGAGACTATTTATTTTGTGTCCTTTAAAATTTGGCTAAATATTTAAATTTTGCGATACGCCGTACATGTTCGTTGCAGGATTTTCAAACTGATTGGAGAATTTTTTTTCTTATATTATATAAATTCAAATTTTATAGACTGTCGACTCTGTGTTTTGCGAAAAGATTTTTCGGGCCGACGACAAATAGATAAATAAATTTTTGGCGGGAAATGTCGATCGAAACGAAAACGCTCCGAAAATAATTGTTCTTCGCTCAGCGTGCGTTCGACGATACATTTCGTCGTTGAATTTTATTTTTTCGCCCTAAAAAATCGACTATTTATTGATAATCGTTTGACACTATTTGTGGTTTTTGTGTTTGACATTATCGATGCAAATAATTTTCTGTTGACATCATCGAGGTTAGGAGCCGAACGAGCTCGAGCTCTTAAGCTCATAGAGTTTCTACCGAAGATCCGATCGACCAAAAAATTATTCGACGAAACTCTCGATGCCTCTTGTAATCGCCTGCACTTCGCGTACGTTTATTATTAATCCATTTATTGTTTGTTTTTCGAACATTCGTACTCACATTTCATCGTCTGCCGCCGCAAGTAACAATGAAGAAAAATTGCATTACCGACTGACGGTAACGTCGGCCGCAGCTTCGATCTATCACCGCTCGCCGCGCACCGAACCGTCTTGCAAAGTGGTTGTATGTTTAAAAAAAAAAAAAAACATGGCCGACTCCGATCGCAGATGATCGTCGTCGGTTCGATGAATCCTCGGGCCATTCGACGAAGATGTCATTGAGAATAGGTCAGAGGGTCGAAATAACGGGCAAGGAGTGTCAGGGCTCGATCGCCTATATAGGACATCCGACGTTCGCTACCGGTAAGTGGATCGGCGTAATACTCGACGAGCCCAAAGGAAAGAACAATGGGACTATCAAGGGAACGTCGTACTTCAAGGTAAGTGAGGTTGACAGATGCCCGTTTGATACCGGGCGTTCCCGGTGTCCGGAGAAAAAAAATTGTTTTAAAAAAAAACTCAATTTTTTTTTGTTTTTTTTTTTTTTCATCAGTGCCAAGACAATCATGGAATGTTCGTTCGTCAAACGCAACTCATATTGCTTGACGAGGCTGGCAACAGGCCGGACCCGACGAGCCCGTCTTCCGCGGGAAGCAGCGCTACGACGCCCGACGACAGCGGAGCCGCGAGAGCGCGAAGTCGTCTCAACAGGTGACAATCGAATCTCCGTGCCCTCGCACGACGTTTTTTTTTCGCTCATATCTCGACCACCCTCCACACAAAATCAATTCTGTCGTTCCGACGATCCTTTGTAAAAAAACAATCCTCGTGTTGGTTTTTTTTTTTTTTTTTTTTTTTTTTCATTCGTTTTCACTAACCAACATCTAACCACTGTTAACATTGGTACGCAGCATGAGCGTGCGAAGAAGGAACGAACCGACAACGTAAGTTGAAACGCAAAAGGTACTTTTTTTTTTTTTTTTTTTTTTTTATTAATATTTTTCTCTGATGTATTTCACGATTCGTCGTTCGCCTGCGAGTTTGTCGCTCCACGACGGTACGAACAATTTAATTAACTCATACATGTATATGCTGCTCGTAAAAAGCGTTAGAAGAAAAACATCCCCTGCGCAAGTAACACGTCAACAGTTGGACAAGCTGTCTGGGTAAGGTCATAGAAAGTTTTTTTTTTAAATACTTTTTTAGTTCTTCTGTTGTTTTGTTTCGTTGTCGTTTGAATTCGTTGAGTGTTCGATGAATGTTGTGCCTGTCGTTGCAATCGTTTTTGCATCCTCGTAGGGGAAACTCCGAGTTTGTTCGAGGGGGTATCCGACCTTGTTTAAAGAGCTAAAAGACAAAAAACGTCATGTTAGACGCCGCGGAAGAAACTCGGTCGGTAAAGAAATCTGTAATACATTTTTTACCTTTGATATAAAAAATTCATTAAAGTTGACTGGTTATCAAGAATTGCATTGAAATACGTGGCTCGGAACGTTTTTCGCGGATCCTTCGATTTTAAGACTAAAATCGCGTGGATACCTCCTTTATCATGCTTTTTTTCACGTTTTTCATCGCCCCGTAGAGATTTAAAAAAATCCACCGAAATTTCATCAACCACACTATTTTTTTTTTGTTGTATATGTCTTCCCATTCAATAGTCTAGGCAACTTTATTTTAGAATGAAGCGAATACGTGGTTGTTTTAAAAAAAAATCCGAAAAAAGCTGCTTTTCGCAAAATTTGATTAAAAAAAAAGCTATAATTTTTTATTTCCTTATTTTATACGTATCAATAACGCTACATGCGATGTATTTTTTTTTTGCCGCTTCGATTACTCGTAGCTCAATTTTGTTTTCGTACGGAAACTCGCTTGCTTCCTCTGCGAGGAGGTCACATTATAGTTTCTTCATTTATTTTTAAAATTAACGAATCCGCGCAAATTCAGAGACAGCCGTTTATTTTAATTTTTTTTTTTTTTTTTTTGAATCGACCTTCGCGCGAAGTTACGTTTACTGAATATTTGTCTGTTTAATTCCGCAGTTCGAGGCTGTCCCTGGCAGGCAGCAGGACCCAGTTGAGCGCCCCGAGCATCGAGAACCTGACCGGGTCGCAGCACGAGCGGAAGGATGGCGGCGAGTCGCAGATACCGGCGCCGACCTCGACGAAACGCGCCTCCTTTGTCGAGGTACGAGAGCACCGTCGACGACCGAGAATGTCTCAAAGTTTTTCGCCTTATTATGTTTACGTACATTCGCGCTGTTCACGTTGGCCAAAGTATTTAAACGAAATATTTCGTTCCCGTTGGAACTCGTGTCTCCCTGCTGAAAAAAAAAAAAAAAAAAACAGAAAAAAGTATTGTACGTAAATGTACTACGAACCACGCTGTACGTGTTGCAACTCCCCCGCAATGGGTATTTTTTTTGTTTTTAAGACCCAAAGCTTCTCGAGCGATATTTTCGAAGCTTCGTTTTTTAAAAGTTTCTTTCTCACGGCCGATTTTTCGGTATGAAAAAATTAGACGATTGTCGAGTCTTCGAGTTATGTTCGCGGCTAACCCCGACATCGGTTGGGTTCGCTTTGCGCGATAAACGCAGATCCGGGCCGATCACCGGCAGTATCGAGGAAAAATTTGAACGTAACATGAGACGCGCTGCGACTAGTGGAGATTAAGGTGATGTGAAATGACGCGGTCGGTAATGAAAGCTGTACTGGATGCCGTTTTGAGGCCGCAGTTCGCCGAGAAAAAAGCAAAATGTCCTTCCGTGGGCAATCGGCAGAGGCAGGGAAAGACAATTTTGTTTTTTCTCGGCGGTCTCAAAATGGTATTCAGTTTTTGTTACCAACCGGGCGCGGCGCAGGTGGGCTGGGGTTTATACCACATCACCTTAAGGATGCTTCACACGTACATTCCCAGTAAAAAGCGAAATTAAGTGAGAATTTGAACACTTCCTAGTGTTATAAAAATCTGAAAAAAATCAACTCTATCAAAGGTGCCGGAAACATTAATTTTGCATAATAATAATGTCAAGAAGTTAGTAACGAACTCCTAAAAAAAATTGGTCAATAAATAATCAGTAAATCAGGATTTTCACTTTTTAAATTAATTCGTTGATTTTTCTAGAAGACGCATGAATTATTTCAGAATTTTCCTACATTTTCGAATTTACCGTTTTTGACATTTTTCTAAGACCGCAACTATGGAATCGTTCGCGCAATCGCCGAAACGATTCCCTGTACACAATTCGCCGTATCACGCAAACGTGATACGGAAACATATCTGAAATTCGCGCCTCTACAACCATCTTTCAAATTTCCGAAAAAAAATAATTTTTAAATGTTAGAAAATTCTAAACGAAATTCATGAGTATTCTAAAAGAAATCGAAAAGTTCACTTAAAATAAAAAAATTAAAGGTTTTCTGATTTTTTTAACCAATAAATTTTTTCAATAAGTCGTCAATAAATGGTTGGAATTATTATTGTACAAAATCAAAGGTCTTGAAGTCATCAATACGGCTACGGCTGATTTTGTTCAGACTTTTGGCACATCGCGAAGTACTGAAATTTTTATCGAATTAAACTTTTGGTTGGAAATCTATGTGTGATGCATCCTTGACGAACGTTTCGTAAAAAAAAAAGACAGCAAACACCGAAACGAATGGGAATTTATGAGAAAACAAAAACAAATAAGAAATAAGTGTAATGTTTGAGATATGGGATTCACATGGGAATACACGTACGTGTTTCAGAAGTTCCCTAGCACGAGCTCGCCTCCCGGCAAAAAGCCAAAGGCCCAAGATGATCGCAATAATGTAATTAATACTCATTAATTTGTAATATTTCAGTTTTGTCTCTAAACTCATTCCATTTTTCATATATATATACATATATATATCACTACTATTTTTATAAATCTAACAAAAAAAAAAAATTATCGTAATACAGCTACAATATCATTATAGTTGTTTGTCGATCATAGCAGCCATAACACGATACTACTTCATCCTCGAAACACTTTAAAAAAAAAAAACAATATTGCACATTTGACAATTAATACTTTTCTGTGAGTTCTGTTAGTGGGTTGAAAAAAAGGTTTTTTTCTTCTTAACTGGAAGGGAGTTTGACACGAGCCATCGACCATCCATCATCCCCCCGTATCGCCGTTCGCTTCTTCGATCGAGTTTTGCGATTCGACTTTTTGCTTGGCACGTAGCACGGGGATTTAAAAAAATGGACGAACTAACCGTAGATGAGAGAACAAAAAAAAAAAAAAAATACTAACAAAAAGTTTTTCTACACTGTCCGAGAAGCGTGCGAATTTTAATATTAGTTGTTGGAGCGTTGCGTCGTTGCTTGCGATAACAAAACGAGTCGAAATTCTCACCAAACTTTGACCCGTTAATGTTGACAAAAAAAAAACTAATTTTAGTCTTGAAATTGTCATTAGGACGTGTTTGTTAATTATTAAAATTGTATCGACGGTGTGGAGTCGTACGGGCGTAGAGACACGGTTTGTGCACGCTTGGTGTGCCCTTTTTGCTGCGGGCCGTCGATATATATTTACTCGTAGATTTAACGCCCTGTGTATGGGTAGAGAGTACAGTGTAAGCCGACTAACCGAGACCGAGAATTCTTATCGCGGGCCTTTCCTTCGAATATTATAATTTGTTTTTTATTAATTAAAAAAGAAAAAAAAACGCGTTTTGCCCCCACAGGCGAGTGGCTCGACCCCCACTTTTTTTTAAATCGCTCAGCGTTGTCTTTTAATAAAACAATTACCGAGCTGTAAAAAAATTTAGTTTGAAAAGTAATTAACGGTATTGGAAGCTTCCTTACATAAACAGTTTCTGAAATTTCAAAAACATGCGCGTTGCAATTTCACACTAATATTCTTATATTTAGAGACATTTTTTGTTAATTTCAGGCAAGAGATTTGCAATTTCAATATCTGTTATTTTTATTTTCAAAAAAAGTACATTAATGTTCAATTACTGTAAGTAATGTACGTAATGCTTACATTACTTACAATGCACTCCAGTAATGCAAGGAAACTTCAAATTCCAGTACATTACATATATAATTGATTTTTGCAGTGTAATTTCGAGAGCCAACTTTTTTTGTGGCATAATTGCGAATATATCAATAAAATTCATAAAGCTGAGTCGGTAAAAAAAAAAGGATGATAAGACGGTTCTTCAATTTTTTGAAGTCTCTCCGGAGGGGACGAGTGACTCGCCTGCTAGATCTAATAGAGAGTTGGGTGTAGCTTTTTTCGTGTCTGCTCTATCTATACGGCTCACTTAATCTCGACGTTAACGGAAGCCTAACGAAAGCTCGAAAAAAAAAAAAAAAAATGATATGCGAATCGTGCTCATCAGGAGAGATGCGAGGTGTTTTTTTTCCGCTCCATTAAAGCTGTTTTTGCGATCGTTTATATTGATCGACAAAATTGAGATGACAGTGGAAAATCCTGCTCGATAATGGAGAACAAAAAAAAAAAACACCGCGCAACGGGCTGCGGAACGTCGATCCTTACGAGTATTTTTGTTCTCGATTAAAGACGGGTTTCGTGGAAACCCTGAAGCCTCACTTCGTGCCCGGACAAGCGATGGCCGGATCTCTGTCGGCGGCGATAACGAACACCGCGAATCTCGTCGAGGAAAAACTGACTCACATGCAACTCGTTCAGGAGAACGACAATTTGAAGTCTCAGGTGAGAATCCTTCGTCTATCGACACAGATCGAACCAATTTAAAAACAAATAAAAAATCACAATTGTAACTGAAAAAACATTGTGTGAAAGTTTTTTTTTTTAATTATTCAAAACATTTACTGCAGGTAATCGATCTCACCGAGAAAGTGGAGACTCTGAGGGTGAAGCGAATGCAGGACAAGGAGAAGATGAAGGAGTTCGAGAAGACCAAGATTCAGCTCGAACAGTTGTTGGAGTTCAAATCGAAAGTCATGGAGAGTCAAGTGAGTGGATCGTTCGAGGAAAAAAAAAGATAGCATGATGTCCGGCGGTCCTCGAAGTCCTGGAAGTGTACTTGAAAAAGTCCTGGAATGTCCTTGAATTTCACTTGATTTTCTTGAATTTTTATTTATCCGCAAATTCGAGCTTATCGCCGTCCGGAAATATTTAGAAAATGTATATTATGAGCGGCCTTCCTGAAAAAATGTGTGTATACATTCGTGTGTAGTGAGTAGTTTTTTTTTTTTAACCGATTCCAGCGTAAACGAAAACGATTATGAAAAACTAAATGTTATTTGGAACGTCGCGCGCGATGTGCATAATTCATTTTATTTTACAACCTGAAAGTGTCGTGGAATTGTCCTTAAATGTCGTGGAATTGTCCTTGGATGTCATTGAATTTTGTACGGACTTTTTACTCCACAATAATCAATATTTATCGACCCTCCCATTTATTTTGATTTTATTATCTTCTCCAGGCCAGTTTGCAGAGGGAAGTTCAACGCGCGAGACAGGAGGCCCGAGAGGCCCAGATGGCGCGTGGAATATATCAAGACGAAATGGCCGACCTCGCTGAGACCGTCGAAATGGCCACCCTCGACAAGGAAATGGCGGAGGAAAAGGCCGAGACCCTGCAGATAGAGCTGGATCAACTAAAAGAAAAAGTCGAGGAGATGACGCTCGATCTCGAGATATTGCGCACCGAAATGTCCGAGAGGGTGAATAAAATGTTTCATCCATAAAATTATAATTTACCAATATTTTATAACATAAATATAATTTATCCATATTTTCTAATTCAATTATAATTTAACCATATTTTATAATTTAATTACAATTTAAGACTTAATAATAGTTTAACGTGTAAAATCAGTCGTGAAAGTAACGAATAATTTTATTGACGATTCCAGACCGGCGGTACCGGCGGCGGAGCTGGGGGTGCGAACGGTCCTTCGACGTACGAGATCAAACAGCTCGAGCAACAGAACAGCAGATTGCGCGAGACCCTCGTGAAAATGCGCGATCTGTCGGCTCACGAGAAGCACGAGTTTCAGAAACTGCAGAAAGACTTGGATCAGAAGAAATCGGAAATTCTGGAGCTTGGTCGTACGAAGGAAAAACTTTCGGCACGGGTCGAAGAGATGGAGCATCAGATTGCCGATCTGCAAGAGCAGGTACTCAAATATCATCGGTTGTAAAATTACGTGACGATCTTTCAAATCCTAATCTACGGCAATTCGTTCAGGTCGACGCGGCCCTCGGAGCCGAGGAGATGGTGGAGGTTCTCGGCGAACGTAAAATGGCTCTCGAGGAAAAAGTCGCCGAGCTGGAGGAAGCCGTCGCTGATTTGGAAGCTTTGCAGGTACGGTGGATAAAATCATTTTCAAACAAGTAAAATAAATAATTAAAAACATTCTGAACACGTTATCATTAAAATCTCGACATTTTTTTCACTACAACAAAGCTTTGAATAGAATATTTATTATGCATATGCAGGAATACAATCATTCATAACGCAGGGGTATCCGTAATACAACTGATGAAAGTAGAGATAAAAATATAGTACAGCAAAATAAAACACAAAGAAAAAGTCTGTTAGGATAAACGATTTGGGCAAATAAAAAATTCGTGATCAGCTAATTAACAGCGAAGCCCTAAGTTTAAAGCAGCTTGACAGATAACAGAAGGGGGTCTTAATTAAACAATAAAAATGAATAATAAAAATAATTAATTAAACAATTGAAATAGGTAATGAAATAATAATACAAATTAATTAATTAATCAGGACATGTCGGATCAACTGGCCGAATCGTCGAAGGAAACGGAGCTCGAGTTGCGGGAGGATTTAGATCTGGCGCTTGGAAGAGCCCGCGACGCTCAGCGTCACCGCGACGCTGCCCTGGAGACCCTAGCCGATCGTGAATCGACGATCACGAAGTTTCGGGAGCTCACGAGCCAGTTGCAGGAGCAATGCGTTCAACTTCAGAACCGCGTTCAATCGACGGAAACTACGAAATCCGGTGTACGCGGCGCCGAGCAGCAGCTCGCAGAGATTCTCGACTTCCAGAAAACCTTCGCGGAGACTCGAGCTCAAACGAAAGCGGTCGACCTCGAGCTGCGACGTCTCGACGCCGAGGAGGCTCGCCTCCACGTCCGATACTTGCTCTCCTTCATGCCACCGACCTTCCTCGTTCGCGGCGGCGATCACGACGCTATCATGACACTCCTCCTCATACCCAGAATGATTCACAAGACGGAGATTTTGATTTCGCAGGTCAGGGACAAGTATCCGGCCATCGAGAAGATCGACAGGTACGTCGGAGCTCTGACGAATATTTTTGTTTTCTTTTTTTCACGAATTTGTCGAACTAATTTTTTCGTCCATCGAAAAGTCCGTTATTATAAACTCTATTATTTTCAATTCTATTATTTTCAATTCTATTATTTTCAATTCCATTATTTTCTATTTCATTGTCGTCAATTCCATTATCATAAAATTTAGACAAAAACAATATACAGTAGAACCTCGATTAAGCCGGTTAATTATTGACGAATGTGTGCCACTGAACAAAGCTGTCGTTTCTTCACATGTTGCGCGTTAATTACTTTTACTCTTTGTACTAATTAATGACATTCGCATGTTTTGGATTTTTTAATCTCGCGTTCGCAAATCGTCTTCCCGACTAGCAAAATGTAATCTTGCCTTATGTAATGAACATTTGTTAATGTTAAAAAAAGACACTCCGGATAATCCGACTCCGGTTAATCGAGGTTCTACTGTATTACTAAATTTTGTTCCCTCGTTATTCACTAAATTGGTGTTTTTCTTGTTCGTTAGATCCACGTTACTGAAAGGACACTTGTTGACTCAGTACGAACCCCGATTAACCGGGTTAATTATTTATGAATGTGTTATATACAAAGCTTTCGTTTTTTTTTTTACACATTGCGCATTAAATTTGCTTTCTGTAATAGTCACTTACATTCGCATGTTTTGAATTTTTGAATTTCGCGTTCGCGCATCGTCTTCGCGACCAGCAAAATCTAATGTTGATTTATGTAATAAAATTTTGTTAACATTAAAAAAAAGCTCAATCAGCTCCCCGGATAATCCGGCTCCGGTTGATCGGGATTCTCCGTATTTCGCAATTTCGTTCCCTCGTTCGTTAACAAAACCGAGGTTTTTCTTTTGTTCGTCGGATTCACGTTTTTGACGAATGTGTACTACTATATAAAGCTTTTAGTTTTTTCATTTTTACACACTGCGCTAATTTTGCTTTCTGTAATAATCATCAATATCCGCACGTTTTGGAGTTTGGAATTTCGTGTTCGCACGTCGTCTTCGCGACTAGCAAAATTAGCAAAAGTTGCTCATGTAATAAAGACTTGTTAATATAAAAAAAAAAATACACTCGCGAAACGCACGATTGATCCGCTCCCGGTTAATCGGGATTCCACTGTGTCACTAAATTTTCTTCCCTCGTCGTTGACTGAACCGATGTTTTTTTTCTTCTTCAGATCCACGTTGCTGAAGGGACACTCGTTGGCCCAGTACGCCTTCAGATCTCGTCTCTGTTCTCACATGTACGCGCTGCAAACGGCCCTCGGCTGTTTCGAGTCGGCCCTGAACGTCTGCAATCCGGAGACACTGCTGAAAGTCGGCGCCACGTATCCTGAGATGGCAGCGCAGGAGAAGTCGTTGGATTCTCTGATACAGCTCGCGAAGAGAGACCAACTCGACGAGAACGTGCCGATGGACGCCATAGAAAAGTGTTCGGCATATTTCTCGACGATGTTCACGGTTCTGTTCGGCGAGAGCACGATCGCGAATCAATGCCGAATGGTCGTGAATGGCACGCGGTCGTTGGGAAGCGCATGCGACGCGATAACGACCGAGGCCACGGCTGTAAAGACACTGCTGGACGGCGAAGGCGGTGACATAGGTAAAACCGATAATTTAATTGGAAACTTTTTAACAAAAAGAACGAGGTATTTGTTCTTTACCGTAAAAAATAAATATTCCCTCAGGTCTGCTGTGCCAGCACGCGGAGACTACCTGCGAGGTCATCCAGCAACACCTCAACTCGGCACGAAGACGCGTGCCGAGGGATCAAATAAATAATTCTAACGGCCCGGGAGCGAGCCTCGGACTCGAAAAGGATTGGTCGGAGCAATTCACTAATTGTTATCAGCACGCCGTTAAAATCACAAAAACTCTTCAGGATCTGTTGAAGAGCGCCCTTCAAGCCATCACGGCGAATGGCGGTAATTTTAATTAGATCGATTCGATAATTAATTTTGTTTAATAGACGTCGTTAAAAGTTTGGTCAGGGAACATTTTTAATTGGTTAGTGAAAAGTCAGGGAATTTTTTTCCGGGGAAAAAACGGCTACGATGTATTCATTGAGTAGATTAATAACATGTAGTTAAATTTTATTTTTTTATTTACGATTGACACAATGATTTCAATTTTTCAGACTTCGATAGCGGTCTGAGCGCGAGCAAGCTCAAGGAAATGGCAGCGATCTCGAGCGAGCGAATCTACGACACCGAGGACCTCGGTCCCGTGGCGACGATAAAATCTAGTCTCACAGTTATACAGCAGATGGCCGCTAATCTGGCGCAGAAGATGGCAGAGTGCGAAAACGAGCTCGCCATAGCCGGACACGCGGGACAACAGCAAACGGCGCAATCGGGCTCGGCCGACAACGAGCCAGCCACGCCGATTCTCATGCGCGCACAGGCGGCCATCAAAGAATCCGAGGAGACGAAGATTCTGGCGAGAAAATTGGAAACGCGCGACAGCGATATTCGTGAATCGCGTATAGCGTTGCGGGAGAAACAGGAAGAACTTTCGGAAATGATGCTGCGCAGGGATCTTGCCGAGAAACGGCTGTCCCATCAGCAACGCGAGCACGAGCTGGAAATCGAGAAAGTCAAGAGAAAGCTCGAAGAGGCGCAAAATCAACTGAAACGCAAGGTACTTTGGCCAATCGCTTTTATCGCAGGGTGCGTTCTTGAATGCATTTCTGCTCTGCTCGGCCAAATCCAGAAAGAATCGAGATGGATCCTTACGTGTACGCGGCTGAAATGCGCGTCCTTATATTCCAGTCTGCTCACAGTTTAGGATTTCGTTTTTGCACAAATCTGCACCGATAAGCGATCTTTTTTAAATCAAAACGAACGAAATGTATTCCGCGAAAAGATCGGACGTACCGTTGATAATTGACCCTCCACTTCACACAAGGTGTGAAAATGGGGGTTTTACGTGAAGCGTACGTAAAACTGCAATTTACGCACCGAGTGAGGTAAACTGTTCAAAAAATGTACTACTCAATTGACTAGTGTAAAGCGCTTCAAAATCCTTGAAAAATCTCACCCTCAGCGGACAGTCACAAATTCAAGAGAACGCATAGCCGAGCAGATTTGCATTCAAGAGCGCACCAGTAGATTTCACGAAGCGTCGATGTTCTCCAGCCGTTTTATACAATCGGTTGTAATCCTCGTTTTCTCGTAGGAGAAGGAGTTCGAAGAGACGATGGATCATCTGCAAACGGATATCGACAGTCTAGAATCGGAGAGAGGTCAGCTGAAGGAAAAATTGAAATCCTTCGGAAAGAAGACGTCGACAACGCCGACCGGTCCGGGTGGCATTTTGCCCAGTGCCGACGGAACTTTGAAGATCACCTCGAGCGGCAGTTCCGCCGATTTACCGAACTCCAACTACGACAACAGACTGTTCATCGAGGAGATAAGCGCTCTCAAGGACGCTCTCAACTCGGAGCATCGCCAGAAGAGGAAACTCCTGTCGGGCGATCTTCGAGATAAACTCAACGCTCTCGAACCTCTGCCCGATTTGTCCTTCAGAAAACGAACGGACTCGAAACTCGAAGAGCTGCAGCGGGAACGGGACCAGCTTCTCAAGGTAAATACTATCAATTATTTTACGATCGTGTGCAATTTTTTGCTTTGTCACAATTTTTTTTAAAATTATTTAACCGATCGTTTCTTTATGTTTCCTTGTAGGAGATCCACAACGTTATGATTCATCCGAGCGTTCCCGATTTGCGAAAGAGTAAACTGATAGCGAGGGAGGCTCCGGTATTGGAGAAAGCCATGCCGGCTTATCAGTTATTACAGCGTCAGTCGACGATCAACAAGTTGCAGGAGAGAGCCGATCAGTTGTCGGTAAGTTATCATTGGATGTGTAAAAAAAAACATCACAATTTTCATTGACATCCGGTAAAATTTGTTCAATTTATAATTTCATTATCGTTTGAATTTCGCAGGACGCCGTTAGAGAAGAAACTGTGAGGAGAACAACCGGCGGTCGGGCGGAGGCTAATTTCGCTATATTCCTAAGTCGCGAAATGGCAGCGGCTTTACGATCGAATAACAAAATGTTGGCAGCCCAAATAAGTATTCCGTGCAAGGTTTCACAAGCTCAGAGTCACGCCGTGGACGTCGGCACGGATGATCTGAGAAAGATTCACGCGCTTCTCAGCTATTAGTTTTTTTTTTTTTTTTTACATTCGTCGAGGCTCGCCCAAGGATCGTTTTGAGGCGAAGTAAAACGGCTGCGAGTGCGAGACAGATCGTTGCGATTTTCCAATGACCTTTTTTCGATGGTGCTAATTTTTTTTTCTGGAAAAATGCAAATTTGCATCAGACGCAAATTTACCTTTTTCTCGTAAAAATTCAGGACGTTTAAAAAAATTTCATTACAGTTTTCGATACCGACCGAGTCGTTTCGCTTCGCCTCGAGACGCGATCGGTCGTGCGTCTGAGAATTTGTTATCTAATTTTGATCGATTCAGGTGTGGAGACAGCTACATATGTTCGAAATCTTGAAAGAAAAAATATTAACTTTACGGATAGTTATTCAAGAATTTAACTTATTTAATCGAATTTGAAATAGATTCGTTAATTTTCTTTTCCAACGATTTCACCGATTTACCTACTTAATAAAAAAACAACACTAATTTGTTGACATACTCTGCTCGCTGAATCTGCACCCAGAGACCCCAAACGGATTTAAAAAAACTTTGTTTATTAGTTTTAGAATTTTATTGATTCAACAATTTTACCGGTAGGCGATTTTTCTCTTCGGGCGAAAACAATTTTTTTTTTCTTAAGATTTCAATCATTGTAGCAACGAATCGCGAACGGAATTGTCTACAGCACGATGACCGGTACACCGTCGCTGCTAGACTGAGTCTTCGCAATGAAAAAAAAAAATCAGATATTCTTTGACGGAGAAACGGTGACACGTTGCGCGCTTTTTATATACATATATATATATATACATATATATATAAATATAACGAAATGAATAATAACGCGAGTAAGAAATTTGTGCACAAACAATTTCAGTGAACGCACGTTGTACGTATTCAGGCACTAATCGTAAAATATACACAATATTTATTCGAAAAAAAAAAAATTAAAAATAAGGAAAAGGAAGGATAACGCAATACACTTAAGAGAACAAATGGATGAACCAAGACTGTAAAAGTGCTGAAGAAATAAAGACGTAAGAGATTCAACATTTTTTTTGAGTCTTTATTAAACGTTAATAGAAACGAGGGTTAGGGTAGCAGTAAACCTTCTCGAGTAATTCACCGATTTTTTTTTTTATGACAACGAGTAGATTATTCATAATTCCGTCACATTTTCGTAATCTTTTTTTTCTCGTCATAATAGAATATACACTATGATATACTAGACGTATGTGCAATTACCGTTAATTTTATTTCTTTATTTATTATTAACTTATTACATACTATTTTTGTTGTTGTTGTCTCTCGCACTCTTTCGCTCGCATTCAATCGCATGTGTGGTTTTATTTTTTGTTTTTTTTTCTCTTTTATCATACTTACAACTAAATTCAATACGATTATTTCAACGCATTCAGACATACACATTCGTCACCAGCAGCAGCATACAGTTTATCATCAACGCTGTCATCTTTTGTTGCACTATATTTTTTAGATAATTTTTTTTTTTTGCTTTTTTTATCTCGCCCTTCACCCCCTTCCGGACACGTTTCATTTTTCTTTTTCTTTTTCTTTTTCTTTTTTTTGTTGTTAATTCTCTAGAAATTGCCCCGACAATAACTTCCTTCAACATCTTCATTGTTTTTTTAGTTATTTATTCTTCATAGGTATATTTTTTTTTTTTTTTGCTAGTAAAACACTCTTTTTCGTTCGCGTTATTAGCAAATTTTTGTAATACTACTATTCATAGGTGTATTGGAGTTGCGTAGATATCAAGGCCGGTCCTGACGATTTTCCGCACGATCGGGCGAGAAAAGTCGAAAGAGGGAAGGGGGCGCGGACGTCAACGAAGAATTAACGAATAAATATCAGTGGCCCGAGTCTGCGTTCTCCAATTTCGGTCCTTCTCGCCCATTCACATACGAACGATAAGAGTCTTTATCCGATCGCGCACGAGCGATAACGTAGATTTTTAGTAAATCTCTCCGACTCCGGACAATTTTTATTTTTATTTTTCTGCAAACGAAGACGCGTTGCAAAATTTGTACAAATTTGATCGATTTACAAGCTAGTTTTGGACTAATTGAAACATCATTCGACACAGGGCCGGAGAGAACTCGGAGGAAGATTGGATTCTCAATTATTTCTTATTTTTTGTTCTTTAATCCGATGTGAAAATTCTCCGAGGGTTGAACAGTTAACTGCCATTGGATAGTCGCGTTATTTACGATTTTTATGAACCGTACACCTGAATCAAATTATCTCACCCTGCACGGGGTGAATGCACAATCTGCGCATAGCGTCGCCTTTTGAATTTTTAAATGTAAACGCGAGTAAAATTAAAATGCTAGAGAAATAATGGCAGCATATCATTTTTTCGACCGGAAGTGACGTCACTTCCGGTTTGAAAGTTTTTTTTTACGACGGGAAGTGACGTCATACAGAAAATTTGTCACTTCCTGTTTGAAAGTTATTTTTCTACCGAAAATGACGTCATACCGTAAATACGGCACTTCCGGTTTGGAAAAACTCATTTGACGACCCGAAGTGACGTCGTACCGGCAATACGTCATTTCCGATCAAAAAATAAGCTGTTCTAAACCGGAAGTGACGTATTTTCGATATCGAGTCACTTCCGATGGAGACTTAAGATTTTCAAACCGGAAGTGACGTATTTCCCTGTGACGTCATGTTCAGTGAAAAATCAAGTTGAAGGATTTTCTTGATGCAGAGCCGACTGGTGGTAAGATGTCGAGTGCTCACTCTCACAGTGTAGACTCTTCGTGTTCAGTTGTCGTTGCGTCTTTTTTTTTCAGTGTTCGTTCGATATACTGTCGAAACAGTCGGTAAGCAGAAAACCACGAGTTACCGACATTTTCTCTTAGTAGAGTCAAAAAAAAATTACCCCTTTATCAAATCGAAAGGCGAGACCCGTACAGCTTGGGCTTTTATTCAATAGGAGGTAAGGAAATTTGCTCGTCAACGGCAATCTTATCGTATTACAAGGAACACGAATCTTTCGTAGCAGATAACTGTTTTATCGACAGAAGACTATCTCGGGTGTTAACAGTAATAAAATAAAAATAAAAAAATGTTCCTCTACAGGAAACTGTTTTTCCCTCGGAGGATCGCTGGCTCGACCTTAAGGTCGTACGAAACATGTGAAACGGACTCCGTTGGTAACATAATTGCCTCCCCGAAATTCTCCGAGAGAGTCAACTTTATTAACGATAAAAAAAAAAAAATGCCGTCTCAACAACTCGGCGGTTCACCGTTCTCAGTCTTTTCCCGAAATATCAACCGTCCCCGAGAAATTCAGACTGGGAAGACCGAGCGAGTCCCTCGGTGTTTCGCATAACCTTAATTTACATCGGTTCAATTAACGGACGATCATTATTATTACATCTTTTTTTTTTTAAATTAACAACTCAAGACGAATCGCTAAATGATATTTGAAGGCAAAAGGGCAACGTCCCCGCCGTTCTCACGAGTCTTTTTTTTTTTTTTTAATAGTATGAAATTCGCGTACGCTCACTCTGTTTTTTTCTCTTTTTTTTTATATACGTGAAAACACTTTATGCGAGAATAACGTCTCAAAAGTTCATCAACGTTTCACTTTGCGGCGGAATAAATTCCACATTTTTTTTTCTTTTTTTTTTCTATAAAATCACTTGTAACTCCGCCTAAGTTTGCGCAAGATACAATAATTACTAGCGTCGAAAAAAAACACGCTTTAAATACGCTAACGATTAACGTGTGTGAGTGAAATTAAATAAGTAAATAACGATGATGACGGTAACGATGAAAATTATATATATATATAAAAAAAAAAAATTACTAATTATTACAGTATGAAAAAAGTGTGTCGCATTTCGAGAGGGGAATCGTGGATGAATCGCCGAAATTCTAAGTACCGTCCATCGTCATCGTTATAATTATAATCGTTTAAATTGCGTTTTCCTATTTGTTCAGCAGCCTCGCCCACACCGAAACGAGCACAAACCATCTTTCGTATAGTTTATATTTTTATCTATGTATATATCTATATATATTCATATTTTATTTTATATATATATATATATATTCATAGTATGTAGAAGTTCTTATACCGTCCGGAATTTTATTTTTTTTCGTTTTTTTATTTTATTTTTTTTTGCACAAGTTCTTCACTTCCTCGATTTCACGTCTCTTCTGAGCTTCCGTACAGTTGAAGACGTTTTTGTTTTTCTTTAATCGCGCACGTGGCGTTATCTCTCCGTTTCTCTCTTGTGTTAGTCGAGTTTTATAGCGCAGCGGTGTTATAGATTTTTTTTTTTTACTTTTTTCTTTTTTTTTTTCTCGTTTTGTGATAGTTCGGCGTATGATTTTTTTTTTTGTTTTCATGAAGTGGTAGGTAGAGTCGTGTATATTTTATGGTACTCCTGTAACAGATACGAAGACAACGGTTCCAGATGACAAATGATATAGAAAAAAAAATGAATTTTCATTATTTAATATTATATGACAAAAAAATCAGATGATATTTATGCATGTGCGTTATATATGCGTGTGTTATGGATTCGGAACAAATAGCGCAATGCAAACGAGACGGGACGAAAGAGAAGACGATTTTTTTTTGTCTGTCAATATTGTGGCAAAGCCGGATATTCCGGGACATATAATTTTTGTCTCGATTTTAGTTCGTCGAAGTGCGACCGTTGATTCCTGGTCGAACGAGCGTCGACATTTTTGTAAAACGTATGTAACTGCACACTTCCAAAATTCATTGGGCAACGGTAATTTCGGTCTAGTGTCGTCCCGCAAACAAAACAGGATACACCAATCGAAAGTAATCAATAATCGAATAAACGCCTGTCGCTTCAATGAAGAATACTCTTGTCGTCGAAGAAACAGTAAGTCAAATAAAATCGATAAAATCAATAAAATCAATAAAATCAATAAAAACAATAGAAACAATAAAAACGATAAAAACAATATAATCAATCAAATAAATAAAATCAATAAAATTTTCAAAGCGTGCAAAAACATTTTATTGTTCGTACGCTCGTTTGATCAGAACTCAATTGTATTCTTTTCGTAATCTGTGTCCCGATATCTTCGTGTACCCCAAAATAACGCTTCTATATTTTTAATTAGTTTTTTTTTCATCAATTCGTGATAAATAAAGGATCTCCCTTTACCTCACCTTTCCATTCCATTTTCCCCACTTTACGACGATATCCTGAACCTATCGTGGATGGGTCCGCGCGTGTGCCTGCGTGGGTCCAATCGCGCTTCATCACCTGTCAGTGGGAACACAGAACTCGAATTAGAAAGTAATGCGGCCGGTGGAAAGATTAGCATCGCGAAGTCTCCTCGTCCAGGTAGATTTCGTCGGCGGACGAAAAAGTATCGTAGAGTTGAGAAAAAAAAAAATAAAACGAAAAAAAAACCACCATCGTGTATAGTTACACTGGATGGACGGGAGCGAATCATCCCGGGGCAGGGGAAAGGGTTCCGGATCTCGAGTCAGACAACAGACATTGGCTGTCGTCTTCTTGTCGCGTTCGTTCTCGCTTGCAGAGAGCTACGACGATTAAAAGTGCAAAACGATTACGGTGAATGAACGATGAAAAAAAAAGCGATGAAATATTTTTCGACGAAGCGGCGAGGAAAGATAGCGACCATGAAGTGGAGAAGAAAATTGTAGTGTTGCCTTTTTGTGGTTTTTCTTTCATCTGCGAACATTTGTCGTTTCCGTGAGGTCGCGAGAATTCGAGATTTCGAGTCGACTCTCAAGCCGTTGAAATTTCGTATTCACGACTTCAACGAGATCGGATTGAGGATGCTTATCGACGTACATTCCCAGCCAAAAGTGAGACTCAGTGAGAATTTGAACACTTCGTAATGGTAACAAAATTTGGAAAAATTCAACCTCGTTAAAGCGGTCAAGAACATTAATCGTGCATCATAATAATGTCACGAAGTTATTAATAAACTGCTGAAGAAAAGAAATCGTTCACCAAACGATCAGTGAACCTATCTCTTTTCAAATAAAATCATTGATTTTCTAGATGTCCGTGAATTTTTTTAGAATTTCTTACACTTTTGAATTTTCTGTACTAGAAATTTGCTCAAGGCCATAACTACGGAACCGTTGGCGCAATCGCCTCGAAACTTTTTGTGTGTACTGTGGAAACATTATACGAAAACATATCCAAAATTCGTGCCTTTACATAGATTTTTTAAATTTTCGATATAACGAAAAAATTGAAATGTAAGAAAATTCTGAAAAAAATTCATACGAATTCTAAAAAATCAAGGATTTCATTTAAAATGAGAAACTAAAAGGTTGTCTTAAAATAGAAAGATCTTCTTTCAAACTATTAATTCTTTGAAATAATTTTTTATAACTTTTTGCCATTATTATCATGCAAAATCAAAGGTTTCGACATCATTAATACGCCTGATTTTGTTCAGATTTATGGCATACCGCGAAGTACTGAAATTTCGATCTTAAACTATTGAATTCAAATTCAATTTCAATTTCAATTTCAATTTCAATTTCAATTTCAATTTCAATTTCAATTTCAAATTCGAATTCAAATTCAAGCTATTGAATTAAACTTTTGGTTGAGAATGTATGAGTGATGCATGTTTAACAACAGCGCACAGGATGAAATAAATTAACCGAGTAGACCGCGACGCGGGAAGAATTTTTCGTTGCTGTCTCAAGGAGAGAAAAAGGTCTTGGCCGACTATGCGATTTAAAGTAAAGTGCGTGCGAAATTGATGAATTGGTGAGAGAGAATAGGTCTGTGACGATTGGCGAGCCAGTGAGGTTTTAGATAAATAAAAGCAGTAAATAATGAGAGCTAATTGTTATTCTTGGTCTCGTTTGTCTGTTCAAGACCCTGAGTCGTTGGCTGACCTTGCGCTGGCTGTAGTAATTCCTCCATCATTGTTTGTACTTCCGGCTGTTGCTGGGATTGTTGTTGCTGCTGTTCTTGCGTCTGTGTCTGTGTCGTCGACGCAATCGCGTTTTGCGTCGACGAGTGCGCACCCGGCAACGACTTTTGCTTCAACATCGTCCAGTCGAACGTGTAATCGTACTGGTAATTTAGGGTACGGAAGAGTATCTGGAATAGCTGACGAGAATACATGTAGTCCGGTGCCTCCTCGAAACGAAGACCCTTCGTGTATCCCAGGTACATCGCGAACTCGGCTGGAAAACCCTGAATAACAAAACAATTTTGTTTTTACTTTTTTTCTCTTCCGTTAAATTTTACTACAGCCGACAGAGTTGCAGATAGATTTTTTTTTTCGAAGCTAAACATCGATGTGACTGCTCACAAATCGCCATTTTGTGAGTTGACTGAAAAACAGTGAAAAATTTAGTTTGAAAAATTTTCGTATGAAAAAGTGAATTTTTGAAGTTTGAAAAATTTCGTATGAAAAAAACACAACGAAATGGAAACGAGCAAGCGCGTAGTTTCAGGAAAGCCCGCAATAAAAAAAGAATTTGTTTTACTTTCTTTTTTCTCGTTAAATTTTCCTTCCAGCTCACACAGTTACAGATCGATGTTCTTTTTATCGAAAGCTTAACAATGCGCTGAGGCATTGAAATAAGCACGAACAAATCGTCATTTTATAATATGACTGTAAAACAATGAAAAATTTCGCAAGAAAAAGTATACATAGAAAAACAGAGTAATTTGTATTACTTTTTTTCTGTTAGTTTTTCCTTCGGCCCACAGAGGTTCCGGATAGTTTTTTTTTTCGAAAGCTACACTATAAAAAAAATCATATGAAATTTAATGTACCGAACTGGAAGTTTTTATGCAAAAACTGCTATATTAAATTTCATGTACGATTGTCATGAAAAAATAATGTTCAGCATATTAAAAACATTAAGAATACTTAATTTTTAATAGTTTACTTTGATTTCAAAGAAAAAGTATATTAATTTTTCATCACAATCGTACATTAAATTTAATGTACCAGTTTTTGCACAAAAACTTCCAGTCCGATTAATTGAAATTCGAATTCTTTTAACAGTCTAAACATTGATCCGAAACGAACACGACCAAATCGTCGTTTTGTGAATCGCGTGAAAAAACGATGAAAATTGTCGCCAGAAAAATAAATACAGAAAACACAACGAAACAGAAACGATCGAGCGAGCGTAGCTTCGGTGCGGCCGCCTTTGTTTCGTTCGGAATTCTATTCCGCGATGCATTCGTTACCTTGCACAATACTTCGATAGGCGTGGACATTTTCTTTTCACTGATTTTCTCGTACTTCTGTTTCTTCGTCGCGGCTTTGAGACCCTGCCACGGCAACGAGCCTCTGTTGAAGTACATGAGCACGTAGCCGAGCGACTCCATGTCGTCCCGACGACTCTGCTCGATACCGAGATGAGCGTTTATCGATGCATATCTCGCCGTACCCGTTAAATTTTTATCTTCCCGATATATTATGTGCTGCCGATTACGACCGTCGCGATATTTCTTCGCTAATCCGAAGTCGATGATGAAAAGCTGATAAAAAATAATAATAATAATAAATTAACATACGTCGTATTGCATTACAGTGTTACTTGTATTCGTTAAAATTACGGGGATATTCATACTTAAAAAAAAATCATTTCATACTTTACACAAAAAAAACGAGCCTTTTTTTAGAATAAAATGATATAAAAATATTTTGCAGTAAGAGCAAAATGCCGATGTGCGATTGGTCATGACAAAAGTCGATGATGAAGAAGTGATAAAAAAAAAAAATAATAAATTGACACCCATCGTATTGCATTACTGTATATTCATTGAAATAACTGTGATATTCATACTTTTTTTTAAGTCTATTTCATACTTTGCACAAAAAATGAAACAACATTTTTTGCAAAATAAAATAGAAATATTTTGCAGTAAGGACGCCCATGCGCGATTGGTCATAGCAGAAATCAATGATGAAAAACTTATTTAAAAAATAATAATAAATTTACACTCATGTGTAAATTTGCATGTGTTGCATGTGTTGCGTTGCAATGCCACTCATAGAAATTCGTAGAGACTACTTTGATATTCATACTGTGTTTTGAATTAATTCCATACTATGCACATTAAAAAAATAACAAATAAAAAAAAAAAATAGAAATATTAATAAAAAAAATTAAATAAACATATTTTGCAGTAAGGACAAGCTGCCCATGTGCAATTGGTCATGACAGACGCAGTTGATGAAAAACTGATAAAAAATAGAATAATAAATTAACACCTGTTGTATTGCATTACAATTCTACTGCATATTCATTGAAAATTAACTTTAAAAAAATGTCTTCCATACTTTGCACAAAAAGAAGAACAATAAATATTACAAAATAAAATGAATAAAAAATATTTTGCAGTACGGCCAAAATGCCCATGTGCGATTGGTCATAGCCTGAGGTACTCTGATTATCATACTTATCACGTGCGATTCATGATGTACGTAAATAAATCTGATGTTTTTTTTTTACATACCTTGTTACAGTGACGACCTATACCCATCAAAAAATTGTCGGGCTTAATGTCTCTGTGAATATAGAGATTGAAGTGAACATATTCGATCCTCGATATCATCTGATCGGCGAGCATGAGAACAGTTTTTATGGTAAACCTTCGAGAACAGAAAGTAAAGAGATCTTCGAGCGAAGGTCCAAGAAGATCCATCACCAGTACGTTCCATTCCCGTTCCTGTCCGTACCTTCGGAAAAGATAACAAATTTTTTTTTCAGGCCTCGATCGACGTCAACTGCCAAAATAAAAATTTTACAACATTTTTTTTTCTTTCTTTCATTCAAATTTCATCAAAAATTACCATCGAACGTGAGGTATCCCCGGCCGACCGTTTAATATTTTATACACCTTGGATTCGTACAACAGCTGCGGATGCCTCGCTCTTATATTCTCCAGCTTCACCGCCACTTCCTAAAACATCATACAAATAAAAAAAAAAAAAACAACCACACACAGACAATAAAAATCGGCGAGCAAAAAAAATTTACGTACATATATATTTCTTTTAAATATATAGATATATATGGATATGTATAATTTCCAAATATACCGATACATATAGACGTATATCTAAAAAATATACGGATACAACCGTATAAATACATATATTTTTTTTTATCGCGTGAATAAATTTCTGACGTTTCTCACGCCGTCTCGGTTCGAATTTGCGTAAATTCCGCGTGCAACGAGTCTCAGTGAGCAGCTCGAGTGTCTCGTCTCGCGTAGGCGTTGAGAAACAGGTAGGTCGACGTCGATCGCGACGTATGAGAAACGTTCGATTGGTAATAAAAAAAAAAAAAAAAAAAATCACAAAAAAAAGGCCACACAGAAGAAAGTGTCTCGTCAGCGAGACGACACGTTGTGTTTTGTTTTTCGAACGACTCATTCTCGCGTAACGTGCGAAGGGAAAAAGAAGAAAAAAAAAAAAAGAAAAGAGGACAACAAGATTTGCCCGACGATCGCTCACCTCCCCGTTCGAGATGTTGATGCCAAGATAGATGTCACCGAACGATCCGGAGCCGATTTTTTTCATTAGTCTGTACTTGCCGCACACGACGAACTCGGCTTTGCCGAGTATCCCGGCCCTCGCCATGCCACCTCCGCCTCTCTCCGCCACTGCGACTCCTCACTTTTCCCGATTTTTTAAAATACGTTTATAATGCTGCCCGTTGTGGCCGCTTGTTAAAGCTGCCCGCACAAAGCCCGCACCGAATTCTCGAACGCGAAGTTTTTTAACCGTGATCGTTGCCCGTTGTAACACCAGGGAAGGCAACCGTGAACGGCCACAGTGGCAGGTTGAGTTAATCCGTCGGAGTTCCGGCCGAAGGAAACGAGATAGAGAAAACAAAAAAAAAAAAAAAAAAAACAGAAAAAAACGTAAAAACTGGTAGTCGCTTTTCTGTTTGGTTCGAGGGCGACGATGACGAGGACGACGACGACGACGAGGGACGAGGTGAAATTAGGTACGACGCTGAAAAAAACAGGTGAATAACGGGTCCGCGAACAAATCCCCCTCCGTCCCCCTTCTTTTCGTTTGTGTGTTTGAGACTCGAGTCGACGAGGGTGTTTTAAATGTGGCTCGCTCGTTCGTCGCACGTCTTTAACGCATACGGGGGGGTGGGGGGGATTTGTAATAAAAATTGTGTGACGAAAAAAAGGGGGTACGTTAAAAACGGTGGCGAAAGTCACTACTGGCACCGGATAGATAGACCCCACCAGCGCACCGACATTTTACCCTTCGTCGAAGAGGGGCACGAGCAAAGGCCACGAACTACGAGAGCTGACGAGCTCTCTCGCGAGACGTCTTTGGAAAGACGAACGACCGATGTCGAGCCGCGCCCCGGCACACTCGCGGACGAATTTTGTACCAACTTACCGACGGCGGGCATCGCGTTACCCTCGGAAGGCTGTGCGGTTCGCAGGTCGCATCGATGATCGCATTAATACTGTAGGATTTGTGAATAATTAGTCCTCCGACAAATCGCTTCTCCCCCTTCTTTTCGTTATGTTTTGAAACTTAATTCGACGAGGGTATTTGAGGCAAAGTGAAACGGCTGTGCGTGCGAGAGAGATAGTTGCAATTTTCGGATCGCAACGAATTCGAACTTTATTCAATGGTGCCAATTTTTTTGAGAAAAAAATGAATTCGCTTTTTACTAAAAAAACAATTAGCATCGCTGAGAAAAGTTGATCGCAGTTTTCGTTACCGACCGCGCTATTTCACTTCGCCTTGAGACCATTTGAAACACGTTCGAGACGCTGGCGCTCTCGAAATGTGCAAAACACACTGGAATCGATAAATAAATCGTCGATAAATGGGCGACAAATTATTCACTAATTCTATGGGTATTCCACACGATTAGCGACGACGACCTTGCAAATCCAATTCTCCACACAGCCTTCCGAGGGTAAAACCGAAGTATCGTCGGACGCGGTATTGAATTCTACATCCGCTAATACTTTTCTTTTTCGCGAGATGTCTTTTATCTCCGAATGCCATTCATTACAGTTTTTTTTGTTACCGACTGAGTCCGAGTATGTTTTATCTCACCACGCAATACCGCGGTCGGTAATAAAAACTGTAATAAACTTTTCTCGCGGATTCTGGCATTCACAATCAAAAGAAAAGTCTCGTCGAATGCCGAGATGATATCCGCTGTCGATGTGACTTTATTTTGACCCTACATACGAGAACCAGTGAGGAAAGGCGATTACAGTTTTTGATACCGACTGAGCCCGGGATGGACAGGGAGGGAAGTGTTTCATATGGTCTTAACAGACGACAAGTGTTATTTTCATATTCCATTTATTAACACTATTACGGATATACGTTCGACACTCAACGAAATTTATGCTTATCAGATTCGCGACATAGCGGTTCCGGGTTCACGGTATCAATTTTTTTTTCCCCCAATATACTTATATCCAGAGCTTTGAGATCTTCGTGACAGTGCGCATGCCTGTGCCCTTGATAATGAATCTCGACCCCTTCAGCACCCTCATGCGGGACATACACGTTCCGGATATTTAAAACTGTATGTACAAGTTAAAAAAATATCGACGGTACTCGCGATCGTTCACAGTCGAGTACTTATAGTTTGGGATATTTTTTATTTCTTCTTCTTTTTCAAAACAACTCGTGAGATAACAAAATTATTATCGAGAATTTATTTACATACTTTTGATTTTTCTTTTTTCTTTTTACCGTATTTTCAGTCTTAGAAATGTTTTTTTTTTTTTTTTTTGCACCACGAAGAATAATTGCAATTTAGAAAAATACAAGACACTTTTTTATATTTACAATATTGAATTTCGTGAGCCGACGAGACGAAGCGAAGCGGTCGAGTGAGTAACGAAGCTCGGTCCTTCGGGACATTATATAACGATCGCGCTAGTGATCGATATTTACGAACGGAACTATCTTTGCGGTACAACAAGCGGAGGACAATTTATTTACCGTAAATATGCCCTCATCGATTCTCCACACCGCTAGCCGACAAATATGACGAATTTGCATATTATTCTACAAGGGATGGAAGTGCGCGAATTTCGCCGAGTGTGGAATTTCGCTCCCTCCTGTGCAGCATACGGTACTTTTTTCCGACATCGTTAAAACAACCACATTTTTTGCATCGCAAAATCGTCACACTATAATAAAAAAAAGTTCGTTTGAAAGTTAATGAACAGTATTGGAAACTTTTTTTTACATAAACTGTTTCTGAAATTTCGAACACATGTTACAATTTTACAGTGAAATTTGTATTTCTCATGAATTTTTTCTGTAAACTTCAAGCAAGAGATTTGTAATTTTAATATGTGATATTTTTATTTTACGAGCAAAATACATTAATGTTCAATTAATGTAAGTTACGTTAGCAAATGTCGAGTTCCAGTACAATTAATTTATCAACGGCTCAAGTAAAATTCGCTTACGGACTGGCAGAAAGAAAAATTGTTATTTCAATTCTACTTTCGATTCTTACAATTCCATACGATATCGGAACGATAACATGTCACTCTGACAGTCTTGCCAATGTTTTTTCGATATCATACGGAATTGAAAGTAGAATTGAAATAGTTTTTATTTTTCTTCGGCAACCCGCGAGCGATTTTTTTTCAGTTTCGGGAATAATGAAACGTGGTTATTTCAGCGAAGTCTGAGAGAGAACAGTATGTTATAACACAGGGAAGGGAGGGAAGTGTGCGATTGCCGCCGAGTTTGAAGTTTGCTTCCCGATCGAAGCGAGGACAGAAATCACACGAGGTGGAAATGCGCTGCCTCCCATGTAGCGTACGATAATTTTTTCCGTCCTCGTTGAAACAACCACATTTCGTGCGTCGCAAAATCTTCATATTCGCTAATAACCATTACACGCCCGGGAGTAACAATTATTGGCGAATTCTCGCCCGGTGGCCTCTATAGGGAGTAATGAGCCGTATCGCTCCCTAGGGGGTAATGAAACGTTACTGCGCATGCGCGCACGTTAATAACGATCATTGGTCAACAACAGGTGATTTTCCGCCTACGTCGTACGGAACGAATGTGGTAATTTTAGCGAAGTCGGATAAAAACAGTACGTTACGCCACAATATTGGAAGTACTCTTCAGTATCGTCCGATACTCCCTTGTGTGGGCGGTTCGAGATTTGTCACCTAAATGGTCGCGCATTCGGCACGTTCAGTGCTCATTGGTGACCGATCCGATATCACTTGGCGAGTTTCAGGCTGCGGTTTCGCGAAAGCGTTCCGTTCCCGTCCGCGCGTTGTAACGGCAACGTCATCCATTCGGACGCGTCTTCCTCCGGTTCCTCGGCACGGCCGGCTGCCTCCTGTCGGTCAGAGGATCCAACGATGGCCTTGAAATGCTTGACTCGAAGCACTGTCTGCAAGTCAACCGCCAGAAAGCGTGTCTGAAGTCCTTCGAGTAGAAGGCGTAGATGAATGGATTTATCGCCGAATTAATCCAGCCTTATACGACCGAGAACAGAAAGAATAATTGAAACAGATTTAGTTATATTGAAATTAGCTGGTCTGTGTCCAGCGGAAGAAATCGGATGTGCCCGATGGTAATTTAAAAACACCTGAGCTGAACAAATACACTGAACACTTGAACCGAGTACCGGGTATCGAACCGAGTTAAATGCCGAGTACTCAGAACTTCATAATTTCAGTTTTGCCAGTACTTTACACGTACTCGAGTATTACCCAGTCCTCAGTACTTCAGGTACTTGGTACATCAATGCGGACTGCAAGTACTTGGTACTTCAATGTGTACTTCAAGTACTTGGTGGTTCAATGTGTACTTCAAGAACTTGGAGCTTCAATGTGTACTTCAAGTCCTTGGTACTTCAATGTGTACTTCCAGTGGATGGTAATTCGACACGCAGTTCGAGAACTTGGTGCTTCGATAGGTATTTCAAGGATTCGTTACTTCAATATGTACTGAAAGTACTTTGTGGGCGGCCACAAATTAAAGAACGCACCCTAGAACCGCGAATTCGAGTAATTTTTTTTTTCGGACGAAAATTTTTCTCTCGCCACCGCGACGAGACATCAGAGACGGTATTCGGGGGTTGGAAAGGTCGCCAGACCTTCCCAACTGTGCACTATACACGAGCATGTGTACTAACGAAAAGACAAAATTAGCCACGAATTCCCGCTACGTGAGTCTCGTTAATGACGAACACGGGCATTTTGCTAATGAACATGTACCACGGTCGGTAACAAGTCCCCACTGTCCTTCCCCTATTTCGTCCGAGACACGATGTTCCGGACGAAAGCAAATAACGCTCTAATGCGTCCATCCGTCGCCGTGCGAAGACGCAATTCGCCTTTTACGTACATCAATGGGTTTGAAAAAAAAACAGGACAAGCGATTTATTACCGAACGAGTGCATCGGTAACAAATAGAATTATATGTTATAATGATACGTTATATAATATAATAATCTATTTTACTTCACTCGGTGCGAAAATGGCAGTTTTACGCACGCTTCGCGTCCGTAAAACCCCCATTTTCACACCTTTCGAAGTAAAATTTTGTGCGACACTCGTGCGAAAGACTCGTGTGACTGCAAGACTCGCCTTCGGCTTGTGCTGCAAACTCGCACTTGTCAGAAAAAGTTTTATCGCACTGGTATCGTAAATTACTATTATATAATAGAATACACCATTATAGCTTCGAATGGATGTAAAAAAGAAAAGAAAAATTAAGTTACCGTTCGGGTTTACGTACCGAGCCACGTGAGGGTGATCATGAGATTGATCGGTGGTTGAGACGGTATGAAAGGCGTCGCCAGATAGAGGATGAAAAAGGGTAACCAGCAGGCGACGAAACCTCCGACCACTATAGCGAGAGTTCCGGCGGTTTTGCTCTCCCTCATCAATCTCCTCATCGAGCTCCGATTACTTTCATGCTCGGCACCGCGACTGGGAACGGCCAGATGATTTTCCGTTCCGGATGTAACGGCGCGATGGTCCCTCGTCGAATCGGCCGGACGAGTTTCCGGCTCGTTGCGTAACTCGACGCTGGTCCCGGCTCCGGCGACCCGGACGCCTTCCCGCTCGACGAAAATTTCGTTAGAGGTTCCGGCTCCGGTGTCGACCGTGTCGTTCGAAGTTTCGGGACCGACGTCCGGAACGGCTTCCGCCTCTCCGACGATCTCGTTCGACGTTCCGGCTCCCATGTCCGAGACGCTCGAAAATTCTTCCGGCTGATGATGGCTCGGTTCGTTGCCCTGGTGAAAATATTTCTGAACATTTTTCTGAATATGTCTGAAAATTTCTCGGAACATGTGTGAAAATTTCTCTGAATATGTCTGAAAATTTTTCGGAATATGTCCGAAAATATTTATCTGAATATGTCTGAGAATTTATCTGAGTTTTCTGAATTTCTCAAAGTTTCCGCACTTTTCACAAAAAGTCGAAGACTTTTCTGAATCTAAATGTTCCTGATTGTTCTGAAAATCTTCGATTTTCTTTGTCGTCTTCTCTCAATAATTATGGACTTTGTTGTTTTTCTGTTGCTCAGAATTTTCTATGTTCACGAACATTTATCAACCCGGCCACTTTTTACCCTTGATACGAGTAACAAAATAAGTAGATCTTAGAGGCAACTCGTATTTTCTCTTATCATACTTTATCAGAAAAAAATAATTTTCCATGATTTTGTTTTGGAACACACTCTCAATTTTTCTGATAAATTGTGACTGTTGGTTGTGCCGAGAAAATGGCACAGATGTTTAGCGAACAGCAGAGAAACTCAGAAAATCTTCAGAAAAATTGCAGAAAATCTCTGAAAATCACCGAAACCGTCCGATTGGAGTTTTTTTTAAAAAGATAAATTGTCAGAGAAATATTTTCACCAGGGTGCGAAGGAAGCAGCTCCTGGTGCGTTCCGGCTCCCGAACTAGAGGGCTTCTGCCGCGATGGGACGCGTAATCGTTCGGCGCGCTCAGGCCCAGAAGACTCTTGTGCCGCCATGCGATCACGCAGGAAATCTTCGCGTACACGTAGAGCATCACCAGCATCGGCAGGAAGAACGAACCGATCGCCGAGAAGACGACGTAAGACGGGTCTATGTTGTAGCCGCATTTTTCGGGATCGCGATTTATGGCTCGGGGAAAATAGCCCAAGAGCGGCGGACTCGTTATTATACCGGCGAAAGTCCACACGGCGATTATCATCAGACCGGCGAGCTTCTTGCTACGGCGACGCTTGCTGTAGACCAGTGGCTGCGTGACGGCCAGGTATCTGCGAAAAAAAAAATCGACGAAATAAATTACACCTTACGGAACTCTTGAAATATCGAGACTTCGAGGTTTTCGTCTCTTTTTTCCAGTTGCTTCAGCTACCAAGGCTATTGATCATTGTTATTATTAGCGACCACACTGTAAAAATAAATTGTAAATTTAATGTACTAGATCTTGAAATCTACTAACATTACTTGAACCTTGATGTACTTTACTTTTAAAATGAAAGTACCAGATATAAAAATTACAAATCTTTCGCTCGAAATTTACAAACCTTCGTATGACAAATACTAATTTCACTGTAAAATTGCAACGCACATGTGTTTGGAATTTCAGAAACAGTTTGTGTAAAAAAGCTTTCTGTACTGTTCATTAATTTTCAAACAAAATTTTTTAACAGTGCACATACACAGTAAAAACATTTATACCAGCGAGAAGTGTTTACAATTCCCTCTCAATTCTCTGAAACTCACGCGAAATCAACACCGTTTGCAAGGACTACCTTAACTCGATGCCTTTCGGTGATTCCGGCTCTACGGAGCCGTCTTTCTGCTCCGAACGTGATGGTAAAACGAAAGATAAAATACCCAACACGTTCGTCGCTCTCTTTCATCGCAAAGTGGCCGCGAGACCGGATAACAAAGATGCAAAGTACGAGAAGGAAAAACAAGACGAGAGCGAGGACGAGGAAGGAGAAAAATGGGACGAACGGGGATGGACCCGATGATGGGCTTGCCGACGGGAAACGTCCTCGCCGTGCGATGCGCTCCGCGGGTAATCCCGTTACGTGAACGTGACTGGGATGCAGAAAAAGCGTCGCAGCAAACGCTGCCGGAAAACTACAATGAATGAGTGAGCGACGGAACATTTCATCGGGAGATTCCGCATTAAGACGCTCTATCCGTTCTTACCTGTCTATGGATATCGCGCACAGCGAGAGAATACTGGCGGTGCAGAGGAGCACGTCGAGAGAAACCCACGCCTCGCACAGAACCTCGCCGAGTCCCCAATTTCCATCGTTTATCTGCAAAATTCAAACGATAAGCAATTAATGATCGTAACAACGAAAAAAAAAATTATGGCGAACGCTCACCGAATAGACTTTTTCGCACAAGTTTTTTATTACAAATTTTGTGGCAAAGAAAATTTTAAACAATTTGTAATGTGTAAATGTATAAAATTGTAGTGTTTTTTTTCATATATTTTGTTCCGCGGTATAATAATTTTCAGGCGATAATTGTGGTCTCCAATAAGAGTGAAGACATTTTTTTAAATATATATTTTTTTGTGCACACGCTTTGTGACGGTTCAGGGTAAATTCTCAGTGAGAAAATTTGCAGCGTGAAAGCTTATGAAATATAACATTTTTCGATACATTTTAGCCAATTTCGCGTTGAACGAGCAAAATGCTAAATCGGGCGAAGGATTTTCAGGATTCGGAGAATATCTGAATACTTTAAATTCGCGTGGAATTTCCATGCATAATCGCGTCTCTCTTTCCGCTCCCGAACAACACCACCGGTTCGCGCAGGTCGGCGATGATCCTCTACCTCACGATATAACGCGATGGAAAAAATTCGACGAGAGCATTTTTTTTTTCCTGTCTATTGGGCATTGATGACCCGGAATATTAACGAGTGCGAGTACTTTGGGGATCGTCGAAAATACCATCGGGAGATAAATCGCCACAGGTGAAGAGGTGAACCGAGAGAGGAAGGAACGAAAATTCAGAGATTTTCGTGCCCCCGGCGCGATGCACTTCATAACGGCAACGTATATCCGAATTCGTTCACGCACAAATAATATTTCATTTGCTGCCGCGTAATCACAATACCGAAGAATTATTATCGAATTCATTTGGCACAAAAAAAATCTTTAGCTCTTATTTATTAAATCATTAAAAAAATCAATTTCACCAAAAATCAATTAAACAATTTAAAAACCAAATTTTGTTAATAACTTGTCCATATTGCAAAGAGACACAACCAATGTTGTAATTTTTTATACAATTAACTTTTCTTTTCTTCAAATATTTTTATTTTCGCTTCAGAAATCACCGAAATTTCGAGCGAACAAATTTGAGGGATTTTCGTGGCCCGCGCACGGTGCACATCATTACGTCGACGTGAACCATTTCCGAATCCATTCACGCGCCAGCAATATTTCATCTGCTTCCGCGTAACCACAAAACCAGAGAATTATTAACGATGCGGTTAACAAAAGAACAATCATGTATGTTAAGAGAAATCGACAAATTCATTGAACATAAAAAAAAATCAATTTATTGATAACGCTTCGATACTGCTACAAGGCAAAATCAATGCTCTAATTTTTAATACGATTAACTTTTTTTTTCTTCACATCTTTTTCGTCGTTTCGGAAATTACCGGAATTCCGAGCGAGCAAAATTCATAGATTTTCATCATAGATCATTACGGCAACGTGAACCATATCCGAATTCGCTCACGCGCAAGCATTATTTCATTTTCCTCCGCGTAATTACAATACCCAAGAGTTATTACCGATTCGGTAAAAAAAAATCATCTACATTAAGAAAAATTGATTAACGAATTCATCCAGCATAAAAAAACCTTTTCCTATTATCTGTTGAATTTTTTTTTCGATTTATTAATAACTCATCGGTAATGTAACAAGGCAAAATCAATGTTCTCATTTTCACTACGAACAGACCTTATTTTTTTCTTAAAAAAATGGTTTTTTCTTCTTTTCAGCAACGACCCGAATTCCGAACGAACATAACTATTTGGTTTGCGCTCCCAGCGTACTATCCGAAAATATACTAAACATAATATACGAATATACGAAATTATATGCACGTATGTAATTGTAGCATAAAAAAACCTTTCCCTGTTACTTATTGAACTCTTCCTTTTAAATCCATTTATCAATAAATCTTAAAAAATGAGATTTTCGGTATTTCGACAGAGCAAAATCAATGTTCTCATTTTCCCCACGAACGAACTTTATCTTTTCCTTAAAAAAAAATAGTTCTCTCTTCTTTTCTTCCAACAAAACGTTCACCTCGTTGGTTCGCGCTCTCAGCGTACCATCCTAAAACAAGTGAATATACGAGTATCCGAAATAATACGTACGTAGAGCAGCACAGCGGGCGGCATGACGGCAAGTCCAACCAATAAATCGGCTGCCGCAAGGCTGGAGACGAAACAATTAGTGACGGATCGCAGTCGCCTTGTCGTTATTACCGCTGCGATGACGAGGGTGTTGCCGACCTGAAACAGTACGAATATGGTAACGATAATAACGGTTGAACGAGCCCCTATCGTCGAACGCTCGGTGCATTCTCCGTTTACAACTGTCGAATCGATTATTCGGTTAGGTCCGCGCGAAACCAATAGCCGGCTTCACGGAGGGTATTCGTGAAACTGCCGGCTCGGTACGATCGCTGTGTAGCGCAATGAACTCCCGCGCTTTCAGTATAGTTCATACAGCTCTCGAAGGGCTCTCGGGCTCCATTAATTCGCGAGGGTGCACAATGTAGTTCGGCAAAGTACGGTACGGCGAGAGACTACAAATGCCAGCATGAGCAGAGCCGCAGTGCCTGGGCGGCTCTCAAATGGGTGTAATTGAGGTATCGTTCTCTCGATGAAGCTTTCGTAATGAAAGAGCCACTGGAACGTCCGTGCAACGACGCAGCGAACGAAACCCTTTGGACGAATTTTTCTTGACATGGACGTTGAGAGCGTTCGACAAGGCAATGTTATTCCAATTTTTTTTTCAAAATTCCATCGGACAGAGGAGAGCGGGGGAAAATGGCACAGCGGGGCAAGACGAGACTACAGGCAATCGTCCAACAACTTTTCCATGGTGGCAATGACCGTTCGTGGGGCAAAACGGGGTTGAAAATCGGGATGTATCGTTACGACAAAATGGGACATCCAAAAATTATCGGAAAATTTAGTTTTATCGCCGCTGTCCCGTTTTGCCCCACTGTCCCATATTGCCCCGCTCTCGCCTATAGCATCTGGAAGTGATTCAGGATTTTCGGATTTTACTCCCGTGCTATATGGGATTTGGGTTTCTTCGAAATTCACTTCCGTACGCTACGAACCCTGAAGTCACGAGAATATGGCATATCGGAGTGATTCCGGATTTTCGAAAACCACTTCTATGCGCCATGAAAGCCGAAATTTCGAGAATATAGCGTATGGGAGTGATGGTACGCTTACCATTTTTTCGACGAAAATGGTTCTACCCAACCTTCGCCAAAAGTCCCCTTTTACGAACTAGTACCACAATATTATATTATATTATATTATATTATATTATATTATATTATATCATATTATATTATATTATATTATATTATATTATATTATATTATATTATATTATATTATATTATATTATATTATATTATCGGACTGGGGTGGGGAAGCAACTGTTTGCGAACAGCTGCCGATGATTTCGGTGCGGCAACGTTTCCAGCAAACACGCTTTTCTGAATCTATTCACAGGACATGTATACAGGGTGGAACAATAGTCCGACACTGCTGATGTTTCACAGTTACCGCGCCAGATTTTCCATCGCCGCCGCGATAGATATACGCCTAGGAACTGTAGTGGAGTTTATTGTAGTATAATCTACGATCTACTCGTTGCGGTATGTCGGTGACGTGCGGGAGCGCGGTTCGCTCTACCGCAGAGAGTATAGACACCGTTTATCCTATGCGGATGTGTTTAATCAAATTTAGTCTGCCGACCGCCTATTCCCCGATAGCTAAACGCGGACGAACTTTGACAAACTATTTTTAAACTGTCGCAGCAATCTGTGCCTGTCGAAAAAAAAAACAAAGCTCGTACAGTGGACGACCGCGTAAGTTGCGTGCTCGGGAACCAAAGCAACACCGTAAAAAAAAACTTGTAAATTTAATGTACCGGAATTGAATTTTTTAATCCAAAAAAACTGATGCATTAAACTTAATGTACAATTGTGATGAGCAATTAATATACTTTTTTCATGAAAATTGAAGTAAATGATCGAAATTAATGATTTCGATAATATACCGATAAATAAGGACGAAGACTCGTGTGGTAATTTGATCATCGAATTCATTGCATTACCGACGACAAAATATTATCCGGGTAGAGTTTCATAATGAGCTCGGTAAATTACGTTATAACGGTCAATTATATTATCGAAATATGATTTTGCTTGTATACTGATAATTACGGATAAAGATTCGCGTGAAAAATTCAATATCAAATGCAGTGCGTTATTCACGTAAGAATATTGTCCGGATAGCGTATCGTATCGGGCTTGGTCACTTACAATCGTGACGACAATGAAGACGAAGAAAATAACGACGTAAATTAGATTCGTCCAGTCCGGGAGATATTTCATGGTCGACGATATCAGCAAAGGAGGATCAACCGTGCCGTAATCTCCGAGGCTCGCTTCGCTCGATCCGATGCTCCCGTTTATTGCGTACTTGTAGTAAAACCACGACGGATCGTCGATCGATGAATCGTAATACACCGCTGTACGGTTCTCCATTGAACCCGTCATTTTCCTTCGGCCGTTTATTAAAGTTATCCCGTTGCTCCTTTATCGATGCGGTGTTTCGGTGAATGATCCTCCTCAGACTCGGCCATGCGTGCTTCAGGAGTTATCTGCAAAAATAACAGAATAACATATGCTACTTTAACCATTATCGGGAAATTTTGCTGTCCCACCCACAATAATTGAATGCCGCTTTATTCTCCAAAACGCGACGGTATAAGAATATATGAATAAATAAATGAGCAAATACTCGAATACTCGATTCGAAATTTGAAGTGAATATTCGAATATTTCGCATAATTAGAATTTTTATGAATATTCATGAATATTTATGAATCGTTCGAAAAACAAAGTGTAAGACCATATGCGATCAGAGCCGAGCAAAATATTCGAAAATACCCAAAACACAAAATATTCTTTGTACTTCGTGTGAGTACTTTTTTGAATACCTTGTAAAATCAAAGTACTCAAACGAAGCACTTATAAATGTACTGTAAGTACAAAAAGTATTTGGTATTTTACATACAGATAGTATTTGGTATTTTGAATATTTTCGAGTATTTTGCCCGGCTCTTGAATTATTCAGAATATTTGAATAATTCGTATTATTCAATTCAAGTGCTATTCGCACATCTCTGTCGAATACTCGAATGCTCGCGATTAAAAAAAAAAATTCTTATATGTAGATTAAATGTTCGACGATCGAGTGGTTTTCGTACGGCAATTCTCGGTGACAGTGTAAGTGGCGAGAGTTGCCCTCGGGCGAGAAAATCGCCCGCAGCACGTTCGTGTCTTAACGAACAACATTAATTAGGGATATTTCCAATTCATGAGTGCGGGACCGTCCGGGCCGACCGCAGTCTGTATAATCCGTTCGACCAATTATAAAACCTCGCGCCCTCGTTTTTGGGGGGGGGGTTGGAGGGTGAGGGCGAAAGGGTTTCGCGTGCCCTTCCCGATCTATATGTATTTGTCTCGAAATAGCGTACTTCCGTTTGGGGAAGGGTAATCACACGCGAAACGCTGACCTCTTTGCGTCGCTGTCGGAGGCTCCAGCGGTGTTCCGAAAGCTCGTTCCCCGGTAACGCTCAACCAGCCCCGTTCTCACCCTGCCCTATCCGCTCGCTCGCTGTGCGGGGAATAAATTTGAAGAACGACAGAAACGGGCCGTCCTCGATTTATCGTCCGACACGGGAAAAAACGAAGCGGGTAGTGAATAGGCGGAGCGAACCAAAAAAATTTAATTAATGAAAAAAAAAACACTACAGAAACACGAAAGAACACGCGAGTGTGTGCGGTAACGAAACGGGGGCGATGAAAAAATTTAAAAAATAAAAAGTTAAACACTCGCCGGGCTACCAAAAAAGTATATCGTTGTCTCCGATTCTCTCAACAGTTCTGAAACAATAACGGCGAAACTTTCGTGATTACGTACTGTTTTTTTTTATTTAAAGCAGGCACGAAACTGCAAGAATCAAAAGTGGAGTTGAATCGACGATTTTTCACTTTTTTTCTCGAATGCGAGACACTTTTCGGTATAAAAATATTTGAAAGAAAACAAAGTTGAACTTTTTTTTTATCGACATATTTTTAACACAATTTATTTCGCAATACAGTTCATTTTGTCTGTGGTTGAATTTAAAACGGATGCATGTCAATATATTTTCAACTTACATTACCTAAGCTGTGACTTATTTCATATTTTATATTAAAAATACGAATATAATGTATTCATATTTTTCTCCTTAGATTACCTGTTGCTTTTGATTATGATTTTTTTTGGGATATAAACATTCGTAAACATTTATAGACATTTACAAACATTAGCGTAATAAACCTTGTGTTGAATATTCGCTCGAGCTCTAACCCTTCACTGGATAAATACCGAGAACATTCCAGCTAACGGATCTAACGCGGAACCCGGAATAGCTAACAGAGTTTCTGCGGTTATGACAACGTCAAGAATAATGCACTCCAACCCACTCTCAACACCAATGCTAATTTTCTACATAGCTGTCAAACATAGTCAAGAAATACGACAGAACACGTCACAGAAAATCACACCTAAATAATAACCGTTTTAATAAGAAACGCCGTGTGCAGCAAAAAAAACGTAATGAAAAGAAACAAGAACTCTGAGGAAAAAGCTATTAATGATAAGGTATATCTTAAGTAATATTAGTTAGAAATAAATAGACATGTATCCGTTTTACATTCAACCATAGACAAAATAAACATCGTTCTGAAGAGGGCGCAGACGAGGCTCGAAACGTAATTGAGTCACTTCATTAAAAACCAAAAACATGAAGATTCAGAAACTAGTCTGTTCTGAACCCGCAGCACATCAAAGAAATAGATCCTCCTTAACAATTAATTATAACAAAAGAATAGCGTTATCGCATCTTTTATCAACGTACACAGTAAACAATAAGTTCGCGAATTCGGAATACGAAGTTTCGTAAAAATAATTTTGTTAAATAAGCGACAAACCCATTTGTTCAGGTTTCAATATTACAAACCTGACCTTTTATTTCCGGTGTAAGTAAAAACTTTAGTGTGCACTCTTGTTTGCAGTACTGAAACCCGAAGGTCCGATCCCGAAAATTAACAAATAAAAAATGGTGGACGCTCGTCGACGATGCGTTGTTGTGAAAAGTACGAACTTTTTTTAACTGCGCACCCTCGCAAACGAAATATTAGTTTGCGAGTATTTCCGGTCGTGTCAGCTACACGAGGAGCCCGATAGAGATGGCATTATAAAAACTCGTTGGCGTTCGCTCAGTGGCTCGTCGGGATCCCGCTGTGAGTTATCGCGATGAAATTTTGGTGCACACGTGGGTACTCGTGTTTATACGTTCCAGTAAATCCGAGCGCTAAATCTGAATTGTGTCTCGACAAATGGTAAACAAAAAAATAAATAAATAAACAAAAGTGATGATTAAAACGACGGAGGTGAAGAGGGAACGTCGAGCCAAAGGGAAAATGCTGCGCGCTTACTTCGCCTCTGCCGTTCTCCCCCGGCACCGACGAGTACGACACTCGGCGTTTTCATGGATTACTTCCGGTCGCTGGTGAAGCGAAAATACTGTGAGCTGCCTTGCGAAAATTGTCTCGGTGATTAACGTTATCTGCCGCGAGGTGCTCCACCGACTTCCGCCGGATACGCTCCGAGCGCCGCCCCCTCCCGTTCCGTGCGGCGGCGCACGGAACTACCCGAGCTCTCGAAAGAAAAAGGTCTCGCTGATAGCGTCAGCTCATCCGCGACCTTTTTTTTTCATTCCCCGCTTTCTCCTCCCGCTTGTTCGCCACACCGGAATCGATATGACAATTAGACGAGGGATTTCTGGCAAGCCACTTTAATTTTTTTATCGCTCCCCGGAGTTCTTTACCACAAGGATGCGTGGGCAGTTCTTTTTATTACTATTTTTAGTTTCCACCGGCAGAGAGCGCTGCGGGCGGAGCACTATCGGTGGACAGTTGGACGAACGAGCTGGCCATACGTTATCGAACTCCTCCTCCTCCTCAAACCCTCCCTAAGTCTCGTCGGACCATGACTCGATATCTGCCCGGAAGAAAGGTTTTAATCTTTTTTCACTTCTTTTTTTTTTTTTGCTTTTTAATATAACGTCCCGTTAATCTTGAAAGTTTCGCGAACTTCGAGAGACCTCGGAGAGACTTCTATGGCCTTACGAAGTTCGAGACTCGTGGAACGGTTGGGTATTAAGTTCGATAATTCGGCCATACAGATAAGGCTACTTCGGAAGCTTGTGCCGCGTTACGCTGGCTGCGACGCGTCTCTCGGGGGAGAGATGGAAATGGGCGGCCCGATGTTGTTTACGCCCCGACGGTAATGCATGCGGGTTATAATTCACGCGGTTTTGCCGGCGCCGTCCCGTGCAGCGAAACCGCTCGCGTACTCTCGCGTGCGACACGAGCGGAACGACTGTAACGAGACGAGAAGATCGAGCGAGCGGGCGAGCAGTCCGATCGGTTAAAGCCGACTCGGGGACAACAAGCTGTATGCGATCGCGCACTCGGGGTAACGCGGGCGGAACGACTGGAGCGAGAAGCGAAGATCGACCAGACCGTACGGGCAGGCCAACCGGCGAAATCGAGTCGAGGACACTAAGTATATACAATCGTGCCCCGAGGACTCCGAGCGACGCAAGCCCGCCGTCCGGATAGACGCGAAGCCAGACGCTTGCCAGTGCTCGCAAGATTCAACGAGAGTCCGGGCGACCTTCCCGAAGGACGTTTCTCCGATTCTCCACATTTCTCTACCGGAAGTGATGCCATCCCGGGAAACGTGACTTCCGGTTTGGAAATTACATTTTTCGTCATCTACGGGAAACGTCACCGTCGTTTTGCATATAAAATTTTTCGACCGGAAGTGACGGCAGGTTGAGGAAAACGTCACTTCCGGTCGAAAAATGAACTTTTAAATCTGGAGGTGACGTTTTGCCCTAGATGCGGTCACTTCCGGTCGAAAAATGAGTTCTTCTGAAACCGGAAGTGAAGTTTTTTTCTACGTCGCGTCACTTGCGTTCGAAAAAATCAGATTTTCAAACCGGGAGCGACTTTTTCCCCTGCATGGCGTTCACTTCCGGTCGAAAAATTGGATATCGAAACCGGTTGTAACGGTTTCCCTAGATAATTACACTTCCGGTGAAAAACATAGAAATCCAAACCGGAAGTGACATTTCCGCCAGACGACGTCACTTCCGGTGAAAAAATATGATTGCAAAACCGGAAATAACCAAGACCCATGCAATTTTTTTCTTCAGCTGGAAGGTTCCGAAGAATTTTCCAACCCCACATATTTCACCCCACTCATTTCGTCCTAAGCTCAGGCAAATAAGCGGAAAATTTCTTAGTTAAAATTTTTTAATCATCCATGGTATAAATGATTTGAGGAAACTCATCATTTTCAAAAACTTCCGTTTCCTTCGTGGTTTACCATTATTCGAAATTAACTCCCGACTCGGATGCGTTTCTCGAAATCATGTAAAAAAAAAAAAAAAAAATTCTGCATTCCTGTTTCAACAATGCCCGCCGGCGTACAAACACACTCCGGCATTGTTGGTAATTGCGCACTCGGTACGTCGAGTAATCACTTCGTAACCCCGTCCCTTTCATTCGCTATGTCAATATACTCTCCGAAATAGCGCAAAGCCATGTGCACTACACAACAGGCAAGAGTAGTACTTTCCGCAGACACGCACCGCCGCGCTCCAATGCCAGAAATCCTTTCTAGTTCCTCCCCCCCCCCCCCCCCCCCCCCGTCCCTTCCGCCCTCACTTCATCTCTCTCGAGGATCTTCAAAGGCCCTTTCGACGACCAAGTTCCCATCGCGTATCGCGCCGCGTACGCGACGCGAATCCCGTGCCATTCTCTCGCAAACCTAATCGTACCGAATCTTCGGTCCGAAAGGATAAAAAAGAATTTTGAAAACGAACAATATTTACTTTAACGTTCGAGACGACTTTCTCCAGAGCTTCGGCAACAAAAGTGCATTCCCTCGTTCTTCGAGCCTGAAAAATCCTTGATGCGATCGTCAAACTTCCGTTCCGTGACCGCAGATCGACCGATCGTCATTCGTCCAATAATATCCGCTCGACACAGTCGTATCGTCTGTCGTTATCTTCCACTATTTCACTTATATTATTATTATATTATTATTATATTATTATAATATTATTATTATGTTATTATTATGTTATTATTATATGATTATTATATTATTATAATATTATTATTATATTATTATAATATTATTATCATGTTATTATTATATTATTAACATCAAGGTTGAAAAGTGTCTGAAGATCGCTGCCACTCGTTATTAGTCCCCTCGTTTGTTTTCTTTGAAACTCTGAATTAATTAGCCAACATAAATTTTAATATTCCTCTCTCAGAAGCGAAACGCACAGTGTTTGCCCCGATTTGCCTCGACTCTTTCATTAGCTTTCCCACGAGATCCTTTACGATAGTGGCTTCCACGGGCCGGCGCTCCTTTCATCCGACTTTGCGGAAGAAGATAAAGCACGAGCCTGATTGACGGAAGGGGATTTACGAGCGGATGAAACAACCCGCCGCGGCTCGATTAACCCGCGGGCATATTTGCGAGATAATAATCGCGGTGCAACACGCGCGGTGTGCCATAACGGCGTGAGACAATAATATTAAAAAGAAACTACATTAAAAAAAAAAAAAAAAGAAACGACGACGAGTAGGAAACGGGAGAATCTTTGGCCGGAAGTAAAAAAATTGCGCCGAAGTCGCCGACAAACGAATGGAAGAAAAATTCATCCGGGACCAAAAATTTTGGGGGAAAAAATAAAAGAAAAAAATAAAATATTTTGCGCGGACGATAAACGCGGGAGGGTGACGCGAAACACGTGCTACCGTCACGGTGGTTCCACGCGAACTGAAAATCCCAGGAAGCACCCCTGCGAAACCACCTCCTCCTTCGGCGGGTTCGTGACGCCGCTTCTTCCCCGTTTTGCCCTCCTATCCCGTCGTCTCAATATCTGGGCGTGCGCTTGTCCTGCTGCACAAACAACTAGTGCTAGACACCGTCGCTGCACAATGTTTCACCCTAACGATATGATCTATGCATACGGATGCACACACACACAAACGCGCCGGGCAGCGTAAGACCTTCCGCACTTTATATCGGAACTAGGCAAAGTACCAAAAAATTTACCTCGAGTAAAAAGTACAAAGTGTCAGGAGTTATTTAAGTATGAAGTATACTTTCCATACTTGAGAAATACTTTTTGCAACCAGGTTCTCAGCGTTGAGCGTTATGTAGGCTTAAAGAAAGGTGCAAATTAGTTTGCACATGGCTTCCGCATTATAAAAAAATCGCTAACTGAAATTTTCATAATTCGTCGTTTTGAGGCTATTTTTGAGCTATTTCCCTTGAAAAAATAAAATCACACAAACCTTCATTTGAAAAAATTAAAAATGTCTCTTCTCGACCACTACCGATCGAAAAAAAAAATTAATTCTCGTTAAAATTATACTTATTTAAAAGTTTAGACAGATTATAATATATTTATAGAAACGGGATGTCTTGCTACTCATCGAGTATTTGTATGCGAGCATGTACTCATAAAATACTTGAAGTACTAACGTTTCCTTGTGCACTTTAACTACTCTAAGTACTTTAACTGCTCTAAGTACCGATAAACCGATAAGTTCTTTAAGTTCTTTAAGTTCCTTAAGTTCTTTAAGTTCTTTGAGTTCTTTAATTTCTTTAAGTTCTTTAAGTTCTTTAAGTTCTTTACGTTCTTTAAGTTCTTTACGTTCTTTAAGTTCTTTAAGTTCTTTGAGTTCTTGGAGTTCTTTGAGTGCTTTGAGTTCTTCAAGTTCTTCAAGTTCTTCAAGTTCTTTAAGTACTTTATGTACTGCCCAACTCTGCTTTATAGACACTGCGAATCACCGTTTGCACGGGCTGCACAGTCGGAGAAGAGGATTTTCCGGATCTCGCTCGTTCGGCGGATGAATCTTACACAGTCGTATACAAAAAGGGAACATTTTTCGTTGACGACAAATAGAGAAACAAAAATAAAGGTAATTTCAAATATCGCGTTCGGTAACAAAAACTGTAACTTTGTTAATTTTTTTTTAACTGACCGTTTATCTCGTCGTATAACGTAGCCGTTTATCTCGTCGAAAGCAAATTGTAACGTCAACGGGAATGAATACTCGCTTCGTGCGAGAATTCCATTGTAAATGGAAATAGTTTGCATCCGTGAAAAAAAAATTAATTGGTCTTTTTGTTGCCGACCGAGCGTCACGTCGCTTTACGAGTGATGGATGGCAGGGTCGACGATTTTCCGGATCTCGCTCGTTCAACGGATGAATCTTACACAGTTGTATACAAAAGCGAACATTTTTTCGTTAACGCCAAATGAAAAAGAAATAAATACAAATTGAACGCATATCAAATACCGCCGTCGGTTACAAAAGCTGTAATATGTATTTTTTTTATCCCGTCGCTTATCACCGAGATCAAATTATAATTTTTAGTCAAATGGATCGTCTCCGTATAGCACGATATATTTAAATAACATTTCAGAAATGTTTTAAAGCGTTCAAAAATTCCGAAACATTTCATAAATATATGGAAATAATATATTTTAAATGTTCCCTCGAAATATTGCAATGAAACATTTCGTAAATATATAGAAATCATATTTTAAAGTATTCTATCAAAATATTCCAACGAAACATTTCTAAAATATTTCAAAAATGTACTTAAGGTAGTTATGTTGCGAAAGCAATCCAAAGTCATGTGCCTACATTTTTGACGTGTTGTAATTTAACTATCAAATTTTACTTGTAAAAAATCTCATAGGCTTTTACCGACAATTTGAATGAATTATTAATTTTTTATGTCATATATACGCTGACGTCTATGACTCCAGGCGTACCGAAATAGGTCCTTAATTTGCAATTTGCAACAACCTTTCGGGAAAGCCGCGATAGCGGAGACTTTGTGCTGGTCCGAAGGTTGTATACAATTTTCGTGCGAGCAGCATGAATCGATAGACTAATCGACCATCGCTGCCGTTTCTTCGGATCGCCGAACACGGAATCTCCTTATACTTTGCGTTGCTCGTCTGAAACAAACTCAAACTTGCCTCATAATCCAGCTTGGGAAGCTGCCGCGTGGGCAACCACTCCCATTCGTGCATGGCACTTTGATGTTATGCGTTTGCTTAATGCTATTCGTAATACTCCGTTCCAGTCTGGCTCGGTAAACCGCTTATACAACAGGGCAAACAGGTATAATTCTGCGGGTTCGCATGAACAAGGGCCAACTTCGTCGGTACGGAGCTTCGTGCTTCGTTCGTTGTTTCACGCACACTGGCATTCATGAACTTCCACTTAACAACGTGCCTTCCGCAATGGCAATAACAAAAAAATTGGCAATATTGATCGGCGTCAAAAATCTCGAGAAAAAAAATCTGGAACTGACAAATCGGGCAATTTCCATGCGGTCACAATTTTATCCCAAAGCTATTCAATTGTGTAAAGCGCACGTTGAAAATCCCACCGGTCAATGAGATTTTGATTACGGCTGTGCAAAAAAAAAAAGAAAAGAACAATAATCGTTCGTAAGTTCGAATCCCGTATGGTCTAAATGAGGCATTCTTTATCAATCGGGCCACTTTGTTTCGGTCGACCTCTCGGGTGTTTTTTTTTTTTATTTGCCAGTTTGTAGTACTACTCGAGAGGAGCTTCTGTGATTTTTTTAGATTTTTAAAGTGTACCCTTCGGGATTTACGTTTTTTTAACTAAATTTTTTTTTTTAATCACCAAAGCATCTCTCAAGTTCTACAAACTGGCAAATTTTAAATACATCTGAGAGATCGACCGAATAAAGTGGCCCCGTGGATAAAGAATGCCTCGTATAGAAAACCATCGACGATAAAAAAGTACACGATTTATATTTAAAAAAAGAATCGCTCGTATATGTGAAGGAGCCGCTCGTACCTTAAAAAACTCGTATAATGTGTATAGAATATTACTGACTATAAAAAAGTACATGGTTTGTATAAAAAAAAAATAAAGATATAGTTCAGTATCAAATTTACGTCGCTACGTCCTGTTCCGGATCCGTTTGAGCTCGTGATTTGTTCGTTCGCACCTCCCTCGAGAACTCGTTGAGGTCTCGATTACGTAGCACTTGCTCTATTCCTCGGGAGGTCCATTGGTTTCTCTGCCCGGGGCGTTGATGTCCGTAGTTACGGTCGGCAGAGACGAGTGTCTCTCCGGCGAACAAGAGTCCAGATGTTCCTCGAGTTCGAAGAGCTTGCACAGGTCGCTTCGAATGTTATTGAGATGCGTCCAACGACGATTCTTCAGCTCCCTCGCGTAGTCCCGCGAGCTCCGCGACTCGTAAATAATGTCCCGTCGAATCGACTCGGCGGCAAGCCGCTTGGTTTCATTCGAAAACTTTTTGGCAATAAAGTCGTCGCGCTCGAACTTGGTCGTCTCGTCGCCGTTCCCGCGATTCGGCGGGACTTTCTCCGATACTTCCGCTTCCTTCTGCAAGTCCTGTCGGGCAAAAAGGTAACAAATTTTAATACAAAAAAGAAAGAAAAAGATGAACCACAAGTTTTCGCGTGAAAAACTGTCTGCGGGGCGAAGTTGCGATATTGAAACCGCCCACAGACGCATTAAATAAAATGTATACGAATAACGGGCGGGACCAAACTTTCCGGGTAATATTCGTGTGTAATATAAACTGTGCATGGCGATATCGTGTACAGGGCGACGCGAATGTTGTTGGACACTTCTCGGTCGTTTCACAAAACTTTTTTTTTTCAAACAAAAATCGTTAACATTTTGGGGTTTCTCGATAAGTATTTTTGAGTTTTTCGATAAGCATTTTTGAGTTTCACGACAAATATTTTTGAGTTTCTATTTTGAAAGTAACACTTTTGAGTTTAATTAACAAAAAGAAAACATGAAAATCGAGATTTTCACTTTAGCTTCCTCGCGGGCTGTACTTTGTGTACAAAACTTCCGTGTAAAGAGTATTTTTCGCGACTATCGGGCGGCCTCACGGCCAAATCGTTGTCATAAATCTAAACATAAATAGCGTTTAGATTTATGAATATTCAACCATTCCAGCGCCTAAATCATTTCGGTTGATTAAACGTCACGTGATATTTCAGCTCTATCGATATAGCTTTTCTCGACTCATAGAGGTTTGAATATAGCGAAACTCTCGTACACACAAATCCATCCACCCATTAATTATGAATCCGAATTTTCCACGTTCCCGAACATTCTCAAAACCTTTACATGAAAATCATGAAAATAAAGCTTCCTCTACCAGGAAGCAAAGAAAAAAAAACCACAAAAATTCGCACGCTACTTTCCAATAATGCGCAGTTAATATTTCGCGGTAGCAAAATTCCCCTTATCAGAGAAAACTAATCGAAAACTTGTCAACAATCTCGAGCGCTCGAGTATTATTATTTCTTTTTTCAAAAATAAATCACCAAAGTAATTTCGTATCGCCCTGTACACGATATCGAAAAGTGCGGAGTATCGATTCTCGTTAAAATGTATACCGCAGTACGTGCCTTGTTGGTATCGCGGAGCGTTCCGGCGCTGCCCCGCTCCGTTTCGCGACTGAGGCTCTTATCGATCATTTCGTCTATGAATTTCCTGGCGTCGTTTCTCTCGATTTCCGGATCCTTTGGTGGGCGCGATCCCCGGCAACAATTATGCTTCGACCCCTCTTGCGTCTTTACCTCGATTTCTTTATTTCCTCCGCAGCGCTCTCGACTATTTATCCTCTTTCCGTCCGAGCATTCGTCCTCGGAGTCCGACCGAGCGTGGCCGCTCCGCCTCGGCGCTGTAAGCGGCTTAGCTCCGTACGTATTTGCCGACTTATCTTTCTTCCCTCCGAATCGCTCCTTCGAATCGATTCCCTTCCTTTGAGGAAGCGATCTCTCACAATCTCTCACTTCCTTTTCCTCGTTCCGTTCACTTTGCTCTCGGCTATTTTTATTTTTCCTCCCGACTCTCGACTCGTCCAATATTTTCGTCGACTTCCGCTCGAGCCGATCTGTTTCCGTTTCCCTCAGCGCCAGTTGCCGAGCGTTCTCCTCGGTTTCACTCGCCTCCTCGTAGTCCTTGCTCGAGTCCGCACGATGGAAACTCGACGTCTCTGCGTCGAACGACTCGCCGTCCAAATTTCTCCCGACTTCCCGCTCTCGGCTGACGCCCATCCTGGCTCCCGCATCCATCGTACCCGAGTGATAAGTCTCACGCCCGTCGATCCTCGACGTCCGAACTCCCAACTGAAACACGGTCAAACATCGAAATTTATCGGATTAAAGCTCTAAGCCACTCTCGCTGACTGCTTCCCCATAACTCTGGACACTATGTGTTTTTCAAAGACTTTGATAATACACGACAATATTTTTCAGAGGTTTTGATAATGTATTTTTTTTATGGTGGAAATATTTGGTGAATATTAAAAAATATTTGCGAAATGTTTTGAAAATATTTTGAGATTTTTTTAAAGGTTTTAGTAATACTTTTGTTTGCAATATTGAAAACATTTTTACAAAAATTTTACTAAGTTTTCAATAATGTATATATATATTTTTTTTATATTGAAAGTATTATTCTGATATGTATTATAGAAAGTATTATATCTTATATATTCTTGAAAATTTCAGGAAAGCTCTCTTCAAAACTCGGTGAATTTTATTTTCGAATCTATACCGGCGTACCGTGCTGCTCGCATCTCGTCGTTTCGGTTGCGCAACGTATTTCCGTATTTTCCGTCGAACGCAGTCAAGCCCCCGTTAGCCCTTTAATCCCCGATTATGCCATATTCGTCGCGCTCGTTCACCGGAAAAAATAATGCTCTAACGTCAATGTAAAAATTGACGAATAAAAATCCATCCCGAAGAAACCTTTTCAAACATATTTTTGTTTTCATTTTTTTGTTTTGTATTTATGTGTAAAAATTGAAAGCTTCGTAAAAAAAAAATTGGGAGACAAAAAAAAATTCCGTCTCGTTTGAAAATCGTTTATTTTCGAATATTTACCAGCATACCGTGCTGCTTGCATCCCGTCGTTTCGGTTTCATGACGGTTAATCTAGAAAAAAATCTATAAACGTATAACTGTAGTTACGTCCTCCAGTCTACCGTCCTTTCAATCTAATAACGCCGTCGAGCTCAGTCAATCCTTTAATTCCCAATCGTGCCATAAATTTCGCGCTCGTTGAACAGAAAAAAATGTCATCTCCAACGTCGATGGAAAAATTATGGAAAAAAAAAATTGACGAATGAAAATGCATCCCGGCGAAACCTTTTCAAACATAATTTCATTGTACTTCTTTTTTATATTTAGGTGTGAAAAAGTTGAAAGCGTAATAAAAAAAAATAGCGATAAAAAACACGTCGAGTCGTTTAAAGCCTATAGGATAATTACCGGTTATTTTAAATGCTAAAGAATGTAACTAAACATCGACCATTATGATGTTTTTGAACATTTCGAGAAAGCCCTTCTCAAAGGGCCTTGAATTTTATTTTCGAATCTATACCAACATACCGTGCTGTTTGCATCTAAAACCAAACCCAAAACCAAAACTACCTTTAACTAACTTTTGAACTAAAAAAATCTATACATGTATAACTGCCGTGACGTCCGCCATTCTACCGTATTTTCAATATAATAGTGCAGTCGAGCCCTTTAATTCCCGATTGAGCCACATGTTTCAGGCTCGTTAAACAGAAAAAAAAAACTACCGTGCTGCTTGCATTGCATCGTTTCGGTTTGACAACTGCTGAGTTAAGAAAACAATCATATGGCGTCGATGAGGTGTTAAAACCTCATTAAAGCCCCACATCGGTACGGTGTAGGGCTCGAGGGTTAATCGTTACCTCCTGATCGATTGGACTCTTTTTGCGTGGCTGGCGAGCCACCGAAGAAGTCCTCGCGGCGGAACCAGCTGTGTTTCTCTGTCGCGGTGATGGAAGCTTTCTAACGAGACGATTTATCTTTTCGAGTGTTACCAGCGATTCATCGTTTCGCTCTGTTTCTTCCCACTGCAGTTTATTGCATCCAGCGTTCTTGCGCTTCGCGTACTCCCGTACACCCTCACGGAGGTCCATCAGTTCTTGTTTGTCTCTCTCGTATTGCCAATCGTCTCCGAGGTCCGTTGATACAGTCTCCGTCCACGGTTTCATTTCATCCACTCGACAATCCCCGTGAACGCTCTCCCCCTGCCCAGAATGCCGTCGCTTTGATTGCAAACAGCCTCCGCACCACTGGTCGGCTGGGATTTCCGTTTCTAATTCTGAATGCGGTTCCTGGAGAGCAAAAAAAAAAAAAATACAAAATAAAAAATATGTTTAGCTCGATGGGCGATAAAAAATTTCTAACTCTAAATGCAGGTGATGGTGAACGAAAAATAAATAAAAAATAAATACTTGGCTCGATACACGATGACAAATTTCTAGCTCTAAACGAAGGTGCTGGTGAGCAAAACAAATAAATTAATAAATGAAGATACTAAAAAAATTTATTTGGCTCAATGCACGATAAAAAATGTTTAGCTCTAAGTGCGGTTGCTGGAGCGCAAATAAAAAATAAAATAAAGCTAATAAAAAAAAATCATGTTTACCTCGATACACGATTTTTTTTTTACAATCGATAAAACATCTTTTACGACCGAAAGGGGAGAAAATTAATTATTACACCGGGTGGAGAGTGCCACCGAAAGTTGGGCAGTTTCCCGAACTTGGCCGCGTCCACCTGTTGGTAGGGAAACTGAAAATCGGTATCTTCCGTTTCGACGTCCAAATTTACGATGTCCCGAAATTGCGAATCGAGTCTCGGGCATTCGAGCTCCTCGGCGGTAGCGTGCTTTCGGGAATGGCGTTGATTCACCGCGTTTCCTGGATTATTACGATCCTGGCAGTGATGAACGGACGTTTCGGGACGATGGTACAGCGGGCGTTGCTGAACCGTCCGGTTCCTCGGTGACGACTGACCGACGCGCCCGTGAACATTCCTCATCGCGTTACTCGCAACTTTCGACGTCGAATAATCCAAGTGCTGAGTCAGCGTCGCTTCCAGTTTCTCGGGGTTTCTGTAACGAAAAAACATCGAACGTGTGAGCGTCGCTGGGCTTACCATTGAAGCGGTGTGAAACGTCGTACTTCCGAAAGATCTCGCGCTCGGTCGGCAACAAAAAACTGTAATCTAAATTTCTTTGCCGTCGTTCGTCGGTTTGATAAAAGATGTGCACCCTGCGCGGTTGTTAGAGGGCGAGAAAAATTCTCGGTTCTTGTCGAAAGGATCAAGCGTCACGGAAAAATTCGGCTTACAGTTTTCGGTACCGACCGAGCTGTATGAATTTGGTCTTTCCGCGAATGCGAAAAAATTGAGCAGACGGACATAAAAATATGATTATCTGAAACATCGAATCGCGTGAAATGCCGATCGTACGGAGTAGGAAAAAAAATGCACAGTTCTTATCGAGCACTGCGATACACAACATAAATGCCTACCTGCGTCGCGAATTGTCGTTGAGTCGGAGACCGCCTGGATTCTCGTGAGACGACTGACAGAGACAAGAGGGACAGTGCTGAGGTTTCGAGCGATGTTTCCTTCGTGAATTCTCGTCCTCCGGAATGCGTTCGAGGTCAGGGTCTGCACGAAAATCGACGTGAGAAGCGGCCTGTCGAGTCTGACGACGCACGTGCTTCGGTATTCGCCGACCGATGTCGTAGAATTCCTTCGTGAGATACTCGTCTCCGATCGGGCTCTGCTAAGTTATTGCAGCACAGTACAGCGATTGATGGAGTTCGAAGTAAATGCCGTAAAATAAACATCGCTTCGGAAAAGCCTCTAAAATCAACGGTTCACGCAAGTCACAGTAAATCGCGAATAATAAACATCAAATAAACGATAAACAGAAATAACCGAAAGCCTCTAAAATCGTCTTTACCCCCGTCGGTAAAACAGCTAATAAATGAACAACAAACTTTTCGACCGATGAAAAACTTATTTTTTTAACTTTGTGGCAAACACGTTAGACATTTTTTGAGGTAAAAAAAAATCGGTGAGCGAATGGAAATACGAAGATTGGACAGCTTACGTTGGCCTTACTTTGTTCTAACGAAGTAAAGACGATTTGATAGGAGTAGAAATACAACGAACACGATGTCTCGCACGTCTGCTAACGAAGAGAAAATACAATTGCCCGACAAACTTCCTTGTGTCCAGGCGGACTGGCCCAATGGGAGTCCTTGGGCTCGACCAAATGCGTCAGAAGAATAAGAGAAAAGACATTGTAAAACAAAAATATAAACATGGCTTCGGAGACGTCTCTAAAATCTTCTTTGCCGCCGTCGGTAAAACAGCCCTAAAAAGAGATTACCAACAAACTTTTCACCCAATGAGAGTCGTTGGACCTGACCGTATTGCTCAGAAGACAGCAGAGAATACAAAAGAAAACGTCGCCAGTGTCGAAAGTTTTTCGTCGAAGTGCGCGACGCGGCGAGATTTGGACGAGAATGAAGGTTAGTAAGAATGAATGAATGAACGAATGAATAGTGTTCGCGTGTAGCAGCGAATCGCGTGATGCGTCAACGAGGCGAAAAACTAACCGTGTCGACATCCATGACCCGTCCTCGGGCGCGCCACCTTTTTCCACGCTGGACGTTCCTCTCTCTATTGTGTTTATAGTCGATATCGAATTCCCGACACGAGCATACCAATCGCTTTTTTCCCAACTGTTCCTCGCCCCACCTGCAGCTATTATACGGCTGTGTCGCGGGATTACCGCCCGCTCGCCCTTCGTCCTGGATAGGATGACACTGTGACACGTTTCTCGGGTTGCAAACAAAAGAGCTGTTCACTATTTTTTTTTTTTTTTTTTTTCAGCGACAACTACGGTACGGTGAGTTCTGCCCGTCGGGTGAAAAAAAAAAAAATTCCCTGGAAAACGGTGGAGCGCAGCATACGCGCTGTGGCTACAAGTATGGCGAACATTGATTCGCAGATTTATTTTCTTGTCGGTCAACGAAGAAACTTGTCGCCGCGCGAGGGCGACTGTATTAACGACGGCAATCGATTACAATCGGGCAAATAAACAATGATACAATAACGAAAGACGAGAACGTGGCCCTGCGCATTCGTTAGACGAAGGAAACTGTTCTCGGTTTTTGGTCGGACCGATCGACCGTCGCGAAGAAATTCGGATTACAGTTTTCGTTACCGACCGAGCAGTATCATTTCAGTAATTTCGCTGATGCGAAAAAAATTGAACTGACGCGGACAAAATTCGATTCCCTGAAACACAGATTACCGCCCGCTCCCCCCTTGTCCTGGATAGGATGACACTGTGACACGTTTCTCCGGTTGCAAACAAAAGAGCTGTTCACTACTTTTTATTTTACTTCTTTTTTTTTCAGCGGCAGCTGTAAGGTCTGTCGTTTTCAGAGTGAGCTCGAGCAGAGCGCTCTGTTCTACGTGGAAAGTATATCTATATTTATTGGATACACAGAAATACCTTCCACGTAAAATCGAGCGTTCTGCTCCAGCTTATTCTGAAAACGAACAAACCTATAAACGGTAAGTCATGCCTATTGGGTGAAAAAAAAAATTCCCCTGAAAAACAGTGGAGCGAAGCGTACGCGCTTTGGCTACAAGTACGAGAATCGTGGCGAGCATTTATCACGGGGATTCGTAGATTCGTTTTATCGTCGTCCGCCGAAGAAACTTGTCACCGCGAGAAGACTACATTACCGACGGCAATCAATTATAATTGGAAAAATAAACGGTGATACAATAATCGATCATTATTCGCGAGTTTAGAATTTCTCTGCATCGATAACGGGCTTGCAGAAAGACGCGGCAAGCCTGCAATCGGCGAGTCTCCTTTACTAACATTAATCAATTATAATTGGAAAAATACACAGTGATACGATAATCGATCGTTATTCGCGAGTTTAGAATTTCTCTGCATCGATAACGGGCTTGCAGAAAGGAGCTGTAAGCCTGCAGTCGGCGAGTCTCCTTTACTAACATTAATCAATTATAATTGGAAAAATATTGCAGAAAAAAAAAAATTGGAAATATGTACATATTGGAATGATGTCATAACATCGGAATGACGTATACTCACGGGAATTCACAGACACTCGCAATGCGAGGGCCTGTGAGTGTCCCTAGTGGTGCTTGTGCTTTATAAGAACAGTAGAACCTCGATTGTCAAAACCCATCGGGACCGGGTCTAGATCGGATAATCAACAATTCGGATAATCGAAATGCACATTTTTCTAACTGGATTATAAAACGTATATAAATAAGACATATATAAATAAAGTAACGGTACAGTGGAATCTCGATAATCAAAACCCATCGGGACCGGGTCTACATCGGATAATCAACAATCCGGATAATCGAAATGCACATTTTTTTTAAACGGGATTATAATCCCTAACCATGACTTTGTTCATCGGAACGCTCGGTAATCCGAACATTAGCGTGAAACACTATACATTGTTGCTCGCCGCGGCAGGAACGGCGCCCGTGTTCAAGCATGCTGAAGCGCGCTTTTCCTCTTCCAGCGTTAATCCGCTCGCACACTGACTTTCGCGAGCAGTTTCACCCACCCCAGCAGAGTCGGACAGCCCGCATCGGAGACTAGCTTCTATACCAAATCGTTTCAATCACTTTACATACGTAGTTCATAACGAAAAAAAATTTCAAGATCTCAGTGCTTACGACTTCCTATTGAATAAAAAAATGTACCGGTCAATAAATCATGGTTTCAAACAGGAAGTGACGTATTTCCAATATGATGTCACTTCCGGTCAAAAAATGATATTTTCAAACTGGCAGTGACGTATTTGCGACGTGACGTCACATCCAGTCGAAAAATGACATTTTCAAACCGGAAGTGACGCATTTCTAATATGACGTCACTTCCGGTCGAAAAACGAGATGTGTATATGAAAGTCAGATGCGAGAGCCTCTCAAAGACACTGTCGGGGACACCTCTCACATAACACTCATGGAAACTCAAGGACACTCGTGTCAATGAGTGTCCTCGAGTCTCCTTGTGTCTCCTTGAGTGCCCTTCAGTGTTCCTGAGTGTCTGTGTGAGGTGCTCACGATAATCACGGTAGTTAACGATAGATTATTGTTCTTATCATTAAGAAGTTAATTGGTCTAAAAAATAAGTTAATGCCTGATACGATACATCTACGACCTTGAAGATATTTGCATGAGACTAAATTTCATCGAGTCATAACTGCCGTGTTTTGCATCGTAAAAACTTCGATCGAGAAAGTTCACTCTGAAAATGAAATTCTACAAGTGAACAATTTTTTTTCTTCCTAAAGCCGTGAATAAACAGAGACTTGCCAAAAATGAAATTTGATGTAATGCAGATATTTTCAGGGTCATATATATATATATATATATATCGGTATCCGCAAGCGCGAAGGGATAGAACAATTAATACCGCACGATAATTTTTTAAAAATTATTCTCCTGCCATCGAGTGAAAAAAAAACTCCGATCAGAATTTCCACTGAGAGATTTGCCTCGATGAGAAAAAAAATTATGCAGCCTCGTTCTTCTCGCGAAACGAACGATTTAATAATAAAAATAAAAAAGTATCCATAGAATCGATCATCCCTTGGATTCCCCTTCGTTTAGCCTCGATCTCACGGATTCGATTATACCGACTTATCCTGGAAACTCGTTGGAAAAGTATCTCCAACCGTATCGCGTAACGAACGCGAGCGAACGAAGGTTTCGTGTTACGCCAAGCTCATTATCATAAAGCTCTGCGAGAGCTCGTTAACGTAAATTATTCGTATCGATGCATGAATAATTGATTCGATGAGGCATGCAACGTTGTCGACGCCACTCGAGCTTTCTCTCCAGTCTAAAAAAAAAACGGATCAATCAGTTCCCGTCCGTCTATTTTTTCGACCGGTCGTGTCGAAAAGGGGTAAAAGTTTCGATTGCCACGCAGCATTTTTTTTTTCTTTTAACGAGATGAACCCGTCGACGAAAAAAATTGTTTCGAACGCGAAAAATCGTTCGTCAGCGATGGACGACTTCGAACACTCCCGCGTCGAGATAAAAACAATGAAGAATAAAATGTCGCCGATTATCGACGGTTTCATGGTGAACGAGCTGGTGGGCGATCCACGCACTCGTCGCAACAAACCGGACGTCTGGGTGTCCGATACGCTGATAGGAATGGACAAGATCAGAGCGAGGACCAACGCGGGAAAGTACTTCGTCGACTTTGCCAGCTCCGTCACCGTTCACGGCTTCAACCACCTCACCGCACCGCATCGTCATCCAGTCGAGAGGCAAGATTCACCTTAACGTATATTCGTTTCCGATAATTAATTAATTTTTAGTTTGCGGAGAAAAAGAAATTGTAGGTACAAAAAGATTTTTTTTTACCGTAACAAATTAAGTTCGTTAGCATCGGGATAACGAAACCAGCTTGTAACCATGGCAAATTTTTCTTCTCGGAGCCATTTGCTACCGAAATAAAGCAACCTTTGTTACTGTAACAAAAAAAAAATTTATACGAACTGTACGAAATTTTTTTTATAAAAAACATAAACATTTATTTTTCTCTACCGTTACGGATAAACGGCTTAAACTAAAAGGCTCGGAAAAAACCGAGCGCCGAGCGCGACGTATATTGTAGAGTGATTAAATAAAGGTACAAAGTCATTTGGACATCGCTTCCTCTTTCAGCACAATATTGCGCATGGCTTTCCCTACTAGAAAGTTCGTCGATCGATTCTGGCTTCGTCATAGAGGAAGCTATGCACAAAATTGCAATAAATGAGCGAGTCCTGTGCAAATTACTTTGCACCGTTTTTTCATACTTTCGAGGGCTCAGATTCCAATGAAAAAGATCAAGAACGTTCTCTCGCATGCATAGCGCGACATTTCGAATTGTGTAATAACAATAAATAGATTAAACGTTGCATTCAAAGATTCCTCGCAGTAGTGATAATCGGTGCGGCCTTCATGTGCCTGATTTTTCTATCTCTCAACTTTTGGAACCGTTATCAAAATGACGCGACGATGTTCATCCTCGAGAACGACAACAAGGTCTTCAAAGTTACGAAACCCGCGATTTTATTGCGCCCAATTCTACGAGTAAACGAAAGCTTCTTTCCCGATGTTTTCGAAAGGTATGGAATAAAATTTACTCTATCTTATTTAAATTTTGGAAAGTTGTTTGTTTTTCATAATTTTCAAGAATCCCGGGAGCCTCCCTGAGGGTGCTTCGCAATCGTCGGGTGCAAAAGAGAAAAATAATTTTTTTATTAGAACCAAAAAGAATAACGAAAATTTTATCGAATCCCGCAGACATGGAATTGTAGACACGCCCGAGGCAAGAGAATTCTTCGTTTTCTTGTCGAACGCGACGTACGACAATATGGAGGAAACACCGCTGTATCACAGTGTGGAGCCTGAAAAATGGTTGACTATAGTATGGGAATTGACGGAACCGCTGGACGCCGACAGAACATACGGTCAGGAACACAGACGCGGAGAGTGGATAATCACCGAGAGAGGGTTTTGCATGATATTTGACAGCACCGTCTTCGAATACAGTTCTTACACGTGAGCGATTGAGAAACTGGATAATGCACAGTAAAATTGGTACCAACGTTTCTTGTCCACAAACGTCCGCAATTATTTTCTTATTAATTTTACGTGAATGTCTGTTCATACTACAAAAATGTCTGTCCATTCTACAAAAATGTCTGTTCATTTTACAAGAATCTCTGGCCATTTTACAAAAATGTATCTAAATTTAACGATTATTTTTTGGAAAATTAACAACGAAACAATTGTGGACAAAAAAGTTTTGTTAAACGTACAAATCTTTTTTTACCGTGTAATTGCGAGAAATCAATGAGAGCCGAAGGGCTCCGTATATTAACCCTGGAACTCATGTACAAATCATTTCTTCCACCTTCTAACTGATGACTGGGCGTCGATTTCTACTTTAGGAGTGCAGTTTGAATACCGTCTGGGTTGTTTTTGCACCCCATACATGAGTTCTAGGGTTAAAAATAAATATAATTTCGAGCGCCGGTATTATCAGGCCGTCTATTTCCCAAAATCGATAGCGCCTTCGTGGGCGACAACATCTGAGATTACTGAAAGGGTTGAAAATAAATATAATTTCGAGCGCTATTATCAGGCCGTCTATTTGCCAAAATTGATAACGCCTTCGTGGGCGGCGACATCTGAAATTACTGAGAGCGTCTTTTGTGATCAATGCGTATACAATTTTTATTTTCGCCGCGAAGGTATTGGATGCAGAATAACTGGACAATCGTGCCACAGCCATCGACATTTCCAAGCGGCGGTTACAGGGATCGTGAAGTTGGTATAGGCTTCAAAGCCGAGCAAGCGGTCATAGTGAGTAACGACATGTTTATACGTTCACCCGGTGTAAAATTAGGAATTTGCGACACTAAAAAAAAATATATATACACGTATAGAAAGAGATATTGTAAAAAAAAAAAGTTTCGCAATTGAATTGTGGACAAACGATGACGTGAGAGAATCGTGAGGCCAAGAGAGTCTCGACCGGAGTGTCGCGTATCGATCGGACGTGTCACGGAGATCGCGATCGAGATAATTAACTGAGATTGGTTACCAACGACATCCGTCCCAAAGCCTAATACGCGTGCTCACATTTAACTCGATCGTTACATTGTTGTCCGTTGTGTATTCGTATTTTCCCCATTCTCTCCTGATTTTACGGAGATTATGACCCGCTTCGTTAGTCGATGGGTTCTCGCTCGGGAGTCATTTATTTATTTATTCAATTTCACGGGTCGAACCCCTTTTACAAAATATACACTGTGTGGGTGTGAATGCCAAGTAACATAATAAAAGCAGATAATTGGATAATTCATCGATCAATACGATCGCGCTAAATTATTGATACAACCGCTGATAGCGGAGTTTTCAAAAGCTAATAACTAGATAGATAGAATATTTATTTGTTACGGGTTATAAATACCTTTTATAAATAAGACAACAAGTTTAACTTTAGTAACGATTAATATATATATGTATATACAATGTCTTTAAGTAAGCAAAAGCTGATGACTAAAAACTAGGGAGATGCTACGGTGATATAGAATCTAAAGGTTAGATATAGGAATGAGCTGTAACGAGAACTGGAAATTATAACTAAACGAGATCCGAGCAAAAGTTTGGCTAAAATTTCCGAGTCTCGATAGCAGGACGGACTCTCGAAAAATTATGGTATTAAACTGTTTTTTTTTTTTTTTTCAAATTGTTTAACCTGCTTGCCTGTCTTACCGACGGAGCTAGACAATTTTTCAGTTTCGACTTAGCATTGTTGATGAGCTACGCATATGCGTCAAATCATGCAGGACAATGATATGGACGCGTAAAAGAATCGAGAAAGCAGGAGTCAAATGCGTTTAGCAGGCACGCATCGATGCGCATCGCATCGATGTCTCATTTAGAAATACGATTCGGACATGAATTCAATTTATTTATATAACATATTTATATATATACAATATTATTTGCATATTGAAAAGTATTCAACAAATATAGAATATGTGCATCCGGTATTGTATACATAAAAAAAAAAAATTGTTCGTGACAGTCCAGTGCATATCATCCGCAAGAGCTTCCCGAGTATGACAACGTCGGCTTTTACACCCAGTTCAAAGAGGTAACCGCATTGACATTCGTCACGCAACAGATGACGTCATCGGAAGCCGTGAAAAAATTATCGCTGTCGCAAAGGAAGTGTAAGATTATGTCCGAGGGCGGCCTCGCTATGTGGCCGGTTTACACGATGAACATGTGCCTCATGGAGTGCAAGTACTCGATGATGCTCAAACATTGCGGCTGCCATCCGTTTTTCGCCAGACCTATGCGTGAGTTAACGAGATCGCACGATACACGAGGGGTTGAGGTGGTCCTTGCGAATATCGTTCACTTCGCGATAATAAGTTTCAGAGAAATGAGAGGCAATTACAAACGCTTCGCGAGTGAACGCTATTCGCAAGGACTGCCTTGAGGCGGAGTGAAACATCGCGGTCGGTAAAGAAAACTGTGACAAACTTTTTTCAAGGGTGCTCATTTTTTTTGAGAAAAAAGCACACGGTAATTTCGCATCCGACCCGAATTCATCTTTTTCACAAAAAAATTAGCACCATTGAACAAAGATAATTCGAAAATTGCTGCTATCTCTCTCACACTCGTGGCTCGAGTGTCCTTGAGCGTCCTTGAGTGTCCTTGAGGGTCCTTGAGTGTCCTTGAGTGTCCTTGAGCGTCCTTGAGTGACCTTCAGTGTCCTTGAGTGTCGTTGAGTGTCGTTGAGTGTCCTTGAGTGACAATGTGAGGTGTCCACGAGAGTGTCTGAAAGTGTTCGGTGGTTTTGTGCGTATAATCAAGTAGATATATTTCAGCCGGAGTTCCCGTATGCGGATCTAAGGAGCTACGCTGCATTGGCAAACATCGCGAGAATTACATCAGGATCAACCAAAGCGTTGCGATAAGCTGTGGATGCTATGCCAACTGCGATACCTCGTACTTCACCCCGAAGGAATTCTCATTGTCAAACCTGTACGTCATACACAAGCGCACAATTATACGCACCTCAGAAGTAGGATCATCGCTTTTGCGATACCCACGTAGCGCGGAAATATTTTTTCAAAGTTTCGAAAAGTATTCGTAACGAACGTTTCATCGGAATATTTCGATAGAATATTTCAAAATATTATTTCCATACGTTTTAACAATATTTCGTCGGATTCGAAAGAACGAACGTACTTCTATGACCTCAAAATATTTCGTGCTATGTGGGAAGAGACTGCGCGATAAAAAATAAAACAACAAAAAAATGTTTACATTCGTACATTCGTATATTTCGTAATATCCATTGCAGGAAAGTCGGATCTCCGAATTCGACATTCGGCACCCTCGAATTAGTGTTTCCGACGTACAAAGTTCGCCGAGAGCTTGCATTCGGTCTCAACGACTTCATGGGTGAGCGAGCAACTTTTTTTTCTCTCCCTCTCCGTCGATAACGAAGATACGATTGTTTTCCGTTCATCTTGAATCTGTGTTAATCCGATGATTGCCCCAGCATCCGTCGGTGGCGCCGCTGGCTTGTTTCTCGGCTGCAGCGTAATATCGTTCGCCGAATTTTTCTACTGGGCGACGCTTCGACTCTGCTGGTACGGGATCAATCTTCGTAGAGCCAAAGCGGCCAAACCGAAACAGCGGAAGGTGACTCAGCTGCGGGGCCTCCCAATTATGGGTTGAACACTTCGCCGACAATGACGATGTTACCGTAGAAGAATAATCACGAAAACGGAAACAAATGAATCGTCGCAGCTGTGTCGGAGCCGTTGAGTAAGAGCAACCGACCGTCGGTACAATTTCCCCGGATAAAAAACTAACGACACGGGATTCACTGGATACTTGCGCAGAAATGCAGGCCGTGCCGGCGCGTTGCGAATCTGTGTCCGCGGCTGACGATATTGTAACAGCTCAGCGTATTAATTTTCAGCGAATTTGCTTTTTCGTTAAAAAAATTAGCACTCTTGAGAAAAGTTCATTACCGTTTTCATTACCGACCGCGATATTTCACTTCCCGTTAAGGGGAAGTGAAACTGCTGTGCGTACGAGAGAGACAGTTGCAATTTTCAAAGTAACTTTGAAAATTGCAACTGTTTTGGTAATGAAAACTGTAATTAACTTTTCTCGAGGGTGCTCATTTTTTTGAGGAAAAAGCAACTTTGCAATCTGGCCCGAATTCATTTTTTTCTCAAAAAAATTAGCACTGTTGAATAAAGTTAATTTGAAAATTGCAACTATCTCTCTCGTACGGACGTGCACAAAAAAATGTTACCACCTAAAACAGATATATCGTTAAAAAAACACACACACACACGCACAATTCCTTTATAATAATCGACCAGTTAAATACTTATCCTGGTTTGTTCACCAAGCCGTGTACCAATTTTTCACAGAATATGATGAATTTTTTTTTAGCGACGTGTGGAATTTTCAAATTTTTACATTTTGAGCCAGTCCGACGAGTGACTTTTTCACTTTGCGGAGAAATCGCGAACTGTCGAATTTCCCGGCAGATTTCTAGAGGTCGTCAAAAATCGATAATTCGAACTGCACTAATTTTTATCTTCGACCGAGATCAACTTTTTTGGAGAATCCTCGAACGACGAAACATTTGCACGCTGAAAAATGAGTAAAAGAATTGTTAGATGTATTAGTCGGAAAATATTTTTTATTGTTGAGTCTTCGCACCGTATCGGCGTTTTACCCAACCAACTTCAACACCGATAGAGATTAATCAATAATATTACATAAATACATACATACAAGTTATACACATTAGGGGACAAGTGCACGAACGGTGCGGTTGGTCTAAATCTTTCCTCGGGATTCGCCCTGTGTCTGAAGAATTTTTTTTTTTTCTTTAGATTTGTAATCTTAATAATTTGGCTGAAACGCAGAGAAGATGAAGAAGCGTTTCTTCTTAGAAAGACGCGAGTATATCGCTGAAAGGGTTTCCGAGTTCCTTTGCCGCAGCCTCGAAGCTGTCGACGAAAGCCTTCTTCTGACTCTCACTGGATAACTGTGCACAAAAACATGAAATTACATTAAAACACATCCGCGTCTCCCGTTTGTGCTGCACTCACCGCAAGTTTTAATAAATATGATCAAAGGAATAATATACTCGATTTTATTTTTATTTTTATCTTTTGCAACTTTACCCTGTGATAAAAGTCGGATGCCGCAATGCAGAGTATCTTCTTGTCCTCGTACTCGTACTTTCCGATCCTCGACTGAACGTGCGGGAATCTTTTTTCAACGACGGTTAAGGAAATAAATCAACGGCAAACGGGATTCGCTTAAAATCAGATCGCACGAGATCTGATAGACGACGAAAAAAAAAGATCATCCTCGTACAACTTCTTCGCCCGATGAGGGAGAACGGGGCAAGATCAAGTACTTTTGAAATTAATTTTTCGTGGGATAATTTTTTTTAAATCTCATCTTGGATGGAGAATACTGGTCCATTTTGACCCGCTCTCCCCCATCGCCCTCTGCCTCCCATTTTCTTCGTGATTACGGTATTTCAAAGGATACAGAGCCCGCAGCCACGGATTCGTCGAAGCGCTGATGAAGAAGCAGGAGAGACACCACGTCGACATCGTCAAGGGTAAGCTCTGAATGAAATTCGGGAGACTGAAGACCACCCAGTCCTGCAGTAGGCCTAATTGCGCACCGTTGCAAGCCACGCGTTCGCACACCTGAAATTACATTTTTTTTTTAACCAATGTTTTTTTAAAATCTCATTCGAATGGCTTCATAAAATTATGGAGGCACCGTTGTAAAGTAACACTAATTTTTTCATGACTACCTGTGAGGGTGTGAGTCTGTTCGCGGAACAACCGGAATTTTCGCAGAATTTTTTACTGATGCAAAAAATTAGTGCAATCTTTTTTTTTTTTTTGCTTTCGCATCCTATACGAAGTATATAAGGAGAGAAAGAATCGTATATAAAAAAGATTGCACTACTTTTTCAAGGCGCATTGAGAGTAAAACAAAGTTCCAATCTTCGTCGTTGGCTTCATAAATGGCGAGTAAGTTGCGTACCTTGAAAACGACTGCGGACAAGAGACGTTGATGGGGTTGTTGCGGGGAAAGAAATTCGCCGATTACTTTCGTCAGTATATCCGAGGGTGGAAAGAAATCGCCGAGAACTTCGGAGAGCACGGCGCACAGTACTTGCACCTCGGTTGGATATCCTCGCTTTATTCTGTCGAATATAGCGGAGGTTCTCTCGATCGATCGGACGAGAGCCTCGGGTTCTATGTCCGGAAGAGGTTCCTCGGCGTCCGGCCGATTGAATCTGTCGGCTGACTCGGTGTACATGCAGGTAAGGAGAAGCTGCAGCGCCGGCATGGCGAGAAGGAGGCTCGGCTGTCGCAAACGTTCCACGGCGACCTTGACTATTTGCTCGGCGACTTTGCCGACGACGCTTCGCGTTCCTATCAACCGTTCCAGTCCCTGGAATTTAATATATATTTTTCATCGATAAAGCTCGAAAATCTTAAGAACATATCAAACTCGGTCGGTATCGAAAACGGCAATCAACTTTCCTCACGGGTTCTCGTATGTACGGTAAAAAAAAAGTCTTATCGGAAGCCGATATCTCAGCTTTCGATGAGAATTTTCTCTTGACCGTACATGCCAGAATTCTTATTACCGACCAGAAGTTTTTATTACCGACCGCGGTATTGCACATGCTCTTCTTAAAGGGCTGGCGGACCTTCCTGTTTTACCGACTGTTTTATATCCTACAAAAATTTGTAGGATATAAAATATTCTAGAATTAATATACGTAAAACGAGAGTGCACGAAAATCCATCTATAATGTTTGTTGAATAAACAAAAAAACAAACAAACAATTAAAATGTATTCTACGTTAGACGTTCACTGTTCACTTGTGACAAAGTGATCAGAGCCGATAAAAAGCGCATAAATGTAGGGCACGTAGTACTTAAAAGAAAAAGAAAAACGACAAACCTGCAGAAGAGTTCTGTGAAGATCGGTCGAAATATTTGGTACTGTGACTAGCGTGAGAACTAATTCCAGGACAGCGGGAGCTTCGGCATCGGGCGGCGTGTCCTCGGCGTGCTCGAGAAGAAAAAATACGAGGGCCCACATGATTCTTTGGTGTTCCTCGCTCTGCCCTAAAACCCTGCACAAATAAATTCAAACATAAAGTCCGTAATTTAACAAACGAACATTTTAATTCCACGATTAAAAAAAAAAAAAAAAAACTGAAAATATATATCCGTAATACAAGAATCGAAAGTTTCAATCCCACGATCTAAAAAAATAAAATAATATAAAAAATTGAAAATAAATAGTAGCATTTTTTTTTAGAAACTTGCCCGTTCGCCTCGTTAACTTCGATGTGTTTCTGGATATACTTTATCGCCAGTGGATGCACGACGTTCATGGTTTCCTCGCAATTAGCTAAAACCGCGCTTTGCAGAAGATACAACATTCCGTGAAGTGCCGTAATCCTTGCTGGCAAAAAGCTCGATTTTAAGCTCATGTCGACCGACCGTTTCACCTTTTCCAAAGTTTCGACGTCCTGCAACATAAAAAATAAAAAATAAAAAATAAAAAATAAAAAATTACGATTATCGTAATTTCTGAACTGTTGGCTGAAACACCGACGCATTCTATTCAACACCATCCGAAACACGCCGCCTGCCCACCGATACCACGCCCGGTCGGTACGAAACGCCTTTCCTATTTTCGTCGAGACGGTTAATATTTTGAGTAAAAGCAAATTGGATTTTCGTAGGCAATACATAGACGCGTGAAAACCTAATCCCTTTCGTCCGAAATATTAACAGCCCCGGAGAACATAAGGACGGCAATTTAGGCAATTGAAGCGATGCGAAACAGAAACTCGGTCGGTAACACAAAACTGTAATACATTTTTCTCATGCATCTTCGTCCAGCAGTCGGGCGAACGCTGACAATTTTCCGCAGGAAAGTATCTCGTCTTTGAAAAAACTACATAAATAAAATAAATGAATAAAATAAATAAATAAAAATAATAATAAATAGATAAATAAATAAAATAGATTACAGTTTCTGTTACCGACTGAGTCCGTGTCAAGCGGGAGGAGTTTTCCGATCGCGCCGATATTCTTCACAGGCTGAAGAAAAAATAAAAAATAAAATTTAAGAAACGCCCAAGCCTACCAGAGGCGCGAGAACCGCAGCGGCCTTGCAGACAGCGACGACAAGATAGTGATGCAAAATTTCATTCTCGACAGTCTGAGTCCTCGAGATTTCCAGGCACGTGTCCAGCATCCACTGGAACTGCGCTCTCTCGACGAACAATTCGGAGATGGACAGGAGCGACTTGACGACCTCGTTGAGCAGCCTCGGCGGTGTGTTGGCCTTGGGCATCATCCACCGTGTGTACATCTCGACGAGAAACCTCAGACAAGATCCCAGATCGAGTCTGGTCCTCTCCAGCGCGCTGTCCCTCCTCTCCTTCAGCAAGATAACCGACGAGCTGAATTTGTCCTCGTGCAGCGAGCAGACGGACCACAGGTAAGGTATCGAAAGTTGACCGTACGTGTATTCCTCGCAGCTCCCGCTCCTCTCGATGTTCCCACGTTCGAAGAGGTTCTCCAGTCTGGCGCCGTCGTCCCTGCGTTTGCCGGCGTTGCGCACGAGCTCGTATCTCTCCGTGAGCACATTCTGAACGAAGAGCAAACGCTGCGAGCTCTTCTTGTGCAGAGCGAGCTGAGGATCCCTCGGATGATGAACGAAAGCGCTGTTGCCCGGATTGCCGGGCGACGGAAGAAGCAGAGTCATCGTGAGAAGCCTCGTAATCGCCTGAACGGCGAGACTGGTCGACTGGCCCCGAAGGGGGTCGTCGGGTTCCTCGCCGTGCGGCGACACGCTGAGAACGCTCAGAAGCGCCATCCACATCTCCTCGAACTGCAGCCTCGTCGTCCAGCCGAGGAGGTTCGCCCTGTAGACGAACTGGCGCAGCACGTCGACCTCCTGCAGGAGACTCGACTCGGCCGAGAGCAGCGGAAAGTTGCATCTCGTCGGCCCGGAGGCAACGGCGTGCCAACCGTGCTTCCACGCAAGCGGCGGAGTGAGCACGAAAGTGTTCACCAGTCTCTGTCGACCGATCGCCACGATCAAATTTTTCAGAGTCCTCAGCATGAATCTCGGAATGTTCTTCGCCCTGGGCGACAGTCGATAATCCTCCAGCCAGCAGACCAGAGCGCTCATCTCCAGGCAGGCCTGCGCGCAGTGTCTCGTCTCCTCGGACTCGAGAGCCTCGCGCAGTCCCCGGTCGTCGGGCCTCGTCAAGGGATTTCCGCTCCTCCTCGACCACTCGTCGACGATCCTCGTGAGACACCTCGACGCCGAGCATATCCACGTCTGACGACTCTCGCCGCCGAAGACCCCCGATATCCTCGAGCTCTTCAGCAACTCCTCGGCGCAGTTCAGCGTCAGCTCGAGCTCGTGAGGCTTCAGAGTCCGCGCGCCGACCTCGTGACGATCGACCATCCAGTGCGACGTCTCCATGCAGAGCAGAGCGAACCTCGCGAGATCCTCCTCGTGCTTCTCCTCCAGAGCCTCGATGGACAGCCTCTCGAGATCGGCTATGCTCGTCGCGTAGTTGGTCACGGCCGGAAGTATCGTGAAGAGAGTCCGCCAGCACATCGAGTCCTCCATGAAATTGGCGAACCTCGCGGAGTATCTCGAGATCTTCGGATTGTTCTCCGAGGCAGACGGATCGTAGATCTGATGAGGTTTCGGCACGAGGTCGTTGATGTTGCGGACCTTCTGGAGAATGCAGCGTCTGGCGGACGAGTAGAGCGGGCACGGCTCGACGGGTTTCTCGACGCCTCCGAACTCGCACTCTCGATGTCTCTCGCCGGTCTGGCGTACGCCGAGCCGCACGCACTCGATCAGGATCTTCAGATCGAATTCCCGCGAATTGAGAACGGCGTCGCAGTCCTCGAGATCGAGTTTGCCGAGCAGCTGAGCGGACTCCGGGAGATTCTCGTTGACGCACGGGTGGCAGCAGCGGAGCTTCACCTGCGAGAAGAACCACTGACGATCGAGATTTACGTTCCTGACGATGGACGGATTGAACGGACGGCTGTGCTCGAGCTCGAGCGGCGAGAGATCGTAGTGCGACGAGGCGAGCTTGTTGACGAGGCTCGCGAGCGTTCCGTGCTTCCTCGCGAGCTTCGTCGCCCGAAGATTCTCCATGAGCAGCAGCAGATCGTCGCGCGGAAGCTGCTCGTGAGAGGCCTCGGGGCTCGAGGCGAGGAGAATCTCGGCTCGACGGCTCGCGATCTTCGCGGCCATGCGGGAGAGCGCGAGGTGCTTCGACTCGAGGAATCTGGGAACGAGGGCGAGGATGACGGCGCCGCTCTGAGACTGGTGGGCGGCCTCCATGCACTGCAGAAGCCTCTTGACGAAGCTCGGTCGGCTGAGGTCGAGACATCGGGCGGCGATCGCTTGAACCAAGAGACCGCTCGCGGCTGGATTTCTGTGCACGGCCGTCGTCACGAGGTCCCTCACCGGAGGCTCGCCGGAGAGGCTTATCGTCTCCTCGATGTGCTTGACGAGGAGCCACGTGAGCGGCTCGACCTCGTTCAGGTTCTCGCAGACGTGGTCGCAGAAGAGTATCGTTCCGGACTCGCGGACTATTCTCGTGTTTATGCTCGTCTCCGTCGACCTCCGAATCTCCGCGCCGTTCGAGTCCGACTGGTCGGAGTTCTCGCGGAAAACGGTGCTCCAGCACGACTCCCGGATGCCGAGGATCCTCGACCAGAAGGGCACCTCGCTGTAGTCCAGGAGCGTCACGAGATAAGACCAGTGGCAGGTGAGCAGCGGACACGAACCCGAGACGTCGATCATCAGACCGTTCAGCTCGTCCATCGGAATGCTCTCGTCGTCCCTCGCACGGATCATCTGCATCGTGGCGTTGGCGACCTTGCAGTGACTACCGGACTCGAACATGTGAACGCAGAGCTGAAGAAAAAATGCCAGTTGCTTTATCAGATAAGCATCGTCGCGTCGCTGCTCGTCGGAGATTTTCTCCCCCAGGAATTCCTCCCGGAGATGAATTTTCCTGCGATGATCGACGCTCTCGAGCATCGAGCGGACCCTCCGGCCGACCAGGCCGATCACTCTGAAGAGGAATATCGAGAGGATATTTTCCGATGGGATGGCCGTCGATTGGATGTTCGTCGCGTTGAGAGGATCGGCGCTCGTGCAGATCGTGTCGGGCAGCGCGAGTGTGTGAGCCAGGTCGGTCATGTAGACGCTCAGGTCGGAGAGACGAGCGAGCATCGCTTCCTCCTTCGCGTAAGAGACCAGCGAGAGAACGACTATGTTGACCATGCCGAGCCAGCGTTTGAGTCTCACGGTGGATTCCTCCGGCGCGGGTGGGACGACGAAGAGGACCTTCAGCAGGGGATCGACGGGGCGGAAGACCGTCGGCGAGAAGGCTGAGAAGAGCTTCATCAGGGCGACGTCGGCGTCGCGCGTCTCGAGACGGATCTTGCCGGAGGCGAGGAGGGGGAGGATCGTGTCGGTGGCGAGACGCGACCATCGACGCCACTTCTCCTCGCCGTTCCCGTCGCCGTCGTAGCGAGACTCCGCGACGCATCGCGCCAGGAGCTCGATCACCCGAGGATACTCGACGAGACGCAGCAGCGTCGTCATGAGGACCTCGCGGGTCGTCTCAAGCTCGCGCTGGTCGGTCGGATTCTTCGTCGTCGAGGTGGAGCGCGAGAGAAAAATGTCCTCGACTATGGGGACCAGGGCGGGAATGCAGTGCGTCGGAGGCGGCTGACCGGAGGCCATCAGACCGTCGCAGAGATGAATTATCTTCGGCACGTCGATTATGTTCTTCGAGTGGTACTTCTTGTAGGAGAGGTGGACGAGAAAACCGAAGATCTTCGGAAGCAGCTTTTCCGTGCTCTTTATCTGTGCCTCGTCGATGAAGTCGAACTGGTCGAGGACGAAACCGATGAATATCTTGTCGGTGTCGAGGAGACAGTAGTTCACGTGGAGCTGAACCAACTGGATCAGCAGCGTCAACACCTCGCACTGAAAATCCACCGAGCCCGTCGTCGTGTACTGCTTCAGCGACTTTATCACCATCGGCTCGAAGATCTTTATGAAAGAGGCCACCGAACTCTTCTGCGTCGTCGCGCGAGCGAAACTCTTGAAGACCGTCGATATCTTGCGATCCTCGCGCTTTCGCAACGAGCCGATCCAGCTGAAATTAGAAAAAAAAATGTGTAAGGTCGCGATGATTTATTTTTATTTATTTTTTATATTAAAATACTACGTTAAAAGTTGTATCAATCGTGAAGACTATTCTGAACAAACTACAAAAACCACAAAATTGTTGATTTCAACCTAATTTCATTTATATACTGTTATCTGAATTTCTTATGTAAAAGGGCATGTCCCGTAAATAAAATAAATAAATAAATAACTATTGTTTCTGGGAGTAAATCGTAACGTGATGGCGAGGTGATTTAATATCGGTAATGAAAACTGTAACACAATTTTGCTTCCGGGGTGGAGAAAGCTTTTTTTTCGTGAGAGATCTAACGCGACTGTTTTCTTTTACTGACAAAGTATCCTCCGAGAGAAAGCCAAACATAGAAAAAAAATGTATTACAGTTTTTCGTTACCGACCGAGTCGCTTTGAGATTCATCCGGTAATTCTTACCCCGCATCGGGTTCGTTTCCACCTCGGCAATTGTTACCCATAGCCTTTATAGTCTCCGCCATGTGTCTCGCCGGTCTCTGAAAGCACTGAGCATAAAGTCCCCTTCTGCCGTCGTCCTTGTAACTTTCACCGAATTTATTCGTGCTCCTGACCACCTCGAACTCGCTCCAGCGAGCATTGATGTTGGTCCCGAAGAGACACTTGAGCAGTTGTCTGACGCACTGCACAGTGTTCGTAGGCGAGAGACTCAAGGTCGTCTGAAGATACTGCAACATCTCATCGGCGAATTTCGTCGCCTCGAGTGTACTCGAAATTTCCAGTATCTGCGACAAAACCGTGAGACTCGCGTGAAGAAGCGCCAGGTACATCGCGCTGGCCTCGGAATCCAGTGTGCAGTTGTAATTTGCGTGAGCCGCTTTGAGAGTCTCGTAGAGTCGCATGTAGTGAGGAATCGGAAAAAAGTGTCCGGTAAGATCCTTTCCGGTCTTCATAACAGCGATTCCGCGGTCGACGCGTTCCTTGGTCTTCGGCTCGTTTCCCATGAGTTTTCTTCGCGGCGAGAGCGACTGGGCCGAGGGCAGAGACGGCAGAGAGGACTTCGCGCTCGGCGGCACGAGCTGAACGCCGTCGATCACGTGGACGTAGATGTTGAGGAGTCTAGCTATGTGAGTGAACAGCAATTCGACGTGCCGATTCGTCGTCGCGTCCTCGAAGAGCTTCCACAGAACGGCCGGCTCCGTCGAACCACCGTTCTTTCCGTTCGCCGTTTCGCCGCTCGGTCTCAAGCTGCGAAGCGCCAGGCCGGACGTGACGTTGCCGGCGAGCAGAATCAAGTGCCGGTGCGTCGCGAGATCGAGGCTCACCGGCGACGAGGACAGCATCGAGGTCGTCAGCGACAAGAGCGCGTTTCCGATAGGCGTCAAAACGCCGCTCGTCAGGCCCACCTCGCTTATCTCGCCTCCGCGACTCAGCGAGCTCGTCTTCGTTTCCTTCTTTACCGGCAACTTCGCGACGAAACATTCCCACGCACGGGGATAAATCGTCGTCGTGTAAATCTCGCTCAGTCGACAGAGCGCCTCGCAACAACCGTAAGCGAAGAACCTCGAATTGTGAACGAGCAGCTTGTCCGTGAGCAGACTGACGATTATCGAGAGAGCGTCCTCGAGCCTGTCGCGACCGTGACGCGACTCCGGCTCCGCGTAGAACGAGCGGAACGGCTCGATCAGACTCTCCACCAGGAGCTTGTACTCCATCTGGCAACTCTTCGTCAGCAGAGGGTCCGATATTATCGTCGATAAGTACTCCTCCGTGTACTGCGACGCCCGACGCGTTACCTCGTTCTCGTTCGGATGCTGATAGTACAACGACGGGACTATTCTGAAAAATACAGAAGAAGTTGGGGATGCATCGCGCATACATTGGCAATTTAAAGTTTAATTCGAACGAAGTTTTTGGGATGCGCGATATGACAAAAATCTGAAAAAAAAATTGGACGTGTTTATTATGGCAAGAACTTTCGTATTACATAATAATAATGCCAACAAGTTAGTAACTAATTATTTAAAAAATTAATTGCTTTTCAAAAATTAGTAAAAAGCTCTCTCCTTTATTTTTTTCAGATTTTTTGACCAATAGGAAGTGTTCAAATTCTCACTGAATCTCGCTTTTGGCTGGGAATCTACGTGTAAAAGATCCTTAAGAGACCGATTTGCCAAATTAGTTTTTCATCGGTTCGCGGATAAGCGAGACGTTGACGATAATTTTTTTCTTCGCCTACCTGACAACAGCTTCGCTAGCAGCGCGCCGTATCCTTGGATCCTGATCCGCGAGCAACGCGAGCAAAACGTTTATAACGTTTTCCTGAAAATCAAAACTGCCCGTCACGTGTTTCACCGCGATGTAGGGCAGTTCGCTGAGTATCCGAGCCAATTGTACTTTAACGAGGAAGTAAGGATTTTCGACGAGCCGAAGGAGCTTGTTCGTCACGGTGATTCCGTGTCTATTGTCCTCGGACTCGAGGAGATCGGTGAGGCACGTACTCAGTGCGATCAGCGTTTGACGACACGCCGTCGTCGAATCGTCCTCCAAGCCCTGACGGAACGAACATGTACATGTAAAATTAATTTAAGACACTGTACACTTATATCGGGAAAAAGAAAGTTTAAAAAAATGAAAAATTTGTCTCTACAGGGCACTAAATTTTTATCGGCAGCGTATTTTTAATTAATATATAATACTAGCATACCGTTATTAATTCTGTATAATACTAAATTTATGAATCTTGTATTCCCGTATATGCACAACAGAGTATCTATCTATCTAATATTTCGCATATGACTCATAGTTATCAGGACCTGGAAGGGAAGTCCGTCGGAGGATTTAGAATAATCGAAAGGGTTCCCTGAGGGCGCTTGGAATAATCGGGGCTTATTCCGCCCTCCCCGGATTAAAAAAAAAATTAAATGTACGAACATCTTCCCAAAATATATGTAACATTAAATTAATTGAATAAATTACCTTAACAAGTAAATTAACGAGATTTTCCAACGGCACAGCCTTGCCGCCCCGACATTTGGCGACTTCTTCTTCCACGCTCGCGTAACTTCCTTTGCATCGAGCGTAGACCGCCGTCAAGTAGTGCCCGACGAGCATCACAACGTTGCCTCTGATCTGGGGATCCGAGTGTTCAGCGAAAAGCAATATATCCGCTATCATCTGCTGACCACCGTCGAGCAGTGGATCCTTCGCGAGCGTTGCCGACAAAACGATCGGATAAAGCCTGAGAATGTTTCCTATGCACGTGAGAGCCAATGACTTTACGCTGACCCGAAAATACTTGTCGGACACGAGTTGTCCCGAGTTTCCGGTCAACAGAAACGACGATGCGAGATACCGACAAGCGTATTTCAGAGGCACGTCAGCATCGGTGAAGGTCCCGATGTCCACGCAATCCTGAGGAACGTTCGATGTCGTTACCAGCGACGAATCGTCCGAAAAGTGCGATTCCTCTTGCAATATTCGATCTTCCAACGATTTCTCACTCGCCACGAGGCTCCGCTGTTCGAGAAGCTTCGCCGTGTCCAACGATGTTTTCGAATCGTTCTCCTCCTCGATTAATTCACCTATGGAAAATTAAACGGAAAAGAATTGAAATTAAATCTTAAAACTACGAAATTGTAAAATTCTGAAATAGTAAAATTACTAACTTGTAAAATTACTAAATTGTACATTCGATGAATTACTAAATTGTAAAATTACTGAATTGTACAATTACTAAAATGTACACTTTCTAAATAGTACAATCATGTGTAGGATAAAATCGAAAAATTGGAAAATAGACGACTAAAAAAGAATGCAAAGAAAAAAAAATTGAAATTTTGTACCTACTGTCTATCGAGCGATTGGTAAGGAAGCTCTGATTGTCCCCGTGATTGTCGGACGTCTCCGGAGCGTCGGCGACATGAATAGGCGTTGTGTCGGTCTGCGATCTGTGAACCTCGCTCAACGTGTTTATCGAGTCGGAAATCCATTTTTCGACGTTCGGATGAACTTCCGGTAGGTCAGGTTCGAAGAGCGTCAGCCTCGATTCCGAGTGATCGCCGGAGACCGTCGTCGTGGACGCGCTCATCCGTCCCAACGATATTCGCGTCGTATTTTCCGAAGTTATTATCTTACTGCTCGGTATCCCGCTCTCCGATGTCAGCGCCCTGATGAGATCGTCGTCGGGAGATTCCAGGAGTTGAGCGAGAGTTTCCAGAGCGGCGTTCACCATGTTGTGGTCGGAATGCCATTTCGCGTAGTGGAGACACAAATCGTATATCTGCAGCAGACAGTCGAGACGATGCGCGTCCGAGTCGACTTCCGGCTCGGCGGTCGCAGTTATGTGGGGCAAAATCGTTCTCAGACACCCGAGAACTCCGATCACTAGCGGCGTGTTGTCTTCCGTCTGGGACACCGGGACCAAGGAATCTGTTTCATTAAAATTCATTAGAATTCTCAGTCACAAAATATTAATCTTCTTCCTTCGAACATTAAAAGAATTTTTTAAATCGTGAATACCGAGATTTTCACGTTGGTTCCTCGTGTAATGTAACGCTGTGCGCTTCTGCACAGTAAAAAATAATGTCGTAAAATCGGAATACGAAGTTTCGTGGAAATAATTTTGTTAAGTAAGTGACAAACTCGGTTGCTGAGGTTTGAATATACAAATCTGTCTTTTTATTGCCCGTGTCATTGACGAATTTAGTTCGAACCTTTGTTCGTAAAACTAGAGACGGATGGTGCGGTCGGAAAATTAACAAATAAAAAATTGTGGACGTTCGTGGGCAATGCATTTTTGTAAAAAAGTACTAACTCTTTTTTACTGTGTGTCAGACAGAATTTTTTGTGATTATGGTTTTCTCGTAAATGAAACTTTTTCAGGGAAAGAAGATAATCGCGTTCAGATTTCGTGTTTAGAATTTTTTAAAGCGTGTGAATATCGAGATTTTCGCATAGTTTCCACGTTTAACGTGATACTGTGCGCAAAGCTTTCATGAGAAAGGATTTTCTGTGATTATTTGGCTTTCTCACCGATGAAGCTTACCGTTTTCTTAATTTTCAAACCGTCCAACTTCCCGACGTTTCGTCGATCATAAGAAAAATTCTTAATATCTCGACTCTTGCCCTATATAAAATTTCGCAAGCGACATCGAGCACAAATGGTTTTTGAGAAAGTAAAAAAAGAAAAAAATAACGAGTTCTCATAGTGTCTTAGTCGGTTTGCCGATTCGAGCCAAAATGGACGTTTAAATTTTTTTTTAATTACCTATCAAGTTTCTCAGCACGTATGCCAAGAATATTCGTGGCTTTCGACAGTAGAGACACGTATTGACTATCATGCTGGCGGCGTTTCTTCTGAAGACTGCTTGAGACGAGGACAAATTTGGATAGAATGCTTTGAGCAGTGTCTGCAAAAAAAAATATATATAGTATGTTTCGTTTGAATGCGGTATAAATAAAATCGGAGGTGGTCGAAAGTTGTCCGAAGATTTTCCAGCTACCTTGACATCCTTGTCGGTCATAAATGGTCCCAGGTTTTTGAATATCGACGGCAAAGATTGCGCCAGCGTGTCGATTACCGATTCCTCGCTTCTCTGGCTAATGGCTACGATGCACGGTACTAAATTCGAGACGTAAGCCTTGCCCTTCATAGGCCTTATGGTGTGACTGAGAATTCCAAAACGCCAGAGCGCCGCTCGCAGAGATCTCGACGAGCCGTTTTTGCTTATCATGTTGTACAACTGGAATTGCACCTTTATGATGTTGCTATCCGCCATCGACTGTAAAATTAAATGAAATTCAACTGTACATTAACGATCAAGACTTGAACATAGTTAACAAATTTTCAAACATTAGAATGTAACATACAAACCAAAAATTACAGAAAAAAACATTAAATCGCCTAAAAATCGTCATTAAGAATAAGCAAACGAAAAAAAAAGTAACGTGCAAACCAAAAATGATAGAAAAAAAACATTAAATAGATAGAAAATTATTATTAATAAAAAGGAAGCAAAAAAAAACGAAAGGTTATGTGCGAACCCAAAATTGAAGAAACAAAAACATTAAAACGACTATTGTTGGAATGGTCGATAATAAAAATTGAAAAAATTGTAACATTTTTCATATACTCTTATGATCCTGTTGAGACACTCGTCGGCCAGCATCCTGACGTCGGACTCCGGGTCGTCACAAAGTAGGAGAAGGCGTTTTATCGAAAGGCTCAGAACTTGCGAAAAGTGCGGAGCCGTTTTGATGCCCGGCAGACACATGTTGTCCGCAATGGTCGCGCAGCACGTAATTTTCTCCGCTTTCCTAAAAGAAAAGATAATTAGAGAAAATTGAAAAAAAATTCCTATTAATCGTCAATCCATACAGTAAATTTTTAGAAAAGAGCGGTTTCAATGCCACAAACACATTTTTCACGCTGTCTCATGGAAATAAATGAATTTTTTTTTAGACATCAATTTTGAACGAATCGTCGTAATTTACCTTGTCGCATCGTCCGGCACGTTGTTGGCGGTCTGCTGTTGAAAATTTCTCAGAGCATCGACGGCCTTCATAGCACTGCTCAGTGCTTGCGCCATTATTGCCACATTCATCAGCGCCGAGACAGCTCTCTAAACAATTGCCACGGCGATGCTTCCGATTATAAATTTGTTTGTCATTTTTTTTTAGTTCTTTCCATCCTCAAAGTGGCGTCAAATGTTTCGATGGGTTCGTGTCGAAAAACACGACGAGCATAACCACAACGATATCCTGCCATTTGTGACAGGACAAGATTATTTCGTGGTGTTTGATTCGAGCATGTACACGAGAAATCCGGTCGAGTTCGTATGTGTCGGTGTTTCAGCGTTTGAATCGGCGCACCGGGAAACCGCAACGTTCTCCATCCAACGGAGCTCGCCGACGAACCTTAGGTCGCACGATTTCGCCGCCAGATGTCAGCAAAACAGACTTCCCGGTCAGCTTGGAAAATGGCGAACTTATGATAGAAATAGTCGGAAGTTTTTAACAGATTGTTGTTTTGTTATTCGAGCCAACCGAAGCGGAAAGACGCTCTTCGCGAGAACAAGTATTTAATAAATTTCACTCGGACTCGTAATTTCGTAAGTGACGAGGCGAAGACAACAAAAAAAACCGCGCGGTTCGCATAGTATTTTTCTTTATTTTACGATTGTTCTGATATTGGTTTGGTTTTTCAGGCGGCCGGACACGATTTTTGCATCCGAAAAAATTGCAACCCGCACTTGGCCTGCGAGACGAGGGAAATCTTCGTAACGTTCGGCCGCTCGTTGGAGGAATCGAGAGAATCGAGGGAGACTGGCCCGGTATAGCGCTGATGTTTGGTTAGCCGATGAGATGTTTCAAGAAATGCAGAACTTTTTGGGCGCTCCGAGGTAACATAAAAAAATCACATCCATGGTTGACATCGTCGTTATCACTCTTACAATTATTATTTTAATTATTCGTCGTACAAGCCCTTTTACAAATTAAATACAGATAAATTGTACGTTCGCTTTAGTACGGCATATTCGAAAAATGCAATAAAATTATTGTTAATTTACAAAAAAAACACTAATACATCAAAATACCACCTATCGTTAATATGGTCGTTATTATTCTTACGACAATCTATTCATGTATTCATGGTACGAGCCCTTTCACGAATTAAATACAGATAAACTGTACGTTTTCTTTAGTACAGCGTATTCCAAAAATGACCCAAAATTATTATTAATTGAAAAAAAAAAACACGTTGCAATACTATCCCAAGTTCCAAATTTTTTTAATTTTTCTTTCAGTATTCGCCGTTCGAAAGCCTCGACAGTGATCGATGAAGAAAGATGCCAGGCTGCGCGGCGATCGGCTGCAACAATCGTAGCGAGAAGGGCTACACGATGAAATGTTTTCCGCGCAATCCTAATCTGCGTAGAATCTGGAAGGAGCGAGTTTCCCGAGCGGACTGGGAGCCTTCGAACAATTCGTTTCTCTGTCACGTGCACTTCGACCCGGATCAGTGGGTGTTGTCGCAGAGTTGCAGAGTGAAGCTGAAGAAGAACGCCGTACCGTCGATATTCACGATAACGTCGACACGGAAGTCGCCGAGAAAGCGTCGAAAGTCGGGCAACTGCGAGAGCATCGATTACCTCTCGGAGTCTTTGGACCCGTTGTCGACGATTCAGAACACGATTCGCAATCGTTATTCGTCGTACTACGTCCCGTACGGCATGCACGACGCGAGCAGTCGAAAGATCGACGGCGAAGTCGTCGGCGCGATGACGAACTCGTCGGCGAAGGTGAAACCGGAAATGAAGTCGCAGCTCGAGTCCGACCACGATCTCGACGACATCGAGAGAAAATTGCGGCTGATCTGCGACGGCGAGTCGGTGACCAATGAGAACGCCGATTACGCGAACGGCGACGGCAGCGCCGCCAAGCGGGCTCGCGATTGGTCGAGAGAAAACGGCGAATCGGCGAGCGAGAAAGACGTCAAGGAAATCGGCGAGGCGATCGACAAGAGCAAAAAATCAAATTGCGAGACAACGAGGGACGTCGAGAATTCCGTGGCGGATGTGAAACCCGTTCTGAGGTTCGAGACGGCGAGAAGATCGACGTTCACGATAAAGGTGACGGGTCTCGAGGAGGACGTCGAGGAGATCGTCGAGGGTCTGGGAAGCGAGCAGCTCGAGTACAGATCGGGCTGCGGTTCGAGAAACAGTCGGAGATTGGTGACTTCGGTGATTTCGGTCACGGACACGCCGGTGACTCCGGCGCTGAAGAAGCCCAAGCTCGAGGTCGACGAATCGTCGCCGAGCGACTCCAAGGTCGACTGGAACTGGCGAGGCAACGGAAAGACGCCGAAGCTCGCTATGCTCTCGCCGGACGACGAAGAGTCCTCGATAGCGAAGAGACTGAGGGAACAAATTTTGTTTCAAGAGGACGTCATAAGAAAATTGACCGATCGTCTCGTGACTCGGGTCGAGTCGAAGACCGTTAGTTCGAGAAACGCCGAAAGAGAGTCGAAACGCAAGACGGAGAAGATCGACGATAAACGCAGCAATTGCCTCGAGAGCAACGAGAGCCTGCTGAAAGGTCTCTCGACGAGAGTCAACAATCTCGAGGAGATAAACAAGAGCCTGCAGAAGAGACTGGCGGAGAAGGAGCAGGAGAGAAAAAAATTTGAGCTGCAGATCCGCCAGCGGGACAATCGTATAAAGGAGCTCAACTGGAAGCTCGACAAGGCGTCGAAGTACGTCGAGAGAGCGGAGAAAAATGCTATTACGTACAGGAAAAAAATGATCAATATGCAGAGCTCGATAGCGAGGAGAAAAATCGTCGAGGGGAGGATCGAGTCGGTCGAAAACGAGCGATCCGAGACGAGGGCGGAGTGCCGGAACGTCGAGGTCGAACGAGCCGAATGCGCCGGCGAGGTCGTCGCCGAGGATCGCAGCGCGCCCGAGGACGCCGGACTCTACAGAACTGTGCAAGACATTTTCGACGAGAGCAACGACTGCGACGACGATTTGTGCGTTATAGACACTAGGGAGGATTTTATTCGGCAGTTCGAGGACACCTTCGAGCCTCGCGTCTGAGCTCGGTGGAGCGTCGCAAACTTATCCGAGAACAATTCGGAAACAAACGTTCTGCGTGAAAAAAACTAATAATAACATTTGAGTTTTTATAATATTAATTTTTAATACTTCAGGTTACGATATTCTAAGATACAAAAAACAGAAAGTATTTTAATGAAAAAAAGAACCGCAAATGAAAATCGCCTGGTCAAGTGTCCGATGTAAATAATTCCCATTTTATTTGTCATTTTATAAGTCTTGAACGATGCCGAGCAATGGAAAAGTAAAGAGTATCTCGAGATTGCACGATGAAGATATAGTTTTTTTTTTTTTTTTCTTCTTTTTTTAACGTTTGCGGGAAAGAACGCTCAAATGATGTAAATAGTTTGTAATTAGCTTCGTACTTTCGATGTAACAGGTCAATGAAATATTTTCACGCTCTCCGCCAGCATTAGATTCATTGTTGACCAGCGGCAGGACCAAGATGTTCTTGCCCGGCAGGGCCTCGCGGAGCTTCAGGAGGGTCGGCCATCCGTTGCCCTCGCGTATCAAGTTAGGCTCCTCCTTGTAAACCTGCGAGATCGGCCGATGCGATTTTAATTACATTTTTTAAATTTTGTATGAGAAAGCAATATGAAAATTTCAATATTCAACTTTTACGAGAAAGCGCCATGAAAATTTCAATTTTTAAATTTTACGAGGACGCGAATGAAAATTTCAATCTTCAACTTTTATAAGGAAGTGGCATCAAAATTTTTTTTTTTTACTTTTATGAAGAAGCCAGATGAAAAATTCAATTTTCAACTTTTTAAAATGTTATCGAGGAAGAATAGTGATTAATATCGCAGGTGGAAGATCCGGACCTGCCGCGTGGCGATTTTCGCGGCCTCGTAGTTCCAGTGCAGATGATCCTCGAGCCACGGATTCAGACGACTGTTTCCCTTCAGTGTAACGTCGTTCGGAGTGCATCTCTCGCGCAGTTTTTTCTCGACGTATCGGTACAGCAGCTTGCAGACTCGTTCGGGATTTTGTCGAGGAACCAGACTGTCCGAAAATTTGCAAAAAAGGTGCAAAGTAATTTGCCCGTGACTTCCTCATTTATTACAATTTTGCGCACAGCACTTTCTCCACGATAAAGATCTCTCTCTCTCTCTCTTCTCTATGATAAAGGTGAAATATTAAATTTACCGAAGAGAAAATCTGGCAGTGATTTTTTTGGGAATGGTCAGTTTTACGTCGCAATCGCAGTCCAAATGATTTCGAATGAAATGGAGATTGAACGAGGGATATCGCCAGACGTTCATCAGCGTCTGTTTGACTTTGCCGTCGTGACCGAGCCTCTTCAGACCGGCGTTCTTTCGATAGTCCTCCATGTCGACGCTGAGCCGCCGATAAACGTCCTCCTCGTCGGGAGTGACTTGGGCGACGTCGTCGTAGAAGCCAGGAATTTTTACACGGCCGTTATCATCGACGAGAATATTGACGAGGAAAAGTACGTCTTGCATCGGCTCGTACAATACACCACCGTACTCGCCGCTGTGTAAATCCATTTTCGGACCCTCAACGCTCACGTCGAAGTAACAAAATCCTCGCGCTGCGTGGATGATGCACGGCACGTCTCCGCCTATCCGCTCCCCGTCGTTTATCAGGATGCAATCGATTCCCGTTAAAAATCCCGATGTTATGGCTTCCAGGCAGCTCTCCACGCCCTCGCTGCCTGCCTCGTGCATGGATTCTGCGAAAACGGATTTTCTTTCATAAACGAATTTTTCTTCCTCATAGAGAAAGCGGTTTTCATACTGGAAATTCCGGTCACTTCCGGTTTGAACATTTCATTATTCGACCGGAAGTTACGTCATACAGGAATAGGATCTCACATGTAATTCCGGCTTGAAAAATCTCATTTTTCGACCGGAAGTGACGTCATACCGGAAATACGTCGCTTCCTGTTTGAAAATGTCTTTTTTCAACCGGAAGTGACGTCACACCGGAAATACGTCACTTGCGGTTTAGAAAATCCCATTTTTCGACTGGAAGATTCGAACAATGCAAGAATCATGAGCAAATTACTTTGTACTTTTTTGTTAAATTCATTTTAACGTAAACGATTTTTTTTTATTGTTCGCATGGTATTTTTCGATGCTTTGCGCAAGTTTTATCGAATCTGTGAGGCCGAGAACCGCCTAGGTGTGTGTAATTCACCGCAAAATATCTTAACGTTGACCGGTACTGGCAAGCCGAGATGTTTGTAACACTCTATAGCGTGAATGAAGCAAAGCAGGGGCCCCTTCATCCTCGCAGTTCCACGTCCGTAGAGTTTTCCATCGCGTTCCACCATTTCGAAAGGATCCGTGGACCAAGAATCGCGATCTACGTCGGCCACGTCCAAATGGCAGTAGTAAAGAAGCGTCTTCTTCCCGCCACCTTGTCCCAACGTCGCCAGTATCAGCAACGGAATCTCCACCTAAATTGTTGATACACATTAAAAAAATGTTGACCTTTTCGATCGCGTAAAAAAGGCAATAGGAAATACCCTGGTTTTAAGAATTTAAGGACGATTTTTTTTAAGAACTTTTTTTTTTGCAGAACGCGAATTAGCAAAAATCGCAATACCGTCGAATCCGTTCCTTCCGGTGTGTAAGTCCCCATTTCCCGGAGCTCCACCTGGAATCCGAGATCCTTCAAGCGACTCTCGACCCACTCGATCAAGAGTGATAGTTGCTTGTGAGACTTCGGATCGGTGCTGATTCCGGGAATCGCCACGATCTCTCTCAACTCCTCGACATAACGTTTCCGCTGAGTGTCCGCATATTTGTAACATTTCACGACTTGCGCTGGTATAGGCATGTTTCTTCTTTCTTTAATTATTCGATCGCCAAGAAAAATTTTATATCGAGGAACACATTCTGACAAGACTGTACATCAAAAGACTGTACGGTGTACCCAAATGCAGCTTACTTCAGGGATAGGCTCGGAGTTTTTTATTAAAATGCTTGCAAAGTTTAATCATTTTCTCATTCAGCTTAACTCATTCAGCTTATTTGTCGTGTATCGAAAGATGCGGCATAATCTTTCTTGGAAATGCGAGATTTGTGAAATAAAAACTTTATGTATTTCTCGATGAAGAGCACCGCTTCGACGATCGAGGCGCCACGCGCTACCCACCGCAGGCTCTTCGCCGCAAAAATCCCTTCATTTTTACACACTCCGATAAATCTGTTGTGTGTAGAGTGTCGGAACGGATAATTCGTAACTCGAAACTTCGTGAAATAAAGGAATCACGTGTTTGTTTATAAAAAATTGTTAACGCGAAAGTTATTTCGATCAGATAACGAAATGGAGGCCGGGGATAAAAATGATATCGAACTGAATAAGGATAAAAAGTCTTACGGTGGGATCCCGGAGGCTGCCTTTGTGGTATAGTATTACATCTCCGTACATGGATTAACACGCTTCTTCCCCTTTTTTCAACAAAATAACTTCAAAACGATAAATATTCGTAAGTTTTTGCTCGATATTTGTGACAACGCTACTTCCGGTTGAACGATCGCGGTCAGGTCTAGTCATAAAGCGTCCATATATGGTCACAAAAGTTGAATACTTCTCCATGAAATTTTGTAACTTTTTTTTTCTTTCATTTTCGCCGCCGCGATTGGATAATTTTTTAAATGCATCGATCGAAATTTGTCCTACCCAGGAAGATGTCGATGCTTACATGTTGCTGCCGGAGAACGATGGTCCGGTAGACAAGGTTCTGAAGAGGCTCGACGAGAATCACAGCAAGTACAAATTCATGGAATACAATTTGGCTAACAAGAGAAGAAGATTGAGAACTCAGATACCCGATCTGGAGAGATCACTGGAGATGATAGAAAAATTGCAAGTAGAAAAGAACAACAGTCACGATTTGGAGACGCAATTTATACTTTCGGAGCAAGTATTCGCCAAAGCCATAGTACCGCCGACAGACAAAGTTTGTCTATGGCTAGGGGCCAATGTGATGCTGGAGTACACTCTGGACGATGCGCAAGAACTTATGGCCAAGAATATCGAAGCTGCCAAGAAAAATTTGGGATACGTCGAGCACGATCTTGACTTTGTGAGGGATCAGTTCACGACTACGGAAGTTAACATGGCTCGTGTATACAATTGGGACGTCAAGCGCAGACAAGCTGCAAAGGCAACTTGAAAATAAGAGATACCGATTATTGTTGCTGTAATACGAATAAATTTTTTTTTTGGTGATAAGCCGTTACCTCACACCGCTAATGCTTAACACGGATTTTTAAGATCCAAGCAAATATCTATGGATATCTCACCTTTACATAAAAAAAACTTTTACAATAATACACTGATCTGAAAAGACATTTGCGGTCGTTTATCCATAGTCCTGCTTTATATTGTACCTGTATATGATTAAAAAATTATTTCACCTAAACTATGATAAGAAAATCAATTTGTTAAAAAAAAAAGTAACTTATCGATCTTAACAAGGCACATTACAAGTAAATGTTGGAATGAGTTAACGAATTCATAAGTTTCTCAGTAAATTGTCATCTTTATTCAACAATTAACTATGTGTTAACATGTAAAAACTTTTTACTATTTAATATTTTTTTTCTTTCTTTAAGGCAGTTGGATATTTCGTTATCAAATATAGGTAAGTGCATTTGTGCCGAGTAAAGATAACCCTATCAGTGGATTATCAACTTCTAATCTTGCTGCCCTTATAAAAGTCTTTACTTAACATGTATATCTTAACATTGCAAGTCCAGCACTATAAACTTCCCATATTCATTCAATTTCATAAAAACTATGTATCATACATAAATTTTATATGTTTTTAACTTGAATGATATTCATTCTCTCATCGAGAATTTCCCTGCTACGAAACGAGAAACGAAATAGTATATCTGTTTAATAATAAATGAAAAAGAAAAAATAGTTATCCCGCAGAGAAACAAAAGTATAACAGAGGACACTTTATATAATCTTAATAAGGCACTCGTTCGTTCGCGCAGGTACTTTACAAAAATAAGTGCACAAGTCCTCGACTAGTAGGAATGTAAGTCTCAAAAAAAAAAGAAATTGTCGTTGAGTTATGCGTCGGCGGATTCTTCCAGCTCGAATTTTGACAACTTTGCTTGTAATTCCGCTATCTGAAGCTTGGCATCTTCCAGTTCTTTTTCCAAATTCCGAACTTTGCATGTGTCATCCGTTATGCCTCCGAGAGACTTGCAGACGTATCTACTCGTGAGTCAAGGTCAGTCAAAAGTTGACACCCGGATCTCGAATGATTTAAAAAAGGATACTCTAAAGCGTCATCAGGTTTCTCAGTCTCCTCGTAGAGCGATATCAGCACTTTGGTAAGGGCATCTATGACGCCGGCCCGTTCCAGATATGTGCGAAATTCTTCGCGCTTTGCTTCGAAATCCTGCTGACAAAATACAATTAGACTCTAATTCTACAATAATTGAACGGTACCGATGAAACTATGTCCGAACGTTGTTCTAGGTTACCGGCACATTATTCGTATCTCAACCAAACAAACAAACGTATCGATCGTAATAGATTCTGCCAATTTCATTACCTGCATCACTAACACGTTTACAATACCTTCCTGCCGGTTGTCGTCTTTGCTACGATAAACAACGTGAAAAAAATTATCGTGAAACTGTTTTTGTTGTTGTTTAAACGACGTTTTCCTATTTTTATAATTGCATCCGTTATTTTTTTATCTTTATTTTATACCTATTGCTCGTCGAGGATCGTTCGTTTCTCAGTATGCCCATTGTGTTTCAACTTTTATGTTTATGAACAAAATTTCAATAGCAATTCACCGAATAACGTAGCGTCAACGTGGTGGACCGTTCTCAAACAATATCGAAAGATGAAGTTTTGATGGAAAAATAAGTTGCCTCTTTGTCTCAGAGCTCGGCAACTGGCGCCACTCATACTAAAATTGGTACTCGCAGTGTGCAGACGCGTGCTCGTCGTAGCGTGTGTTATTTCACTGACGAACACGACATGGCGACGTTTTGTTGACGTTTACAGAGTAATTCCGAAACTGTTCAGCGCGAGAACAAAATATCCGACGAAATTTTTTAAGTCATAACATGCGATGTACGTCGAGATAAGAACGAAATATCGTTCGCGAAAATGCTTCAAGGAATCGGTAACGTTTTGCTCCAATTCTGCGTAACTAGTCTACTAGGAGTCGTGTCGTTTGGCGGTGACAGAATCGTCGAGAACAACAAAATTTTGGCGCTTAAAGCAATATGCGATAATTTAACACACGCGACAGTCGGCGGTCTGAGCTGGATTTTAATTTTGATACTGACGAGGAAACCTGTTCTCCCTAATGTGTACAGCATTGTTTACTGCATCGCCATAGCATCTTTCATCGATGTGGACCATTTTTTTGCAGCAAAAAGTTGGAAGTTAAGGGTGAGTGGATTATTTGTTATTTATCCTCTTTATTAGTCAATCAAATTTTGCGATGTTCAAACACTCACTCGAGACATTTTTCTTGCTGCTCGATGACAGTCCGAAGCCTGATATATTCTAGAGACAGTTCCTCTCTCTGCGCCTCACCCAAAATCCCTCATCGACAGCACTGAAAAACATTTGAATGCAAATGTAAATTTCAGAGGAGTCATGATATCCTTGGATCTCATGTTGAAAGAAAACAAACGACATAGACATACGCTTGTTTTTAATGAAAGCTAGAAAAAGCTTTGATTTTTCGCCACTGTAAACGAAAGAACTATTTATTCAACAAAGTTAAGATAGAGTTAAGATACAGTGATTCGCTACTTGGCAAGTGCTTTTTCATGGTTGCTGTTAACAAACAATTGTTAACTGTTAACAAATTGCTAATTGTTAATCGCTAACTGTTGACAAAGATGCTGTTAACAATTCCATATTCATTAGCTAAGGAATTATTTAATTTTTTTATAAAATTTGTTTCCAATGGTAAAACAGATTTTGATAGCCACGCATAGTCAGGTTTTACAGGCACGTAAAAGACACGGGATGGAGATACATCTAATCATGATTTATAACAGAGCAATAATTGTGAATTTTATGTGCAGGATGCGACACATTTGGACAGACGACCGTTTCTGCACTGCACAACATTACCGATACTGCTGTGGACGCTGCTAATGATTTTTTCAAAGTCTTTCGGCTCGCCGGGTATGAGTAATTACGCTTGGATCGTATTGACGAGTTTTCTGAGCCATCACATACGCGACGGGAGCCGAAGAGGCTTGTGGGTTGCTCCGATCGGCTCTACACGGCCGATACCCTATTACTTGTACATAACGTTGAGCATGGGACTTCCCTACATCATTTACTGGCTGATGTATCTTACCTCTGCGCCAGTAATCAAAGACTACAAATATCGAACTGTAGACATTGTTTGATACTCCGAAATTCATTCAATTTTAGAATACTGTGCCATGTTGAAATTTCGTTTAGTTAAAATAATAGAACATTTTCTTCGCAAATCGTTCCGGTCGACATTTCAACGTGAAATATGTAAAGTCAATTAAAATGCTGAATAAACAAAGCTACGAAAGGCCGAGTGTCTGAAAATAGTGATTGAACAACACCGAAAGAATTTCTATGAGGAAAAAAAAGAACGAAATGCGTCCAATTCCTTGAATTCACCAGATGGCAGTAAAGCGAACCGCTTATCACGGAATTGGCTGCAACAGCATCGGATCGGCATTAGATCACAGTCGCGTCATCTCTCGAGACTTGTTATGATAATAAGAATCGTCATGTTAGCGGGATCGAACGCAATCGATTTTATTGTTAACATCTGATTGGATGTGCGCTTACGGATGCTATTACGGCTTTCCGCTCGAGTAACATGCACACCGGCTACGATATTCAAGGTAGAATCACACGTGTATGATTTGTACGCCCCGACGACAGTTTTACGGAGCCGGGAGGGGTTTATCAGCGTGTGTACACGAAGCGTTTAGCTTGCCTTACACACTTTACCTTTCTTCGATAAGCTTAGTAGGCGCTCGGCATCCTACCTGTTGTGTGCGTTAGCTCGCTCGGTTCCCGTATCGCGACAGTTGCAATGACGATTTCACACTGGAGTCTTTAACCAATTAACATCTTTGAACTAACAGGCTCAGATTATTTTTTTTTTTCTACCTGTTTTTGTTTTCTTTTCAAAAAATTAGTTCGCTGGACGTAAATAATTTTTTGTCATCTGGCCGTCATTACATTCGAGATAAAAATTGGGATATTGACAATGACAATTAATTGATATGAATATTCTTGAGGTGATACGTAATTTACGGAGGTACAGTGTGATAAAACAAAAATTACCGTAACTGGTAATTCGGACGATTGTTTACGATGGTGAGTTCGCACTGAGTATTACACGTTTGCTCGAGTGGTTTTTTATATATCTGTTTATACATTCTGTCCCACTGTTTTTTGAGCTGCACAGATCGTAATGATTGTAATCGATGATGGGAATGGTCGTTCAAGGTACTTACACCCACCGATCGATTTACGAATCAGTGTCGAGCATGTTGATCGCACAGCTCGCCGGTTTCAGTTGGTTTTGAGTGTACAGTCATTCGGGTCGATCAAATAGTAGTTATCTTAATGAGTCTCGGCATATTGCACGCGAGGCGATTGGATGCTTATCTTCGATAGGGATAAATTCTGACGTTATCAGATTATCACTTTATCAGTTATATTCTCGACCACAAAAACGGTAAATGCCTGCGGATCGATTTATCGGAATTGTCAGTGAGTCGCGGCTGATAAATAACGTTTTTGTGTAGATTATACTCAATTCACTTGTCCCGTGGATATAAATGTGATCGGGGCTCGGAGTACAGTCTTACAAACAAAAAATATATATATATATCGAAAGACATTTCCACCGAAGCTTTTTCTTTTCTGTAATTCTTAAATAAAACGCGCTGGAAAAAATGTAAGGAAAACTAGTTTTCCTTTATAGTTTCTCTGAAGGAAAAGAAAATAATTGATCGAATTTCATACCTCTTAAGGAGAGTTAAATGTACATTCGAATCATGTGTACTCAATGAATTATCGCTATTATAAAGATCGTTTTGCGTACCCGAAGTCAGAATTGGCATTACAGAAACCGTTCCGTCTCGTAGCATAAAAATACACACACACCGAACGTTTAACCTTCGTGTCATAGACACAAGAGAGTCGAGTACTAGCAGAAATGTGGATTACGAAAGATCTGTTCGTAAAGAAGAGGCGGCCGGGGAAGCAACGATGCGTGGCGTAATACAGTAGCTATAGCGAGGGAGCTATCCGGTGGTAATACTCCTTTCCACATTCTTGCATTCTTACGCGCTACAGCCGGATAACGCGGGTGACGCTTCTATTAAAAACCTACAGAGTCTCGTCCTTGCACGATCATTCCGTTCAACGACCACGAAGGCTGCCACCTTATTTCCTCCGTAAACTTTTTTTATTTTTTGTTTAATTTTTTTTATTACCGGGCCTTCGTCACGTTGTTTTCACAAATCGCAATTTTTGTCAGTGCCTTCGGGATTGACGACAGAGAATACCAGTCGATTATGCTTTATGATAATCTTATATATATATATTTTGGGAAGTTGTTTGTTTCCTCGTTATTCCGGAACAAATGAAATTTCCAAACCGGAATTGACGTATTTCGGATATGACATGACTTCCAGCCGAAAAATTCGATTTTCATACCGGAAGTGACGTATTTCCGCAATGACGTCACCACCGGAGGGCACGAAGCATTCGGGCCACAACATCGTGCTCGTAAATGGTATATATATCAAATATTTCAGGAAAACGTCGAGGAATTTGCGGTCTACTTCTACATCGCCTGCGGTATCACCGCGGGATGTCTCATGCTACTGTTTATACTCGTTTGCGTACTTTTCGCAAAAGTCAGTCGACTCTCTTCCGATGGGTGAGAATTGTTGCAAAAAAATGCATAATTATTATAGCAAGCATCTTGCTGGATAGTCTGAAGGTGCAAAAAAAAATGTAACTGGACTCGATAATCGCAAGTACAGAGATGGTATTTTTTTTCCAGTGATCGTTAATGGGTTAAAATCGACCTGAAGCCTCAAAGTACGATATCTTCCAAATAGCTCGACGAAAAATTATCAAATTTCTGTGATATCCTCAGAAACAATGTGTACGTTAGAGCATTTTCTTTTTCAAACAATCTTCCAGCCTTCGTTCCAAACAATATCCTTGCGCATCGAATCAATTCATACAAGGAACGTCATTTATCTACGGAGGGTGGTTAATGACTATAGAAAAAAATGGCGGCTTATCAGATATCGCACAGAAAACGCAGAAGTCGAGTTTTTTTCTCTCCAATCTTTCTTCTGTTTTTTCAGTTTATTGCTATCCACAGACGAGATCCGATAAGAGAACGCAAACCTTCCGCTTTTATCGAGTGGACTCGAGGCGCTCGATCAAATGAGTCACCATTGTTTAAACCACGATGACGAAAGCACTCGAGTAAATCTTTCCTCCGACGTCGCCATAATTGTCTTGCGTTTCATCGTCGAAAAAAATTTAAATGAAAAAGGGTGTAGCGAGAGGCGACGAGGCGTCGCGAAGAAACCTCGAATCAAGGATTCCAGACCGCTGTGTTATCCTACGCGTAAAATATTTGTCATACATCGCCGACCCAAGTTGTAGACACAAAAGCCTGTAGTCTCTTCGCTTTTTTTTCTCTCTTGCCAGGCGATATAGACCCGCTCGGAACGCTGACGAAGTATTTGCTTGGTCAGCGCGTTACGGAGAACACAATAACGCGCAGGTGTAAAGTTACAAAAATGAAGATCACGGCACTCACGCTTTAACATACTCGTTTCTTCCTTTGTTCACTAAAGATTATTGGACTCTTCGCATCGTCGATGGAGTTTTTCCTTTTCCGAATCGAATCTGAAAAAATAAAAATAAACAATGTCTGCCGTTAGAGTGACAACGAAAAACTTATCGTGTTAATTATAACTCCGAGATATATCTAATACGAGCTCTAAATATTTCTTTTAACGTTACAGGTCGAATCAGCTGAGTCGACAGGCGAACATGATGTCAGACTTTTGTTACACGAATCCAACGATAGTACCGGGTGAGGAATTGTCGCGGCGCGGTTACTCGATGTACAGCGGTGCCGATCACACGACCGGCGACCCATTCGGAACAAAGAAGGATTACGGTGTCTATCACGAGGCGCGATCGAAATTCTGACGATCGACCGTACGAACTCACCACGATCTGGACCACGTACTATACTAGATAGTTTCACATAATTTATATTAGTTTTTAATAACAACCCGAAACCAGTGTATTTTGAGTCAAGGTCGAGTCACTAGTCCAAAGCATTTATTGTAATGTTTGTACGTACCAATAATACGTATATCGTTCGACAACGATAAACAATTGTCATTTACCGTTTGTTAAGCGTCGATTTGTAAAGTCACCGATTCGTGGACATAGTAGTTACCAAAGACGAAAATTTAGTGAGAGGAAATGTTTTCTTTTTCTTCCTCTTGATGTACATGTGCTATTTAATTTAATGCAATAAATATGTTAATGAGAGTGATCGATGAATAAGTGCGATTTTTCTTTCTTCGTGAATGTAAGCTTGTTTCGAAGGTGAAAGTTACAAGTGGTTTTGGAGCTTAACGAGAGAGCTCCGGAATAAGAGGGCAGCAAGAAAAACAATATAAATCTAAAAGCCCCGATTGTCTCGGGAGCGCGGGTTCCTTTATTAGCCGGAAGTGTTTAGTTTCCCGGCACACCGCCTCCTCTCGGAGAAAGGCGGGCTCTCAGCCCGACGAAGTAGAAGTATACATGCACGCACTAAAATACGAATAAGGCGAAACTCGTCGAGGGACCGTGAATGAAATTCGAATCGCCTCACGAGGACGGCGACGACGAGGGAGGTAAAGGAGCTGCTTCAGCATCAAGATACTCCGTCAGCTGGAAGGCTAAAAAAAAAACGGCGAAACACAATGTAGGACTTTCATCGCTCTTTCCAATGAATACATTTTATAGATATCCGAAGCCGATTTATGTACTATTATTTCTTCTCGTCGAGACAGATCATTCGAGTTTCGTTCTAATGTCCATAGTATTTCCGTTACTGCGTCCAGGGACAAGGAGAAAAAATGGCACGATGTACCATTAGTTTCTTTACATCGTTCAATCGTTTTGCTATAAAAAAAAAGGAACCAACCAATATCGCTTGAACCTACGGTATAAATGGATTATGGCTTGGAACGGTGGGGAAGAGTAAAAAGTTCACTAATACTCGAACGAAATATCCTGCGATAGAAGTTAGTTTTGGGATGTAACGTACAGGGGAGAGTTGTTGGTGGGGTGTGAATGGCTGTGTGACTGCGGGCTGTATGGAAGAAGACCGGGATAGGCTGTAATTGGTATAAAATCATCGAGCAAACACATCGGACAAGACAGCCGGAGGGTTGTGGGCGGCGTTACGTGCCGTAACCCTGGTTACGGTGTCACGTCGTTCCCAAAGCACCCCCCCATGCACCTTGATTGCGCACACACACCCTCCGCAACGCCCCGTCCCGAAAAGCTCGGTTCAACCCGAGAGGCAGCCTCTCGTTTATATCTGTACTTTACTCACAGTACCTTGTACACTTCCCCTTCGTCGCTCTCGCTCACTCGCTTTTTCTCCCCCTCCCCTCTCCGCTCTTAACACCCCTGCGCACTTATGCAGAGCCAATACAACAAGGACCTTTTTCTTTTTCGTGTTTTTTTTTTTTTTAAACTCCAAATTCAAGCACGAGTGGAAAAAAATGATCTATAGTTTTAGCTACACGATTGTAATGATTTTCATTGATCATTGCTATAAAATCTGTGAAACCGATGTGACTCCTTAACGTACCGTATCTTTCACTTGTATGACTCTCGAAGGAGACTCGTACTTCTGTTCCAGGATGTTTGTTCAATTATTTTTTTCTTATTTTTTTAGGGATCGGGACAGTCGATGCCAGGCAGTCTTTCTCGCGCGTCAGTGAGTGACTTTCTCTAACTGGAAGAGCCGAGGATGTTTAACGAGACCGAAGAAAAAACGAGGGGACGACGATGGTATAGAGAGCCGAAGAATATATAGGCTCGTACAGTTCTCGCCGGTCGGGAGTCGCGAGCTCGTGTGACTCCGGCCCCCCCCCCCGGGGGCTGGAGCGCCGGGGTATAGCCCGCACGAGCGCGTGTCCCTCGTTAAATTCTTCTTGGACCTCTGAATGCCCGGACCCGTGATTCTGTGAAATTGTGCGATCGCTTATTACTCCACCGCGGCCTCAGTCTATATACCGATCGCACAAAGCGTAAGAACAAAAACTTTGACGTCCGGGGACACGCGTCGATCCCGAGGCGTCTTTAATTTGATGGTGAGATCGCCAGGTCAGAAGACCGAAACCGCCCCTACTATAATCATGGCCTTAATTCAAAGAGACACACTTTTTTCATTCAAGTTTGAAAAGATCGTCGTTACAATTTTTTTTGAATGCGTCATTCCGTCCTGAAATGAATGCGGCTTGCACGATACTCTGTACAGCCTGCAATTAATTTCCGTGCCACCTCACGAGTGGTCTTGTACAATTTTTTTCCTTCCTCTCTCGCTTTTCTTGCCGAGCGCTGCGACGAAGCTTGTAAAAATATAAGCTCTAAAAAGTTCAAAGTTTTACATGTCCCTGAGGGACTGCTCGCTATGATGCTGCCAGTACGAGTGCGAATGTACTAACGGGAGCATGAGGGAGAAGAAAGACTTAGCCCAAGAAAATAATGAGACTGCTCGTATAGGCAGCGAAAAATTTTCATCCGTTGTCCAGGACGAAGAAAATCGATGTTGCGATTCCATCAAATGTCACATTTAAAAAAATTATGATTTTGAATCACATCAACCATCGCTACGATTATTGGGATAAGTCCCGTCTCTAAAACGCAGCGATTGCGTTAATGCGAGCCAACAATTGCGTGTGAAGTGGGCCTTGCGTTTAACGCGAAGCCGGAGCTCTCCCCCTACTCCGTAACAACTCATGCGACGCGTCCAAATCCCCGGACCCTCGACCATAAAATCCTCCGACTACACGCCACCAACTAGTGTTGAATCTCTCCCACTCCCGAAATCCCGTTACGATAACCGGAATTATCGCGAACTAGGATTACAACGCAGCGTGAACTAAACCGCTGCCGGTGCGGGTACTCGGGGTTTGACGCTGACAGACCAAACACTCGACAGGTTGCGTGCTCTAGAGAAACACTCGACACGAAAACGCTCAGTCCCCAAATCTCGAGTCGTACGAACTCTCTCTGCTACCTAATGCAACATGGGGCCAATTTTTTTTCGTTGCTAATCGATGTAGAGGGAACCGGGGCTGGATGGGTCACCCCGAATAAGATAACTGGAACGCTGGCCGGCTAAAACGGATTAGCCAGCTAAAATAGTTTAGCCGGCTAGGCCGGCCTATCTGTACAGCCCTAGTACAGGCAGGGGTTGAGAAAAAGTGAACAATTTGAGGGTAGCCCGTCTCGCCCCAGACAATTTTTTTTCGGAAGCGCCATAAAACTGTGAAAGTATCATTGTTGGATGACAAACAATAAATTATGCTTCCGGCACCGTTGTAGCCGCATTATTTGCTTAGGAGGCCCATCTCGCCCCGGTCCCCCCTATATTAAAAAGTTACAATTTTTAACTCTTCGTTCGATACTGCGTAGCCGTTCGAGCGTAGCGATCCGATGAAAAAATCGAAACGCTGCCTCTTATTTGGAATAATTGATCGAAAAAGTTATAATTCGTCGATCAGAAACTTACAAAGACGTTGCGTGTGCGTAGCTGCTTCAATCGTTTCGTAGATCAGGCCGCATACATATTTTTATAATGTTGGACATCCCGTGTTCGTAAACTAAAGCACCCGCTTCCGTGTCAACTTCACCGTGTGAACCTGATACACAATTGTGTGGCACAGCATCAGGCAGACGGACAGGCGATTATGATGAGACACGTGGCGCCGACAAACAACCCCATGCGGCGACGCCACGAGGCGAAACTCATCGCGTGCTCGCGCGACTACGACGTCTCTGTCTGTCTCAGTACGACAATCGCCTCACTAAATACAGAATCGTACAAAGGTACAATTAATTCATCGTACACGCCCGCCGGAGTGACAATGCGAGCCACGAAGCGACGAAGAATGAAAAAAAAGGAGGAAGAAAAAAACCCAATTCTTTAAAAGTCTCGTATGACTCTAATTGGTTCTCGTAGTTGTTTAATCGATGCGTACGCGTTTGGGTCTCCATAACCTCAGGGAACAACTTTCGGGCGTACGGAAGATCATTTTGATTCGTTGTACGAATAGTAATTTAAAAAAATTAACTTTTGACTAGTAGTGTCTTAAAATTAGCTTTAAAAATAATGATCGATTAATCAGTGAACGTTCAATCGATCGCCATACGCTTCGACGAGTGAGTTCAAAGTGACGGCCTTCCTATGACACAGAACTCCCCTATTCCCGTTGTTCTACGCAGGGAACTCGCCGTGGACGCGGAGAGGCTGAGGACTTGGGAATTTCCGGGCCAGGCCGCGTGGAAACCCGAGAACCTGCAGGGGGTTACACTCTTGGAATTATTTCCCCGTAGGTAGCGGTATCGAGAGTCTGCAAACACCAGCCGACCACCATCACCACTAGAGGGGAAAGTACCTGTCGTATATTATTGCAAATAAATCTCTCCCAGATGTTGGCGCGGCACCGGAAGACGCACCGGGTCGTAAATCCGAGCTCCTTCCCCGTGCGGGCGAAGCCCGCATCGGGTCTCCCTCCAGAGGCCACGCGCACCTTTCTTTTTTCCTCTTTTACAAATTATCTTTTTCGTTAAAAAATGAAAAAAATTCATTCAGAGGAAAATATGATATATTTTCGTATGCATGTATACTCGGCACTGTTTACAATATTTACAAGTTTCTTAAGCGATTAAATCCGATGTACATATATATTACTCAAACTCGTCTGCGAAGGTCGCAAACACAAACATACAACACGCTCGACTTATTTTTCATTATATTAACATAAATAATCACGTATCAATAGGGCTGTGTAGAATTTTTGATCTATGTATATAAACGCCGTCCCGTGATTGACGTTCGCTATCACGATCTAAGCAACCGAAATCTACAAACTGGTTTTGTGGCGCGCGAGCGGAACGACACGAGATCTCTAAATAGCGTCAAATCTTTAAATTAATCGTACGAAACGATACAATTTTTCTCGGGCTACGTTATCGAATTATTTACAATGAATAATTTGTTTCGCTCATCGTGTGTGCCCCGAATAATGTATACTGGGATTTTTCTTACAAAAAGGAGAACAAATAAACTAATTAAAATATCAATCATAGAGAGCATTAAATTAAAGGAATAAATGGGCGTATCTTTGGTCGGTTGGCACAAGCACCGGTCAGTCTTCAGATCTATGTAAGGTATTCGTTATATTTCATTGCATCGTCGGTCCAAGGCCACAAAAGTCGTTCGATACGACCTGTTGACCTTCAACCATTGATGTTATGAATCTTTATATACACACACACACACACGCACGCGGTATTCACTCAGCGGTATTAAAGACAAACTGGTTAATTTACAATTACGAGATAATATTATTTACATTAGAAAATTTTTTTGTCATGGCCCTACACGACAAATATTTACAACACATTTTTTTTCGACTTCACGGTATATTATTTATATAGATATATAACTAATCGCGTGTACAATCTATCGACTTAGAACCTATGATTGTGTCTCTGAACATAAGATATTATTTTTTTTGATTACGTCAGATTTTTCAAGTTACGCCGATTGCCACGAATCGGCTACCCTTACCCACGACCAGCGCGAGCTCTTCACAATTCGTTTTTCGAATCCGTCGTCGAACACTTCCCCGCGTATTACGCCATCCACTTTGCGAGCATACTAATCCCGGTCTTGTCGAACTCGTAGTGATCTTTCTCAAGACCCATGGAAGGATCGCATCTGTTGCCAATGAGTGTCTGTTGATGCGTGATTTCCGAAGGGCTCTGACTCGTCGCTTGATGGCTAAGTTGGTGATTCGATTGTTCGTGCGTGGTGTGATTGTTCGCCGGATGCGTGGACTGGTGCGCAGGCTGATGATTGACCTGAGGTGGGGTTCCATTCAACGATCTCGTAGGTTGCCCGTGCGAGTGCATCGTTTGCAACAAGTTTGGACTGTACTGCTGCGACTCGACGATAACACTCGTGTAGCCCGGTGACGCCTCTATCGAATCGACGTGATGGGAAACTCTTCGCTTACCGGCCACGTGCGCCGAATGATCGTTCGAATATCCACCGACTACCGGATGTTGTACGATATCCGTCTCGGAGAAACAGTGGTTGTTGCCGAAGCCGAAATTCAGGAAGGGAGCCGTTTCACCGGTTTCCGGACAGGCTCCAGTTCCCGCGATATTATTCGCGTCCGAAAGTTGCTGTTGCTGTTGCTGTTGCTGCTGATGATGATGATGATTCTGATGGGGATGATGCTCCGTCGGCGGGAATACCGTCGGAACCGAGTGATGACGTATCGGACTCGCGAGATGAGGCTCGGATGCTGCCGAACCACCGCAGGAACTCGAAGATGCCGAAAATGGCCGAGTCTGCTGAATCTGGGGAGCGTGCTGCTGTTGCTGCTGCTGAGGCATGTTTCCAAGAGAGTTTCCGTGGTGCAGCAGATGTTGGTGCTGCTGTTGCTGTTGCTGGACCGTGGACAGAGGGTCGTTGTGCATACCTGAGGATAATCAAACGATCAGACTTAAATTCTGATCTTCGAGAGGATTTTTTTGCCATTTTTGTTTTTAATAGAAAAGTAACGACGTACCTCCGTATCCGTAATAGAGTTCCGATGGATAATATCCGGCATCCTCGTGGGAAGTATTGCTGGTACTTTGAGCGGCGTAGGGCGAATGAAGATAGGATGCGGCGATAGGCGGAGGTCCGATGTACTCGGAGTTTGGAAAACCCGAGCTATCGACGTACTCGGAGTCCGGTGGTTCGTGAACCCGGGCTCGGTACTGCGGACTCAGACTGTGCTCGTCGATGTCCGCGGTACTCGTACTTCCAGGTTTGGCGAGCGGTACGCTAGGTGGATTACCGGAACACGGCATCGTGCACGTTTCCTTCTGTTCCGTGCTCAGTATCAAATTAGCCGCCTCTCTCTCCGACAGAACGTAGTTAACTGAAACTACGCACAGCGGCCTGGAACTTCGGGAATTGTGAACTTTAGTCGCGTGCGATTGCATCCACACCCAACCACCGCCTTTCGTTAGAAATCTGTAGTACTGGGTCGTCACTTGGTCCTTCGTTAATACTGCAATGCAAGCAACACAAAAATTGCAAATTAATAATTGACGAGTGATAGAAGAAAAATTCTACAAACACTCGAATCAATGTGTGTTGTTTATAAACACGTACTGGAATCCGTTTAATTGCATCCGCTGTAATGGATTATTGATTAGGGTGAGAAATCGGTTTGCATTAGAGAGCACGAGAGCGGGAGGATGGGTGTACAGAGAGGAGGTAGGAGCTGCTGATTATTCGCTGGAGAGGCCATGAACGCGACATTAGCGGCATTATGTGTCGAGCGAGTTGCCAGCCGTCGCTGCTGCTGCTGCCGTTGGCGACGTAACACGCTCGTGAAACTGCGAGTCTGTTCAAACAATGATAGCAGTAACAGCCTCCTCTATTGCTGCACTCTCCCTCGCTCCCTCTCTACAGCCGTTCGCTCTCTCGCTCACCCTCGACCACCCTTCGAGATAGATTCGAGGCTCTTCGTCTCGACCCTCGCTCTCTGTCTAACGCCAACTCGGCCTCGCGGCGTTCCCCTCGATCGCCCTCCTCACTGCTGCACCGATTCCTGTCCTCTACTCTCTTCCCTCCGGGAGCGCGTCGAACTCCCACCCCAATGTCCAATCAATAACACACACACACCTCTACGTGATATACAATATATGCGTCCGTGTACGACGTATGCAAATACTTAACACCGCTCGGCAAGGATTCATATTTTTATCACAAAAATGGAACTACTTGGGTGAAGAAATACCAACATTTCATCATTACGAACTGCCGATAGCTTCCTAAATAACAAAGAAAAAAAAGAAAAAATATAATCAGCAAGAAAATGTTTTGCGCTATCATCATCGCCAGATCTTGTCGAAATTTGTATCTTTGAAACTTATTGCAAGTAAATAAAATGCCAATACGGCATAGATTTTAAAGTTTCACTTAAAGTTCCTTTCGAAGCGTTTACCTCAGCTACTTGTCCACAGGAGAGCCCAACAAAAGGTGTTCCGTCGTTAGCAGACACCAGAGAGAGAGTGCCCGACGAAGGCAATATATGCCGGTGCAGTTCGATCTTTGCGATTCAGTGTCTCGCAGCTGACGTTGTGTAAAGGGTGGCAAAGAAGTAGTCGAAGAAGAAGAAGAAAGAGAACAAGCGAGAAAGAGAATAAAAGTTCAAAGGGTATATTCCCGGAGGGCGTGAGAGGTACACGGGAAAGAGTTAAGCAGTGTCAGCCGCTTTCGACGTTCAGTACTCCAAGTGTATATATGTATCTAATTTTTTTTTCTTTCATTTTCGAGTATGAAGCAAGATATTTTTCTCGCGTGGCTGAGTAGGTGCACCCGAGGTGCATCTCTCTTTCCAGCTCCGTCTCTTTCTTTCTGTCGTTGGCTACGACGTCGTCAACTTAATTGCCGAGTACACACAGCGCAATTACCAAAACTCTGGAATGGTCGAGTAAGTTCTAGTACCTCCAAGCTGCGCAACGTTGCCCGGGCTATTCAACTGACGACCGCGACAATCGACCTGTGTCACTCCGCACGGTGTATACGTGTATTCGTGCATACTTCGTGTACTCTATATTTTGAGTGAAGTTCTAATGAGTTTCGAGCTTGGCGAGAGTCCAGAAGGAAAATTTGCCAAACGACGCAATGAGTCAATGTAACGGTGAATCATTTTTTCTGTCGAAGCTTAATTTTCAAGGTCGCTAGATATTCGAAGAAATTTCATGTACATTTTGTTTTTTAAATAAAAAGTTGAACTTACGTATTTTGTGGCACTCCTTCAATTGCCAGACGTCGCAGGCATGAACGTAGTGGTACAGGGTTTTTTCGATTAGATCTTGCGGTTCGTATCCCGTCAGCTGGGTAACGCTGAAAGATAAAATTAAATTATTATTGATTCCGAATGGTTTAGGTGTAGTAGTGCAGACGTTCGGACGGTTTGACCTTCCGATTCTACTGATGCGCGATTCTGTAGATTTGGTATCTTTTTTTATGTTTCCTTTGTTTCGATTCTGAGTCCAATTAGGGGGAGGTACATGTATAATTCGAGGGGGATGAGTTTACCCGGTGACACAACGTTTTATCACATGGAGCTTTCCCAGTGGATATCGAGAGCTCTAGTCGCACAGCATTGGACATTTATTTACTGTCAGGATAAAGAAGAAAAAAAAGCTACGAGTCGGGGCGAAGAAGAAGTAGAGTAAAAAAAAATGAGGCAAGGAATGAAAGGGAGACTTGTAACACGAAACGGATTTTAATGGCTCTGGAACTGCGCCACGGTTCTTTCGGGCCATGGAGCTCTGTTTCTCTTCGATTCTATGTTCTCCTTTACTTTTCTTTATCGAGAAATATTAAAGGCGTAACTCGAGAATGCTGTTAACAGTTACATCGGAAATAACAATTGTCGGGAGGGAAAGTTTTCGTTGGAAAAGTAAAAGAGCTGGGACGAAAAGTATCAGGAACAATAATCGACTGTTCGTTTATTGTACTGTAAAATTCCGATGTTTACCTTGCATCGAGGAATATAAGTTTGAGGTCCAAAGAGGCACGGAACATGAACATATTTTGGTGAAGCTTGATTTCCGTTATCGCACTGGGTGGAAGAGAATGCCCAACGGCTACGAGACCTATCACAGCGTGTTGATCATCGAACGGCGGGCCGACGTTCACGACCTTCAGATAGCCCGAACAATGTATCACCTAGGAACGAGAGAAAAAAATAATTGATACATGTGACAAATTGAAATTAACCCTTCTCTCGCCCGTTCAAGATTCGTATGTACCTTTGAAAAACTTACATACGGAACTTCAATCCCTCCGAGGCCTATTTGCCTAACAAATTTATTTTCTTTTTTACTTCTCATTCCCTCCACGGCGTCGCCCGAGGGTTTAATTACTAAGCACGGAATTGGTAATTTCGCGAAGCTCGTCTCCCGCTCGCATTAACACGGCTTGTGGCTGGTCTGCACCCCGATCGCATAAGTTTTTTTTTCTCGTTCGCGTTTCTTTTACGCTTCTTTGGCACTTCAGCCCACTTACATGATATATATATATTTTTTTCATTATTTATTCTCGCGTTTCGTTGCAGCGCGAGTGCATCGTACGTATAGCACACAGCGAGATGCATTCGACGTTACCCTGCGCTCTGCACGCTACAGCATAGAGGTACTCGAGGTATATTAGTACCGTACCAGGAATAAGCCCTGCGGGAGCGGCAAGTGCTCGGCTACGATAAAATTTGCCTCGCAAATTTTCGCACTTCCCTTCTCATCAACGATCACGTACCAGTGGCACAAGCTCACAGCTTCCAACTTTCGCTCAGACGGTGTACATCGGTGTACAGATTTTTTCTCTCGCCTCTTGCCACGTACGCCTCTACCTTACCCAACCTCCGGCGGGATTCGCCCGCATTGACTATTCAATTACCGCGAGCGGCGAATTGGTAATTTTCTTCTTCGTTAACACGCTTTTGTTACCTCTCGTGCGATGCACTCGCCGCATTGCACCAGTACTTTAACTGCGATGTGTGCTATTACGTGTATTACGCGCGCACGGGGGAATCGGCTCGAGAAAAAAAAATGCACTCTGGTGTATCACGTGCGCAGTCATAAATCTGACGAGAACACGGGTGCATTTGAATTGAGTCAATTTAACGTGCATGAAATCTGAGAGAATGTTAATTTTCGTTTCTCGCGCGGGGAGGGACCCTACCAATATATATATTGTTTCTCGCGTCATCGAAATTTCCTAACGTTAAAAATATTGTTTCTTTTGCGAATTCTTGTAAAAAAAAAAAAAAAACTCACAAAAAAACTACATTTCGCTAAAAGTTCTCTTCGATGATTCGAAGGACTCGTTAAAAGTCGAGTCCTTCCAATTAGAGTTGGATAAAAGTTCAAAGTTTTCACAAAATGATCGGTCTCATTCCAGTATACCCGGAGTCTCGTCATAGTCACGTGACTCGCAGATGCGTGTCTCTAGACAACCCTATAGCAAGCGCGACAACGATGCAACGCCTAAGCCGTGGTTGCACCAGTTCCGCTAGGGCACGTTACCGCTGCAAAAACGTAGCGACCGATCGAGCCATTCCCGACCCTCCCCGTACGCACAAATTTCGACTTTATCCGGATTTATTGTTAGCGAGAACGCTGATAAGTGTCGTCAGCCCGAACGAGAGCAATTTACAGAAATCCGGCAAACCTGCAGTTCGCCATGTTTGTATTGGTTACACATACCAGCTATCCGTGACGGAGGGTCCCCCGCAACTGAGGGGTTCGTCGTGCGGTTCCGTGTCGGACATATGTCCGGGCAATAAAAACTGTTTGGATCAATTTGCCACATTGAATACACCGAGTGGCACGGGCTTATTAGTGGGTGTGCTCTATTGCCTCAAATGTGTCCAGGCACTTGTCGTTGAAAAAGTAGTATGACGCGTGAGAAAACCGGACGGTGGATCGACAATACGATGTTGGCAGCACTTGACTACAGCTCGGGCTGTCTTGTACGTCGGGCTGTGTTGCAGCTCGTTTAGTACTTCCAGCGCGTGCGGCCAACTTCACAGTCTTCGTCAGAAACCGGTTGTTTACACTCGACAATGGAGCTCCCCCTTTGCTTTAGTTGACTTCGGAGTTAACCGCGCACAACAACGGAAATCTGTGACGAGAAAATTGTATAACTTTGAACTTCAGTGCTGAACGGTATTTCAGAAACGTTCTTAGCTATTTACTCGCCGGGCTTTGAACTTTGGAGTCGATCGAAGATCGGCGTGACATCGTCAATGGAAATTCCTCTCGAGAAAAATGGCGGAAGGAAGCGACGAGGGAAGCTTCCTTTTGAAGGTATCTTTCTGCCAAAGTCAAGTCGTTGTGTCGGGCTGAGTCTAAAAGGGCCTAAAAGTCATAGATGCACGCCGCGACACCCTAATCCCCAAGCTGTTATAACGAGAGCTATAACCGAGTAGGGTAACAGAGGGAGAAAAGAGGGGGGGGGGGGGCACGCTAGTTTTTGTACGACACTCGGCAAACACAATGCCCGAATTGTATTGACGCTCGCTGCGCTGCGGCTTTAGCTGTAGCCGGGGATGATGGAAAATGGGACGAGTGTGTATTACAACGTTTCACGAAAAAACATCAGGTTGAGTGTGTTTACTCGCTGTTTTTTTCATCAATGTAGCTCGATAGGTCGCGAGGCGACATCGACCCGTGTAAAGCACAACATTTTAAAAATATCAGCCGGGCCGATAAACGTACGATAAAAAAAACTTTGAAAACAAAGATTTCGATAGCGAGTCCATTACATTTTCTTTTAAAAGTAATTCCATTACCTTCTGCGGCATGAAAAGTCTATCCATTTGAACGCGAAAGGATTGATAATAAAGTTGTTTCTAAGCAATTGTTCCGAGATGTTTCGAAGCAAATATTGAGTTTCAGCTAACTGTGATAAATCTGTACCTGGCCCGAGGTCTGTACGGCTCTTTGCTACCGGTAGCGGGATGGCTTCCGCTCCTGTTTCTCTCGTTCCCCGAGTCGCGCGCGTGACCTCTTCAATGCTGCCCCTACTTAGGCCACCTAAGCGACCCTCTTATCTACCTATTTAGCATTTCGATTTTTATACGTTTTATGATTTCCTGTTTCGCGACGGCCATCCATATGCTAATATCTTTCATTCTACGCTCGGTTTCCCTATAGTTTTTTCATCTCTCCGTACACATCTCGGTTCCGCTGAGTTTGCCGAACGTATTGAACGCACGGAGTTACAAAGGCCAATAAACTGATAATCTGCTGGACGGTAAGTCTTCCAACAACCATCGACAAACATTTGCAATTCTATACATTTTTCCCCCCTTCAAGCCCGAGCATAGTGTTTATGCAGTATTTTTTATTAGTAATCAATTATTTAAGATTGAACTGGATTTTTTTAGTTTTTTTTTTTGTTCAGGTGGTAATCTTACCTTCCATCCGGCTGTGACGAGTCCAGCGTTTCTTTTCGCGAGTACGCACTTCATTCTTATGCAAAAGGCACGTTCCAGTTCGATGTCCCCCCTGGAATTCGGCGGAGGAAATGTAATACCCGTGGATGGATGCGGCACGCTCAGGACGTTCTCCATTTCCTTGTGATCGCACTCAGGTATGTACTCAAATATGCTGTTACCCGTAAGCTCGACCTGCAGTTGGGAAATCAGAATCGAGAGATTCGTTAGTCAACAAGCTTTTATGCGTTTTTCGTTGTACGCAACGTTTGCTGACGCATAGCGTGTAACGGGGTTAATTGACGCACGCAACAATGCAGCCTTGTGGAAAAACACAACATTTTCCATAAATCTTGGCAATTTATTAAGTTATTAATTTTTCTAATTTAGATTTTCTTTAAATCTGAAAATGAGTCAATTAAACCCGATGCACTCTTATATACATTTCCGTACGTTTTAAATATAATAATGGTTAACGAGATGCAATAAATGAGGGGATAACTCCGACCTGGGATAATCCTAAGTGTGTGCTTGCGGTCTCGCTTATGTACATGATCTTGCCATTTGGCGCCAGAACGAATATGAAACCATCCAGAGTCTGAAATTAAATGATGAATTAACAAACACGTTGACACGTTAATAATTACTGTGTAGAAGAACGCATTAACATTTACTGCCTAAATTCATACGGCATTGATGAAATATTAACTTTTTCGCCGGCGATAATACTCACTTGCAACAAATGCTGTCCTAATTCCTTGATCGGAGCTTCTCGTGGGTTGGTAGACGGCGAGGCACCCCATTCTTTTCCCAAACCTGCGAAGGAAAGAAAATTTTCGCGCTTAAAAAAAAAACATATTTTGTTGCAACGCATTCGGAGGTGTTTCATTTCATTTGTTTTTGTCCCCTTGCATTATTAATTTTCGCGTCTCTTTGGAGTGTGTTGCAACACGTAATAGGCACAGCACAATGCGCGTGTTACACTGTATATTATTATATGCGGGAGAGTACACTCGACGACCAAGTCCCCAGACCGCCGAGACGGTTTCGTGGCGGTGCATTAAGTATCGCCCAACCGACGCACTCACGTCTACCGGTGCGACCTTCTTCTAGATTTTCCATTTACCCAACTATGAACAACTACGTAATAAAAAAAAACGCCATTATAAAGATATTTTCTTATTTTATGAAGGGCACTTGCCATTTCATCTACAACAAAACTATATTGAAATCGTACGGGTATAAAGAAGTAGAATTTTACAATGAAGTTAATATTGCGTGGGCAAAGAAGTAGAAGGGCGTATGTTGTGAGTTGAGATGCGCAGAAAAATAGTACGAAACTCGCCCAAACAACTGCAAACAAGTTTGTTACAAAGTCGGAGGTGAGAATAAAGTTTTTATCGGAGTTAAAAACGTTCGCCTGGATACGGACGGTGAGTGAGGGTATATCCTGAAAGTTGTCACGTATTCTGGGGCACGCTCGCTTCGTTGTCTGATTTCGTGGGACGTCGACAGGTCGGGCGAGATATCGGAACGGTTGGTGAAAACGTCGTCACCGGTAGACGGCTCAATGAGACATGATCGTGTCGGTCGATCGTCTGTCAATCAAACTCCATCTCTTCTCTATCGCATTCTTCTCATCACCGATGAATAAACTCCGCGCTCTAAACTTCGTGGGCATCTATTCACATCGTAAGCGGAGCGAAAAATGTCCAAACTGCAACGAACAGTTTACCTTTTCTATACATCTGGGTATTCTGGGTTTAGATAGGAATTGAATTTTTAAAACAGATTCTGCACAAGGAAGAATACAACGCGTTCTTTTGCTTAAAATCGATGGAATTCCCGTTTCATAGGTTCTTACGTAGGTAAATAAAAATTTACTGGCAAAGGGATTTAATAAAAGTCGATGAGATTGAACTTGAATTTCACGTTCAAATACACGAAGGGTTGAAAAAAAAAAACTTTGAAAAACCCCAAAGCAAGTCCACGGTCGGTACATTGAGGTGTAGAAGTGGTTGCTGAGGTATCTTGTAGACGGCTCTACACAGGGTACTCGTCGTTAATTCACCGTGGCGCGGACACTTACTGGCGCAAAGGGCAAATAGTATCGGATGAGATGGGTGTGATTGCGCACTTAATGCATTGTTAGGGTCTCACCCCACGGGTGCTTTGTAAGCAAGCAAGCCATGGGGGCTGGTTACAGAGGACGTTACAATAGCCCTGTCGCCGCCGCGGTACGGCCTCCCTATGCTTCTTCTTCTTCAACCCAGAGAGCCTCCGACATCGACGGCGAATTGAATTTCAAGTGGCCGCATCCCTCTAGAATTCCGATCGCTACCCCGACTCGTCTTTATACTCCTCGCCTCTCAACTATACAGCGCGCGAGACTCGATGTCTATACAAAGTATGACAAGTCTACGTATTAAAAAGAACACAACAATTTATACCACTTTGTGGAACAGCCGATTTTCTTTGTCAAGTCCGCAAAGTCCAGTTAAAAAAAAAATTATCATTGATAACTAAAAAATGTTAAACTTACCGCGCGGAAAGACAGCTCTCATTTTGAGATAACTCGTGGTGAGTCTGATGACGCTGGCTTTGTCGAGTTGGGTGGTAATGGTAACGGGAAGCGGAAGTAGCCTCGCGAGCTCGAGGAACTCGTAGTTCTCCTTCTCCCGACGGAAACGTGCCGCGTTCTTGCTTTTCTCTTTCATCACAACCTCCTGAGGACCGGAAGCTCCGAGGCCACCGTACGAATTGTTGTTATTGTTGTGGTTGCTGCTGTTGTTGTTGTTGACCTGATGAAATGAGGTCAGGTCTACGCTTTCTGTTGACGGCCGATGACCTGCAACAACTGACAACGATTCGATCGGTTATTAGCCGTCGTTCTATATATTCATTGTTCTTTTAGAGCTGAACAGGATCTTAATTTTTTTCTTCATTCTCTGTACTGTATTGAAGATAGAGGTTGCTGTGTCTGCGTTAGGCAGGGATGTTTAGTTTTGCCTTCGTAAAACCGAATATGGCGCGGGCAACCCTTATAACGTGGTCCCAGGGTAACGGTACTAACGACCCCCGCAACTCTTCGTTATAGATAAAAATGTAGTTACGCCAGCCGTGAAAGGTACATCGTATAGCGAGATTTATACTATATTCGCAACCGCGCGCGCGTTACTGAAGAAGCGCAAGCGAAAAAAAGGGAGCAACGGCAAAGGCCATCGTTAAAAGGGAACGGCAAGAGAGCAACATAACGACGTTGTTCTCGTGTACCCGGGCGACGAGACTTCTCCACGATGGAAATTCGTTTGAATAATGCATATTTTTTTAGATATTTTTTTTCTTCTCTCCTCCGAGCTTCGTTCTCGTCTACGCTGCTCTCGGGCTCTCGAAAGAACGATATATATTTTTTTTTTGCGTGTGACTGCGGAGAGGAAATGTAATCGCGAAGGATATACCGAATCCTTCCTACCGCGACTATATCCACCCCCTTTCATCTTCGAGATTTAAAAATCTCTCCGCGAGATCCGAATTTTTTGTATTTCATCTTTCGGGTCGATGATATTTTTTCGACTTCCATATTCTATCTCTGCTAATTCCGAAGCAGTGTCGAAAATTCATTTACAACGTTTTCACACCTTAGTCACTAATAATAATAATTCATAATGTGTCAAAAATATGTGTTATTTTTTTTCTAAGCGAGACATATCAAGTTAAAAAATAAATATTTCTTAGGCGGTCGACTCTCGCGTTTCATTGTTCGCGCAACAAACACCGCGACGTCAGTACGAATTGAAGAGAGCAAAGAAGAAACCTGGAAAGCCTCACCGAGACGCATTGTACTAGCTTTACCAAGAATTCACCGACACATATTACACTGTTTAGTCGATTGATGTCGATGTTCGTAGAGGTAAGAGAACTCTCACTGACCAGGGAGAGCTGGAGGCCTGCAACTCTTGTCGGCAGTTCGAGGTCTTGGAAACTCGTAGTTACTGACTGGCAGACAGAACTTAGTACCACGAATAATGATTTTAAAAAAATTGCTCTGAGGTTTTGAATCTAATACAATCTAGCCATTGAAGAAGCTGCAAGTATCCGTCAGATTTAATGTAATCGCAAGCCTTGAATAATCTTATACCAAAAAATTATTGATGACATGAAACAGATTCAAAAAATGACATTCTTTATCTCTTCAAAAAGCAGTTGTAATTTTCACAATCTAGCTACAGTGCCGTATCTGCCGAACAGCAAAATGAATAACTACGACATTTTTATGACACATTCGGAGGGTCGAACCCGGAATTTGTGAATTTTTAAATATTTTTTACAATCTTCTAAAGATATTGAACTTCTTGAACTTTGAACAGATGATGCGACATGCCTTAGTTTTTGAACTGAATTGAATTGGTGTGACATTGATAAAATTTCGATTGGCCCTTTCGGCAAGGAAGTTATTTTTATTGAACACGTATGATCGAATTACCTTTGGACAGACAACGTTTCAATGGAGCAGCCTTCTGGGCAGCCTGTTTCCTTCTCCAGCTTCCGATATATGGATCGCTATTCAGAACGATATTGGAAGATGGTCCATGGCTCTCGATCATGGGTGCCATTTTTTTTCCTTCGATCCAATCGATCTTACAACAATCTCGTCAGATCGTAGTCGGATCTTGTCACGCACACATAAATTCACACACCCACTCGTTTGATCTATCTATTAATCAATCATGGATCTTCGTCCCATTCGACTCTAAAAATACGACTAAAAAAAAAAATGAACAAAAAAAAAATAACAAATAATTTTTCGTTCTGTCTCTGAAAGTCACGTTCTTGAATACTTAAATAAATTAAAAGGCGTTTGTTATTTAATGAGCATAAAGTCCCAGCGCCGAGATTGCTCGCGGTGCGACTTGGCCACGAGTTTAACGCCGACTGCACTCTGTCGTTCGGTAAATCCGAGGAACGGCAAGCAGAACGAGGAAACCTCGTGCCGGTTACTACAGGGGGGTTTCGTAGTTGCGGAATCGAGCCCCATGTTGTTTCCCGTACCGGTGGCCGCGGGGGCTTTGGCACCACCCTTAGTTTAAGCTCCACCCTTGGGCCTCTGTGCAGGGTCACTGGCTGCTGCGTCTGCCTCAACCTCTATATATATATATATATATCTCGCCCCTGTCCCTCTGAAACATCGTTGCGTCGCGGTCTATACGCTCACGCGTCCGAGTGATGCGTAAGGGCGAATATGTGGGGGGGCGAATCGTGGCCTCCACGATTGGATAAAGAGTACCGAGGCTCATTTTTTTTACAGAGGAATAAAACAAGTAGGAAAAAGAAGAATTAAAGACGACGAAAAACATTCGCGCCTCTCCGCGGAAAATCTTTTTTTTAAAACTAGACGAGCAGATTTTTTTTTTTTTTTTTTTACGGAAATGCGAAGGCCTCTAGAGAGAAAGATTTAGAAGTGCGAAGGGAAGAAAAATTCAGATTTTTCTGACGCGACAGTAGTGACGGAAGCGATTCGAGGCAGAGAGAAAGAAAGATGGGGAGATGGCAAAAGAGAAAGACGGGAATTGGCGATGGTTGGGAAAGCCCAAGTGTTTCGCCGGACTGGCCGGCGAGGGTTCGACGGCGGGTGGCAATTCGGATGTAAAGGCGATGGCTGGTGGCGGTACTGTTCCCTTGACGAGCACAGCGGGGTTTATCCCTCCTTCGCTGTTGCGGATGGGAAGTTATCCGAAGAGCTCTGCCGTCGCACAACCCCTCTCACACCCATTCCAATTTCCTCGATCGAAACGATCTTGGAATCCGAGCGGCAACGGCACCGGGGAAGAGCTATTTTTTCCGCGGAATTTCGCTCAACCTCGAGACGACCGAATCTCAATATTTTTCTCACGGAACCAGTTCACCTAGTAATTTTCATCGACACGGATAAGCAACATCGAAATGAAAGCTGTCTCATCCCAAAGGAACGTACGACTCTTTTTAATACAGATTGATTTGTTGTGAGAATGAGACACAGTGATATAAAAATAACAGAGTACAGAAAAAAAAATCTAGTCGAAGCTTTTACGATCTTTCCGCGTCAACTTTTCACCGGTGTGTGCATAAAACTCGCACCTTATTGTGCACCTTCCCGTACTATATACACACGGTTTGTACAGCCAAATAGTAAAGTGGCAGGGACCATCGAACGTTGAGCGCACATGTGTCGCCGGCATGTTCGCCGTTCCAGTCGGACCTGTCGTCTTGCCAGCCGGTTGTGTTGTCCGCTCGGCATAAACTTTAACAGCCAGCGACACAGCCCCTATATATCTCTCTCTCTTTCCGCCGGTGGAAAACACGGTTTTACGGGGATGGACGAGAAACTACGTGTTTCACACCGGTGGGTGTTCCTCGAGACGGGGCACAGACTCATGTACATCTGTGCGCTTCTGTTATACTACTTGTTGTCTCCCAGACGTTCTCGGCACAGGTAGGCAGAAGAACTGTGCGGACGATGAAAATCTAATACGAAACATGTGTTTCGACGAAAGGTGAACAGGGTACGGACAGTGTGTACTTCCGTCACTTCTCGTCGTTGTACCTTTCGGAGCTTAGGGTTTGATGAGCTTCAGACGAAATAACGGTCTTCTCGCGCTCGTTCCAGTCCAGAAAGTTCCCCAAGATATTGCCAAGGCGCGCTCAGTACGCGTTGCCAGTCTGGCGAAAGCTTCGGACAGACTCTCGTTTGACTTGCATGTTTTCGTGGCCAGATGCTCCGAAAGCGGAAACTTGCGGCAGAAATGGAATATCTAGGGCTCGATGCAGACAGACTTCATCACACTTTTCGGCAGAACATGAATGGGATGGACATTTTTTAAAAACAATAATCAGCATCGAATCTGTCTATCAAATTGGATTGAATACAGTTGAGCCAATTAGTTTGTGGCCAATAAAACAGCGATAAGAATTTCTTATGTGCAGTGGGAGTCTCGAGAGAATGTCGAGTAAAGGTAGCGCGCAAGAACCGAGCTGGCCCGTCCGCGGGGAAATCCCGGACCTTTCGCAGCACAGCGGAGACAGCCTCGTGCACCTTACGGCAAAGTTTTTCGGTGCTTGTAAAGTTGATAGCTAGTGGTGCTGGGGACGATTATGCACCGCGATTCGTGCAAGGTACGCACTTGAGCGTCCGAACCACCGATTACCTCATTTTTTTATTACCATTAAAGCCAATCGGCGGAAAAAATGGCTTTCGGTCAGTGTCATTTTCAATTTCGTTCAAAGATTTACCTTACTGTTCTGACAAAAAGCTTTGAAAATAAAAAAAAACCCTACAAAAATAACACGTTGAAATAAACCAACATGAAATCCCCGAAAACCGCAATGGAATATTGAATACAAATGTCAACCGTCGACGCGAAATTCTCGAAACACCGCGGTAGAAGCTTTCACGCGTTAAAGCTCAATTATTTCTCGTACGTGCCCATTCGTCCGAAATCCCGTAGTTCTAGGTCACCTCGCCGACTGTTCACCCGAGGGAAGACTGGCGAATCCCAGCGGGAATTCATCGAAACAATTCCTATACATGGGAGTTCCCCACACACCTATATACAGAGTATCCGAACTATTGTATAAATGAGTCCGAAATAGTAGGTGAGCTATAACGAATAGCTATACGCGAGGGATGCAACGGAATTTTTTTCTTTTTTTTCGTGGTTCGTGACCGAGTCAATGAGCGTTTTCCTACGTGCGCGCGAGTCTGCAACTTCGGCGCGGCTTAACTCCCTTTTCTCCTCTCTCTCTTTCCCTCCCTGAATCGTGGGCAAGATTTCTCACCTAAATTCGTTTCAATCGTTCACATTCTCTTCCGTTCGGCTTCGCGTTCGTCCTCATGGACCACCCTTGAGCGTAACGGCATTTCCCTTTCATTACCGTCATTTTTGCGACCGACCAATTTTCGATATCCCGAAGCACATTCTTTATTTTTATATTATTTATTTTTTCTTTTTCTAGCGTTCGGTTGTATGTGTCTGGGGGACTTCCGGTTTCGATGCGCAATAAATCTGACTCGTTCGTGCTTTGTTTTTACCATCGGGCTGTTTTTAGATCTTTCGCCGCGGCCCGAAAAATCCAAGGGTTTTCCTACCATTCCGATTTATCATATGGAATTCGAGGATAAAAACGGGCCCGGGCCGGAACCATTCATTTTTATTTCACTCGGACAGGGTGTGTGTGATCGCGCATCCTAACGTCTGGTTAACGCAGTTTTTGAGGGATGGGGTGTAGGACGGGTGCAGGACGAGCGAGAGCCAAGAAGTTGCCATAGGTCGACAGAAGGTCTCTCCTCCCAAACTGGCAAAACCTTACCTGTAAACAAGGGGGTGTGTTTGTTACCCCGCCTCAGGTCTCGTGCTACCGATTGTTGGAAAACCAAAGTCGCTTCATGCATGATGCTTTTCGCTCTAACTCGGACAAACCCCCGTACCGGAAAGCGAAGCTACGCAAGTGGAATACAAGGCGGATCCTTCGTTCCCGCAGGAGTCTTCCAACGTGAGCGAAAGTGTTATTTTTGTATATTAATATTGAAAAAATAGATGCCTCGAAGAGTATCGGCAGGTCGGTTAGGAGGATTCGATGGAAAGACGAACTGTCGGAAAATTGTGATCGATCGATTTCGCAACCCACTTTTTAAATTGTTTTACGTTCAGCCATTTTTCTCTAAGATCTTGAGATTTTTATATTATCGTTGCTACTATGAAAATTAATAAACTTCAGATAGAAATCTTAGGTATTCATAATTTCATTTTGAATGAGTACATGTTCATCGTGCATTTTTATGGATTTTTCAATAAATTTGATACCCGAAGTTGAATGAAAGAATCGCGAAGTTCATTTCGGGGATTAAATTTTGTTATTGTTCGTTGCAACTTTTGACCCACTTTCATCGTCTGGGATTACGGGAATGAAGCGTACGTAACACAGCGTAGAAAATGGCGGGGTTTAGTCGAACTACCTACCTACATTGTATTATCATGACGGAATACAACTACGTGTCTCCGCATAACAGACCAAGTTTATGGGCTCCGCGTGGCTCAGGAAATTCCCTATAACGCGCCTCATAGATACATCAACTGTGGTGGCGTGATCTCGTCCTGGTACAAGAACGCGAGACTCAAGTCTACCCCACAAGGTTTCCCCCGTATCTTCAGTTTTCCTGGTTCTCTCCTCCATTCAGCGACCAAATCCCATTTCTTGTTTGTCTCCGCCGGTTATCTGTGAGGGAATCTTGATCAATTTTAGTCAACAGGAAAATATCATCCGATACGTTTGTCAACACTTTTGTGTTTGGGCTTCGGATATCGGGAATAACTCAGCCGATTAATCTATGAATGCATCATTAGGCTCCGATAGTACCGTGCTTCATCCTTTCATATTTTCCCCTCGAAACATAAACTCTTTTTAGCCAGACAATTATTATTATTCTTTTTCAATAAAAAACCGGCTTCAGGCTCGAACGGTTAACATTAAAAAATACACGATACGTCGAGATATTCGCGGCAAATGTGTTGGTAAAAAAAAAAAAAAAAACGCGATTGAAACGGTTATGATAAAAATGCAACCCTGCACGAGGATCCGCGGAGGATCTCTATGAGGCTATGAGCACGCGCTCGAAGGGTAGATGGCCGAGGGATCACGATACGAAAATAACAGGACCGTGGGTTCACGAGCACGGTCTGTAAATCCCGACAAATATTATCTCTGCGATTTCGAAACATGTCGCTCGTTTCCACTAGGCGCGATTTGAAAAAAAAAAAATTCTCACTATAAGCGTGCGCGCGTTAATCTCCGGTTCGTGGCGTTATGCGTTATGCCCCGTGCAACTGAACACTAAAACATCAGGCGGCATAGATCGATCATCTATCGTCAAAATTCCCCTGTTCAAGCATCACAAAAAGGTAGAATTTTGCAAAATTGGAAAATACGTTCTGATGATTTTACTCGCGCGATTGTTTTTTTTTTCAAATATTCACGAAAGTCATGCCACTTGTCCCTCGAATCGTCAGCCCAATCTGCCACCAAACCGCGATTCGCCGTGTGTATTTTTATCTCTGACAAATTAAAATATCCTCCATTTAATCTCAAGTTTCCCGGGACGAGATCTGAGCTCAACTCTTATTATGCATATCATCGAGCAGATGTGCTCCGAGGCTAAAGTTGATACATAGTAACTCTGCCTTTCTCTTTATATACGGTACATCGAGAAGTGCTTACTCGCCCGAATCTCGGGTACAGGGTCAAAAGTGCTCGTCTAAGCATGTTTCGCTTGAATTTTGCTGAGCCGAGAATTACATACGTGTACGTAGTCGTTGCTCTCGTCCCTGTACATTGAATTATACATATGCTCTCGTACAGACTCCGTACATAAGGCATAACCCGTACATACATCGATACTTTTTATTTAATTCAAAAGTCGTGTAGGCGGCGGGTATAGCTTGAAACTTATCTCGCCTGTCGCACCAATACTTCGAAACCCTAGACGGTACATACTCTCAACTTCGTCTCGACTCACGTGTGTGAATGTGGCGGAAAAAAAATAAAATAAAAAATGGCGGGGAACAGAAGACTGTTACAATGTTGTAAGTCGTGGCAACAAACATATCACGTGAGCCGGCGAGCTCTCACAGCTTGAAATTCAACACTCGCTCCGTGCTACCGTCAACCCGCTAAAGCTCTCCGGTGGCTAATAATTTCTCCCCAGCCGTCGTTATTGTATTATTCGCTCGAGACATTTAAGAGAAAAGGGTCAACATTTTTTTCACGTGCGACAACATTGAGCTTCCGGTGATCATTTTTATTTGATTTAAAAAATCTAAAATTGTGACTAACTTCTAACGGTGATCGGGTGACTTTGGAATGATGAGTGATCAGTGATGAGGCTATCGGTTAAGCTAGAGTTGATTCGGAACACATTCTTGACGAACTGGCGCCGATGATTCTTCTATGGTCTTTATTGGATGAACGAAAATTGGATATGGCAAAAGTAGAGTAACGTGCCAAGAGTAATCGTGTCGGTCTAATAGATTTCCTCTCGGCAGCCCGCCAAGATAATAACGTCCATAATTTTACCGTCAAAGCTTTCTACACCGATAATAATATTTCATGCGAACAATCAAACTTGATGAAATTCCAGTGCGAAATATTTTCTCATTAACGATAAGATAACGACGAATACACGAATTCTTTTATTATTTTTTTTTCGTAAATAATTAGCACACGTGTATTACACATATATCCGATTATAGAATCGAGAACAGATTCGTCACGTGAGGTCCGAAAAATCGAGTCTATCAGCGAACCTTGAATATCTTTCCCCCGCCCCGAAACAACTCTTTTTATTTCTCGCTTTTTATTAATCGAAAAGAAGGCAAGCACGTGTTCTCCGATTACGAAAGAATTGAGAAAAAAGAGAGAACGCACTTTTAGAGACCTGTACCGTTGCTGGTTTTTTGCGGGGAATGCGCGATAGTCGAGGGGTCGCAGCCGCAGCCACTGGGGAGCCGTAACAATTAGTGTAACAGCGATTTCACTCCCCTAAAGCCAAGCGCCGGAGCCCTGCGGACGTAGCGTTGTACAAGTACTACTGCACAACTACTACTGTACTATTTCTACGCCTTGTCGGAAGACTGTGTAACAACCCTCTCGCGGAGGAAAGGGCGAGAGCTCGAGGGAAAAAAGTGTCGCGACCCTGGAAAAACGCCCGTGGTCGTTCCAACTCCTCTACCACTCTCCGACAATTCAACGTCCCACATAAAAAAAAAAAAAAAAAATTGTTTTAGGTCTCTCTTACATTCGTACTGTAACACACTTCGTAACTCTGCGAATTTTAAATTCTCCGTGTGAAATACTTTTTTTGCCGCAGACATTTTTTTACACTGTTGACAATTTTTTAATGGTTGGGGGACTTTAGATTTTGTAATTCTTTTTTTGTTATAACTGTGTTATTATTTGAACTTGTCTGTACGCTAAAAATAGATTAGGAACTAAGTATAATTGAAACTATATGGAAATAAATACCCGAGTTCCTATACATTGTACCTACTCTCATCGTAAAGTTTACGTTCTTACAATGTAACAACGTAAACATTGAGTGCATAGCGCGTATTCCTTTCGGCACGTGTACGCCCGATTCCCGGGCGCGGGAGGGGGTCCGCGGAGGTGGCGAAGTGGAAAGCAAGGAATTGTCGGAGGGAGCTTGAGAAGTATTCGTCAGCGTGGTCTGACATCATGCGACCGCTCCAAATACGTGACCGAGTACAAAACACGAGAGAAAGGCAATTATCCATTTTTGCACGGAATTATCGCTACCGGGGCGGATAATAGAATTACTGATAAGCACCTCGGTGAGTCTCGTGTCACGCCAACGTATCAGTGCCGATAACACACTGAATTTTTGTCGTCCGACTTATCTTAAAACATTTTCGAACGTCCAACGTGTTCCTCCATTTCCGTTGCTTTTTTTCTTCAAAGGTAGATCGTAAGCCTTGATCCCGGCCATTTTTACGTCTCCCTCTCCATCCCCGTGGGTCTTAGAGTTCTCGAGACACTCGGACGATCGGTCACACTCGACGTCGTCTCGGACGTCTAGTGACTTCCAGTTTAGGGTTGTTTAAGGGCGGGCTTTCGCGGCACAGACGAGGAATCCGAAGGGCGGGAGCACAGGAAATCTCGTCGGGAAGGTACGAAGTCAGGCTCCCCTGTACGACGGAACGCAGAACAGGGGAGGGCTGAACTCTTGCAGTTTACCGGTTGACTGCGGCACGCTCGAGGGACGGCTGTAACAACTCGTATGCTCGAGGAAAAGGGATAATACGTGTGCCCGACACGTACGCATGGAAGTCGAGGCGAGAACGCTCGATCACCACCGGCGTTCTATTCGACATAGGTCATGTCAATGATTCGATAAATCTTTCCTCCTCCAGCATTCCCAATGCGCTTCGTGCAATCGCAACGATTCGCTATCGCTTGCACGCTCTCGAGCGTCAAACTTCGAGGCGCAATGTGTGAATCACATCGTGGGCAGGGCTTTCCGTCGGGGCTTCGTGCAGAGAACGACTCTCGAGACTTTGTTGTGCGCGGACTCTTCCTTTTCTGATATTGTGAGGTCGCCCTCGGGAAGGTGTTCGTACGGCAATGAGATTGGCGCCGGGCTCACCGCTCGGCTCGTTTCACGGCAAAAGCGAAATAGAATTTATTGAGAAAGAAGGGATCTCTCTCGAGCGAAAGAAAGGGAGAGCGGGGAAAGGTTGAGAAAAGTAGTCGTCGCCGTCGTCGTCGTTGTCGTCGTCGTCGTCGAAGAGTTTCGCGCGCTGTCGGTGGGCAAAGTGACTCGAGAGGTTCGCGCGCCGAGCTGCAATTCGATTCGCCAATAAACTACGGACTCGTCTCACACGTGCGAACTCTCACGCTGAAACTTGCTCCGTTCGTTTCTCACGGGGCACCATAGGAACGAACAATTTTTGCCTGGACCAAGCGAGAGGCAACCGACGGGGCCAAAGGGTTACGCAGCGAGGAAAATTCGGATGAAATTTAGTTCTTCCGAGGAAGATTGCATTGTTGTCAGAAAGACACTCAAGACATTTTTAAATAAAATATGAGATGCTGCGAAATGGCGATGACTCGAGACGCAGATCTGCAATCGTTGAGGAGTTGAAAAAAAAAATCATAATCTACGCTTCAGCAGAAATTTTGCAAACATCTTTATCGGTGTTGCAGCCAAAAGAAGACAACGTTTAATTAAAAGGACGATTTCCTGGTTCAAAGCCTCAGCGACTTCGACTCTGATTGTAAAACATTTAACGTATCGTTTCGCAATCGTCACGTGTTTCCTGATTTGTTGCATCGACCAGGAAGAGCTCGCTCGAGCAGCTAAAGTAAAAAAAAAAAACAAAACAATAACGGAGATGTTTATATATTTTCGTCTGACGAGTATCCCGGAAATAACTTTCGTATTAGCGATTATCAAGAGCGACTGGTCGACGCTAATGGAGGATTCATAGCAAATTATCATAATACGCTTGTGTCAGCGGGTTCAAACTCTGGGATGTGCAGCTGGTGGGACAGTGAGCTGGCATATACGGGACGATGTATCTAAGTACGATCAGCGGTAACCTCGACGTACAGAGCCGCGAGTTTGATAACAAGGATACACCGTCGTTCCTGCTGACGTTGCAACCTCAAAGCGTTTCGAGAGCTGCCGAGCTCGCGGCAAATTCAACGACGCTACGAAATCTTCCCCCGGAAGAAAAAAAAATACAACACATGCGCGCTACGACCTCGCCCGATCTTGTCTCTTTGGAGCGCCGGAGAAAATTGCAATTTTTTTTTTTGCCAACTTGAAATATCAATTTTTCGTATTCACAAAAAAAAATTAAATTCGACAAGAAATCGTCCTGGGGGGTTGCGAAACTATCGAGTTTTTCTCGCTTCGCGAGTTTACGTCGTCCAGTTTCTCTATACTTCCGAGTTTACTGCCGGGACGAATGACCGGGGTCCGAATGCCGGGATGACAAAAGCCCACAAAGGCCCTGACGAAATTTTCAAATCTCGCGTGGCGAAGGGCTCTCCTCGCCGTTCCGTGACGAGACGACACACCCACAACACACCAACGCACATTAAACGTCCGACTTCTCACTTTTTTATTTTTATTATTTTCTCACTTACAGCGAGACTGCAACTACGGGAGGCTGCGCTGTACGGTTCCCTTCATTTTACGATTTTCTTTTGTTTTTTAATTCTCCCAAGCCAACGTCCGAATGTCAGCGGAAAGATTTTTTTTTTTTAATTACCAAAAATCACGAACATCTCGTCCAGAGTGTTATTCATTCTCTATGACATCTATCGTTCGAGCTAGTTAATTTATTATGTGAATTTTAAAAAAGTATCACTCACGAAGTTTTCGCATTTTGCACGACTGCATTTCGCGAGAATCCAAATTTTGCATCGCTCTCTTGAAAGACACAAGCGCCTAACGCATTTCGAAATTTCACTCCACACTGAACTCCCGCAAAAAAAAAATACGAAAAATTGTAAAAGCGACAATTCGAAGCTGCAGTGACATTCAAATCATTTTTTTTATCAGAAAAAAAAAATCTTAGATTATTAATTCGCGTTGGGGATGCATCCCATTAAGAATCAAAGGTCGTGCGACTCGAACGAGACTAAAGTCTTTGCTTGTAGCACACTCTGAGCTTGGGCCCCCGATCGTGCGGGGTGTCACATTCAAACTTATACACCGAAGTGAACACATTCGAGCGATTACACCGACACGCGACTGTGTTCCCCCACTCCGAGAACGCAGCTTCACTCTTCGTCCCGACGTCTCACTCTTTCTTTTAGGCTTTGTTTTTTTTCTTCTTTTCCATTTTATGTATTTCGAGGGGGTTCGACGAGATTTTTTCGAACCCGGAGCGCCTCGCAGGAAAAACAAACGCTCGAAGCCCTTCGGGTCATTAATCTTGGCCCGGGAACTGCGGCTACGATAACATTCAAACCTCCGGAGACTTGAAGCGATTTTTTTTTTACCAATAATCATTTTTTGAAACAAATACTCTAGGTAGAATGTATTCAAGTTTGCTCGATTAAAAAAAAAACCTATAACATGGAAGATAGTAGAAGTTACACTCCTTCTTAAGTCTCAAAATTAATCTGTTCATGATTTGATTCATCATGATGACTGATTCATTATTTCGAATAGCGAATATTGGGCGAGCATTTTGAAAGACAAACAAGATTGAACGTAGAAAAGGAAAGAGAGTAAGAACCGTACAGTGGCGAATGGGTAGCCTAAACAAACCTCGGAGTGCAGACGCCTGTCGCCCCGATCTAGTGTGTATCTCGAATTGGTCCTCGGGTCTCTCGATCTTTAAGCTTAATCGGTTTGTCAGCGTCGATAAAATTGGCTGCCCGCTTGGCCCGACAATAAACACCGGAAAACATAAACCCGGCGCAACAAAATCGGATCGGAAGCGTGAGCAAAAAAAAATATTTGAAAAAAAAAAAACACATTAGCGCAACTTTGGTTCATTCGTATGGGTTGTATTTCACACAACAATCGTCATCGTTCTTCGATGAAACTTTCAACGAATCTTGTTTTCTATTTCGGGCTATCAAAATTTCGACGACCGTCGAAGAAATACTCGTGGATCATTGTGTCGGAGACAGATTTCAGTTATTTTTCGCACTACCTACTCTTACGAAGCGTGCGTCACTAATTTACTAATTTGTCGGGGTCGATAGGGGAACGGTCACGCCCCGCCATCCCTTTTCACTTCCGCAGTCAGTTTTCTTTTTCACCTCTCGACAAGAGGGAAAGTAGAAAAGTCAGTGGCCGAAATATGCCACGGCAGACTGCAAGGATTTTTGGAGTTTGTGGGAGGGCCCGAAAAGAAAAACTGTTCCGTGTGTCTGTTGCGCGTGTTAAGAACCTAGACGGAGTACCGTATCGTCGTCCCGCTAAAGAGCCGGTCTTCGGTGACACGAGAGGAAACACGAAATTCGAAACTTCCTCGGCGTGTTGGCTATCTCAATCCGAACACCGTGCGAACAACACCTTTTTTTTACCAAAAATAATAAAAAATCTTTGTCATCGTGTAAAAAAAAAGTAAACGTTCGAAATTCAACAAACATTTCTTGTCCACTAACATTCATTTTTTTTTTTTGTTTAATAAAAAAATACAAAATGTTGGGTACAATCATCCAGCATGTTGAAATTCGCGGATATTTCTAGAGAACATTGGACAGCCGGGCGCCAAGCGCCACTGGCTTTGCTATTACCTAATAACTGCATAGAGTCCGCGATGCTGTTTACGCACGTGCCAGGATGTTGTAAGCCCCGCTTGTACCGCGCGTATTTACCCCGCGGTGCTCGAGTACCGATACTTCTCGATATTTTCTTTTCTCCTCGCGGACTCCGTGCGCGCACTCAATTACTACCATTGAGGTATCAACAAACTTTGCCTAATATTAGCTTGAGCGTCGTCACTGAATAACGGGCCGCAGCCCTTCCCAAAAGGAATTCTCATTTAAGAGATTCACCAAAACCCCGACACACCTGGAAATTAATAACTCACTCGTATCTCTCTCGCTATTAATAGGCGAGAAGAGCGGAGCAAACTCCCCGGGAGAAAGAGTTCGTGAGCTCGATGAGATAGGGTACGTTTAATTGCGACTGCTCGATTAGTTAACGCACGCGCTCGGAACAGCTGCCTTGATAATATGTAAATCCATTTTGCCCCCCTATTCTTTCCTCTCGACTCGAATGATAGTTTGTCGCAGGGCGTCGGAAATGCTGGAAGGGAAGGCTCTCGTCGGTCCACAGGACACGGAAGGATCACGTTCGAAGGGTCTAACTTTCTTCGCGTTTTTCTTTCTACAAATGGCTTTAGGAAACGACACGCCTATTCGCGGCTGCTTCTAAACGTTTGGGCTATTTACTTTGGACGTCGCGGTAGTAGGGATGTAGCAAAATCGCTGCGTAACGGTAAAAACATAGATGCAGTATATTTATTTTTTTCCAACTATTACGCGTTCTATTATCGAGAACCGGAGAGGAGACAGAAATGCATCGTCGGGGTGGGACGAGACGCGTCGACGAGAGAGCGGGCAGTCTCGAAATAGACCCGACAGAGAAGGAGTTGGGAGGCGATTGAGGCAAACGAAGACGAAGGGCACGTTTGTAAGGTAATATACTTTCCGGAACATTCGTGAACGGCTATACAACCCGATAGCGAATAAATTCTCGGTCGGTCTCGACGCTTCGGTTGGTTTCGTCTTTGGTAAATAAAATATAAATTATTCCTTGTCTCTTGGGGAAAACCAAAGCTGAGCTTTTTTTGTCCGCTGCTGTGGGCTCGAAGCGTTATCGGTACAAGAGGAAATAGAAAAGAATCTTGACGGCTTACGGAGACAAGATTTTTTAGAAATATGTCGCAGTGATATTTTTCCCATCGAGCCGCTAATAACGATGGAAGAAAGGGTTGAAAACCCGAAGTCTCCACTCCGAACGTGAGAGCGGGTGAAAGATGCGGGCACGACGAGGTAACGCAATATCCAGGCTTCGTTTCACGACCTACGGTACATCCGAGAGATCGAACAATCGACCGGCATCGATCGAGACTCCTGTTAACCCACCTGGTCCGCGAATCGTTACACGGTGAGAAAAAAAATTAAGAAGATGATACTGTGAGACTCCGAGGCATGATAAAACAATAATTGCGGAGGTTCAACTAATTACAGCAATAATTTGTGAACATTGGACCTTTCGGTAGATTCATTTGGGGACTACCTGCTTGCCATAAAATAATTATAATAATCACGCAATCATAAGGAAATCCGCAATATTGTTTGAGAAAAGAATAGTTAAATTTTTTCTTTATAAGATTTAACTTAAAAATCTCACGGTGCTTTTAGTATTACCTCAGCTTCGCAGCATCATTACCGACCGACAGTTTTTTTTTCTCACGCTCATGTACTCATTTACTCATCGACACTCGATTCTCGAGCCCTCACGAATAGCATGATAAAATCATTGAATGGAAAAAGATATTATTCCTGCAGGACGAGGAACTTGTCACTCATCTTTGTAAATGCGGGTTCAATACGTTTCTCTCAGTCGATACGACACAGTTCGAGCGACGGTATAATCGTAAACCATTAAGGGAGAGAGAAAAATAGAAAAAATAAAGCTTCCTCTATGAGTTATCTTTACGTACCCGAACCTCCGTCCGACGGATGTCGACGATTAACAATTAGTGGATAAAAAAAAAACTTCGTCAATAGCAATATTCCAAGACTGGTGATCATCAGCGCACTCCCACTTTTGTTATTTTTCCGCACAAATACGTAAAATTTTCACCGTTTAATCGTGTCAAAGTTTCCGACGGTTACGGTCCTCGACACTGCGGTAGCGCCTTTCATCCCCTACCGTGGCGATCCGCCATTTTCCGAGAGCCCGGCAACAACGCGTCCTCCTCGCCACCCTCGCAGTCATATTTTTCACCACAAACTATGCATCGATCTCGACAACTTCATTCATTTTTATAATCCATTTACCCCTTCCGTCAATTTTCACTTGGAGAACTTGGTTGCAATTTTTTTTTCTTTTTTTTTTACTTAATGTGACGAAGTCACGATGGAAACAGAAAACATTGACAAACTCGATGTCTATAAAATGAAGCAAGGGTGGTCCAGGATGTCATCGAGTCGGAGAGGAGTATCCTCGTAGTTTTAAGGCCGACGTTAGACTGAAGGAGCGGATTGTATTTCGGGGGTTGCGAATCGCTATCGGACGTGACCAAGCGGCATACTCGCCGATCAGACTGGTATATGGCCCCTACCCCTCTTCAGCAAACGTGCAGGGATCACGGCTGGTGATTATCACGGCTACGTTTTAACGGCGACATAGTTTCTCCCGCTCGCGTGTTCTTATGCTATGCAACTGTCGTGTGTATGGTATTCGCGCTGGTGTTATGCGCGCCGAGGTGGAAAATCATCGCGAGCCGACCGAGTCTCGTCAGTCGAACGGCCTTGAATCCGACCTCCGAGAAAATTTTCTCAACCGATTCGCCACGACCACATTGGAGCGTGTTGTACTCGAGATAAGCGGTAAATTAACCCTTTGACGGTTAGTGGGACATTTAATTATCAGATTACCATTCTTATGTGAATGATTACAAAATCAAACTATTATCATCCTCAATTTACATTAATATAATTGTTTCTTTTACGTAATAGAAACAAAAAATTCATCGAAGAAAAAAAATATATATTTCGTAAAAATGATTAATACTGTGTGTAGTTGAAATAAGATTAAACCACCTTAATTTGAAGCAGCTTCTTCATGGATGGTCTCCACTCGGGCGTCGGTAGTGCAAAAATGTCACCTTATTATCGCCAACCGGTGCCGTTTGGTATCACTTCACTATACATCCATCGGAAAATCCATTCTTCTGTTTTTTGTGCCGTCGCGCAAAAGCTTTCCCGTCTGGTATCGAAACTTTGTTCCAACAATAGTCAATGAAAAGAATGATGTTGAATGGAACGTAGATAAATTATTACAGTTCGTGCGTCGGGTTTACGTCAGTCTTCATTGCAGCGTTTTGTATATTTCATTCACGATATCATTGTCATGGTCTTTTTCATTAGAGTTTTTTCAATGGCAAGCGCAAAGATACATAGTCGCTCGTTTAATGCACGAGCACGTATACCGGTTGAAACACACTGGCGATGTTACGAGGAGCAGTGGAAATTCGAAGCTCCGTCGCGCATTTCTCATCCCACAAAACTACACAAACGTTCCCGATTTAAAAATCAACAATTACTTCTCGAGTGATTTATCATTCCGTTACAACGACTTTTAATCTTCCACGATATTCGTACCACCCTATCCGTCATTTATTCGACATCAAACTCCGCTCGGATTGATCCTAATCTCATTTCACGTTTGATCATCCAATTTATGTACGATCGTGTTGATTCGTTTCATTTTTTTAATCGCCTATTTGTTTCTTCTTATCGTCGATCCTTCGACAAAATTACCCGCTAAATTTCAACTTTATTCCGACGACCATCCGACCATCGATTTACCAATATCCGCTCGTTGTTTATTGTTTTTTAACACGTATTTTTATTTTTCAACGGCTTCCCATCTCCCTCGACACGATCCTCTCGCAAGATTCTGCGAAACTCTGTCGGAGAGTCTCGTGCGATAACGATATCGATGTGTGAATAATTAACGTGCTGGAATATGAGCGATTTATGCGCGCTCGGGACAAGATTTATTCATTCGGGTTGCAACTCGCACGTGTATGTTGACAAGCATTCGAAGGGCAGGAGCGTACGAATTTAGGTACAACTGGTTGCACGGAACGCGCTGGACTCCCCGTTGTGCGTGCGACTACTAGCCAGGGTAGTTCCAGCGACCAACCACCCCCTCCCCCACTTTTCTCGATATAACTCCATTTATTACATAGAGCCTGTATATCATGTACCATCCAGCAAAATATATGTGTGCACAAGACCCCCCTGACCATCTTTCTTCATCGTTCTCGATATCTCCCTCGCACAGATACCAAAAGGAGCTTTAACGCTTTATAGCGCCGAGGAATACTGTACGCCCACGTCTCATCATTGGTCGAATGTTTCCTCGGCAACGAATCGAAAGTTTCTCCAACCACGCCTACCCGAGCGCGATTTAACCCACAACGCTTCTCCCCACTCCTCGGGGCTTTTCAACATTCCCCTATCGCGCCTTGCTACGAGTCGCCACATTTGCGCGGTCATCTCACTTCCGGAACACCAATTTTCCTATCCTCCGCATACGTTTTTCGGCATTCCGTATACATTCCATCTATGCAACAGAAAGTTAGGGAAATATTTACTCCGATTCGCTGTATCCGGCAGTTCGAGTTTTCGCACTGTTTTTCGGAAGCGGGGATGTTTCGTTGTTTTTAGGGGACAAAATCGCTCCCCTAGTCAATGCCCCCTTTGACCTTCAGCCGAAACTGCGGTGAAATTCGCGCTCGAGGCGAAAAAGTACCGGAAAATGTGTGCTCCAGAACATGTTTACATAGTACCCAGGAACATAATTTTTGGTGATTACCAATTACACATACTGTTAGGTGATATCCAAAAAGTTTAGGGATCTTATTTTAATACTTCTTCAAATGCGAAAGTTTAAGGCCAATTGAAGACGAACTTCTATCTCAGGGCGGAAGGGGTAGATGCTTCGAAAGATGCAGGTCGCCCGAACTTCGTCGCAGCGTGTTTCACACGATCAGGTAAAAGAAAACATTATGACTCATCCGCCTCGTTCTTGCGGGGGTGCGTACAGGTACCGGCAAGTTTTACAGCTTCGAAATCACTACCAGATGTTGGTCACTCAGCAATGCGGTGTGTCCGCTCGAACTGTCCCGTTCCCACGCCTAAATTACTATGCCGCTACACGAATATTCCTCACGGCAAGACGTCGCGCGCGCGCGCGAGAAAGATTTACCTGTTCAAAGCTTTTCTCTAATAGACGGAGCATCCTCCTTGACGAACTAGCGCCAACCTGTACCGAGTCGATGCCTATTTTCTTCCGTTTTCAATTATGTATGTGTGAAACTCGTCGACGAATCGTAACTAATCGGAACTTCCTTCCTCAACCTGTTCCCACGGATTCTCGAGTTTGGAAAAATCCCAGCTCGAAAGATACCTTTTTCCATAATCCCAGCACGAAGACGAGTATGTCGGAAAGTCTCTTATTTAAAAATTCACCTAAAACGGGTCACCAAAAATATTTTTACTCGTCTTCAATCGAAAATACTCGTGTTAGTGGTCGCAAATCTTAATTTTTAAAAGTATTTTTCTATCCTCAAAGAATCTAATTCCATTATAATTATAACGTCAACACTCGGAATTATCTGCGACTGATTTTAATTGATAACTAAAAAATATTATAGACCGATGTTTTCAAACTATATGACACGCTCTGAAGCGCGATGCGCGTATGCGATGCGCCGTATAAAAACTGTACCGATAAAATCATTTGGCGCGTGTTTACATTGCTCCGAACAAAGTTGCCTCAGCTCCTTTTACAAATAAACGACTATGGAACAAAAGTATCCACAATCAGGATACGATAACAGATAAACCATTTGAATTAAATCAATGTGTTTTTATCATACCAACATACGTTCATAGAATCGTCTCAAACATAACCTCATCGACAGTCACTTGCAGCATTCAAAGATTGAACGGTTCGTTCAATCCTCGACGTTCTATCTTCGAAGGAAAAACCAACGAAGTGATTAAAAATGGTAGAGAAGCAGAAAGTATTAATCTGCGGCGACGTCGAGGGACACTTCAAGTTTCTCTTCAACAAGGTTGATACGATCAACAAAAAAAATGGTCCATTCGATTTTTTGCTGTGCGTTGGCAATTTCTTTGGCACCGACAACATCGAATTGGAGCCTTACAAGAATGGTATGAAAAATATATCTATACCGACTTACATTGTTGGTCCGAATCGCGAGGAAGATGTTAAGCATTATCCGGACATGGATGGCTGCGAGATATGCCAGAACCTCACTTACCTCGGCAAGCGTGGTCTCTATACCTCCAGTTCGGGGCTAAAAATTGCATACCTCAGCGGCAATGATCGTAGCTCGGTTGACACAAAGTGTTGTACTTTTGACGAAAATGATGTAACGGCTATCAGAAACTCCTGTCTGAAAGGGCAGCCGAGCTTCAGAGGAGTGGATGTACTGATGAGCTCGCCATGGCCGAAAGGGATTATCAATTTGGATCCTAATAAGCCCGACTTGAAGTATCAAGGCTCGGATCTAGTAGCCTGGCTAGCTGCCCAGATAAAACCGAGATACCACGTGGCTGCGCTGGAAGGAATTCATTACGAAAGGCCACCCTACAGGTAGTTATTTCTAGCCTGAAATTGAAATTTATTTCACACAAATTATCACTGTGAAAACTGTACACATGAAATTATAGTTTTTATGTCTATGGTTTATTACAAAGATAAAAACTCACGATACAACTGTTTCATTTCAGAAATCAAAGCCAGAGCGAGGACAGCATAGAAATAGCGTCGCGGTTCATAGCTCTAGCATCCGTGGGTAATCCACATAAAAGAAAATGGCTATACGCCTTGAATCTAACACCGGTAGATCGCTCCCGCTTGTCGGACCTTGTGCAGAAGACGACCGACGAGACGGGCAGCCCGTATCCGAAAACGATGCTCGGCGCTCAGCCCTCGGGTGAAAATCCCGAGATGAAGAGCACGCAGTTCTTCTACGACATGGAACCGAAGGCGGACAAGCGAGGAGCGCGTAACAACGAAAGATCGAACAAAAAGCAAAAAATGGAATTTGATCAGGCTAAATGTTGGTTCTGTCTCTCGAGTCCCGAAGTTTCTAAACACCTGGTAATATCGGTCGGCACCGATGTCTACGTTGCTCTGGCGAGAGGCGGATTGGTAGAGGATCATTTTCTCATTTTGCCAGTCGCTCATCATCAAAGCTTGTCGATCTTGCCGGAAAATGTTGCCAACGAAATGAAACTCTACAAAAATTCTATAAAAAAGTATTACGCGAGTCAGGACAAAGTACCGGTATTTTTTGAGAGAAACTACAAGAGTTCGCACTGTCAATTGCAAGCGGTGCCCGTTCACAAGAATCAAGCATCCGCTCTGAGAGAAATGTTTCAGGAAATGGCGTCGTGCAGCAATTTCGAACTCGACGAGATACCCCAACACTCGCAACTCCAACAAATCGCTCAACCCGGCGTAATATATTTCTACGTTGAACTGCCGAATGGCGAGATGCTCTATCATCGCATAAAGAAAGATTTCCCGCTCCAATTCGGTCGTGAGGTACTGGCGAGCGACAGGATACTCGACATACCGGATCGCGCCGACTGGCGAGAGTGCCAGCTGGAGAAGGAAGAAGAGACAGAGCTCGCGAAAAAAATCCGCAATCAGTTTCAACCTTACGATCCCGAATCGTAAACATATCCAACGAGACCCAGACGAAGTAACGAACGTGTATTTCGTTGTAGAAGAATTTGTAAAATAACTCTTCATCATTCAATGTCCAATAGAAATTTGTACATTCACAAAGATATTTATTATTCGAAATTTATGTACAACTTGTAGCGATATATAAACATCTAATTACTTTTTACATTCTCCAGTTGATACTTCAATTCGTATTCCTCGGGAGTTGACGACGGATTTATACCGCTCTTTTTCATCTGTACGGCGATATCGAACAGATAGTCGTAGCATTCGGTCCTGCGTACAAAAAGAAACAAATCGAAAATAATCGCTCATGGTCAAAGATTTTTGTGGATATTATCGTCTATAATAACTGACATAGTTTTTGCTTGCTGCCACGAATCACCCCAGACGTAAACGCCGTGTCTTCGAACGAGTATAGCGCAGGTCGCCGGGTACTTTTCAATTATTTCGGCCATCCGATCTCTCAGATCCTCCTCGAATGGCGTGTTCTCGATTATAGGCACGATGAGCTCTTCGTCGTATCTGTAAGGTCTTCCCAACTGTTGATTTCTGATACCTGCGTTTAATCAATCGTTATCGATTAATTTATCAATCGATTAAACTAATAACAATTTGAATCTTACCTTTAATCATTTCTAGGTGAGTCAGTCGAAACTCTGTTCCAGGCCACAGAAGAGTAACCATTACCGCAAATTTAGAATGCGTGTGAATAACAGCACCGGCGTTGCGAGCAGTATAAGCACACACGAAGAGAGGAGTACACTGTGACTTTTTGAGCTTTTTTTCTGGTGGTGGCAACTCCAAATCCGTCCCGGTGATGTCCTGAACAAACATATCCTCTGGGCATATTCGCTCTTTTTGCACTCCAGAGGGTGCAATGTATATCTGGTGGCTATAATAATTGGATCGACATAAAAGTAACATTAGTAATATGATATACATAGATCATGAGAGAATCATTTGGAATTACCCATGCTTGATGGATATCCCTCCGCCGGTTCCAGTTACCCATCCAAGATTGTAGAACTGTCTGCACAATTCCGGAATGAGGTTTCTCGGATGCTCCTTGATCGGTGAAACATTTTTTCTTTTCATAAAGCTATTTAATTTCATCCGAGGCTACACCTTAATCTTGGCAAGATATCAACAGAGTTTAATCTTTAAATTATCGAATCCATTGATGATTCGCTCAAAGGTGAGTTTATAGATCAACATAACCTCACAATATCTTTCATCCATTTTTCTCCGGAACGATTTTATTTCATATATTATTTTATAAATAAAAAACGTATTGTGGGGCGCACAGTATATTTGATTAATGCAGTGAGGCCCGCGATCGGTTTCTTATTTTTTAATAGAATCGCTTCGGATAAAAATGGGTTCAAAATTTTTACTCTCTTTCTCTCGCACTCGTACGTGTTTACGATCCCCTTAAAAACACTGTTTTAGTGTGACTAATACCGACCTTTGGATAATTTTTATCACAATAAGAGTCCATTATTTAACAAATCGCGAGTAATCCTGCGTGAAACAAGGTTGAAATCTTCTTATAATATATTATCTCTCCTCGCTGATAAGACTTGCGTTACCACTAAATTCTATTCGTTAATCGTGTCATTATCAGTAACCGGCGCGCAGTTCATCGACATCCTGTATCACGACCTTCGTGCGTGACAACGTATTCGTACGGGACTTGTGGTGTATTCCATGGAACAAAACTTTGCGTAACAATGAGGAAGACAGGTGGCGTACAGCTGAAGAATAAATTCCGATATTTTTTTTTTTTTGTCATGCCAATATTTAATTACACAAAAGGGCTTGTTTATGACGGATACATACATACAACATGTGTTTATGACAAGTCAGATCGCGGGAACGGACAGCTGTGGGTCAGCTGATACGCGTCGAACAAGATGTCGGCGACTATGGAAGGTTCTCTGAGCAAGTGGACAAACGTTGTTAACGGATGGCAATATCGTTGGTTCGTCCTCGACGACAATGCCGGTCTTCTGTCATATTACACGGTACGAAACATTCCTCTGATAGAAATATTATTTAACACAGATTATTCCGCCTGTCGTTGTTTAACGTCCGTGAAAAGACCGTGTTTCATTCGCTGTCAGGTTACACCCTCGTACATCGGGAGACGGAGAGTTAAATCGGAGTAAACGATACAATAAATGAGTTGTAAAAATTTTATTGGCTAAATACATCATTTATTAATTACACTATCTTAGAGATTATTCAGGTACGCTTTTTCTTTTGTTTATAACTTTTTTTATAAAAATCGTAAAATAGATAGAAATTTATCAATAGATCGCTGACTAGTATCACGAATCCGAATTTCGGTATCTCGCAGGAAGGCAAGAAACCTTGCAGCTGGTGAATCAGCAGGATGCAAAATTGTGTCTGTAAATTTTTATGATAACAATTTCTTATTCGTCATTCTTTGATCGATATTTGTCCTGCTTTGTGCAGGAATTATTTTCAAACTTTTTACGTACCATTTGAATTATCGTTATCCAAGGTTTAATCCATCCCGCGACTCTCTGAGACATGGAACCTCCGGTGCTCAGAAGGTAGTAAGAGTACATTATAACATGTACGATGGAATTGACTATTACCGCAAAAGAAAACATTCCTCCAGGCATGAACTTTATGGAGATCCACATTACAATAGCCGTTGTTATATGATGATACACGTGTAAAAACGATATCTGATTTGTCTTCTTTCTCAATACGAAAACCACAGTTTCCGATAGATCTATCAGTTTCACCATGTACACCCACCAGAGCGCTGAAGCCATCTATGGATTTTGATGATATTATTTACTCTCATCGAAACATCAAATTCACCGACAGAATGTTTATCAATCAAAAGGATATTTTTTAATGACAGCCAAATGAAAAACTTCTTTGAATTATTAATTCACTTAACAATTCGTTGCTTTAATATCTATAAAATGAAACTAGTGAATCATTTTTTGAGGAAAGATTTGTTGGTTCTTTTTAAATAAAAAATGCAATTACAGTAATCGCTGCACTTGTACCGTTATACAGCTTCTTCGAGAAAGATTAATTTGCATTGAATTAGTTACCCTGTAGCCTTCGCCGGTGGGCGAGGGATCCATGAGCTGACATCCCAAATGATAGTTGGTAAGCCATCCCGATGTAAGAACTGCATAGCCCAAAACCGCGTTGACTATTATTTGAAAGACATTGTAAAACTTTATGTACGTTTTTAGCGTGTAGGCTTCTCGATTTTTCATGAAACTGGGACCGCAAAAGCGTACGAAGTAGTAATAGCTGCACAGAATGAAAAGTAGTGTATACGGCGAATGCACCAAGAACCAATCCCGTGTCCTCGGATCTGGAGACATTTTTCTTCAATTATTTTCTATTTATCAAACAGAATATTATATATCTAACCGGAATTTATCAATAATCACTCACCATGGCATTCCTCCATGATATAGTTCCAATATTCGATGGGTCCCATTGTCTAATCGTTCACGCCTCGCGTGCCCTCTTAATTTATACGTGTTCTTCGTTAATTTATACACAATTTTGCTTCAAGAATTGAACAACGTTGAATTTAAAAAAAAAACCCAATCGAACATGACTGTTTGGTTCCTCCAAGCCAAATGAGCCCAAGTGCGTTAGAACTTACGCCTATATATAAGCGAGCCAATTATACAATAATTATACATTCGCGTGCGGAATGGATTTGCTTTCATAATTCGGTGCAGGTATAGGCAATGGCGCGCAAACAAAAGAAAGAAATAGAACACGTGGAATAATAAGAAAAAGCGGAGCTCGAGAACACGATGCGAGCTTTTTTTTCCGTGCGTGATCGCGATTGATCGATTCCGTTTTTGTGTACACACCTGCGAACGCGTTATTGTATCTTAATGCTCGACGTTGTTGTCGACAAATGTGAATTTTTGATGTGACCTTTTATCTGTTTGTAGAGCAAAGAAAAGATGATGCGAGGTGCACGCAGAGGTTGCGTACGATTGCGAGGAGCGGTTATTGGAATCGACGATGAAGACGATAGTACCTTTACTATAACAACATCATCATCGAAAGACGATCCTAAAACATTTCATTTTCAAACTCGCGATGGTGAGGAACGCGAGCGATGGGTTCGAGCCCTTGAGGATACAATACTTCGGCACTCTCATGCGGTATGTAGACCTAAATAAATGGATAATTTTTTCATTATCTTCCTGTTCTCATGAACAAGTTCTTGAATGACGAAGGACAAACAATATAGTACATCGTTTTCCTTATTGGTTTCAGCGTTGGGATCCAAGGAAGTCACCGCCAAAGCAAGATTTCGATCGAAAGGTAGCCGAGGCTGACGCGTATCTTCAGCTTCTCATAGATCAGATAAAGATAATCGAAGAGAAGCGAACGAGTAGCGGCGACGAAGACGAGGAGTGTCAACAGAGGTACGCCGAAGTCTTGAATCAAGCAAGCGCCGTACTTAATTCCATTAAGCACACAATTGTCCAATTGCAAATTGCAAAGGTAATTAATATGATTAAAAAACTCGATCATGAATACCTCGAGTGTATCGATAATACTATGAATTTTCATTGGTGTAATTATTATTTGCAGAATACTGCCATTCCGGTTAATGGAATTTACAGGGGACCCACGGAGACGTCTCACATTTCGCCGACCTTGCCGCACGGTAAAAAAAAACTGAATATTCAATTTTATGCCAACGAAGTCCATCGTTTGACTTTTATTTGATCGAGTTTCAGTGGCCTCGAGAGAATCCGAGCTGACGGTGCAAACTGGCATTGAATTGGGCTCCGAATGTCTCGAGCCCAGAATTTCTGGATTATCGAATGGTCAGTTAATATACGCGTTCAATAAAACAGAAGCAAATTATTTGTAATTCCAATAGCATGAAACTGTGTCTATGAGACGTAGCTCAATGGACATTGATGTTAAAAATGAAAATCATATATATCTTCTTTGACCTTTGATCCTTTGGTTGGAATATGTTTAGCGCATAATTATCGAAAGCGAATTACTGTTGGAATTTCAAAATAGTTAACCCTAGAACCCCACACACACATATTTTTACATATTTTACACTTTGACGTATAGCCTTTGTGAAACCTCATGTCTTCATCGTTGCGCGTTTTTCGGAAATCAAATATTTGGTCGCTCAATCGTAGTGAGATTATGTAACTACAGAATGTTAGCAACGTGTTTGTTGAGGCGCCATTTCTTTGGTTTAAATATTATAGAACTTATAATGTGTGGTGTTCTTGGGTTTAAATTGATGCTTTTAATTATTTCGAGCATTTTTTTTAACATTGAGGTCAGTTGTCGGTCGCGATCTGCCAGTACCGGAATTCTCGTACTCATCGTCCGACGAAGACGAGGATTATTACGACGCCGCCGACGAGATAGCACCGTCGAACGCCCAGAATCACTATACGCTGCAAGTATCGTTGTTTTACTTTTTTTAATAATCGCGACTTGATGCGTTCCTACAACAACAAATTAAAGATCGAGTCAATGGGAATTTTTTTTTTCTTTTTGGTTCTCGGGTGGACATTTATTCGTTCCTACCATCGATCTACGAACGTGCATGTACATGCATGCCTTGAAACTCGTCCGGGTCGTTGACATATATACTCTAACGAACGTTAATAATGATGACAACGAAAAAGGGACGTCAGAACATTGCGACAATCGTTGTCTCGGGAAGATTTTATTTAATGATGATGTTCCAGTAGACGACGCGATGTCGAGAGATTACAGACACCGGATAATCCGGAAACGGTCGCCGGATCTGGTGACAGTAGGAAACAACCACCGCAACCGCCAATCAAAGTCGATGGTTCCGTAGATTACGATGGTAGGTGATAATCGTGTTATGAAAATATATACAATAGAATTTCAACATTCTACAGTTCCACACAATTCTCCAATACGAGTCGTCAGATTAAAAAAAAACAATCAAGAATTCGCAATGTTCCTACGATTTATAGAAAAAAAAAAACAAAATTGATTCGCATCTTTCGAAGGTTTACCCGGGTTCTCGTTGACCGGGAGTTAATAGCTATATATGAGTACAAAGTATAAACATCGAATCGATAATTATACACGAATTTGAGTAGAGTAACGATAAAAACGCGAATGTGAGTACCGTCGACAATTGAACTTTCCGAGCGACGCCGACTTTACCGGTTGCTCTCCGATTATTGATTCACCTCGGCGTTATATATAGAATCACATACGAATCTCTCGGGTGAGAGAACTACAGAGATATTCTCGTCAGTCAGTAGAGTCGCACGCACAAAACTAAACGTCGCCCGTGGTAGACTTGTAGAGGCTGACTGATTAGAACAGAGCAATTTTCGCTACATCGGAGTGTTCTCTCGCACGCGCGTGAATAACGATGATGATACTCGACAAAAACTGGCATCCCAATTTTGACGAATATTCAACGTTTGTAAAGACGGGCGATGAAAATTTGTTTGTAAATTCGACGAATTTCGTTGCGAAATCTTTCGTACAAAATGTTTGCACTGTCCGGCTGTAGAGAGCCTTGAGTAATGGATCTGAGCAGTTACAGTTTCATTGAAATTGAACATTACGATGACTTCCAAAACGACCAGTGAGTTTGGGTTGTCGCAACACCCCTGAAATTAATATTCCTTAAAGGTTAAACATTATTGGATATACACTTTGACATTTTTATTGCAATACTGCGAACACACCCAAAGCACATTGAACAATACACTTTGTGAAATAGGGAAAATCAATCGAGTAAAAGCCTAGTCCGACGATCGTGCGTTTAACAATATTTATTATCTTGTTTGTAGCTCTGTACGAGGAAGAAAGCGAACCGGAAAGTATGTATTTTTGTACTTCAGAACTACCGCTCACTTAATGATTTCAGATTTGTCTCTAAGAACGATTAATTTTTTTCCCCAGTGGATTCGATGGATGTCCATGGCTCCGTTGTCACTCATCTGTTGTCACAGGTCAAAATTGGCATGGATTTGACCAAAGTTGCTCTGCCTACATTCATACTAGAGCGCAGGTCACTTCTGGAGATGTATGCGGACTACTTCGCTCATCCAGATCTCTTTGTGAGGTAATTACAGCAAAAACATGTCATTTATAAATCGAAGCAGTCACCTTCATACCACTTTTTGTAGTAAACAGGGTTTTTTTTATTCTTTTTACAAGCTTTTCATGCTTTGTTGAAGATATATAGTCAAGCTCAGTATTGTACGCCATGACCTTTAGAATAATCTAAATCTTACTTGTAATGATTTTATAATTTTTACTTTATTTTCTTAATTGTGAAACATAACTGTTATAACTGTTCAATTTATAAAAATTAACATTGATTCTCTCTCCATCGCTCGAGCGTCATATGATAAATCAGCACTTTTTATTGCTTCACGGTAACCTTTGCCTGGCTGAGACAATAATTATCACGAGACGTGATCGCCTGGTTTTTTTTGAACTATAATTTATTCAATCCCGAGAGCTCAATTAATATCATACTTTGTATCTTTCAGCATAGCCGACATGCCCACGCCTAAGGAAAGAATGATACAAGTAGTGAGATGGTACATGTGCAGCTTCCATGCAGGGCGAAAGTCCGGTGTCGCAAAGAAACCTTACAATCCGATACTGGGTGAAATATTTCGATGTCACTGGGACGTTGATAGCAACAGCTGTAGCGGGGTTGAGACCGCCCCAGCTGGAACTTCCGCAAAACCTGTTAACGACGGTCCTGTGCCTTGGTGTCGAGAGAATCAACTCTGTTTTATAGCCGAACAAGTTTCCCATCATCCACCAGGTAATATCTATGTACAAAGATGTAGGGCACCTTTCTACTTCGCAGCAGTCGTTATTTTTTTCAATTTGTAGCTTTTAATGGTATAACCAAACAATAAAATTTTTCAGTGAGCGGTTTTTACGCGGAACACGTAGCCAAACGAATAAGCTTCAGCGCCCACGTATGGACCAAGAGTAAATTCCTCGGTTTGAGCATAGGAGTGCACAACATAGGAAAGGGTTGGGTCTCCGTGTTGGATCACGGGGAAGAGTATTATTTAACGTTTCCGAACGGCTATGGTCGCTCGATTCTTACAGTACCGTGGATCGAGCTGGGTGGCACAGCGACGATAACGTGTGCTCAAACTGGCTATCAGGCCACCGTCGATTTTTTGACAAAACCATTTTACGGCGGCAAGAGAAATCGTATTAGCTGCCAAGTCACACAGCCCGGTGAGAAAAAGCCATTCCTGACGATAAACGGCGAATGGAGCGGTCAGATGGAAGCCAAGTGGGCAGATGGGGTAAGTCAAAGCCCTCAAAATTTTTATTTTTTATTTTTTTAATTTTAATGAAATGAAAAATCTTTGCAAATCTAGCGAACCGAACTCTTTGCCGATGTGAGAGAATTGCATTCAGAGAGAAAATTAGTGATACCCGTGTGTGAACAAGAGGAATTTGAATCAAGAAAAGTTTGGCGAGAAGTAACGGTAGGTTTGAAGATAAACGACATGGATAAAGCTACCGCTGCGAAATGCTCCATCGAACAAAAACAACGGGACGAAGCTCGAGTCCGAAAAGAGGCCAACATCGCTTGGGAAACGAAGGTACGGACGGTGTTCTTTTCACAATTCTTGGATAACGGCTGTTTAATGATGAAAAGGCGTATCCCCCGCGTTCAACTATATGGGCTAGATCCTTATCGTTCTTAGCAGTCGATATAAGAAAATTAACAATATTCGTATAATTTTCATGGTCTTCTTCTTTCGCAGTTTTTCAAAGAAACGAAAGACGGCGGCTGGGTGTACACGGCACCGCTCAGCGACCGGCTGAATCCAATGCCAGAACCGAGCTCTACGAAAGCCCATGAAAATGCAACAATAACTGCACCGTAGATATATGGAAAATCGCACACGATAGAGATTGACATGTAAAAACAAAAACGAAATGCAATGAAATATCGGCTCGACGCCTTCAAACTCGTACGGCACTCTGGAAGTCCGTACCAAAACATTCAACAAAACAATTCGTTTGATGCGTTTACAACACAAATTAGCCTGAAAGTTTGCACATAATATCAAGTACTATGAAATTTTTAAGGATTATTAGACAGATCTATTAGTCGAACCAATTGCCAATCTCGTAACTGTGACGAAGTAGAAAAACGATCCATTGCCTTCATAATTTAACGTAACAAAAATCGCGTTACGACTAATTTCTGCTGATGGTGCATGATGCTTATCGTTTAACCGCCTAGTTTATCGTAAATAATTGATTCATTTGTTAAGCTATAAATGACATCCAACTCGATACCATCCCAGACCTTTATGACGTATATATTGATTGTACATAACTTCCTTGCTTGTGATTCCGACGTATTTGCATCCTCATTTTTTTATTTCCTCGCGTTTTGATTTTTGTTCGGAAACACGTAAAGTAAAGTCGGACGATCTAGCGTAACTTTCTTCGTAATGCCTATGAAAGAGAAAAAAAATGACAATTTTACAATGGCAATAAACAGAACGATCTGTGCGAGTATTGGATCCATAGAATTTCGTATTTCATATCGAAAGTATGATGATATTTGCTGTACAAGGCTTTCGATAGTGTACGTACTTAAACGTGGCCTTGGTGTCACCGAGATCATCGAAAATGTTACAAACATGTTATCTTGTTGTAAGCAATGCCGTTCTGGGTAGAATTATTTTTGTCACATGTTTGAACACAAACATAAAACACTTCAACTACCATTTTTTAATGTCCGACGTTGACAAAATTACAAATTTCACAATTTTTTATTCTCCTCTCTAAGGCATACATGGTTTTAACCTTTTATCTAACGTGTCTTCTGAGATAGAAATAGAATCGGATTAATTTTTACAATGAAACACTGTCTCATGTTTGACGTTAGTGGTTTATTGATTGTTCGATCACTGTGGAAAGGTAGACTGAGTATTGGACTGGTGTATATCTATTAAAAAAAAAAACTGAGAAACTAGTGATTCTGTATAGGAAATCCGTTTATTGTCAGTTTTAGACTGGACAATATCAATTGAAAAGAAGATATATTATATATATACATATATATATATACATGAATATATACATGAAAAGAAAAAAGTAAAAAGGGCGAAGTGAATATTAAGAAACGAAAAATAATTTCTCCAAAAATAAATGACCTCTCTCGTAAACAGGTACTTCGAAAAGGCGATACAACTATTATTACTAGCAAGATGTACGAAACGATCAACGCTTTGTATGATGTCGTTTATTTTGTGAGAATAAATTACGAAAATAGATAGAAAAATTAATATTTCGTTAATCTCATATACCTATGTGTTAATGATAATTTTTCATCTCAAAGTTTTATCAGATACCTTCGAAATTCACGTAGCCGATGTGATGCTCATCGGCATTGCGGTAGATCGGTGGTATTTGTTTCGATGAAGCCACGAGGTGCTCCATACCCGCAAGCATGCTTTTCAAAGCGATTTGAAAGTGTTTTGCGTCCGAATAATCGTTTTTACGAGTTTTTTCAGCCTCGCCATAGTCGTACAAAATTTTTGCTACTCTCCTTGGCTCCAAACGTATCGCGTTGAGATTATAAGTCTCTCTTGGCGCGACAAGCAAATCTAAATTCAATTCCATCGGTTTGATAAGCAGATATTGGGTTTTTCCACATTCCGAAGCTTCCAGCAATATTCTTTCACCCGGAAAATCGTCGTAACAACATGTAACAGCAATTTTGAAATCTTTCAGGGCATCCGCACGATTTTTCTTCAGCGAGAACGATTTTTTTTCCTCGCATCCGGCGTATTCTACGCAGCAATTCCAAATTTTCAAGGAATTTACGCTGTACGGAATGCCGATCACCGCGAGACATCTGTTGCAGACGACGGCCTCCGGATGAATCTTCAGTTTAGTGATAAAATTATCTTTGTTCAAGACACTGTAAAACGGCCCATAAAAATAATCGGATTTTCCTGGCTCCAAAAATTTCGAATAATCGTCGCCGTTGTGAGAGCAACAGAACCATTCGCCGGGCTCACAATCTTCGGTTGGAAGAGGCAAAACTTTTTTCAGATTTATAACTTTGGTCAAAACATTGTAGCAGCAGGCACAAGAGATCTCAAGATCCATCTCCCTAGGTGGTAATTCTATGCTGCTAGAGTATCTTTCAGAATTTCCATTTTTCATGGTGGGAATGCCGACGAGTTCAGTTCCGAAAGAGCCGAATAGAGAAACCACTGGTGTTGTTTGAATGCGAAAGGAAAGCCAACCTCCTCCGACTTTCAGGGAGGACAACGAAGTTGGTATTATTCTGACAGTAGATAGGCACAAGTTGTACGACTGCTTTGCGATTCTCAATGTTATAAAATCTTTGTTCAATTTAACTTGTATACGACTCGGATCGGTGTGTTCTTGCAACGAGACAAAAACATTGCACGATCGAAGACGAGGCCTGAGTTCTATAGTTACGGATTCCATTGAAAATTTGATGTCCTATGGACCATATCGGTCACTACAAAACTCTTTGATGTTGGAGAAAAACAGTTAGTTTAATCCTCTATTCGAGTTGCAGCGTAGCTGATGAGCGCTGTAATAACACTGTACCGCCGCAGTTATTATTTGCCTCTGAGCCTGCAGAGTATCCTCTTGCGGTGACGGGCAGCAACGAGATTCGGATGGTTCTTGGCGGACACATGGAACATCGTCGATTCTTTGTGATTCTCCAGGTAATTATAAAACTCTATTTTTTTTTTTTGTTACTTTCCTTAACAATGGATCTGAAACATTGTTACAAGATGTGTAATAAAAATCGGAACAGAGAAACAGATGGCAGATTTTTTTGCGGAGAAACGGAAAACAAAAACTTACGTTGTGGATTGCGGACGATACGAAACACTCGAAGATAATTAGATCGTGATAGTTGAAAGGATTATTCGATACACCAAATTTGAAGGATGGTATAAATTTGTTGAATTCGAAGGTATTGCGACAATTTTTCTGTAGTCTTGAAAAAAAAACTTGTGTGAGTCAAAGAATGATTCACCATATGACCGCCAATTTTTTTTTCTGGCGCCACTGTCCTCGATCAGCTGCTGCAGGTAAGGCGCATGGGCGAAAGGGACAAAGAGAGAGACAGTAAGGGGAGAGGGTGCGCGGCAAGCCACCTGCGCATCCCGCGTCGCCCAAGATCTCATCGCCATTTTGGACGCCGGCACACGCAGCAACTTGGGAGCTCGTATCTTTGCTCATGATTTTTTATAAATTGAAAATACTATCCCCACATGTTTCCACACCATTGCGCAGCCCATTTACGCAAAATCCAGATGTGTCCTGAGGTAATTAATTTCAAATTCGTTGATGACAAAAATAAACAGCAACGACACACGCCGCGGGCTTTTTGGCTGAGAAACCTTATACAAGTTTGAACATACTTATCAATGGTATTACACTACATATATTGATTGATCTCATCTTAAAAGTTTTCCAAATTTGTGTTCATAGAGAGAGACATTTTTTAGGATGTTGTAGGGTGTACTTTTCGTTTATTTTTCTATGATCCTTCTGACGTGAATAACACCGCTTTTGAAAAAAATTAAATCGTTCCTATGCTAACCAGAATTAGTGAAGCGATTGACGGTTGAGTCGAGCGACTGAGAAATCAAGCGTGGCTGTCCATAAAGATTCCCGCGAGGAAACTTGCCACAGGTCGGGCCGCCATTATCAGTCCCGGTGTATGACATCGGCACGCGGCGCCTTTCGAAACAACATTTATATTTGGTGATTTAAATATTTCATTAAAAAATGGTTGACGAGAAGAACAATTCGGAAATGCTTACGGACGCCGAGGCCGAGCTCTACGACAGACAAATTCGTCTGTGGGGACTCGATTCTCAAAAGCGGTTGGTCAACATTGACCTAACCTAGAATCTTCTGGCGTTTCCATCGTTGTCTAATGTCGTTTAATTCGATTTTTTCGCAGCCTACGCTCCGCCAGTATTCTACTGATAGGCTTGAATGGATTCGGTGCAGAAGTCGCGAAGAATATCATTCTTGCTGGCGTTAAATCGGTTACTTTTCTGGACCATAGGAACGTCAGTGCGGAGGATGCTTGCTCCCAGTTTCTAGCGAAGAGGAGTGACCTTGGAAAAAACGTATGATAGATTCATTTTTTTTTCTTTTAATGATGATGCAACCCTAAATTATCTATCAGATGGTTTTTGTTCTCATTTATGTCGTCTCAATTTCTTTATCAACTTGTAATAAATTTTTGATTAATCAACCTTAAAAATGTTTCAGAGGGCTAAGGCATCCTTAGAGAGAGCTCAAAATTTGAATCCAATGGTCAACGTGAGCGCTGATGAATCAAACGTAGATGTAAAAACAGATTCATTCTATGGTAGCTTTGACGTTGTGTGCGCCTCCCAATGCACCAAAACGCAACTTGTAAGGATCAATGAAGCCTGCAGAAAGCACAACGTTAAATTTTTTGCTGGTGACGTCTGGGGAACTTTTGGTTACACCTTCGCAGACTTAAATGTTCACGAATTTGCGGAGTAAGAGATCTTTTTGTTTTTATTCTTTGAGCTCATGAAAAACGTACTTCGTTGAACTACCATGATTCAACGGATGCTCCATTGGATTTGCTAACATATGCGTTGGTATTCGCAGGGATGTAGTTCAAACGAAGAAAAAAGCTCTACCGGCGGGAGGCGAGCCTGTGAGTCTCAAGGAGAAATTTGAGAGCACTGTCAACACTGTAAAAAGAACTGAGGATTTCGTTCCATTCGAAAAAATTTTGAACGCGAAAAAGTTACCCAAGGAATCCGAGATGTATTACATTCTGCAGAGTGAGTATACGCTACGAAAACGAATTTTGATAAATGGAAGAAATAAATTGTCCGATCAAGGCGGTTAATATTTTGTAATGATTCGCAGTCATGCTGAACTATCGAGAGAAACACGGCAGGGATCCGTTGCCGAGCGATCGAGACGGCAAAGATCTCAGCGACGAAGCCACTGCCGTTATAAGCGAGAACAATCTTGGCGAAAGTATCGATAATCTTGTGAAGTGAGTTTAATTTTTTTTACATCGGACAATCGTGTCAAATAACTTCCTATCGAATAACATTTTATCTTTTTTTTTTGTTCTTTTTACAACAGAGGCGATCTCTACGCTCAAATAAGTCCGGTATGTGCGATCGTTGGTGGAGTTATGGGTCAAGAGATAATCAAAGCAGTCTCGCAGAGGGAAGCACCGCACAACAATCTTTTTCTGTTCAATCCGGACACGTTGTGCGGTAAGATATTGCGACTGGGTCATTAGATATTTTTTTCCATAACTTTTAGTTTAAAAGTTTTCATCGATAAATAAGGTATCTAAGTTAAATAAAAATATTCACACTTTCCCACACGATAGTTACGAAAAATGTTGGTTATCCAGTCGACGATATCGTTATCGGTATTTTTTTTGGTTTTGTTTATTATATCCAACCAGACGAGACGGTACCGCTGTTGCTTGGCACGCGAAATTCTGGTTAGAGGTGCAAATATTCTTGCAACTCGCTCGGCAAGTCACGCCAGCTTTATCGGGTATCTATCCAGCTAGCCAGACTCTCCGGGTTCTTCCAGTGAGTCGAGTGAGGAATGTACACTAACACACATGCACACAGCGTACTAATCCAGGCCGCGATGTATATCTATATATTTACGGGATCGATAAGCCACGTCCAACCCAAGGAATGCAAGGTAAGTCTTTTTTCCATATATATTATTAAAGCAGTTTGAATACTGCGTTTTTTTTCTGAGAGTACATTGTCTCGAGCGTGTTTTAATAACGAATGCGAGACATCGAGTTCAGTTATTTTGTTGATCGTAACACCTATTTGTTCAGCGACTCGCTGATATCGGACATTGCAATAGCTTTTTACCCACCTAACGACGATAACGTGAAAAAAATCTCTAGAGCACACGGTTAGTTCCATCGCGCAACCAAAGTATCCTGGTCGTGGCTCGCAAGAATTAGATACGTGAGAGAACTACTCACCGCTTTCATTCTCTCGCGAAAATGCTCATCCGAGCTCGAGCTCGGTTTTCCCGCCGTACTGAAATCGCCCAGATCCAGAGACGGAACAACGTCTTATCGGTAGCTTGTATTGTCCGCGGTGCACTTTCTTTATTAAGTCACCGAGTCCCCGCCTGCGACGACAACAAATGTAAAAAGACCATAGTCCCGTGCTATATAGCAAACATATATGAAATTACAGTATTTTCGTACATTGTACAGGCATCGCACGCCACTGCGATGTTTCCGGCATTACGACAGAGTAGCAGTCGGGGAGCCAAAGAATGAAGGGGATAAAATATTTCATAGTTTCACTTTTATGTTTTCCACGGGCAACCGATATTTTTCTTGATCCATGGCACTGCCGCACAAAAGTGCATCAACAAAATAACACGATAAAATCTGCGTCAGTTCCGTGGACAGTTGACTCATCTCCTATTCGCCAGCCAGAGTAGATAGTAGTTTTGACCCCCGCTTGGTTATCGTGCAAAGAGAGGAAGAGAGACCGAGGGATAAATCTTCCGAAGCCCATTTCCGGTTCTCGTTCTCGTCGCTCGTGCGGAATTAATTGCCTGGCCGTGTCTTAATTGACGGAGCAGCGATTCGTTAAGATTGCCTCTCCAGTAAACGGGTATGCACCAGTGCATTTGTTATTACGTCGGGACGAACACTCTCACGAGTCTGAAGATCCGTTGAGTCGGGCAAAGATTATCGTTTGTCCGTACGACGTCTTCGCTCGGGCCATATACTCGGGGGACGAAGTTGCAACGCAACGAGAAAGAGCGCCAGTAGTATCATCCCCCTTTTATAAGACCGGACGTTGCCTATGCCGACGAGACCGGCTACGGTTCCGGAGTTAAAGCTGAAATAATACAACGATACCTCCCCGTCCCTCGACCCCCCACCGTATTTGCGTCTGTGAAAGTGATATTTGCATTCGAGCATTTTCCTGCCTTCAACCCTTGTAGATGTGCACTGGAATGCCTCCGGGGCGATTCAGCGAACTCAACGACCGCGACTCTGACTCCGACGCGCCAAAGACTTTTTAGCGAATGGCTTCTGGGTATTATTTGTTGTTGTTATCATTATAAGACCGAGCGTACATCCCTACCCGGTGATAAAGTTGAAAGGAAGCGCAGGACGGGGGGGGGGGGGGGGGGGGAATATTCGAGGGAATTTATCTTCCGAAGAGAAATCACCTGAGTAGAGAAAACGTTTCGGTGAGGAGGTAGTCTGATCTCTGTCTTTACGAGCTTGTGCCAGAGGGGGTATCGCACCCTCGAGATTCACTCTGGAATTCATTCTTTTAATAGTCGGTCAAAGTCATTGAACCGTGAGAATTGGATATTACAAAAAAATCAATTAGAAAGAGTTTGAGCAACTAACCAGGAATCAGAAATTAGGAGCATAAGGAATGTGGTTAAAAAAAATTTACAGGATAAAATCATTGGAATATCGATTCTAAGGGTAATTGCTGCTATTTACTGGTCGTACATTGTCGTGCCGATAATTGGCCTTTTTTTATTGCCCGCGAATCGCAGTTTAATTTTTAACACACACGATAAGAGCGCGTGTCCGGTAGTTTTACAGTGCGACCACACGCACGCCGTTCCAAGGTTGAAAAACGAAAAATAATAGACGGTTGTCATTTTCGAAATGTAAACGATAGGTTAGGAATTGAATTAGGGAGTGTGCAAAACGATATAGGCTGGCAATGGAGACGGTAACCCGTGTATAGCTGTATAGACAAGAGGGTTGACGTTGCACGACAATGCCGCGCCGTTTTACAGGTGTACGCCAGTTCTAAAATGTTAAACCTATATTTATCTTCGACCGTACCGCAACATCACTTGGCATCATTTTGCACGCGGCATATTTTGAAGAAATAAGTGTAGTACAGCCAACCCGTAACTATAAAAAATTACATAAATTGTGCGAATTATTATCGGCAACTACTTAATGACCATGGAATCGTTATTTTAGTATTCGTGGAAAGTCAGAAAATTGGCATGCTTCGTTCCCTTTTTCGTTTCATATGCTGCGTTTTATTCCAGAAATGTTGGGAAAACCTCAGACCATCTTTTTGTAAGTTTAACTAATGATACAATTTATTCTTTTTTTATTTATTTATCAATGGGACCAAAGGAAAGAATGGGCGTATGGAGCTTCCGAATGCAACTGTACCGAAATTTATTTATATGTGGAAAAGCGGCTTTTTTTTGCTCTCTCAGCGAGTACAATGTATACGTGATACATATATTTGAAGAATAGTATACGCCCGTAGGAAGTGTATCATAAGTTACCGAATTGTCGGAGATATCACCGAGACAGAGACTTATGGCCGAGGTTCGGACTATATTTCATGCTTTTGTTCGATTCCATCGAGCATTATTTTAGTTTATGTGGAGAAAAATCTACCCGAATTGCGGTTTACCGTCCTACATTCCCAGTTTTTTTTTCTATCCTCCACGCACGATGTCCGGAAAATATCGGTCTTCTTTTTTTACCCGGGTGTACTATAATCTGAAAAAGATGTCATTGGATTTCTTCGGCTTGGATGCGTTTTTCGACTCGGAGAATTAATTTCTATTATAGTTATAACAATCTCTTGATCGACCACTATTAATTGTCTGTGAAAGATATCGATGTAATGATCCGATTTGATCACCTTACTTGACTTTCAAATCGCCAATTTTCCATCGCAAATTGCACAAAAAACCTCTCTCGACTATTATTCAAATTTAAACCGCACGAGGTCAGTTGATTTATAAGCAAAAAATCAGAGCCGCCGCTTCATACCCGTGCGATATTCCCCCGCGTTATAAAAAAGATCACGTACGTAGGAATTATTACACGCTAGTAGCTGCGGGGTGTATCGGAAACTCGAAGAGTGGCCACTTTAAAGTATTTTTTGGTAATACAACGTTGACTTATGGTTTTGGCAATTCCGTCGTCGAGGGTGGGCGAGGAGCCGAAGCGAGGAAGAGCACATGTATAGGAAGGAGGGTTGTTCCCGTCGACGCGCGACATCGCGTCGTCGCGACGCTTCTCCCCGGATATTGTATTGTGTTTTCTTTCGGGACGAATGATTTACAATGCGTCTTGTACCCCTGCAGCCCGTTGGCCCCGAGCAACGGGTATGCGAGCACGGTTGCCTACACCAGGAGTTACATAGCTGCTTATATTCCCCTGCAGCACCTCTTTATATTCTTCTTCTTCTTCTTTTCTTCCTCCCTGCATTTTTTCTCTCTCTCTTACCCTCTTTCCGCGCCTTCCGCCAAAAATACGCAAGGGTTCGCACGACATTCAACGACGGATATATACACGCGAAAGTATTACATATTTATGGGCTTCTGGTGCCGGCAAGAAACAAATTTCAAGCAAATCTGAACTTGAAATAACGTTAGAGTTATTGAGATGTGAAGAAATGATTCGCGGGGAAACGGCATTTTTTTGCCCCCCGGTAAAAGATGTCGAATTTCATTTTTTTTTACCGAGCATAAGAAAATATTTGGAGGAAAATTGCCCCCCGGTCTTAGCCCTGTCTTTATTATTTTTTTTTCTTCTTTCGTCGGCATCTTTTTCCGTATAAAACGATTTCTTAATTCACGGTTGAAGGGACTCTCGGCAGTGGAGAGTTTTTGATGCCTAGACGATGGTTCTCCTCCGGGAGTACAGTGGTTACATTTTATAGGAACTGTAATGTAATGTAATAATAATAATAATAGTATTACGTGAGGTTCCCGGCCGCTTTCTCGAGTTTTTCTCGCGTCGCTCGCTCGCTGTAAAATTTATTGATGTTTCCTTCTCTTATTGGCGCCGCGAAGGCAGATAGCGAGACAAGGAAGTTTCTGTGTGAATTATCTCAAGTCGGCCACCTCTGTCGAGCCTGCCGGCGAGCTTTCGATAAATAGTTCGCGACGTCTCCCCAAGTCGCCGGAAATACGTTACTTCCTATTTGGAAATTTTATTCTTCGTCCGGAAGTGACGTTATATCGGAAATGCGTCACTTCTACGTCACAGATTTTCAACTCGGAAGCGACGTATTTCCATCAAATCTACGGAAATCGAAATTTCCGGTTTCCAAATTCCATGCTCTACAGCGAGGGTCGCGAAGCGCCGAAGCGACAAGAATGTGCTTGTGTATAATACAAGAGAAAAGAAAAAAAAACATTTCTCAGGCGCGATAAATCGGCGACTATGAAATTTTCGCATGCTTGTAACTTTGCACAGAATCGAGTAGATGAGATATTCTCGTTGAAAAAGCCAAGTCCCCCGTATGCAGATAATTCATTGAGTGTTCGGAGTGTCCTTCAAAAATCGCGATGGATATTCGGAAGCGGAAGTACCGGCGGAGTGTGAATGTCGAGAGACAGTAGTTTCCAGTCGACGGAGTCTCGGGTGCGTGCGAATACCAATAACCGAGACAGGAATATCTGCCGGTGACACGTACATCGAGAGAGCACAAAACAGAGGGCCTGCCAGCTCGCTCGTGCACTTAGCCCGCGTACGTACGTCGTGACTGCGAAACGACTCGCATCGGAGCAACGGCTGGAGGGCCATTTCAATGGCACAGCCTCTTGCCACCGGTAAATCGTCTCCATTCGAATTCAAATGAGCGTCGTGAATGCTCACATACGTTTTCCCTCCACACACTAAAACGCTATAGTTTAGAACTTCAAGAAAAACGAAGCTACATAATTCGTTTCCTGAAATCGAATCGACAACCGAGGATGTTTTTTTAGGAAAAAATCGTCTTTCGCGATTTGAAGTCGGATAAAAAAAAATCATAGTGCGCATTATTTTTTAGGAGATAATTAATAAATTCACTGTAAAAAAATCGTATTATTGTTTCATAGTTGAGCAATTTACCTTTACGAACATATATTTTGCGTGAAACATACTTCGAAGATACATTCGACATTGAAGCCAGTCTACTAGACAATTCTTGAGGTTTGTCTTCGGCTGCCGGAGATCCTCGATTCGCAAATTATTTGCCGGTACATCTGTGTCCCGATGCGCGGACGCGGGGTCGTCCCTTCGTCGCGCATCCGGTTCGCTGAATTATTTAGTTAATTTCCGGTGAAGCAAGACTCCCATCGCTCTGCTCCACGCATCGGGTATCCGTATCCTCGTGCGATTTTCGGAGGAATACAAGATCGTGGAGCTAGGAGGCAGCTACATTAAACGCGGGTCTATACTATGGTAACGGATCAGTTCTAAGTACGTACTTAGTAGACTCGAAGCACAGCCGGAGGCGCCTTAATCACGTAATTGCTCGAGAAATCCCGATTCCTCTAGTCGCGAGTCCCTCTATATACCCTCTCTCGGAAATGCTACACACACGGGGGGTGACCCTGGAAGTTACCGAAATACTCGGGTAGCTTCGGCGGCGAGCACTCCGCCAAGTACAAAGTGCGTACAAACGGCCCGAGGCTCGATATCTTCTTACTTATTCATCCGCGTTTCACCTTGGCAATTGGAAATTACGCGCGGTATACGTGGATAGGGAGAGAGGGAGAACCGGGAGCTTTGCAGATTGCCGTACAGTGTTACGGGGTTGCGTTCCTCGTAACGCTTCGGGAACATCGGGAAGGAAAGTGGCTTTTGCCTGGTACTAAGCGCATTTAAGGCTTGTATAAAAGCTCTCAACGTTCAAATCTCATTCGAGCCCATTATAATACCATAATGGTATTAGATATACAAAAGAGCCCACCAAAATCCTTTCGTCTCTCGTGGCTTGAGGTCTCGGTGGAAAATCGTCTGGTTCACTAATGGATGTACACAATTTGTTCATCCATACATTATTTACATATAGTTTAGCCCTTTTTTTTCTCTCCAATCCTTATTTTTATCTTGTTCTTGCTACGAAAAAATATGGCCCATTCGTAATCTACTTCGAACAAAAGGACGATTGATACTTCACTAATATTATTTTCGGGTAGTTTTTCGATGTCTGGATCCGAATGATTTCCATGGGGGTTGCTCTCTTGTTTCTGGTCCGTTCAGCGTCGGTAGGGCTTCGGATCCCCGATGTCTCTCCGACCCTTCGTCAAATGCTGTAGTGCCGTCTCGCTCGCGTTCAATATTCAATAATTCGTCGAGAATCGGTAAACTACATAGCTGCTTGCTCGTTCGACCCCTCGGTCTCGTTTACTGACCCCCCCCGGGCAGAGTATGTCGGCGGTATATATAAAATATAACCGAATCAAATCGAAAACCAAGAGGCGAGCATTATCGTTCCGGTGGACGGCACCAAATCGGGGTTAAGCTCTTCCGGCTCCGCGGAGCTTCGATCATCGCGCTCCTCTCCATAGAATCGTCGCGATATATGTATCTCACGCTAATACATTTTCCATATAAACGTTAATGGCGAGAACATTCGACGGATATGATCCGGCATCGCATTCGCAATAACTGCCGGTCGTATCGGTGGTCACGTGTGTCCAAGATCACCAGCGAGACTAATCGCATCGGATCCAATGTGCATTCAGAGAAAAATCCCCGACGCGACGACCAACCTAGTAAATAATTACAGCTAGGAAAAATGAAAAGAACAATTCTGCCCGGACGCTGTACAAAAATAATTTCTTGCAAGCCTCGAAAAATAATTGAGACGCCGAAATATCTGCCCGTCGCTCATAACGCCTTGAAAGACTCGAATGGGCCTTGAGGGCAGATCTCTCGCTCTCGATTCGAGAAGCAGAAAGGATTGTTATATCCTACCCAACAGCCAATATTCTGTGAGTGCGTCTTATGTACGTCTCTCTCTGTCTCTCGTCGTCGCGCGGTTGCGCGTCCTTCCGCGAGGATTATTATCCCGGAGGCATTATAGAACATCCTTTAAAGATATACCTCGCGCCTTTGGCTTCCCCCTTCGGTTTTCCACCCTGTCAGTCTCTCCGCTTCCTCTCGGATCCGCACCTACTCACCACGATCCATTAAAGTAATGAAGACAGCGATGAGACGCCGCCGACTCTCCTCTACTCTAATTCTCTCTCTTACCTACCTCACCGTGACGCCCACCGCAAGCTCCAAAGGGGTTTTCCTTCCACGAAATTTGTCCAAACTCTTGTACCGCCGTGAAAACTACCTACGCGCTAGCGTTCCCTCTGCAGTTAAACTTTGAACAGAACCCAGCATGCCTCGCTTTCTGTGTTTGCCAAAGGATCGAGCTGCTAAAGGGTAGAGATCGTGCGATGCCTCGCGAACAATAACATCCCTTCGCATCTCGCCGAACTCTCTCGCTGGCAAAACATTTTATCGGTCTACCAAGTTTATGCTCGCCATTTTTCTTGAATTATGCGTTGGGGTAAATTAATATCCGGTTCCCTCGTACACATTTTGTACCATAGGAGCAGCTATGTGAAACGGATTTCTTTTTTAATGAAATTAAATCCATTAGGAAGAATCGTGTTACCGAGGGTTCTTTTTTTTTTTTACTTTGTTTACTGAAAGTAGGAGGATGGCGCTTTATATGGTTTTGATTTATCCGCAATTTTATAAATTCAAACGTGCTCGATAAATTTTTTTTCCACTTTTAATTCAATCGAACAGACATTCAGCGAAAGCCGCCCGTCAATCTCTCGAGTTCTCCCAGCGGACTCGAGTGAAATGTCAACCGCAATCGATGCGACATTTATGGACGTATGGAATAATGGTACGTGTAAAAGCAATAGCCGTGTAGGTAAAGCGGTTGCGTGCACGGGGTGGGGTACACTCGCGAGCGCCATATGTCGGGCGCGAGAGAGGTTGCTCTACGAGCGAATCGTGCCTTCGGGGTCGCGTGCCTTCACGAGGGCTTTTGTCGCTATAATTACGTACTCGAAACTAATGAACGTCTAATATTCGGTCGCGCAACGACGCGCGCTTTACCCGGTACCCATGGCATCGCGAAACTTATTGACTCCAACGTTTGTTGCCTTTTCATATGCATTATGCCATCGCGTACTCGCTTTGATTGCCGACGGGATCACAGTAGGCCCGCGAGCGAAACGAGCCTTTTGTCGTTGTCGGGATTTAATTACCCTTGCATTTTCCGCAACGCACTCTTTCTCCTATAAACACACACACACACTCAGACACTCACCAACGCAGAAATACGAATGAAAAAAATGAGCTCCATTCGTCGTGCAGAACAATGACGATTTTCGCAATATACGAGAATTCGATTTTAAAGGAAGGCGAAACAGCGAACGTTGAAAAATACGCTTTCAGAGTAGACGAGGAAAATAAAGATCCAACGATCACGAACATGTAGATGCAATGAAAAGGGATTCCGGCGTTTTTTCCCTCAGGTATCGGTTTTCGATATTTAGCTGCGTTAAGACGCCCCTAAGTATCGAATGTCTTCAACTCCCAAGAACGGTTTTTGCAATACTAAAGTTTTTAACGGCGCCGGCTCCGGTGCCTTGGGACTTTGACATATTATATTTCAATTAGCCTCTAATCATCTCCGCCACGATACCCTGCGGTTGTTTGTTCCCCGATTCTGTATCTCGCTACCAGCGTGAGGTATCGATGATAGACGCTGAGGGCGAGCATCTATGCACGTTAAACTTGGATACATCCAAGTCTGACGTCTGGTTTGTGCATATGTATATACACGTACGGTATATCCCCATCCAGGATCTATACGTAGAGGGTATATGTCGGATGGATAATGTACCTCAGTGTCAACAACGTTGAGCCGATCAGTAATCACGATAGCGTGGCTAACGTTATACCACTCTCTCCCAGCTATTGTACACGAGCTTCCGTATATGCGTATCCATGGGCACGTTAAATTGCTACAGTTTCGGAACACAATTCTACCCCACGTCCTCCCCTGTACAGAAGCACAAGTGTTTGTCCGAAGACTTTGGGCATTCTTGCGCCGCAATTCTTGGCTGGCATTTCGCTTCTCTCCGCCGTTCGTTCGTACCACTGTAACGCTGTACACGGTACTCGAAAATGCAGAGTATCGCACAAGAACAATTGAATTTCGTGACTGGCATACACCGTGTATACACGTACCTCCCTTGCGAGGGATGAGATGATTGCTGCTCTCTCTGATAGAGCGGCCCTCTAGCATTTCGCGTGACTCGAGCACCACACCGAGTGGGACCATCCATTAGAGAAGCCGGTGTTTAATCAGAACTCTAAAGTTCCACGTCCGTTGTTACGGCTAACGCACGACTATAATTGGCTCGGCGCTTTCGCCGGTTCGAGCTACGTTTCGCGTATTTGCGAGTCCGTTTCGTTTTTTTTTTTTTTTACTAAAAATAAAGGCGGAAGGAACAGGAGAAAGGAAAAAGGAGATGAAGGGAGGAACGTGAAAAAAGAGCGAAAGGGAATTGAGGGAGGAGGAGGAGGTAAAGCAGAAGAGGGATTGTATCGCCCTTCGGTGAAAGAATGAATCCGAGCGCAAGGGGTTGCAACCGGAGAGCCAGGGTAAACATGTCAAGCGCAGTACCGCCATTAATTAGGACCCTCCCAGGCGGTTCATCGGGACTAAAGATTTCGCTCTCATTCTCATCCTCGGTCTACAACCATTTCGACTTAGCGTGCGTGTGGTGTGTAATGAAATTTGCCAAATATCAAATGTCCCTTGTAGGGAAGGATAGTCGACGGTTCAGGGAACTCTAGGAAGAGGAAAACTTACGGGGCATCAAGTGTCGGAGAACTAGAAGTTTACATTATTAGATATCAGACGATTAGAGAGAACCAAAAGATTATTAGAAGCCATAAAAGTGAAGACACTTCGGTGAACGAGTGAGATCGTTGAAAAATGCTCTGAACCGCATTTCTCAATTTTTTTTTTTCGTGACGAACAATTTCGCCGGCCAATCACTGTAGAACGGTCAATAACTGTCTTATTTGGCCTCTATCCGTGCAGACATATCAGCGCGTACGGGCGTCCGGACTGTAAATCAGTTCGTCGCATCGGAGGTATTTTCAGTTAAATGACACATGAGTGTCCCGGGGGTCGGTGGTACAGTAGGGTTCCCGAGGACTGCCGAAGAGAAAGGACGAAAAGGGAGGGTACAGATAGTGAAAGCGAAACGCGAAACCCCGCGTGAAACACGTTTCTGCCACGCGGAGCAACGGCTTCCTCCATATACATGCACAGTGACGCGCGAGGACGCTTGTAGAATTGAATGCGTCGGCATTGTCCGGCGTATTCTGACCGTACGATATTGCCCAGGGTGAGAGAAAATATACAGAGAGGACAGAAGAGGAAGGAGCTACAGAGAGTGAGAGAAATTTTAGCGAGGGTCGAGGAGGAACGAGCGAGATACGCGCCATGGAGCTTCCAACGATGGATCGCCCCATGGACCCAGGATCTCGAGTTATGGGCCGCCCTCTCGACGGCTAAGGACACGTTAAATTATGTCTTGTCTCGAGAAAGGAGAGAAATACCTCTCCGAATCTTTTCTACTCACTTTTTATTTTCCCTTCATACTTGGCGTTATTCGCTCGTGGTTCTGAATAGCGGTTATTGATTTATTTACAACGGAAGGATGCACGCGAATTGATGATTCCTCCTTTGCATGATTTATCGCGGACATGAATAACGATCCTTTTTTTTTTGTTTCCTTTTTCTCATTAATATCGAGACTAGGAAGAAATCCGATTGGTAGATTAATGAGAAGTAAAATTGGCTCGGTAACGATACACGCGGTTGCGAATGTACCGGAAAGGGTATGGCGAGAGCAACTACGATCTCGGGAAAACGTCGTAGACAGGAAGGGCCAAGGTTTTATAGCCGATCGGAGGTATGAGAGATAAATAGAGAGAAAGGGCGGAGAGACGTACTATCTCGAGAATCGTGTAACGAGACTCTCAAAAATACAGCAACCCCGACGCCACGATTGTCGTGGGTCAGTCTACCGTGGCTTAACTGCAAGTGTCCATTTTTATTATTTCTCTCCGGCTCGCGCTTATTCTCTCCTGCCCCCCCCCCCCCCCTTTCCTTCTCCTCTACGGTATTTTTTTTGTCTTCCTCCCTTTCTCGTTTTATTTCGCGCTCACCCTGTCGGGAGTTCTCTTCTTCCTCGTTCCCCGCCTCTGAAATTCTCGCACGGAAGAATCGCGCGATTCCGTCGACTGCCTGGCGGTGAGGGGGACGCAGGGAATAGCCGGCGATAAATTTAAGACGGTTACTGCCTTTCGATGGTTTAATGCGGGGGAAAGGAATTGAGTGGCTGCGACAACGATCTCTTCTCGCAGTCGAGAGCCACGGTAATATAAGTGAACGGAGAGAGATAAAAAAAAATGCCCCGGCAGTTCCTCGCGGAAGATAAAGGGGCTCACGGGAGTGCGTGATTTCTCAATTGAAAGAATCGCTACCTTACGCTCGTAGAGCATTGCCAATTGGAGATATTTCAATGGCTGTCGTTAATTGACACGAAAAAGAAAAAAATCACCAATAAATTTACAAACCAACGAATATGTAAATTTATACGATTTAATATTTGCGACCTTAGACAATTTCATGGCGATCCAAGAGTAACGTGAAGGGTTGACTTAGCCTCGAAGACGGTCGACTGATTTCGGAAGAGACCGGACAAATTTGTTGAACCGACGATCGTAATTCGAGGATCGCAGCAGGTAGGGTAGAGTTCATTGGCTAAAGTCAGATAACAGGGTTTCCGACGGAGCGTTCGGATGCGTTTTCGGGGATGTTCGGCGCGGAGCTTGATGCGGATGCAATCATCGCCACCGGACTCTCTCGCCGGGCTTGGTCCGCAGCCACAGCATATCCGCGGATAAACGAGTGAAATGGTTCTGACGTGGAGTGGAACGGGGGTGGATATAGTCCAGGCGGGGGTACACGTTCACCGTACCATTCCATAATCCATTGTGTCCAGTGCCAATTAAACGGTGCTGCCATGCGTATGGTCAGGCACTAACCGGGCGTTCTCAGAGCGGTCGTGGGTTTAGCCCGACGGATCGAGGAGAGAGGGAGAGTACGCGATCGGATGGAGCCGAAGCCAGAACGGGAAGCGGTACAGCGGGACCAACCGGCGAGACCGGGGTACGCATGTAGGGTACGCACGTACGCACATGCACCACATCGCAACGTTCGTATCGGGACAACTGCTGATTGGGGAGCATCTGGACCACCGTCCTCCCGGCAATTACCGGTACAGCTTCCGTCTATAACTATACCGCGGACATATACCGATGCACGTAGTACATGGAGACAAATACACGGGCTTCGAAACACTCGTTGTAATAGGAATATCTATATAGAGAGAGGGAGTAGATTACATGTATACAGTAGACGCGACCAGGTACAGGAGAGACCAAGGGTTCTCGATATAATATTCAAAATATTAATATTATACCATTAATAATACTTTGTAGTCATATTGAAAAAATATGGTTTCGAATTGTTCAACTTTCAACTTACAGAGTTCTATAATGTTGTCCAATGATTCGTAAAATTGGGTCTGTGGTGCGCGGGGGGAAGCCCGGGGTATAAACTTACGAGCGTACGGACTGTACGTGCACATCGAGTCCTTATGTACAATATCATGTACCATGTACCTACCATGTGCCTCCGAGTACTCACTCGGAACGCCAGCGTGCCGGACACCCTGATATACTATTCACGTGTTAACGTCTGGACGTCCGTTACGGACGCACACCCACGAGCTCGGCGTAGGGACGGTATTAGGCGAGGAGGAGTAACGCATCGAGGCTCTCTCGCGCGTCTCACCGCTGCGGTATAATCGGTGGATTATCGGCAGTCCGGATGTGAGCGAGGAACGCCTGATTGGTTTCTGCCACTTGATCCGATCGAACGACTGCACCCGCGCGGTAATACGAAATTTCGCGTCAACGATTTCCTCGTCGATTCATCGGGCACCGCAACCCATTGTCATTACATTCTAATTATCGATGGATCGTTGTTTTCTTTATTTTGCCACCGTTTTACGCTCATTCGAGTCGGACAAAATATTGCTCGGGTCGACGAACGCGCAAGGTGGAAATAACAAACTGCGGGATGTCTCTCGCGTATACATCGAGCGTACGAGGACACGTGTTCAGCCACGTGTGTGCTGACCCCTTTGCACTATACTCTTCTTTTTCCTGCTTTTCTCCTTTTTTTCTTGTACTTTTTTTTTTTGCTTCGCTACTACCCGCGTCCTGACTCATCGAGCCACTCGCTCGCTAGCTTCGAATACGTTACAGTTATACCTCTCTTCGTCTCATTTTTTTTTCCGTGCGCCGCGGTGCATCCTCGCTCTCGCGAGAGTATCTATACATGAGAAAGATAGAGCGAGAGCATCGTAATAGCATGTGTAGCAGTCTCCCTCTCGGTGTTGTTTTGCCCGCGCAACGAGGCCTGCAGACCCGAGACTTTTATTATCATTACCATTATTATTTTATTGCTATAACCGGTTGCGCGGATGGCAAAGTTCCAACGGACTCGTATTATCCATTCTAGATCGCCAACGTAAAAATTCTCGGTCGACAAATTTATCTAATTTTACCGTCTATCGATGCGACTAATCCTAGAACACCACATCGGGGTCTGGGAGAACCGATGTATTCGTCATAGGATCAATTTTCCAATAATCAATATTTTTAAGTTTAATTATTGTAAAATCGCGACGCCATTTATGTTAGCAGCGACTCCGTCGCAGCGCCATATCGATATGGGAAATGTTACAGAAATTACACGCTTTTCAGTAAAACTTAAAACGATGATGTAAAAAAAGAATGCAACATTTTCATGAATCAGATCGAGTGTACCAAACCCATGTGTGATGTTCCAGGGTTAATTTAGAGATACAATTTATTAATCGAATAAAGTAGATTCATCGATTTTTCTTTCTTTTCGCATAGCCGAAGCGATGTCGTAGTGTCTTTGGAAATGCGGTTGGGAAGAAGTCGCGGCAAGTATGCGAGGTAAGGTCAGTGCTGCGTACATGAAATGGTTAGTGAAGCGCGATGATGTTGGCCTCGGTCTACGTCGGGTGGGGACGCATGGCGATTACCGAGAGGTGGGGGCAAGGTATAGTGCACATACAGCACGCATGCCTGGCTGTTGCGGTGATATAGTCAGGCCGGCGTCGATGCCGTTGTACATCGCAGCGGGTAAGAGAGTAAGACCGATTCGTGTCGACGATCGCCGAGGGAACGGAGGAGGCAAAGGGTCGGCAGTAGCGAAGAGGGACCTGGCGCGGAAGGGGGCAGACTCGCGTAGTACTACGCCTCGTACTATACGCACGTGCGTGTGTAAGCGGGAGGACGATAACGAGTGTTGCACTGTGCATTGGTGCGACGCGCTTGCGCACTCGGCGTGATGCATCGGTCACCGATACGTCTTCCGCGTTAGAGCTGCACGGATATTGTTACTCGTACGCGTATGAATTCATAACGGCATGCGCGCGGGCGCTATTGACGTCGGTATTGTCAGGCGGTGACCAGGCTGAAAAATCTTTAGCATTACGACAGGCCGGTTATACTGTAAGGAAAAACTTGAAAATCTCTGGGAGTTTTGTAATCCGTCAGGGTAATCAGGGAAATGTCAGGGGAATATTTCAGGAACGTTTTTTTAGACGTGATACAGAGGGTATTGAATGCCCGACGTCTGCGGAGCTATCGCTGGCGTATGAAGAAATGAGAACGGGAGACGAAAAGAATTCGAGACGATAGCCAGAGTCGAAAAGAATTCGCGTGGGTGACTCGAGATCTATTCCCTTGCAGGAGAGAAAGAAATCGTGAGAGGGAGAGATATGTATAAATGACCGGGTAGATAAACGAGAGGACGTTTCTCTAACGCACGAGAGCCCGAGCTTTCGAGATAATGCAATATACTGCAGGATGACTGATAAGTCTACTATCGAGCGAGGATGTTACACATATTCGTGGGTGCACGATGTATGGAAACCTTGCGGATTTGTGACACACGTACATGTTGCGATACTCATTTTTTTTTTTAAGGAACGGGAAGTTATTAGATACATTCTGTTTGGCGATAAGATTTAATCATTGGGTTCGATAAAAAAGGCATTTGGTAATTTACGGAAAAGCAAAAGCTTCTTGTTACAGCGAAAATTGAGAATATTATTTTAAACTTTGAGAATTAATGCGAAACGTTGCAAGAATCGTCAGAATGTAACGAAGCTACGTCGAACGTACCGAGGAGGGTCCCGGGTTTGTTCTGTAATAACTGCGGGGTATTGTTGAGCTTATCAAGCGAGGCTAATTGGACGCAAACAGCTGGCTGTCAATGCAACTCAGCGCGCACTCGTGTGTTCACCATTACGCGCCGCTACTTTAACACTGATAATGTAATTGGCCTATCTGGAACACAAAAGCCACTGGTAATAGATATAATTTCACATTGCTCCCCGTCGCTGACGTTAAAAATTGAAATCAGTGTTGGAGAAAAAGATAACATTAGCTCGGTGAACACTCGATGCATCTGTGAGGCTCGAGTGGCGGAAACATTGCAATTGAACGACGATCTACGAAACAAATCTTAAGTCAGCTGGGCTCTGTAGTTCCTCCTTTTTTTTTTTCAACTGAGAGGCTTGTTCGATAAACACGAAGAATGAAACGTGACGCGTTTGGTAATCGTACGAGCTCGCGCGTAGAGCTTCTATGCATGCACACTGCGCAGTATACTGCAGGTCGTGTGAAACGTAGTAAAGCTACACACGACGTGCGAGAAGAAACCAGAGACATAACAGACATTGGCAGGTTGTTTTTCTTATTTTTTTTTTCGAAGCCAAATGTTGTGCGACACGAAGTAAACGGAAGAAAGGGAGTCGAAGGCGTTGGAACATGTGTCGTAGTATGGTCATTCGGCTTCCATGTCGTTGTCGACCGGTTGACACCGTCGGTATACCGTCAGTACGTGATATGCAGGTTGTCAAAGACAATCAAACTAGACTAATAATTATTTACAATTCTTTAGAGCCTTTGGAACGAGCGGTTTCGAGAAGCCTGCATTACGGCTTGTTTGCATGGACGTTCAGAGGGTTGGGCAATAAAAATTAGAAAATTTGTACGATTGATAGAAAGTATAAAAGATTTTTAATCCATTGGAGATCAAATTTCATATTTCGTGTTTACTTAATAATAATTTTTATTTTTTCTTCCTTCTTCCGTCATCGCCATTTTGTATTTCGTCGGTGATCTCCCCATGGGAAGGGGTTACTCTCGAAAATTCAACACCCTCTCCCCTGATGCTTCCCGTAGAAGCTATACTACCGTCTCTCCGAGGAACCTTAAAAGTTTTTCAAAAATGCTTCTCCCGGATAAAGTGCACCTTCGTCTTAGGTATACGAAACTCGAGTTTTATCGTCTTGGAAACTAGTTCCATCCAATCGAGGAACCGAGACGACGGTGCATATAAAATTCGCGTGGTCCTCGCGTGTTACTAGCGAGATTAGTCGATAAAACCAAGTCTTGGAAGCTCCACGAGACTCGAGTGATTGGTATGACGAGGATCGCGATATAATGGAATAGTGGCATGGACCAGATAAATAAATAAAATTTCAGAACAATCTGTAAAGAAGAAACCGAAGAAGTATTCGGATAGCTCGAGCTATAGTTCCCCAGTCGACTGTACAGCGCGGAGACTTCCTTATGACATCGACCACAAGTGGGCCACCATGTGTGCGCAATAATATCGTGCTCTCTTCGATTTCCCGTCGATTTCATTGATCTTCCCCCTTTCAAGAATTGATTCCTTGTTCTCGATCATCCGTTCGAAAACAAATCTCTCGTTGATAGTGATAGTCGTTGGTCATCGTTTCTCGTTCTCCGTCAATCAATGCGATTTTACGATTACCCTCGATGTCCTCGCTTAAGTCAATAGAAATTATCACCAACATACCATCGAATCGCCCGCGTTCCTTTACCCGGAAATAAGCCGATATTGTATACACACTGACTTTATACTGTACTAGTATTTCTGTTTCGTCTTCTGCGCACCACGCGACAATCCTAACGATATGGATTTTATCGTTATTTATCGCGGATCAAATTTCATCGACGCTCATCGGATAGCTACTACCCTGGACAGCTGGAAATATGACTAAGTCTCATACGAGTACTGCTGTCCCGTGCCCCCGATCCGTACGTTATCGTTGTTATAAAACAAATACAGATTGCAGCCCAACGCGGTACAAGTTGGACGTCCGGGATAGATAGGAGTCTTGTACGTGCAACGATTTTGCTATCGACAAAAAAAAATCAACTTATTTAATGTGATCTTAAATTGTTCCTATCAATTTACGACTTTTTTTTATTTCATCGTGTTTACTTTCTGTAATGGGCTGCATCGAGCGGTAGTCAATCTGGGAGTGGGTTAGGCCGGATAACGAAACCTCAAGACGAAGCTCGAAGCTATAGGCAGCTACTGTAATGGTATGGTACTTGATTCCTTGTTCCTCCTCCTTCTTCTTTTGCTTCGTCCTCTTCTTCGCGACTTCTTATTCTTTTTGTTTTCTCTCGTCGTATTATACGTCTCGTGGGCCGTAAGCTAAATGGCCATTGAGTCAATTACGCGGATAAAGTGACCATTGTGCGGTGCATCAACATTTTTCTAACCCCATTTTACCATCGCGGGTGGAATAGTACGATATGTATACTCTCACTCTCATTCGCGAACGCACTCGGTCTATCCCGGTGTGACGGATAGGCAAGCTTAATGACGCGACGAAGAGAAGCCAAGCGCGACACTATTAGTTTCAAGCCTTGTGACACTCCGTGACTTCTCTTCATCTTCTGGGTTCTAGTTTCGTCGAGTTATCGCGTAAAGTTTATCACCAATCAGCAAATATTTTCCGGAGTTTAGGATTGAAGGTAGTTGTACGGGTAAAAAAAAAAAAGTTTGCAGGGGGTGTCGATGACGGGGTGCCCGGCGAGTGGCCTGTACGCCACGTGAATCTGTTCTCTGGTGGGGTCCCACAACGCCCACCTAGCTAATACGTGTTCCGGTGAAACCCGTTTCACCCTCGTCTATAATATATAATATCAGTGTACCAAATTCGGGGAACACCCGGAACCCCGCTGTATTTATACGGTACGTGCGCCTCAGAATGTGTGTGCGCGTGTGTGAATGGCGGTATACTGTTTTGTTCCCGGGTTTTGAAATACAAAACACGTATTTCGTTGTACACAGCTAAACCTGGTCGAGAGAGCGGTCCATTATATACCACGATGTCGGAAAATAAATTACCACGATGCGCGCCACTCGGCGGTCGTTGTGTATGACCCACCACCGGTAATGGCCGGGTTAACACCACCGCGGGGTCACGTGACCAACCAGAAGTTAACGATCGGTTTATTTCACTCGACTATCTCCTCGACAGTGGAGAGACTTTGACGAACTACCGCCCGGCTTTTCTTCGATGTTCCTATACGATTTGTAATACGATTACACGCCTCCCGGATGTACGTACACGTGCACTCAAATTATTATACTACACTCCACCACCCCATACGATTTCGTCGAACAATCTTTTGTTCGGCGCTTTTGGGGCAATACGTTAATCAATAAAATTCGTTCAGGTGTTACGTTATTGGATGAAAATATGGTAAAAAAAAAAATGATAGTTACTACTTTTTAATACAAATTTTTCTACAGGTAACACTTTTTTAGAATTGTTAATTTTTTTAAATCTATCTTTGCAATCTGCAAAGGTGCTTTCAGTTTTTTTTTCATTTTCTTCTTCCTTTCATTCGATAACGGTTTGATAAAGCAACTATTTGGCGAACCTCCGTTCAAACAAGGTGAAATTGCGATTGGCGGGCGAAGAGGGGGGGAGAGAGAGAGAGAGAGAGGGAGAAAAAGAGAGAGCGCCGAGTGGGTGGTAAGCTCGCGCGAGTTTACCTACGGTTGGAGTTGGAACGAAACGAGTGTAGAGTGCGAAAGGAGAGGAACACAACGGTGCGGTGCAAGAGTTGCCGGGCTTCGCATTCTCGGGCAAGCTGTTGCTACCTCTCCGTTCGTCGGCGAGGCTCGTCACGCGAGAGCGATTCTCGCGTGTCCGGGTTTCAACAACGCGCTCATCAGCTAAGTGCACATAGCCCTGGTGTATACGAGGCGACGTGCACGAAGCTCTCTCGGTGTTTCGGATAACTGGCTCACGACGATTTGTTTTTAGCAAATTAAGCGCGAAACTAACGACCGCCGAATTCACTATTGTCCAACCCAATTATCTCTGCGTCATTGATTTCCTGTCTTTTATCTTATAATGCGAAGCAATTTACAACCGCTTTTACCCCTTTGTTAATACATTCGATAACATTTTTGTAAATTCATTCCCACCGATCTGCGACGGATAATAAGCGTGGCAATTTTAATTGAATACACATTGAAACTTGAAAAATCGATGATCCTTATCGCGTGTCTCGACCGAGGATGAGATAGGGTAAGCTCGCGAGTCGAAAAGTCGTCGATCAGACCCTGTCGAGATAGAAAAGAGAGTAATACAGAAACGTTAATAGGACGTGTACGGGTTGGATGGATCGAGTGGGGGGGGGGGGGGGGGGGGGAGAAACGAAAGGGAGGCTACCGAAGGGGTTGGAAAGGGGATGACTAATAAATTCTTAGCGACCAGGACACGCGGGGGCCTGGCCTCTAGTTCCGACATTCTCGCGGGCACGTAGCGGCAGTATCGTGTGCTGTACGGATGAGGCAGAGGGTTAATTTAATACACGAAGATAGCCCGCAGGTATCTTCGACCCTCTGGTCTTTCCTTGCATGTACGTACTACACCGCAACCAGTATTGTTAGGCAGTATTAGCACTACTGTAACTCCGGTACCATATCGTTTATATAGGCTCAGCGGACGGAGGAAACGAGGCTCCGAAATATAGTTCCAAACAGTAGATGAACATTTACGAGTACTATAATTTCGTACACGGTACCAATAAACGGTACAGTGAGATACACGGTAGTACGAAAACAGCGGGCTCTCGAATTCAAATTTTCAAAACAAAATTATAACATTGTTTAAGGAGGGTATCATTTACTAAATTGTAGGTGCAATTTTTGGTCTAGCAAATTAATACACCGTGTTAATTGTTAATATGCGTTCCGACGGCGTTTTCTCCGTATATACGCGTAACACTACAGTAATAACGTTAAAGTGAAGTAGATAGGACACACAACTACCTACTACCGGGAGAGGCGTTTCGAACTGAACTCACCCTCGTCCTGGTTCATGATACAGGCATCTAGTGCGTCCCGTTATATTCGCAACCCTTATAAACCGCACCGCGACGCCCACGTTAAGCGTTCATATCCGTAGTGTCCGGCGACAACGTCGAACGAGTTACGCCGCGACTATGTGGACTCTACGACAGGCCAAAGAGCTCTTTCGGGTTAACGTAGAGACGTTACGTATGAAATGGTAACACGGAGAAGTGGGTATCCTAACTATAGCGTAGATCGTTACATCTGAATCGACGACAGGAGGGTGTACAGAGCTTCGAAAATTTTCGTACTCACAAATCCGAATATATATTCGAATTTGTGAAATATTGACTTGATTTAAAGTGAAATTTTAACGAAGAGATTTTTTAACACGTAAACATTATGTTTAAATTTATTCTAGTAACAATAACGTATCAATTAGGTTTTTTTTTCTATAGTGAGGTCCCCAGTTATGTATCGAACAGTGGCTGAATTGATATAGGCTTTCGAAGTATACGAATGGTCGTAGACTCGTGAATAACTCACTGTCGGACTGAGGCAAAAGTTTTCGCGATCGCGTGACTGCGAATGCTCAATGATAAGCTTCGAAAACTTGTATATCTACAGTCGCCAACTTGAAATCCTGAGAAGCAATTTTCGTTGGGCGGAAGTTAGCGAACCGTAATTTAATCTAATACTACGATAGTTTGCCGATGGTAATCATATCGCAGTCGACGATAAGTTAGAAGAATTACAGGCTCCGTGCGCGCAATGATCAGAAGCCACTCGATATATCAAACATATCTCATAGAAAGGAGTGCATAAATATCTTGTTTTCAAAAATTAATGAAATACTTTGATTCAATTTCTTTCGTCCCCAAACTGAAACATTCCCAATGACCTTTTGTTTTTCCATTGCTGCACGATTCTTTAACGTTTCCTTCATGAATTCTATGTCCAGAATGTCACATTTATAAAAGTACGAAAAAAATATATTCTACCCGTCGACAAATCTCCCTTTGGACCGGTCCCCGAAGCGAAATCAAATTTACTTCATCAACGAGTGGCAATCGCACGTCGAGCATGCAGTTTCGCGAATCGACGTTGGTGATACTGTACAAGCGAGAGAGGTTCGGATCGAGTGATAGGCTTCCCTGATAGCGAGATATTCGCCCAGCGTTAGCAAACGAGGGTCGGAGGGGCTTGTAGGAGGTGGGTGGGGGTGGGTGGGGGGGGGGGGGGCGGAGAGGATGTGCAAAAGCACGCGTAGGTATATCCTCCATCCAGCGAGTACCACCCGCCCAGTGATGCCTACTCGTCCTCGACCATTCCAAAACGTTCGTCCATCGCTCCGTTCGTACTAATCTGTGGTCCAGTCGTAAACCGTTTAATTCCGTTTCGTGATAAACCGCGGCTCTCTCGCCCGGAGAGCCGCGGGCCGTTTATAGCTCTCAACCTGCCCTCCCCCTGATTCCGAATGTTGCGGACGTACCAGCGGCATATCGGCGTACGCGTATATACGATGATTCCCCATCGCGCGGACAAACATAATTAATAGATATGTATATATTATTTATTCGGCAGCGGTGACTGGTGGACCACCGGTGAGAGATAGCGGGGCATTCTGGCGCACTTGTATGCTAACCGGGTATTAACTCTACCCAGCGGTTATGGGAAGCGATGCGAGTTGTCAGGGGTAGCCACCTGAATACAACCCCCTCCGCTTGCACGAAACAGATCGAGAGGAGCTGCGCAAGCATCGACAAAATTATAGGCTGATTTTCCGGTAGCCCCCAAAAATCAATCGTACTTTGTTTTTATCGAGACTTTTAATCAGCTGATCGATATTTAGGGGAGAATTGTCGAACGCAACCATAACATTTGATTGTGCAGGAGAGACATTGACCGGCATTCGCCCACTGTCTCCTACGCAATCGAGCTTCGGGATAAAAAAGTGATAGCTGAACACGGTTCGGACACTGGCCCGCGAATCGCCCCAAAAAACGAAAGCGACGACAGATAAAAATCGAGGGGGGGGGGGGGGGGGGTAAAAACGCGAAGAGAAATTCGTGATTTACGCGCAATTTTACTGAGGGATACGGGATTTAATGCCGGCTTGGAGACTGTGGGCATCTATCAATTTAATTGGGCAATGTTAATTTCAGCGACGATGGCCTATAAACCGGGGGGTATTGCTAACGAGACACAGCACGGGGTAGTTCGGATACACGGAGACATATACGTATATATATATATATATATATATATATATATATATATATATATATCTATATATATCTATATCTCATTGGAGTCTCGGCACCCACTCCTCCGGCTCAGTTCTCCTCCACTCGAGCACGTATAGATGTAGCCGAGGCACGTATTGCATATATATTGCACAGTCGAGTCAAGCTAGCCTCTCGGCTACTGGCTACTGTTAATCAGTTTAGAGTTTATGTCGACCATAAACCTCTCCTGGTACCAAAACCCCGAGCTATATCTTCGGTCTAGCTCTCCTGTCATTAATAAAACGCCCAGCGTTGATATCTCGAAAAGTCGCCCGCAAGATATACGCGAAATCGCTCCACAGGTTTCGAGAGCTCACCGAGAGCCGAATCTCTCCTTCCTTCCTCATTGAGGCCACCCTTTTATTTTCGTATCAACGACGAGGGATCGTCAGGGTTGATAGCAAAAACTTTTAATCCTCACTTTTTTATAATTTCAATGCCGAAGATAATTTAATATGTTAAACTTTTTCTGAAAAGGACTCCATTTCATTACAACTATCAAATATTTGGAGACACAAATTTAAACCATTCGAACATCAAATATCTATCAGAAGATTCATAAAAACATGGAATTTACCGATACCCGTATCAATTTAATATTTCCGTAAATATATAAAAATTAAACTGGAGGGAGAGGGTCCACTGGTTCTTCGAGGGTTTAACCAATACTTTCTGATAATTTCAATATCAAACGAGTTGCCAAGACAGATGCAGTTTTTTTATTTCCCATATAAAAATAAACGAAAATTGTGCTGAAGTAATATTTATAATCATATCACATCAATCATTCATTCGCTTGATTAATGACTCGCTCCTTTATTTTTATTTAATTCACTGGACTTTTATGAAAAACCGTCAGCCCGACATCTATCCGAGGGTCGCGAGAGAGAGAAAGAGTAGAGTGTGCGTGGAACGTTTGAATATTTCGCGTACACGCCCGGACGTTTAATCCGCCCCGCGCGAGCGTTGATTAATCGAGCAGCCGTATGATGAGGGGTGGAGAGCGCGTATACGAGTACCAATGTACAGTAGTGAGCACATTTGCTGCCGGTGAGAGAAATTGTTGAGATATGAAATAAAAAAAATAAAAAATTGCATACGTTCGCTGGAAGCGTTCTCGTGTGATACGATGACGAATGCCGGAGGGCTTTATCACGCGGTGGATTATACTGTTTGGTCGAACCGTTTCTGCGCGTATCGAGGGTCGGCTGGTGCAGCATCCGTTCTCAAAATGTGTCCGGGCAGGAGAGCCTCTGAACGTTATGGGATTAAATTCGTGTAACATGGATCGGATTTTCGGTATGGCAGTGCCACCGAACACCGCGTTACAGTGGAACAGAGAGAGGGAGCGGTTTTCGGGAGACGCAGAGTGCTTTACGCGAGTGGAGCTGACTGATACATTTCTAGTTTTAACGATGATCCCGGCAATAACTCGGGGCTTAGCTAGTTGTGGGATGGCGTGAGTTGTGGCACCCCGTACTCGCTATCACCAATCATTGGTTATGTCCCTGGTAATTAACTAATGTTCTTCTCCTATGCAAATTACCTTTCAGCCGCATCGAGTGTTTCCAGTAGCGACGTTTCGATTACCGCACGCTCTCTCCTGCGGCATTTAATGGGATATTACCTTCCGGGAACTCGATGGCTTCGATATACGCACATCGGCGAATGAGAATAATTGGCTGATGCGTGGAGTTATTTGATTAAAAATATAGATTCTAATTACAAACTCACGCTAATAACAGTTGGGCGAGATATTTGAGAAATTTCAATTCTAGTCGTTCCATTGAGTCTGATTTTGGAATCTAATTTTTGAGGGGGTCGACATAGTTTAATTCGTGTCACCGTTCAAAGTTGAGCGGAGAAGGGAATTGTGTTATTTCGGTCTCCGGGGAGCCTTTTTCCTTCTCGTAGTACAGTATAGACATTGTCATGGTGTATCGAATGACTGATTGTGAGCATGTCATTGGCTGGACGCACTGTAACGAGATACAGACAGGGATGACACGGACATCTGTGAGTGTTGGAGACGTGAGCGACCAATGTTACACCGCATCGTTTTCGACGACATATGTCACGAGTCCTGAGCTTTTCTTGCATTATCAGTGCTTACTGTAATTGCACACTTCTTGCCTTTTTCACACGTTTCAAGTAGTAGGCGACGAGTCACCCACCTGGTCATACTTTTTACACGCGTCGGCAACACCGTTTTACAATATCTCTTGTAATATCCAAATTTGGAGTTCGGGTCACGAGGACAATACTGCGTTTACCCCTTTATATGTTACACTTCCTAAAATCGTACCGAAAACAGGCGAAAACGGTGATAGGATTGTTTTTTTCTGCAAATTGTAAAAGGTCAAGGTAAAGCCTAATTGTAGTTGTCTTTAATTAACCAAACCATTAATATTCACTGGTGTCCACGGATGCTCCGAAAGTATGCAATTTGCCGCCAAATTACGCAAGCATCCCCCTAACTGTAATAACAATAACGAGCCGAAGGCCGTCGCGTTTCGAGACCCTCAATCAGCACAATTTTGCTGCAACATTGACATTGCGTACGCGTCGATGATAAGATCGCGTTATCGTTACGGCTATCATGTGAGCCTTGTTATTATTTGTTGCATATAATATTACTCTGGCACCTAATCGCGATGTATCCGCGTGCCGCACGCATTTTACGTACACGTAAATATGATTTAGTCGTAAGTACGCAGGGTTGAGTGGGTCAATACGGACCCATGGCTTCCATGTGAGATAAGACTTTTCTGTTTCGCAAAAAAAAATTGGTTAAAACGGTCCGTTTTGCCCTGCTCTTCCCTCTACGTAAACGGACAATATGCACAGCTCTTTCAGCGAGGGCACGGCACCCTGTTTCCCAGGGTAAGCGACGCGTGCACGCACTGACCTCTGTCAACGATGTGACGTCGTCGTCGCCGTCGTCGTCGTCGTCGCGACGGTGGTCAACGGTGCGTATAGTCAATTGCGGTATGCCACCCTCGCAAAAACCCTTTCAGCGAGACAGGGACGGAAGAGCACTCTCGGTAATTAGCTTGCTTTCAATTAGTTACGCCGAAGAATAAATTAACGTGCGCGGTATAACACAGAAACCAGCACGGTCGACGTTATGTATTGCTCGGCGTTTGCGTCAAGCGAAATAGCTGTTTATCGTCGATGTTTCTCTATATCTCTATATTTCTAATCGTATATTAGCGGATAGAAAATTAATTATGCGGCATTCGGATTTACTAATTGGGTTCATCGAATTGTTTAATTTTGACCCATGACTTTATTTTCACCGTGTATTTAAAAAAAAGGATGCATAGTTATACATCGACGAATTTCACGTTATTCCTCCATAATAATAGGAAAGGGAGATTCTTACAGCTCTTACTATTAATCGAGAATCTAATCGTCAAGAAAATGTGAAAAGTTGCTGATGGCGTCTGGCTGCTGGATGCACTTCCGGTTTCCCAAAGAAGAACTTCCTCTGTAGATGAGTATAAGAGACGAAGGGAAGAGGGAAGGGGGTGTAGCTTTCGGAGTCTGGAGAGACGGTCTGGCTGGCACCGTTGCAGCCGTTTCGTATTATTATTCTTGTTCTTGTTCTTACTCATTCATTCTTCAGATCTTTCTTTCTCCATCTCCCGTAGGACCGCGATTTCGCGCAAGAGATATGTATAATAAAATTCTTACTACGGACTTTGAATCGCGATATTATTCAAAGTATACGTTTCACACGATTTCGGCTCCCGGAGAGAAAGAGAGAGAGAAAGAGAGGGAGACAGAAGGCTACGGTATAACACGTCTCACCTATATTTTCATTTTTCGTCTCGTTTATGTAGAAATCTCTGTGCAACGTCAACAGTACTAGCTTTGTATACGACAACAGCATGCGAATTTCATGTGCTGCGCTACTTTGGATAAAAAAAATGTTGCGTTTTCCGTATCATCATGAAACGCTGCACCTAGAAAAAAAAATTATGCGACTGCTAGGAAGCCGATCGATTAGGAAACGAGTCTCCGAGGGCACGATCGAGATAATCTCGTTTCTCATAAAAATTTTCGACATATGTTCTCGGCCATGAATACAATCGTGACCCTAACTGCGGACTTGTTGACTGACAAACCACTTTCGTCATGTGCATACAGTGCACACGAGTAAATAACACCGGCGAAAATTTGCGAGCCCTTGCGTATTGCCCTCTGACCATCATTAAGCTTCTCTCCCAGCCTGCAAGTCGCAAATTTCAACCCAAGTAAACGGTTATACATAACAGTCAACAATTTTCGTAAGTTCCTCGACCTCTTTCAATCTTCTTATTTGCACAACGGCTCGTCGTGCTGAACGTTTCCTCTAATATATTCCCCAGAGCCTGTAACGTCTACTCGTGTCATATACGGCGCAAAACTACGTATATAATACCCCCGACTCCGAAGTCAAAAGAGTATAATTTAATACGTCGCGAGAAAACGTAAATTACGTGCCTTATCTTTTTACCCGTACACTGCTCGTGTAATACATATATATGTATATCTCCCTAGGTCTCCGTCAACACTTTGGTTTTTATTACTCGAGTCTATAATCTACCCCACCCAGTTATATTTTCCCGGAAGAGAATTGCATTATTTCCGTTTATGAAAGAGCGTGTTTATACACCTAGAGAAATGCATAGACTGAAGTGCAACCGCAGGTGAGACACGATACCGAAACTACGAGCTCACCGGCGAGGTTTCCTCGCGAGACACCGCGTCGCATGATAGAGCCCTTTCGTGTCTAGCTAAGGGCGGAGACCTCGAGACTTCCAGAGTTGGAAAAAAAAAAAGAAAAACAAAACAAAGCGTCACAGAAAAAGGAAAGAAATCCGTGAATGCGAGACACCTAGCCACTGGCATTATATTATGCCAGTCGAGTATTGTGCAAGAAAAGGAGAAGCCAAACTTTTATGAGTTTTAATCAGACCTCCTAGGTATCGTCGCCTTCCTCCTTTTTTCCTTTATCGTTCTTATTACCCGGTGTCGCGAGTTCATTTGCACTAATGAAATCAGTGTTATCTCTCGGGGACTTCGCGTACTATCGTCCAAACAAGGCTTGTGTATACACATAGTTGGATATTTTTTATCGGGATGAAACTGTGTATTATTTTTTTATTATTATTCCGCTGTATACGTTGTTGAAGGTAATATCGTAGTTATTGCAATGCTTGCACTCCTGTGTCTATAGTCCGATGTTGCGGATCGTACGGATAATATAGTACGGGGCTCGTATCTGTGCCCGTATATTTGCCAGAAGCAAACGACCAAACGGAAGAGAATTTTCTTCGTTCTCTGTCTCTCGAAGCCATATACTCTCATCCCCAAAGCGTTTTTCTTCGGAGAGAGTTCTCTCGTTCGTTTTGTCCCTTTTCATTCTTTCCTTCTGTGTTTCCTTCGCCCTTTCTATTTTCTACCATCTCCGTGATAAGTATAGGTATAGGTATCTTCTGGGACGCGGGGGAAAGTAATTGGACTCTGTCACATACCCGTGGCTCTCGTTCTTCCTCGAACGAGCAGCTTGGTCTCTCGCACGACGGACTTCGCCGATTCTCTTCCTCGTGACCGTTCTCTCTCATTGGCCAGCCGATAAATCTCGCCGAGTGACCTGAGGAAAATAGCTCCGGAGCATGTCGGCAGAGAGCCAGTGGGAGCTCCGATGCGGGGCTCGATTTTCCCTGTAGTTGTGTGAAAGAAGAGCTTATACGGGGATGAATTGAGAAAATTCCAATTTTCAACTATCCCCATTCGCATCGGTAGGCAGCGAATAATGGTGGAGAAATATATATATATATACATATATCCGTTTTATTACGGTGGGTGGATTGATTAATTCGACTGTGCGATAAATTTACGAGAGAATGAAGTTAGTACTATGCCCTACTTTCAATCTGGACCTGCGTCCATCCGTACATTTTCACCTTTATTTTCCGAACACGCGATTTACGACCGATATTAATTATTCCTATCTACGTTTTTTATTTCCCGATTCGATTTTTTTCCGACGAAAGGAAAAGCTTTCCGATACATCGCTTCGATCTCTATGCGTTAATAATTCGATGAAAAAGAACTGTATCGGATGTCCCCGAGATGTAAGTTAACGATAACAACCGTATGCTCGCCTGTTACAAAGCGAAACGGAAGAGAGTCGCGTTAACGAGACAGCTATGCCAGCGACGGTATTATGATAGCGATACAGAGTCGTTCGCAAATGGGATATCCAACGAGGGCGTAATTTTATCCACCTCTGTCGCTTCTGCCAGCAATATACATGTATACGCTCGGGTGCATACATAAGATACTACATGCGCCGTGTACCGTGTGGTAACAACACGGGGTAGCTAATCAGCCGGAGTAGCCGCTATACGAATGTTTTAACGGTCGAGTTTGATTTTTACTTATTTTTCAACCCCTCTAGGCAGTGCCTCGAACGTGGGATAGCGTGCCTTGGGGTATTAGTCTCGTAATGGCCCTCCTCGAGTTCGCCTCCAAGGCCGTATACAATCGGAAAGAGCTCGAGTGACACCTATATTTCGCACACAAGCGCACACCGTTGGAACTTTCTCAAGCATATCGTGTACGACACTAGCCGGGGCCAATTATTCACAGTCGCATTTTCACTCGCCGCAATACCACATAAATGAGATACTAGCGTGGATTCACGACGTTACGATATACGCGACGTGCCATACGGGAAAGTGTTTCAAATTAAACGCAGTCTGGAACTGCTTACACGGTAATGATTCTCCAAGACACCTGAGCACCTCCGAGGCATGTGACAATATCTTTCTCGTGACGTATAAATACTGCCCTTGTATACCTGAATACAATATCTTGAAAGCTTGTGGGCCATTAATTATTATTAGGAAGCGGATTCACTCTTTCGCTCATCAGAGTAATCGTAACGCTACCATTAGTATATTAACGATCCGATAGGCAAATGGTCCAGGGAAACGGTCGTGATTACCAATCTATGTGGTCCAGAAGGTAAAACTACCCTGTGACGAATACCCGAACATTTTTTTTTATCACTCTCCATTGTAAACGATCGTTAACCGTGCCGTCAAATTTTTTTTTCCGTACCCGATATGTGAAAAAAGAAAATCCGTTCCATTCACAAGCAGCAAAAAATTTCAGTGATCGGGACACGCAGATATAATTCGAGGGACTATGTACAAGGGGGGTGGACAATGGCGATGCGGATCGGACACTCGAGATCCACGCCCAGCGAGGGCATCGACGATCTATAGGGACATCGAACGGATATACGGGTTTGCAAGCGGATCTCGCTAGGCTTCGCCCAAGCGGTTTTCCCACAATCGTCGAAATGAAAGGGCAAATAAGGGAGATATAGAAGCGCGAGCTCGACGAGATCCCTAGCGAGGCAGTTATAGGAACGCGGGGGTAATAATAGTGGACGTTGTGTATATACGTTGGCGAGAGTCTCGTATAAGGACTTCTCTAGGCCCGGGGGTGTTCCTGCTGCTGCTTCCTATAACATGCTTTCTACCTCGTCTACTATTCAACCTGTCGTTCCCGCTTTTGCGGTTCTCGCGCCCCATTGTCATTCCCGATGGTAACCCTTCGCGGAGAGAGAGCATCCTGTCCATTGTCGACGGTCATCTACGGTAGAATCGTATCGTATCCTTACCACGTGCAATACTCTACTCGATTCAATTCAAACCGGAAATGCGTATTAAGTGCACGATCTTCTAACGGTTAGCTTTTACGAATTTCGCGCTCGTTTTGGCCACTTCTTCGTTTATAAACTATTACTTAAGACGAGGTGATACCCTTCCCTTTTCACTCAACTCGAACCCAATCGGTAGAGAAAATAAATTAATTTTTGTTTAATAATACAGATCATCCATGATTAAAAGCAAATTTTTTACATGAAGCGGATATTAACTCAGCTTCATTTAAGAATTTCTTTGACAAAAACAGAATTAATTTCCTTGTACCCACTGCACATTTGCGTTCGTCCTGTTCAGATTGAAAAGTATGAGTCGACGAAATCCATCGTGTTTCATGGTATATGGTGCGTTTCGGTTAATAATATTATGTTTGGGCATGATATAGCGCAGGTGAAAAAAATGGGTCACGAGGGTCACGGGAAGTTACGGTGATGATTGAGAGGATCGCAACAATATTGTCGAAACTTTAGATCCTTTTCGTATGCCTTGCGATCGGAAGTGGTCTGTAATTAAGGGTTAGATAATAAGGAGCTACGGCTTTTGATTCCTTCTTTCGCATTTCGGTTGGGCACCTTGTCGCACAGGTGTATTCGTCGTCGGAACTCGGTGAGACAGGTTTTCTTATTTTTTTCGCGGAGTAAATAAGCACATACAATGAAGGATAAAAAGTTTTCACGCTCTTTAAGCAGTAAAGAACTACAGACGTTCGAGGTGCAGTTGAGTGTGAACGAATGGCGGGGTGCCATATGTCGTCGGGTTTGCTCCATCTTGACCCAATTCGTTTCGTTCACGTTCGGTGAACTTGGGGTGTGCTAGGCCTGGTGACCTGGTATAAACCATTTCTTCGCGATCAAAGAGAGACACCGGTGTTCACCTCTTTCAGGGGCTCAGCGAAATTCTTGTAGTTTCAAGAAACGAGCGTTAAAACTACTAGTTCCGCAACAAATCGGGGATGTATTATTATATTTTTCTGGCTAAAGCGATATACACCGGAGCGTTACGCCGAAAGCCGCAATGTTTTGCACGAAAGTGCAGCTGACACTTGTCCCTCGTGGCCTTCGAGGTCGATCGAACAAAACGGACACCCGACTCGAAAGTACAACTCACGCGAGGTCACCTCACTCCAGTATTTTAGACCGTCTTCGTTTTACAGTTCGGCTCTTGGAATTAGTCTTGTTTTTTTCTTCATAATTCGACAGATCATGTCTAGAGATCAGTTTCTATAGGCGTAGTTTATAACGTAGGATAACAAGGGTAGGTCCATTAAGCTGAAATTCGAGCCAGCCGCTCGACAGGGGGGCTGCCGATGCGACGGTAACGGAGTGGCAGAGTGCTTCAACCCCTGAGAGTATCGCGTAGATTCTGCCTGTTGTTGATTTTGTGCTGCACTATTGGGCGAATCTCATAGCGAGAGCTCTCGTAGCTCCAGTTAGATCCGCTAGCTTGAACGGCATCGAACGTAGCCCGAGGCTGCGGCTTCGGCTTCAGCTTTCCACCGGCAGCAGCGGCAGTAGCATCGGCATATACCGGAAGCCTGAATGCTTCATACGTAGGTAGGTGTACGTCACGGACGGCCACGCGGTCCCCCGGGTCCAACTATGCCTTTGACTTTGATGTTACCTACTGGGCGCGTCATGTGATCGCCGGTTATATCGCAATTAATAGGTGTAGCCGATACAGCTGGAGCGAGAGAGACCTGAAACCTAACGGGGGTTGCATTATCGCGATCCGAAGTCTCGTGTGCAATGCGCAACACAGCAAGCTTCCGGAATGGACGATAAGAACATCCTAGATCTTCAAAAGACTCCCCCGAATTATTTGGAGATCAAACTTTTTCGACTTCATTTTTTGTCAAAAAAAAAAATCTGATTGTTATGACTGTACCGGAGCAGTTTAAGTTTTCGACCCTCTTCCGATGCGCCAACCAATCATCGTTGATTTTCCACCGCCATCTATCTCGCACATCCCTGTAGTAGCTTACACCCCACGTCTCTCACCCTTCATTTGCTATCTCCCTGCATCCGCAGTTTCTCTCTACCCTCGGCTCGTTCCTCATCCCTTTGGCCCTCATCTCACCGGGAACGTTCAAGGCTCAGGGACATATTCGGAGATCGACATATCGCGAAATGCAATTACCGTGCGGGATTACCTCTCCACTGCGACACGGTTATGCATCGGCGTACCGCTTAGATCCGGCGTACACGTCGCATCAGCGAGGGATCTCTCCGGCCTGCCCCTACCTAACTCCGATCCCACCGCCACGGGGACAACCACTTCCAAAGGATAAACGCGATGCACGAATTCCACGATCGTCCGAAGATTGAAGCTCTCTGACCCAACCTCGCCGACGCTCTAGGCACTCCGTACTCTATGTGCTGTACGCAGTCAGCAGCTTGACTGTTGTGGCTCTCGTGGAATTTCCGAGTGATTGTCAGCTGCCCGGCGAGCCACATGCCTTCGGAATCATCCTGATATGTCGTTCATTCACCATAGAAGACAATACTGATTGTTATCCTGGGCTTTCAAATTAATTTCAAATTACATAGACAATAACAGAATGTTATGGATAAAGATTGTTGTGCAACATCTATCGCCATTAACCATACGAGAGCCAAATAAAATGGCACGTTGCGTTGCAGGAAGTTCAGGCAGCAGGTCGAACTTTCCTTCTTTTCATTTGAAAAATGCAATTGAATCCGAGGATGGTATTGGAGAAAAAGTAATTCGTATTATCTTCGTATGATTTCGGATTAATACCATTTGTCTTCTGCTAAGTTGTTCTCGTTCCACCACGAATCATTCGGTTGAGCGCTAGACATCCGACTGCCTCCTCGATGAGAAGTATGGATCCTCCGATCGGAAACTCTCCGTTCCCGCGACGAACGTTCGCCTTGGGAGCCACTAGAAGGGACGCGGCGTCGTTCCAACTGCTATATACCACTGCTAGAACTACCACGGCCCGTCGCTCTCGCGTCTTCGGCAGACTTGGATAATTCTGATTTAGCGTCCGTGCGGCTCCCGTACGGCTCGAATCGAAGGCACCAGCGGTTGCAGCAGCAGCAACAGAGCAGCAGGACGTAGGTGGATCCAGAGGATGATCGTCAGAGAGCTCGGTCACACGCGCTATCGAGATACCGCATGGACGACGATGTGATTTGTGGACGTCAATACTGCGGAGGGTTATGCGTGACGTATCTCACCGATCATAATTACATCCCGGTTACTGGAAATCCCTACATCCTTACATATATATGTATATATATATATATATGGTGGTTCGGCGTATATATATATCGAGAGAGATCTCGTGGCCCTTGCGGTAGATCCTCACAAGGTGCCTCCTGCTTAGGTCCTTCGGTTTCTCCAGCTAGGAGGTACCGCAGTCGAATCTTCACCCTGTCTGCTTATGCCAGACTGTTCGCTTGCTAGTCTGCTTAATACCATCCCGTTGTCGTCCTTCCTACCCAAGATCAAGCCCCTGCCTCCCTCCATCCTCTCCGGTTATATCTCACCGAGAGCTCCTTCTGATTTACCGTCCACCGGGACACCGTTGACTAGCGAAACTGCTGCGGCTCAATCGTCGGATGATATACCGGGCGGGTATAGACAGTGTGTAGCGACAGCTCCGTATGAAAAAATACAAGGGGGCTGTGGCTATCGAGAGCTTCGGGTGTTTGGTTTTTCTTCGCATGACGTTCGCCTTCGGACCGGGCCAGTTTGTTCGGGCGGAATTAATTTATTTCGCCGGAGGGTCAAATCCGCGTAAAATCGATGAGCTGTCGGTTGATGGAAATCGTTGGAAGGAGAGATAATGGACGACCATGCGTCATTGGTAGAGCCTATGATTATTCTCAAGTCAGGACTTCCGGTCTAAGATTAGTCGCTAGACTGCGTGCGTATACCCAAGTAGAAATTTTCAGGCTTCTCAGGGCCTGATGTAACGCTCGAAAATTTCTACTCGGGTATGTTTACATATATATCGAAAGATATTCTTTACATTTAATGGATGCGAGGTTTGATCTAACTTGAAAAATGCATGACGTGTTACCGGAATAAGAAGATGGAGTGGAAATGGTAATATCTTTCTCGGTTTGGCCCTTTCTTGTTCAACCTTACCTCCGTTTTGTGCTTCCATTGTTTCTCTCCTATTCACCGTGACGTTTTTGCAACTTTGCACGTTACGCGAAACCCTCGTGAGTTCGCACTAAATCAAAACGAGCCGCACAAAACGCACCGAGGAATAGAGCGTGGCTATATTAGTATAAATACGGTTATAATGTAGGCGAGGTCTGGAAAGGGGGTAAACAGCAAGTAAATCAAGGCTAACCCTCTCAACCCCTGCGACATCGAAGAACTCCGAACGTGTAACGTGCAGCGGAGCTGTAGGTACCTACCTACCTACCGTCTACATGGCCGAAGGGACAGACAGCTTTTGCGAGTCCTTGTACGGCCGGATCTTTGATGGGTTAGTTGCGACTCGTCGCACGAGCTCAGATACACGCTGGTCGTTCTAACAGCCGGTGCGCATTTCACAGTCCTCATGCTAAACGGCGATTTGCTTCACACCCAGTGGGGTCGAAACAGCTTTATAATTTATGTTCCTCGGGTATTTATTTCGTGGCAACTCCCCAATCCGTCCGAAAATATATAGAAAAGCTTTTCCTTCTTCGCGAGACGTCGCGTTTCTTTTAATCAGTTGCTAATAAGAGTAAAACTGCCAGGATTGAAGTACATCGTTAATTTTTAGCTATCGAACCGCAAAACCTGATGTGTCTTTTGAGTATAAAAAAAAGTTAAACCCCCGAATCTAACGAAGTTCTTTCCTTGAAGCTTTTAAAATCTTTTGCGAACTACGTCGTCCCGCTATTAATCTGACCACACGTTCGGGGCAGACAGTCCGTCCAACGAAATAATTTAACGACTCTCGGAAAGCCATAACGTACCCAGCACAGCGTGTCCGAGTACCGAACGAGACTTTCGAAACTCGGAACGTATGTCGGTCTGGCTGAGCGCACAGCCATGCCGAGTGGGAAAGGGTAAGGAAGCGGCGTGTACCAGAAAGGGACGATGGAAGTCGAAAGCCAACCGCGGTATCGGGGTAGTTTCGAGTTTGCGTGACTGAGTGAGAGAAGAGCCTCTCTCGCGAAGAGTGGAATAACCGGGTGGCTGTTGCGGGCAGTACTGCCGGCGGATCACCGAATTAATCCGCCATTAATTCAATCCCGTAGTCCGTGGAGGTGCCCGAGTGTGTAAACCTCTTCTCTAAACAAGATAGCCAACGCGCTCTCGCCGCCGCCAGAAGCTAATAAATGACCGGTAGCGAAGGTAGAAGGTTCTAGTTGTACCAAGAGAGTTTAATCTACAGCAATATCCATCGAGCGAACAACAGCCTTCGAGTCTTGAATCTTCTCCTCTCTCATTTTCCCAGACTCTCTTTGGTAATATCGCTCATGTATGCATATGCGGCGTGATTAATGCCGTGGAAGGGTCAAAATCGCCTCGATTTATCAAATTAAGGGATGCCGGGGCGAGATAAAACTCGAAGCTGTGGAAAAGACTCGAATGACCCTTTCGCCGCTCGTCCACTCCCTTCGCAAACCCTCTACCGTGTACAAAATTCTGTCCAGCTAAACTCTTTCATCTTCCTTTGCACACTCTTCGGCTTTCATAGCTCTCCACATTTTTCTCAACATAACTGACGAGCCTTCGAGCAGACCCGAAGCGTTTTGAGAGATGATCGGGCACGTACAACGAGAAGCCGGTTGACCGTTGTCCAGTTGCCCTGCGATACATATATCTCTCTCTCTTTCTCTCTCGAGCTGACACGCTTGAGGGCCTTGAGAAATGAAGGAGCATGACTTATCTATATCGAAGCGTGTTTTTACTCACGGAGGTGAGAGAAAGAAAGATCGAGTGCAGGACTGTGTGACACATCGAGGAGGCGTGATTCCGCCTCGTTGTCTCGCCGCAGCTAAAATGACACAAGTTCGTTGAGGGATGGAAATAAAAAGACAAAAAATTATCTCGACGGAAGGATATGGTCATCGTGTTTCGGCAGAGCTCACGAGGTTGAATGTCGTTGAACTAGACACTGACGACTTCCCAAGCTCTTCTCGGATGTGGGCACTCTTCGCAGATAAAAAAGAAAGCAGAAACGAGGTCGGAGAGGTGTGTTCGCTGCAACGGGACGAGCGAATCGTCAGCGGAGCTGTATTAAAATTTGGATGCTGCAACACGCTCTGAGACACATAAAGGATCGAGATAAATTGAGAGAGCACGATCGCGTCGCGATAATGATTCGAACTCGCTGCAATGAAAGGATCAGGTTTTGCCAGCAGAACGATCAGTCGAGTGCGTGTTCTTTTTTTATTTCGAGTCTGAGCTGTATTATTCTAACGGTGGTTGTAAAATTTGTATGTAGGTCTGTTGAGAGCTCGTATCTCGCGGACCGTTTGCTCGCAGGATCGAGCGGAAAAGACGAGATGCGTGCATGCGAGTCCTCATCGTTCTTGTTCCCGGCGTTTATACGTCGTCGTCGGGAAGAGTCTCATGGTACGGATATTGCATAAACCGATCTCCACAATCATCAGAATCAGAAGGCATTATTGTTTGAGGCTTGTACGAAGCGAATGCGACCTTCCGGTTCGAGGAGGTGGATATTATTACGGCAGACGGATGTGGGAAAGGGAAAAAAAGCGTGTGAGGTGAAGGAGAGAGCGTAACGCCAGGGCTCAGAGTTTCTCGGCTGAGAGAGATGAGGGCGAGAGATGGCAAACATATTCGCAAACACGCAAATTTCAAAAGGCGCACTCGACTATCTGATGTCACGAGGCGGGTCGCGTATATAACGTGACGATAGAGAGAGCGAGAGAGGGACAGAGATGAATATATACAGATAGAGTTGAGCGAAAGCCACCATCCACCGCCGCCTAGACCCTGGAGGCCCTTTGACGACGTATGCAAATATAGATCGGCGATGATAAATTGCTCTTGTCAAGACAGCCGGCATTTCGCACGAGCCCATTGAAACCCGTTTCCCATAGAGACGTACCGCGTTATCCCGCTCTACTCTTTTCCTTCTCTCATTCTACACTCTCACGTACGTGCGGATTCGCCGCGCGTACATAATTTCGTCGGCGGTTGACGCCAGTACTTGCACCACTCGATATTTTCTACCGCCGCGCGTGTGTAACACATCTTACTTCTCAACTGCGATCTGCAGCACGAGGCTTCGAGGGTACAACGTAGACAGAGTTAAAATAGAAATGGTCTTCAGATTTTTATAGCAATTGAGGGACATGTGCGAATCTGGGCTTCTTTTCCAGAATTTAATTTCATTTGTGTATGCGTCATTGCCGGAGCTGTGAATCAGGTACCAGATGCCGTTTGATTCTACCGTAGTGTTTTCCGAGGTTGAATGTTCCGAATCCTCTGAGAGGTTTCTGATCGTTCGCATCGTGTATGCCCTTTGAGCGTATGTCTCATGAGCTTGTCTGAACCGACGGCGAATTATCAGGTGCGAGTGAGAGAGTGCTAACCCTTTGCTCTCTCGCGAACGCTCCAGCGTCTTCGGAGTAGCTTCCCTTCGTCGTCGGCCGAGCCATTAACGTTATTAGTTCGTTACCGCGATAATTAGCCCGCGCTGCCACTGTACCAAGTGCGTGAAAGAGGGAAAGAGAGATTACAACTCTCGCGTGCCGTCTTCATCGCCAGCGAGGGAACTATGTAGCGTTAATCTTCCGCTAGATGTTACACTCTCTGTTCAAAGTTTCCTGCCGGGACGTCACACCGAAAGCGCAGTTGGGAGAGGTTCCAAGCTGAAACATTGTTCCAGCGATTCGTAACTCGGAATTTAATCATCTCCGTGGCGGTATTAGTTGCAACCGGCGTAGGATTATTGCGTGACAAGTTTATTACTCTATGATTCGAAATTCGGAATACAAATTAGTAGTACAGAAAACGAGTTTACGCTTCAGACAGAAATTAAGTTTGAACTTCAAAAATTAAGTTCTATCTGTGTACAGATAATATTGTAAAAGTTGCCTAATAAAGCTTCGAATGATTAATCAAAGCATGTCTTCTGTAAGCATCGATCATCTTTCGCTTTCGTTGATGTGACTAACCATGCTCCATAAGCGACGATAATATGCCAAAGCGTAAATTTTCGGTACCGCCCCTCATATCAACCTCTCGAACCGCATGGAAGGCCAAACTCGCATGAATCTTCCACATTACATACTATAGTAGACGAGAATTCCGAGTCGCGTTGCGTGTCATCGAGCCCGTCAGCTTCGAAGGAGCGAGGCTCCCGTCCATTACCGTTATTGGCTCGTTACTACCATCATTAGCTCATTATACCCGAGCGGTTGCACCAATATGCTCTCGCGCTCCTTGCGCCGAGACTAGCAGCGTCTCGTCTATAGACAAAGCCAAGGAGTCTCTGCGGCATTGTACGTTGATAACTTCAATGAGCTACGAAGTTCACGAGATTAAACCCTTCATTCACCGTGTAGCATGAAGCACAATTGACATTTCAATCATTTTCATCACGATTAAATTATTCAACTTTTCTCTGGAACGTTTTGGAGATGGTAATCGTAAAAAAAAAAAAATGTCTTCCTACTCCGGGTGGTTTTGCTTATCATCTATTGTTGCAATGTCGATGAAAAGCAAATTTTGCTAAAGACGAGACAGAACAAATCCGTTCGGCTATTCAGAGTCTACTCGGTCCACCGTCGACGCGGACAGTTCAGAGGAGTCTGTCGTAAAAGTATTTTAGATGTACGAGAGCGCGCTTTGTGTCGCAAGCCACCACTACTAGTGCCGGACCAGTTTCAGTTAAATTTCCGTCTGGCTGTGATGCAAACGAGAGGCGGGAGAGACCCCCCGCGAGCTCGGTAATGAGACGATTTAGCTACGCGGAATCGACGATAAAACTGTCCCCCGAGAAGAGAATAAGAGCAGTGAAGGATGGAGAGAGAGACTCGAACGAAGAAAGCGAAAGGGGGTTGTACGTGTAGAATACAGTGATATAACTATGACACACGAGCTGTCTCATCTTGTCTTCGAACAACTGGAGATGATCATTCAGGACCAACAACCAAAGCCGTACCGAAGAGATGACGGGTCATTTTCACATCGTTTCAACGGTCGGGTTTTATCAACCCAGGAGGCGTGAACGTTGTCGGCCCTCAGAGTACAAAGGCTTCTTTCAAACAGTGCAATTTATTTCTCGTGCGATACAACTGAGATCCGTCGAGGTTCTACGACGTCGCTCCGCGGTGCTTTCGTCAAAGCTAAAACAACTATGCACATCTTTGTAATCCATTTTTATCCGTTTCATCGTCGGAACTGCACTTCAAGGTGGATTCCCGATTTTTCTCAATTTTTTCCCCCACGTTGTTGCGAAGAGTCTAGCTTTTCTTACGTAGATAGCAAGAAATCCTCCTCGCCGAAAGGGGCTTTGATTATCTTTGCCCTTGTCTAAATTGATCACGCCTCTTCGCTCCTATCAACTCGCGATAACGGAAAAAGTGGATTGCACCTTCGTACACAGCGCATTGAACTCTGCGAGGCTTGGGTTGAATTTCGCAATGGCATAGTGCCCCTCTGAGCTCTTTTCCCCGTTTGCACCGTCGCTCAACGTTCTTCACTCTGCCTCTCTCCTCACATGGCCTTTTACCGAGCGAGCGAGAGAGGGAAATAGTGCTCGTTCGTTGGTGCAGGGGGTGCAAAGCCACATACAGAAGGAGTGCATTCAACCCATGGTCTCACACTACGGTTATACGTGCGCAATATCTGGAGGATTGCGCGTTACCGGGGTGCGCACTTTAGCTTCGCTTCTGCAGTTTCTACTCTCTGGGAGGAAGGCGCAGGGACAGGACGTTGACCTGACCTGGTGAAATACATATGGGAGTCCTGCGACGATGCTTACATCAACGACGTCGACGATGTCCCACGCACACGTCACACGCGTATGCCTCAGTCTCGGTCTCTCTCTCACCCTGAACACGGGGGATTTACAGTTCGGGGAGCGAAGAAAGACAGAAAATTGCCATACAGCGGGTAAAAGAAAAAAAAACAGCTTGAACGAATGCGCAATGCAATTCACGAGGAGAATTTCGCATGGAGGGATGGCCGCGTTCTACTGTCTCGCGGACCGAGGCGCTGATACCAGAGCGAGCGCAAAGAATCCGAACGCACACCGATATAAAGGAGACGAAGAGTTTGAAGTGCGGGGAAGGAGATGGTGAACGTGCCCGATGGAGAACGAAAGGAGAGAAAAAAGGGATGAGTGGTACAGTGAATATGTGATAGCGGAGGATGAAAGCGATAGAGTGAGATATTTCGCAACGTTAAACGCAAAGGCACTCTTCGATCTTCCTCCTTTTTTCACCCCTCTTTGAATTTCCCGCTTTTCGCTACACCACCATGTGCGGTGTGCGCGGATCTTCATTCTCATTCCAACCGTGACGAACGTCGACAATTTCCATCGCAGGATCTTGCAGTTTAAAAGCCGCTGATATCTAGGGGCAAAAAAATACACATATTTTTACGATTCTGACGTTTCTAAGGATACCATTAGTGTCAAGCATGTCCCAAGGTGTCTGACAATAAATTGAAAATTGAAAACTCTCAATTGCGAGGGAATGATGAAACCGCATCGGAAACTCGAAGCGTGGGGTGGACAAGGACGAAGATATCTAGATATCTGGTACGTATAAAGCCAGTAGTTCTCGGATTACGGTGGCTGGACGCGTCAGGGTGTGACGTTGAAAGTACAGGCGAGCCTGGGGCGACACACAGGCACACACGCTATTCGAGTGCGTTGATCCGGTCAATGCCGAGCGATGGTATGAATGCGCTAAGTGCAGTCTTAGCAAAGTGTAGAGGGCTGATGGGCTAGAGAGAAACGTAGAGGAGAGTGCAGAGGGAAGAGCGAAGGGAATGGGCAGAGGGCACGTAGAAAGGGTAGGCAGCGCTAGGCACAGTGAGGAGTAGAGAAGCGTACAAGGCGAAGGGTGAAGCGATGACGATGACGATGACGATGACGATGATGACGGCGGTCGGGGAGGTTGGGTAATGCGACAATTAAGCCAGGGGAACTGTTACCAGCGGCATAACCAGCAATGCACTGGCACAGCGCAAGTAACCGCACCTATATCGTATTCCACTGTACTACGCGCGCGATATATTTCTGCATTATGAATACGTCTACGCTCAAGCTATTCACCATAGAAGCCTCGACCCAACGCCGCCATACGCGCTTATTACTTCCCACGTCACCGGGCTCTCTTCGGCTTCGAAGCCCGCAAGGCTTGTAGCTACGCGTCAAACACCTTCAACCCCAGAAGCCTCAAGGGAGAAAAAACGTGAAATGAAATGCACTTTGTACGCAGAGGCTGAGTTTTTACTACCGACCATTCTTTTTTCCTCGTAGATTACTCCCACGTATCATCGAGCGTCTTTCCCTAGATCTAACTGTCACGAAATACACACACAGTAAAAGGGTTCACCATTTTTTCTATCGTACTTCTCGCACAAATTATACTTTTAGTTGAAAAAAAAAAATGTTAAATTGACAATAAAAATACTGAAATAATTATCTGAAATAATTTTACAAGCAGATCCAAGTATGATAGTGTTCGATTAGTTCGTCGCAATTAGAAGGAGTCTCCTATCGACACAAAGGTCTCCAGAGTTCTTCCATCCGTATATCTGCGACGAGTATCTAAAATGCATCTGTACGACAGCCGTTGGCATACGGGCATTTACATCCTCGCTCGTCGCGCTTCTTCTCTCGTAGAATCCGAAGCGGATGCGCTGGATGATCGCTACCACAGTCATTGCAGCTGGTATTACAACTAAGTACTGCTACGACTTGAATTTCAATCCTAGAAGGGGTCGAGCCTCGTTTCTCCTTCTCTCTCTCGTCGGTGCGAGAACTGAAGATTGCGAGGGGTCGGTGACCCCTCTCCGCAGCATGGAGGGAAGAGCTAAAGGGCATCAGTTGTTCTACTCACAATTAGTCCTAGCTTCCCTGACGTCGCTGACGACCGAGAGTTCGCATGTGCTCTCTGTATGAGCTCTACGATGCTAATTGAGATGTCATTCAGGCCTCAAGGAGAGATCTCTTTCTTTCTTTCTTTCTTTCTCTCTCAAGTCGTAGAGATTTTCCGGTTACTTGTGCCACTGTCTCGATGGACACTTAGTACTTGCAAATACGAGGCTTCAACTATGTGTCGATGTACCGCCTATAAAATACGAGGAGGGATGCTGCGTCGCGGAAGTCCAACAGGAGGATACGCCGCCTGTGCGTAAAATCTCCCGGTAGAACGGGCGGAAGGATTAACAACCGGATAATGAAGTCGGTGTTTCATGCTCTGTGAAATTGCGACCACTCGACTATCCGTCCCTTTCACCCCTGACCGGGGGTTTTCCTCTCTCCTGCAGCTCGAGGCTCTGATTCCACCATTCGATTTTAGTCCTGATTGCGGAAAAGCCCCTCCCCCCTTCATCTCCCCGGAGTGTATGCAGCGTACAATATTCCCATACCCCGGCAGCAGCCCTCCTGCAAATCGCTCCACATTGCGCCGAGTCCGTTGTTACCGTTGGAAGGCTTAACCGTGGAAAACCCAGTTTTCCAGCGGCCGAAATTCGTATGAATTTTGTGAAAGCCAACGCTATGCACAGTTGGTGGACGGCGATTTGGCTCGCGTTGGATAGGGGGATGCGTTGCGCGCTATCCCTGCACGGTCGTTTCGTTCATGCTGCTGCTACTGGTCGTTGTACAGCGCAGCCCGAATTTGACTTTGATAGTCTCATCATCCTACACACTGCGCACAGAGATAGAGATGGATGTGCGAGTATTTCAAATTCCGATTGCAATATCCCGCCTATTGCGGAGTCTAGAACACATTTTTTTTTTTTTTTTGCTCGAAAGCAGTGTTTCAATCTGCCAAGGAAATTTTTATTTATTGCACAATGTTTTGCACAGGCTGTTACTCTTTATTCAATTGAACCCCGAATTCTTTCGGGATGAGTTCCCTGTCAGTAAAATAGAAAATGAACCGAAAATTCAAACTCTCCGCCTCTCCCTGTGGAACGGCAAAAAATATTTGTCCCAAATCTCTCTACTTGCGAAGCAACCATAGGCGAACGGAACTTGGTCCAAACTATCCAAAACGTTTCTAGAAAAGATGTGACCAGTCGCCAGCCTGTACACGTGCCGGTGAGTCGAAATCCGACTTGATGCCTTGAAAGGGGTGATGGCGCAAAATACCATCTATCCACCGCGATGCAATATAGCTGTCGAGTCTCGGGCGTTATAACGCTGTTAACACCCGTGATCGCTTTCAATCCACGTAGTTCATCATCCCATATTGGCGAGAGCGATACCAGCCAAACGTAACGTTCCATCACACACGCCCGTACACGCGTCACACATACTCGGATATTTATAGACTCTGAAGTATGCAATACCTCTATGAGTGTGACGCACTGCAACCGTGTGTGTTCGCATTGAAGCCTAGTATAGGTCGGAGCGGATCTGCATATATACTATTCATGGTATCGTCCAGCAGCCCTCACTCGTATACAGCACATTGCATAGGTACGTTGTAATATACAGGCTGCACCTCGACAAGCGCGAGAAGCCGCATAGCCTTGCATACGAGAGTATTATTGGTACGGTGGTGGGTGCCAAAGAGCTGCATGCACGCTGGGCGTCGATTGTGTGCGCGCGAGTTTCCAGAGAGGAGAGATCATAGCAGTTCGCGCCGCGGAATCATCGGCTCGGAGTGCAGTCATCATCGTTAACGACTCACCCTCGCTTTACCGGTTCGAAGCCTATATCTAAACCCCCCGTTGGTCAGGGTTCGGAGGGTTCCCCGGGAACGATAGAACGAACAACCGACCGCGAGGAAAGCCATAGTGCTCGGCTTGGCTATTCGTGATCGCGCGTCACCATTCGGTTATTCACGAGAAAACTTTGGTCGCACCGAAAACGGAAGAAACAAACTTTTTTTCGGGGTCTATCAATCCCTGGCTTGACCCTGGTCCTAAACATTTTTTTCGAAGACAAGTGTGCTGTTTGCATTGCCAAAAAGATTTGACCGGTGAGAAAAAAGACACGACAGTTATTAAAAGAGAGAGCAAATTAAAAATCAATTTGGATCCCATTCTGCTGTTCGTGCGAACTAGCTCGCAGCAAATTTAATCCCGATCACATCTTGAGAAACAAGTGTCCACTCTACAGGGAACTGTACGATTTTGGTTTTTTTTTTTTCTTAATTCCATTCACTACCCTTGTTCTCTTTGCGCGTAGACATCGCTAATTACCGTATAGGCAATAAGCTTTGAATCGTCAACGCAATACGTGACGATTCAGAGCACTCTCATGTAAGCATGTGAACGTCCCGAAATCGAATCTCTCCTAAAAAACGAAGAAAAAAAAATATATCGTCAAGTGTGCGTTTGCATCGCCAAGAAGATTTGACCGGTGAGAAAAGAGACACGAGAGGTATCATCGGCAAATGTTCGAGGCTAAGTGTCAAAGCAAATTAAAAATCAATTTGGACCCCATTCTTGTGTTCGTGCGAACTGGCTCGAATCAAATTTAATCCCGATCACCTCTTGAGAAACAAGTGTCCACTCTACAGGGAACTGTACGATTTTTGTCTTTTTTTAAATTCCATTCACTACCCTTGTTCTCTTGTTCTCTTTGTGCGTAGACATCGCTAATTGCCGTATAGCCAATAAACTTTGAATCGTCAACGCAATACGTGATGATTCAGAGCACTTTCATGCAAGCACGGGAACATCCCGAAATCGAATCTCTCCTAAAGAGATACGAAAAGAATGTATCGTCAAGTGTCAGATACATGGATGTGCGTGTGTGAGCAGCAGAGGGATGGCAGTGAGTTGAGGACGAGAGGGATCTCAAAACAACGGAGTATCGTTTTTGAGGACACGAATATAAAAGGGACCAGTCGAGACTCAGTCATCGTCGCGAAGGGTTGTATGTTGTAAATGACTAGAGACAAATAAACGTTCCCCTGATTTCATTTAATTATGCTTGAAACCTTATTCATCATATAATTGCTCCACAATCAAGCATTCTGTTTTCATCTTCAGAGAGATTTGACCGGCGAGAAAGGATACCCGAGAGGTATTATCGATGATAACCCCTTCAGTATAATAACGCGTCCGGATGCGCTAAGCGTGTTATAGGGATTCTGTTTTATCGGTCAGATGATGCGCTCACCACGTCACGATGCTGTAGCGTTACGGAAGTGAACCAGATGATCAAAATTACACCGATAAACTAAAATAAAGTAATCTAGGGATCGGGCGCGAAGCGCCCGATCGATAGTAATAATAATAATAATAAATTACTATCAAGTTCTGATAGTAATTTATTCACATCAGGCCCGGCCTCATCAAAAATAAATCAAGCTGTCTGTATATGTTGTGTTTGTGGCAGACATGACGCAAAATTAGATCGCGGGCCATCGGAGTACCGGGCTCTTTCGAGCATCACGGACGAAGTGAAACCACACCATTTATAAACGAGCACACCCTACGGCAGCGTGTAACACCTGCATATCGAATGTCGATGATGTAGCATGTGTGTTTAATAATCATCGCCAATAGCCACTGTAACGTAAACCCATGTAAATTACAAACGTTGTCCCTCTTGCACAGACCGTCCGCGGTTCCGATTCTCCCCCGATGGTGTCGATTGAACGGATTGACGAGTTTAGTACACTTTGCATGCACCAAACGTGTACCTGTAACACCCGGGTGCCACGAAAATGTACTGCCGGCGGCAGAACGACGAGTAAATAATGATTAATGAAGCCCGACGAATTAATGGACATCGAAAGCACATTGGTGACGGAGAATTATTATCAAACCTCCATGTGAACACATTTTACTGTACAAATTTACAGCGGTTTTCGTTACACATCGCGTAATGACGCGTTACACTCACGCCCTAGTACCACCCGTTATTGTCTCTCGCGTGTAACACGCGTTATACGTCGCTCCTGCTATAGCTTCGACGCTATTTCGTCAGTTTTCGTCGATGGCGAATGAATTTTCGAGCACTTTATTTACCCAACGTTGAAACTTCGCTCGACGTTTCGACGACATTGACGCGTTAATAGTTGCCTTTGAGATTGGTGATTAAAACGTTGGATATTTCTTTTTTTCTTACGTACTATGTTTGAAGTCTATCCCAAGCGCTATAAAACACGGATTTATCAACCCGTTTCTGATCGATGTTTTTTTTTTTTTTCAAACAAGTTACTTCCGGTAGACTGAAAATCGTCGCTGTTATCCACTCCTTCCAAGCACTATTTATTTTTCGTATTCGAGAGCGTTACATCGCCCGCCTCCGATAAGGCCGCAACGTAACATCTGGCGTTGGCATTGAAAAGAAAAAAGAAAAATAGTGTCCAGCCAAAAAATTACCGTTCGCGTTTGTTTACGCCGCTTTTACAGGCGACAATTGTATTACAGACCTGACGAAGTTATCGCCCCGGGCGCGTTGTTCCACACACGTGTAAAGCTCTGACAAAATATGTCCATCGCACGCTCGTCGAGAATGAATTTCGGATCCTGTTACAAGGGAATTTCGTTTTAAACTATACGTGGACGGCTCCCGTGCAGCCTCAACCGAAATGCGTGACGACGTGTTTACGTGACTACAATACCCTCGCTATCGCTGCGCATACATTTTTTTAACGAAGTTACACACTTTACAACGAGTGTTGTATTTTTGATTTAAATGAAAAAAAAAAAATTTATAAAAAGCCCCACCCATCGATGCGACGATATGGGTATGACGGAATTGAATCGAAAAAGCCTGGAGCCTTGTTCTCTCTATGGACGGCCACGTCTCATGCATGGAATAAAACATTTTTGTCAAAGCCCCCCGTACGAAGATAAAAATATCGCGGCAACGGGAGAACAGGTATTTATTGATATTCCATAAATGAAACCATGCGCAATCGTATATATGCAAATCGATCCAGACATCTCCGATCGATCGCTAAAGTGCTTTATTCTCCAAACGGTTCAATGAATAATTGCCAAATTCATGTGCGATCCTCGGAGTTATGATACATATGTTTAAATTTTATTTCAAACTAATGTTTTTATTTTAACTTTAAAAAGGTATTTAATTTCGCAATTATTTTCCTGATTCGTCATTAATTCGTTTTTCTCTCGTCGATAACTCGTCTATACCGAGAATCGTCGAAATTCACGCAAAGTATTGAGAAATATCGTTTTTGTGAGGATTGCCTGACGGTCGAACGGGGGACAATTGATTACACAGAAAAAAATAATCATGCATTCCAGCGACAGAATATCAGTCCCATCATATTGTTCATTACAATGGAATTTAATGACCCCCAGCGGCCTGATATGAGTTGTAATAACACTATCCCCGCTTCACTCTCCCACACATACATCGTTACATCGTTAAAGTCTCTTTTGAAAGGCGTTTGTGCATCGAGCGCCCGGGTTTCCATTTTGGCTCGTTTAATCGATTCGACAATATTAATCGCGGGCAATCAATATCCAAACGAGTGAGCTTGTGTCCTACCTATCGACTCCACTGATGGTCGCTCCGTGCATTCTGTATACCAAACATTTTTTTCTTCTTTTTTCGAAAAAAATGAAAGTAAAAATACACGTCAAATCGTGGGTCTCGAACCGGCGCCTCGTTTTGTCATCCACTCCCCCAACACGCTCTCGTCTCTCTCTCTCTCTCTCTCTCTCTATGTCATATCAGCGGTGCGGATGAATCGGTAATAAAAGCCCGCGAGCGCGGCGTTCACTCGACGCGGTATCGCGAAATTGCATCGCGCGATCCTCTCTCCGTCCCACAGCTGAATTCTCGCAGTTCATGCCCGAGCATGTATAGGAGAATCATTGCTCGGTGCAAACCCGCGGGTTTGTCCGCACTCCCGCGTAGGCCAGAGGTTTGAGCCCGGAACGCGTCTCGATGACGAATTATGACGCATTGCTGCTTCGCCGTTGGGTTTCTATATTATATACCGCCCGCTGTCCTGTGGCGACATCGATTTGTTTGTCATGCAAAGAGCTTCGGTTATTACTGCAAAACCTCGTCGATATGCCGCCTCGAAAGATATTAATTAACGATACTATCTCCCGTTCTCTTCATCGCTTGGTCCATAGTTTCCCCCGAGCTTTTGTTCAGCTTTTTTTTTTATTTCTCTCTGTGCCGTTGCCATAGTTTATTTACGATTCCCAGGTGTATTCTCCATACGCGTAATTCCTATGGCACTCGCATGTGGACACGGGAATTTCCATTCGCGGTCGAGCATGAAGAATTAAAAATAATCATAAAAAGGAGCACTATAAGCTCCTCCCCCTACCGGCCGCGGCTCTTCGTTGTCGCTCGCTTTCCGCGTTTTATTGCGAATTAAGCTTATAAAATTCAGCGAGCGAGAAAGAAAACGCCCGGCAGTAAACGTGGGTATAGCCATTGTCGAGGCGAGAATCCCGCTGCATTAAAACTCGACTCGATTTTATTTTTATATTTTTTAAATTATGATTGTTCGAAGGCGCTCTTTGCACCCTTCCGCGTACCGCGAGTGCTGTCCGTGCCTCTTCCTGCTGCCCTTGATGTGGACTCTGGCTCTCGTTGCTCGCCGCCTTCTCATCCCCTGTAGAGGCGCACTGACGGCCGGTTCGGAACACCGGCTGGATATTGGTGCCCTCCTACGTGCTCGTGTATGCGGCAATAATAGGACGATATCGGTGTTTAGTGGGAGTACATTACCGCGTAGAACGTGTTTGACCGCGTGGATTGGAGGCAGCGCGAGCAATACGAATGCATATAGGTATTCGGTAATGTAGGTATAGTAATAGTCTGCTGGGATTGCTGGCGAAACTGCAAGCTGATGCCTATATATATATTGTTGTGTGTGGTGTGTGGGTATACAGCGTTTGGTATAAGGGTCGCACCCAATGCGTGCGGCACATCTCGCAGTGTTGCATATCACTGCCGTGCGAAACGCTGATATCGAAAGCGCGATAGATCGTTAAGATACCAGAAGTGACGTCGTTTCGAAGATAATCCATGATGTTTGACTAGATATTTGATTCCCCAAATAAGCCGCGATAAACCCGCGTACGAACATCGGAGAGTAGCTTCGTTTTAATAAAACTTTTTGCAAAATCGGAGCCAATAAGTAATGCGCACCGAAGGAAATGGATGCAACTGAACAGTGTTTGTATACTCGGTATGGGGACAACAATATTAATTGCAACGACAAATATCCGATTTTATCGGGGACAATCATTCGGTGAGGCGACACAAATTATTTGAAGTTTGTTTCTTTTAACCGTCGAAACGCGATTGCTCGCCAGTGTAGACGATTTTATACGACAATCCAACGACGGTAGGATACACCGATCGTTGACCAAACGACCTCTCTCAATTCGGCCGTGATACAGCGCGCGCGGGTTTCCCTCAAACGTTATGTATGCACGTACCCCGAGATGTGAAATTCTCGCATCTCTCGCCGTCTCTCTCCTCTCTCTTTACGAGCAATATCTAATGGATTGCATTCGGTCCAAGCTACGTTAAATTTGACGTTCACGATTATTGCCGGTGCTGATGCTCCGCGCTATATGCTACAACGCTGGCAGTCAAGTTATCCGCGTGCACCGTTAATTCCCGAGGGTTGTTGTCGACGTTGTTGCCGCTGCTGTTTCTGGTCCGTTCGAGCATGCCCCCGAGCATGCATAGAATGTAACCAGTGGAGAAAATGGAAAGAGAGAGAGCCCGGGGAGACAACGTTAATTTTATAATCCGGTAGCGGCCAACAGACATGGAGAGTAGACGAGCAAGAGTTACGAAAAAAGAACATATCCAAGTTACGACTCGACGACGCCCAGGCGTCGTTCCCTCGGTCACATTTTCATGCCAGATGCCGGTGCAAATTACCCTTTCCCTCGGGACATAACGCCGAAAGGGTTGTTGTCTCGTCCGTTCGCTTCCTGCACAATTCCGCGCCCTCTTCGTCCTCACTTTCCACCTTTTTTTTTTTTTTTTTTGCTTTTTCAACTTCTTTCAACCTTCAATCTCGCGCGTTTATCTGTCTATGTGTCTCTGTCGCGGTTGTGGACGAAAACCGCGAAACGGACGTTCCATAAACAAGCTTTCGGTGCTTTTACACCTAGAACTGTAAAGTTAACAAAGTCATGTTTTACGAAGCGTGCTTTAACGCTGCGTTATTCTACGTCGAAACGATGGAAGTCTCGGGTGGAGTTTCGCACATCAGCGTGTCAGGGAATGGCCGAGAGAAAAGCAAGAAGCGAGAGAATCTCCTGCGGGGAGAGACGCGTCCGAGGTCGTAAAATTCAAGCGGAAAATAGAGAACAGCGAAGAGCTGGGCGGAAACAACGCGGTTGACGAACGCGCAACAGCTCTGAATTTATTTAACAGTTTTGAATTTATTCACGTCCGGTCAGCGTATCGCTGTCTGACGATTATTCAGCAGGACGATACACTTTTGTGAAAGCCGTCGGAAACTTGGAGTTTCTGATATTTTAATATAACGTTTCAATAAAGCATTGAAACAAACGATAAAATCCCGGTGGAATGGAATGAATTGAGCGTGACAGTAATTATTATAGTTTAACAATGTGGAATATGCGCGGGTCATGTTTATTTAGCAGATGCAATGAAGATAAATCAAGTTGACAAGGGAATTTGCGACATAGTTCGTGCAATAGCGGGCTGTGGGCTCCGCGGGCAGGGAGAAGATCTATGTGCATACAATCAGAGCGTAGCTCGACGTTCCTGGGAGTATAGTGAGAGCGGAGGATCTAGTACAATTGTGTATGAAAATGAAACTCGATGGTTAATGCCTCGATCAACGGAAGCGAAAGAGGATCACGCACGTCTCGGGGCTCTCGAGAAGCTTTGTTCGTTATATAGACGTTCTGGAGGCAACGCTCGAAAGATCCTCGTGCGAAATCTACCAGGCTGCTATAGATTATTATCGATATAAGAATATTATCGGTAATTATCAATATAACAGCAGCTACTTTTTAGTTGAGAGGTTTCGAGAAAAAAAATGCTCGAATATTTCAATCAGAGTTAGTCGTAACAAGAGTCTGCACACAAAAAAAATATCCTCTGTTGGAAAGAATCCGTAAAAAAAGAAGAAATATCGATGATTGGTATGGAGCATGTATTATTCGCGCGAAGCGAATACTAATTACGCGACTGACGACAAAAGCCATGCAGTTGAGAGTCGGAGAAATGGAAGTCTCGGCTTTCCCACATAGTTTCCGCGAGTCTCTTTCCGATGCGTGTTGCTCGGAGATCCTCAAGAGCGTGGAGAGAGTCGTAGCGTGTATCTGCGAGCGAAAAGAAATTATTGTTGGAATGAGAAGAAGAACGAGGCGGAGGAGTGGGTTATATTGCCTAATAGAAAAGGCATGTATCTCTATGAGCATCGAGACAATGGGACGACGCGAATCCTCTCGCTTCGTCGATGACGACGACACCGCAACGCAGCGCCGTAAGGGGATGAGAGTCCTCGACAAAAGGACATCTACGTAGTGCGTAACTAATAACCCGGTGGGGTAATAATTGAAGGCGTGTATATGGCTTCCACGCGCATCTTCCTCCTTTTTTCCTCACTTACTTCCTCCGGTGAAATAAACGCCTGAGCCTAGCTAGCAAGATCCTTGTAGGCCAGTTATTGGCTTACAGCCAATCACTGGACGGACAGCCAACGACTGTACTTCAGCATGGTCCATGACTTTTGTACATGCAGGCACGCATGTACGGATTTCGCATTCGTGCGCTGTTGGCAGGCAGTGTGGATCTCTTGTCTTATCGCGGAGGCTGCATCATTATGCTTCCGAGCTTTCCTCAAACCCCCATTTTTTCACATTTTTCTCCCTCCCACCTTCAGCCCCCTCACTTTCACTTTCACTCCCCTGGATCGCACACATACACCAGCTTGCATTAGTGTCACGCTTCCTGCATGCCTCTAGCTTCATACTGATACCAACTTTCTCCTTCTCTGTTTCTGCACTGTATCTCTGTCGTTCAGCCAGCAGGCAGCCTTCCTTCTGCCTTTTCCCTTTGCGCTCGTTGCACCAAAGATGATGCAGTGATTTTAATTACACGCGATGAAAGTGCGTGAGCTTATATCCCTTGGTGCACCAGGTATAGCAGTAATGTAGGTACATACGCATGATGTGTGCAAGCACCGAGGGAACGAGCGAAGGAGTGAAAAAAATGGAAAGCGCGTACGGGTATATCGCAAAAATGTGCGGCTTTTCTTTTTACGCCCTTCGCTACTGCTCCGCCGATGCTCGACTCTTTGCATACGTATACATGGCAATAGCATATACAGCAGCTTCATTCTATCCCGCCTCGCTTGATTCACATATCAAGCCGGTAAGCATCATGCGTGCACATAATAACTGTAAGGCGTTTTCTGCTTCTTTCCACCCCCTCAATAACGCTTGGGCTTATGTACAACATCAATGTCCCAGTTACTGAGCAGCGAGCTCTAATTAATGAGCACTTCGGTTAAAATAAAAAATGTAAACAGTGACAATCACTAGGAAGTTGTGATCCATCTGAGTTTGTGATCTTCTAATTTTTTCTCCAGTAAAAAATTTGCCGTTTTTGTGATTAAAAAACTCGGGTCTCAAAATCAGGATTTCAAAATTTTGAAAAAAAAAAAAAAAATACAAAGGCAAAATAACATTTAAAAAAAGTTCGGTATATGCGACAGGTCGACGCATTTTCTTTTTCATCTTTCCAAGACCGGATATAGACCAAGCCGCACGCCCGTTGCAGGTACAATGTGCGCATAGCGAGTTTTATTCTTTCCTCTTATCCGGTTCGTCTGGTTCTTTCCCCGCAGCGAACGCTTACACTTACCTCCGGAGACTCTTCGCTTCATTCTAATGGGGGTTAGCCGGGTAGGAGGTCTCTAGAATACGAGGCTCAACCCTTTCGTGCAAACCTTCCCGCGTGCGCCTTGCCTTCTTACATGGCACAATTTTACCGTGCACATATAACTATTCACCCAAGTCATAACTACCGTAAGTGGTGCACGAGTTCTCCAAGAGCCATTAACGCAACTCTCGACGGAACTAGAACAGAGTTTTTTTTCCTCTCAATACCTATTAACAGCGACTGTGTACGTCCTACCGGGAAGTTTAGAAACTTCTTTGCTTTTCGATTCATTATCTTTCCATGCTTTTGCCTTTATCCCAACTTCCATCTCTACTCTACTTCTACACTGCAATCTTGAGGGTTCATTGACCCTTTTCCGATTCACCGAGTCCGCAGCCATCATAATCCTTAAACGGAGGACCTTTTTATTCATTTATTGTCGTACTCGTACAGCTCTTCGGTTGCCAAGATATTGAGAGGTTCTTTTTAACCCTGGTCTTAATCGTCGCAATTTTTCTCCATATATGTGGACTATACATTTCCATGTATTTTTTTGCACTACAAAATGATAATTCCCAACTGCATGACGTTTCCCGATGAAGCTACGTGGTTGAACTGGATGACTACACGAGATCGTTCGTCTTTAAGGGAACAGGACGTTGCCCCCCGATGGTCCGCAAGGGGACTTTGGCACCACTGGCACAGATGCATAAACGCATATGCAACTTCGAATGAGTACACGTCCTCTGCCTGCACATCAACCAACACCCTAACATATCTTACCCATACAATTATAATATTCCTGTGTACGGATCATACCAAGCCGAGTGTGTTTCATGTTGCCTACGTGCGCGCGAATCGGACACAGAATCACATGTGTGTAGCAGCGGTAGGAGTAGGATCAGCAACGAGGAGGAGTGATGGGGTAGGTAACACGCAAATAAATATGCCATGAAGGTATATAATGGAAGGGGTGAGTGGTTGGTGCGTGTAGCCGAGAGGGAGGCAGGCACAGGATGCAACAATAGGCCCTCGCACAGGTTCCCATGGCAACCCCATCAATCCAGCTTGGCAACAGCTTGAGATCTTAAAGGAGAGGACTCTCGCCTGCACCAGCTTGAAATGCAGTAGTACTATAGATGATGGCGCAAGGCCTGTCGTGCGTTCACGCACTCACTGGAGGGATGCGTGTAGCGCGCTGTAGGTTCATCGCTCTCGTCGAATGGCTGTGTGGAATGTAGGTGAAAGTACTTCATACATACTGGGGCGAGGAAGAGAGGAGAGGATCGAGAAAGAGGTGCTTTCGCGATACCTACGTAGACCTGATGAAAAAGTTCCTTGTAGATTCGTGAAAGGTAAAATATTGCGGTGTGATTCTGGTCCCTGTCCTCCGGATAGATTGCAACTTTGATGTAAATGAGATGAGTATAGTTCCTGGTATGTTGGTGGAGGATTTCCTTCGGGGCTTGTCGCCTCGTGCGCTCTCTGGGCAAGAGAGGCAGTCACCACACGCGAAAGGGTTGAAAATTGTAATTAAGGATCGTTTACAGGCGACGGAGAAATTACGAAAGCGTCATTGTCATTTGCGAAGTGCTGGTGTTGGTATTGAAACTGAGTTAGGCGCTGAAGTTGACGTTGCGGTCGTTCACCACTGAGACGCCGTTACTGAAAGCTTCCATTTTACCTGCTGCAGCTGTTATTAGCAGCTTGGTAATTGTTGCTCGATACGTCAGAATCCAATTACTTTTCGATGCATACAAGATCATTAATTTTTCCGCTTGATAAGCATTCATTTGAAACATTTTTTTTTAGAGACCGGGTAGGAATCGCACGAGTGCATGGAGTGTGATGTGTATGCCTCGGCAAATAATTCGTGGAAAGAAGGAAATAATTTTCTCATTTCGCACTGGCCGCTTCGCATTATACTTTAGTATTCCTTTTTCTTTCGTTCAATCTTCAGTTTCCTTTCTCATTCCTCCGGGGCACGGCGTCGAGTGATTCACTCCTCGCTGCAATTATGTATTTATTGCGCGAAATTTCAGCTCGTTGGCTGCGTGCGTCTTTCCATCAGCCACACCGGATTTCGTCCGAAGTGGCAAAGCGACAGACCGGTCGGGTGGATGCGTTCGCCATCAGATTATGGTGTTGACGCGCCAACTCCGACGAAGAAACTTCTTAGACCGAGATAAAGCTACGCTCTAATTGCACTGAATTATTTAGATACTCCAACGGTATTATAATAGCCCACCACTTTGCAGGGATTACAGTCAAAGGACTCTGTCTTTCTGAATAAAAATAATTGAAAAATCCGGTTAGACATTTTTTCAAACGCTATTGAACTTTGCTGTTTGGTCGATCCGAGCAACGATTCCGGCAAAGACCATTAAGTTGACGAAAGTAAATCACCCATTTGTCCTTTACTGCTGCATAATAGATCTTGGAACAAAGCTCATCCAGCAAACAATGGATTTCACCGTAACCTCCCCGACGCCTATACAATCTACAGGTACACCTCTCTACTGTACTACAAGTGTCACAGGAAGCTAAATGATCGATCTGGCAATAGCCATGCCGATAACTAATTAGCGTCACGTCGAAACACGTATAGGCTCGATGGATCTGAACGCGAGAACGCACCCTGCATATTCTCCATACAGTCCCTTATTGTGTTGGACGTATTCCAGTATATCCACTGGTACCATATGTTCCGACGATCGAGCGCGATCAATTTATACTTTTCCTATGGGTAAACTAGGATAGGATCGATAACGTCATTCCGACACGAGAGAATCTCCTCAATACGTACATCGTTCCATCAGCCGCCTACATTGTAGTGGACGAAGGCTTTCCCCAAATGCCTTCCGGAGTGAAGGATGGATCAACAAAGAGAGGACACCGACGGAGCCTGGGCTTTGGACTCACCCGATGCGTTATTTGACCACCAACACGCACCGATGGCGACTTGGAAATTGGCAGAATGTATATTGGACGCGGGGCATTGCATCCAACGTCCCGCGTTGCATCGGGCATTGATTAATGGCACGCCTGTTGCAGTACGCTTACAATGCAATTTGCTTTGGGTATATCCGTGAAACGAGAGCCATAGCATCCAAACGCATATCTCTGTGTAACGTACATACTATTAATACTGTAAGTGTACACTCTGCGCAACTGCGTGGCTGTATGCGCTTCGTACATGATGCGACAGGCGGGAGGAGGGTGGAGTTCGAGAGGAGAAGAGGGACTCCTGTATTTGCAGGAAGTGACAAAGCCGCGGCAAGAGTGACACTGTGACGCGAAGCCCGCGACAACTAATTAATCATTCGGGAAACCATGGTGGTGGTGCGTATCCGGAGAATTCAGGCTCGCCTGAATACAGCTAGCTACCGGTCGTTCGGGGCTCAATGAATGCTGGAGCATGCACGAGGTAACATCACAGTGTTCGATGGGATTCATAGCAGTATTTCTATGCTAGTTGCATCTTTCAGGAGAAACATGGAAATTTTGCGTACAGCAGCTTCCGCATTATATTCGTTGGCAAAGCGATTGTTATTACAGTGCATGGATTGGTTGGAACGCTTATTATCAATGTTTTAAATCGATTTCATTGAAATGGGAATCGAATTATCGATGCGTTGCATTTTAGGAAGCGGCTGCGAAGACAAACCGGCTAAATTATTCATAGTTTTGAATACTATTATTAACAGGTGTGGAATCACATTTAGGGTTCGGGAAATTAGTAAAGTTTATCGCGGGAAGATTCTTATTCACAACGTTGACTTTATACACGTTTTTGTGAAATAAATGAATAGAGTGTCGACCGTTTGAGAGAACAGGCGAGAGCCTGTTGAATAAACAAAAGAATCGATAATCGAATCGGACAGGGTACGATTAAGATCGATGTCGAAGTGTCGCGGTTAATTACGTTTAACTATTGAACTCGACAGTTGCTTCGAGGTGGATGCTGCAACCGCACATACGAACGGAAACTTTCAACCTGTCTGCACACACTAATGCTATACTAAACATCGCTACAGTATTTCTCTTGAAAGATGTTCTCCATCGACTCGACTACTTTATTTCTCCGGTCTCGTCTTGTTCGTAAGTTTTTTTTTTACCATAGTACGGTTTTCAACCCTCGTCTCCTTTCGTCGTTTTTTTTCCCTCTAGCGTCTGCTCCTGTTTTATTCTTCTTCGAGAGAGTTCTCGCTCGTTACATTTTCCCGGTTCGCGCCAGAGGAAGAGACAGCGAAGCCTGAAGCTTCCACTCAGCGATTACCGCTCGCGCTAGGATGCGAAGGATTTGCATAACACACGAGTCGCGTTTCTCAACTAGAGGCCATTTACATTTTATTTTAATCGCGGTAATCGATCGAATCGGCTCATGGAATTAAACGCGCACAGAGCAGGAGCAGCTATACTACAGGGGATGTTGAAGAGCGACGACTCCGGGGGCCCCGTGACATCGTTCGCGCCTAGTGTACTTTGAATAAAAATAAAGTGCCGCCGGAAACGCTCGGATGGACGCATTAGCGAATGGGGTAACTACGCCGAGTTACTTTTAACGAGTTGGCGAAAGCCGTTCGCAAACCCATACGAAATTACATTCGATAACCCTTCTTCAAGTCCATGACAACATATACTTTTCAGCTGTTCAATGAAATCCTCCAATAATCCATGGACATGGTCGTAAGAAATACAATTCTCATGCTGACATTGAAACGAGCCACAGGTTTGTGGGTTTCCCCGTTGTTAAATAATTCCGAAAAGTCGATCCCCTGGCCAAATAAGTTGTAATCCCGATAAGGCAATTGTTAGCACGCTTGACCATCCGTAACCGCAGGGTGTGCAGCATCGTCGATATTCCAATAATTCAAGGGTGGCATATCGTGGCGTGTCCCGTTCGCGTAGTACCGTGTGTATATGGATCTACGTGCGTTTACGTATGTATATATAGAGTACGGGAGGTTTCCCCAACGTGGCCGGGTGTGCCTCTAATGGCGCGAGGTGTAAGGGCTCCCGTTCGATTCCCGTGGGATATCTCGGTCCTTCGGTTCCTCTGGCAATGCATCACTCTGTCCGCAGTCCCGTAACTCACCGCCATCGTACTCACCCTACGCACCTTCGTTGACCCATACACGCGTGACCGGTGAGCCGCACACGTGGACACCGCAGAGTGGACACGTATCCAAACATACGAGCGTGAAAACGGACAGCCGTCTGGACGCACCGGCGGGAGAACGCGTATACTATGTGTTGGATACACTGTTGGGCACGCATGAGGCTTTCTATCTCAAGCTGCCCTCGGATTGTTGCCCATTTTTACAATTTTTCTCCAATTTGTTAAAGAAAAATACTTTGCGAAAATCGAGAGGCTCCGGGAGCACAAGTAGAAAATGATTTTTTCTTATTTTTTGTTCATCATTATAGCTCATAGAGTTTCGGAACAAACAATAAAAATGATCATATGAAGAGCCTGTAGACGATGTCTTTAAATTTTTGCTGCACGGTCGACGGTTCTAAAAAAAAATAGAGGACTAGCAGCCGCTGGAGGTTCACTTGATGTGGAATGTCTCATATACGTGTGTACATATGTACATGTATGTACGTATCACAGTGATGAAGCGTGGGCGCGGGTGGACTATGTATACTACGCCGCAAGGGTTAACCGGGTTTCGACGGGGGGTGCAACGGGAACGCTTGGAGAGAATATTCGCGCGGACGTGTCGATGGAAAGGCCGCATGCCGAGGAAATATATGACCCGTGGCCGATGTCTCGCGACGGCCGACGCGTCTAATCTAACCCTTCTGGACAAGATAGTCCACGCGTTGGTCGACCAGGGGCCCAGTTGCGGGGATCGGCGGGGCGGTGCGCTCGAGCGGCAACGCTCTCTTCGGAAGACAGAGGGTTGAGTCAACCACTGGTAGCGGGATCGGGAACGGGCGTTGATACCCTCTCCTCGAGTCCACTGTGTTACACGAGCCGAAAGAATTTCCGGTAACGCGCTCACGAACACGATCCGTCACGTCGGGACTTTATCGTGATTAATTATCCTACTCGTTTGCGCGCCGCTTCGGATAGATAGTCGTACGTATGCGCTTGCACGCCTTTCGTTCGCCCTTCGGGATTAAACTCGCCTTCCGCTCGCGCATTCGACGGATGTTTGATCACGCCTGCTACGTATGACTACATACAGGGGAATTGATTGTCGCCGAATTACGCGATATTAACGATTCCGACCGAAAGAAAGTTTCACGTTAAGAAAATATTATTCGTAATTATCGAAGGTTGTCGGCGCTGTATTTCTTCTTTGGCACCTGCCAGTGAATAGTTGCCGTTGAGATCGTTGAACAAATAGCCTGAATCGATGAGCGAGAAAATCACCACCAGAGGTGTTGTATGCCGGCTACTTTTGAGACACAATCTCGGATCTTATCTCTATGAAAAACGAAGCGAGGCATAACTCTTTACCGAATCTCCGAAGCATCGAACTGAATAAAATCAATTGTATTTTACTTTCTTTCTTAACACCATGCGATGAATGTCGGATAAAAACCCAAGGTTGTATTATGCAGGGAGCAAGGAGAATCGAAAAGGATAATCACCCGACGGGTGGTCGAAGAAACTCGGCGGGGATTCCCCGTCCATTGTCGCTCCGACACTCAAATTGAAATGATATAACTTGCACTCGGCCAGACTCGCGCACCCTCTTGTAAAACTATTATACGCTCGGCTTCCGTACACCGTGCGCGCATAAGGTCAGCAATCTAAAACGTGTAACAGAGTGGGAAGATTCCAGAATGGCGATAACGCCCGCATAGCGTCATCTGCGCCGAGGCGTCGGTATAACGATGATTATGAGGTTCAACTCTCCGGTTCTTCGCGCGAACTAACTACACAACCCGCGATGTATGTGCACGCGTATAAGAGAGAGTGCAGGCCGTCACGCTGCGCGTGTGCAATACAGATTTCGAGATAAATCGAGAAACTCTCACAGGGAGACGACTGATGGTGCTAGGGCACGTGGACACATGTGGCTGTTTAGCGAGCAAGCACCGGTGACTGCATTATACATAAGAGTTCGCGTGTATAAAAACTCTGGGAATTTTTTTTTTGTGTGTCGCAATTCTTTATGGTCGTTGAAACTCGATGAAATTTATTAATCGCGTGGTAGCCACTAGGGCCGGCTACATAGAGTTTAGGTGAAATTTGTCATCACCTTCGCAACTCGCACATGAGAGCCAAACACATCCAAGGCTGGAATCGCACATGAGAGCCAAACTGACCTAAGGCAACAAGAAGAATATGTTTTTCTTTTACCAGGCCAATTATTAGTCGTTGGAATATGAGGGGGGAAAAGTAGTAGCATCTAAACTACATACTGTCGGTAGTAGTCGGTGCGCGAGATCGATGCGATTGGCGATGCTATGCATGTCGGAGAGCGGTTGCGACATGCAACTTTCTCGGGAGAGTTTCCTCCGGTTTGAAAATCTCATTTTTTTAGAAGTTTAGCCCTAACACACTCGGTAAAGTAAATTGACTGCTGACAATATACCAATGATTTTTACTGTATCTGTTATAACCAACCCCTGGGCGTTATTACAAGTTCAATTGTAATGCGCCTTCTCAAGTAGGTATATTACAGTGAATAGCTAAGGCGCTAAGGCCAACAACGTAGAATCAGGCATTAGTCACACACCATTTTACTACCAGGCGTGACGTACACGCTTTTTTGTGATCGTTAATTCGAGTCCCTCGTCCACAGTCGCAGTTCGAGGGATAGATAGAAGAAGGCGGTAGAAAATCCTTCCCCTCTGGCACGTCATCCGCGACCCCTTCTGCGCGGGAAAGAGAAGTGCCCCCTGGTTTTCTCTTTCCCGCGCATTTTGAAATCCATCATGGCCGTCTGGCCACGATCGGCCCACTGGTCACGTGGCGATATAGGGGTGCTCTGTCTTCGTAATACATTCATCGTCACATTCTCTTTTCTCCTTCGGTGTAGACTTTTTTTTTCCCTATCTCTCAACAGTCTTCCTTTACTCATCCCATTTTTCTCTTAAAGGAACATTTATTTTTTATAGAGTTTTGTTCGTTCCTGACTATAATTTTCACACCGATTTGAGGTATAATGTAATTGATTTAAGAATTTAAGAACTCTCGATTAAGACGCGATCATTAAAAACTGCTGTGATAACGAGTATAGTGGCGACAATAATAATATTATTATTAATAATAAAAACAATAATGATAATAATAATAATAATAATAATAATAATAATAATAATAACAATAATAATAATAATAACAAGAGAGTAAAGTATCGCGTGGCTAGGTAGCTCGAGGGCACGTCGTTCGACATCAAAGTAACATCCCTCTCCGACGGCATTCACCGAAGCACGACTAATGAGATTCATTTTATTTTACAGTTAACCCTCTGCCATGCGCCCTTGAAGCAGACATCACGTATATATTTTTGTGCTTCTCCGTATCCCAAAATGAAGAATCGTGACTGAAATGTTTTCATTATTTTGCCCTTTTCGACTTTTGATGTTCACGTGGGACTCATTAAATTCTATTTAGATCTTCGCGCTTCAGAACAAGAACTACCCCTATATCTTCACTCTCGCTTCTATTATGCAACTAATGCGTACCATCCGGATCTTAATCGGTGTCATATGTCCGGATATTATCGTGCTGGTGACGTGTGCACGCGCAAAAAAGCGTTCCGGCCGTAAAATTCGTTTGCAAAAAAATATTCCTCGAGCGCGCGTTACACTCTGATTGAACATCCGTTTCCGTCCGTAGAAAACGTGTACTTGTATTATTCAACGCCATTGTAAAATTCAACCCTGGGCACAACGAAGAGCGAAACATAATATTTATTGCCAACTTCCGTTCAATTAGGGGTTGACGGCTCATAGAGAGGGGTCGCACGTCCCGCTCTTCGGCCTTCCCACTATACTGCGCTCAGTATACTTCGTTCTCCCACTCACTTGCTCTTTGCACGGAGGTCTCCAACCAATTCAAAGTTACAGGACTTTCTGAGCCTTTCGAATGCCGTACGTGTCGTTACGGTTCCCCGGCAAGGGGTGCGACACTGTATGTATCGATGGTCTAAAGTCAAAAGCGCGTGTCGAGTGCGTATAAGCATCGCGTGCATGCTCTTTTTACGTTACATCATTTTTATCTGCTTATTAATTTATGCTCTTCGAGGATAGACAGGAAATTAGTCGTTTTTAAAATACCAATCTTTGACCATCGATCGACGATAAGTGAACGTCAATTATTTTTTGTTCGAATCAGCGTGTAATATCAAAATCCAGGTACTTTGACGCAAATGCTCGTTCAGTTAAAGGTTTGTCGCAATTTTCGTTGGTTACGTAAGATTTGATGTATTTTGGAAGATCGGGCTTCATCCCGAGCGCTAATCGAGCTTTTCTCCAGACCTTCAGCAGAATAAGGTTTCCGCACGCCCTTTGCCCAGGCAAAGTAAATTTTGCACTTTGATGGCGGAGCGAAGCTCGATGAAGGGAGCTGTATATCGTTACATCGAAATCCGCGAAAGATTAAATGCATACATCGCTCGTTCGTCTGGTCTAAGGCTTCGCTAATCGTATCACGCAAGATTTGGGCTGTACATTGCAAGTTCCACGTCTACGGAGGACTCTGGTTCAAACGCTGTACTTTGCAAGTCCACGTCTACCGGGAACTATAGTTTAAAAAGGGTTCAAATTCCTTTAACAATACAGTTTCTGCAAATGTTATAATTAAATACATTCGTTGGCATATACGTTTCTCTGTCTGTATGTCGTCTCTAGGGTTTAATGACAAAAATTTAATTAAACAACATTGTATGTAGCTGATGATTAGAATTTTTTTCGAGAACATTGTCTACAAATACCGACAGCAAGTTCAACTATCATTTGTCGACGTGTGATGAGCACCTCAGGTCCCATGGTGTAATGGTTAGCACTCTGGACTTTGAATCCAGCGATCCGAGTTCAAATCTCGGTGGGACCTTGAAACTTTCGAAATATTTTTTTTTCTAAAATTACCTCGTTATCTAACTAATTTCTCAATTGCTATTCATTTTTTATCATTGTAATCTATCTCGATGAAAAACTGCCACATATTTTCACCCCTACTCCTGCTGTTTCACGTGTCCCCTTTAGCAACCGAGCAAACGCTTTTGTATCACGTTCGATTGCGATGAGAGATTCGAGAGATATTACTATTACACGCTTTGTAATGTAATTATGCTTTCATTATTCACGTAACAGGGCTCTTTTTTCGTATACTCCCCTGCGTATGTCAGGCTCGTCACGTATAATAGTTATAGTCTGCACACAGTCTCGTCGTCTTATCTCTCGTTTTAGCTGGCCGAGCGATTGGATCCACTCGCTCCGGGTCTGACAGCTCCTATCTTCGATCAGCAACCGCGTCGCGACCCAGCCGGGAATTTTATTGCTCGCAATCCATCGACTCTGTACATGTGTATACTTACACCATATCATCGCTGCTCTTTTGTCCACATTATTATTTTTATTTGTACACGATATTGCGGTTTCGCGGTAAAGCCACTATAACGGAGGAAACAACGATACTCGTGCATGTAAACCCGCCGGAAATTCGAAATTGCGAAACTAATTGTAATGGAAGGAGTTGCATTATATTGCGGTTGAAACTCGAATGACATGCACGATATTTTAGTAATTCAAGGTGGATACGTGCTGGGTATGAATGCAAGCGAATTCATTGAAGAGTAAAAACCTTTTGCGCAATGACCTCGTAATGCTAGTTTTTTCCAATTATAAATTCACACAATCGGTAGCATACCTCGTGTTATTTTCCAATACCGGGTCAATTACTTTCTATTGTCATTGTAGGCTTTAGTGAAGTATGTAATGATTCTTGTGCGAACGTGTGGCCGCGAGGACGGAAAATGTCCAACGTCCAACTTCTCAGATCAATCTTATTTCTTATACGGGAGACCGGGGCGAGATGGGCCCCCAAAGCAAATAATGCGGCTACAACGCTGCCGAAAGCATAATTTATTATTCGTCATCTAGCAATGATATTCCCCAGTTTTCTGGCGCGTCCGAAAAAAAAATGGTCTGGGTGAGACGGGCTACCCTTAAATTGTTCATTTTTTTTAACCCCTGTCTGTACTAGGGCTGTACAGATAGGCCGGCTAAGCCGTCTTAGCCGGCTCAACTATTTCGGAATACGTTGCAGGTAACATTAGAAAAAATTAAATAAAAGTTAATAAGGCATCGGCTCGAACCGCCATGATATGTTTGAATAGTTGCTATTCATTGAGACATGAAATTAAGATAATTAACTACGCTGTGTTCGAGACGATCCTTCGTTAGTTCGTTCTATCGGAGCATTGGTGCAAGTAGGTGGGAGGCGGCAGCAAAGCTTTTCCGGAGGAAACGAGCGTTACCGCCAGACGACGACGACATTCACCTCAGATCGTTACCGGAAGTTCATCAAGATGTGACAACGCCACCGTGAAACTCTTCAAGCTCTCTCTTACCCATAGTGCCTTCCTTTTTCCCCATTTCACCGAAGCCCCCCTCCCCTTCCCGAGGCTCTCGTAAAATACTTTCTCAATTTAAATTTGAGTCGATCCAACAGCACGCGCTGAGGTTTAACTTGAGTTGGGGTTTGCGCGTCGACGAGACGGCTAGCTGCCGCACACTTAACGAGCGGAACCCCGTAACTCAGCCGAGGGAACGTTCTCTTAGCCCCCCTCCCCGCGGAAACTATAAAATATCGCACGGAATGGGAGAAGCGGACATTCGTGAGTTTCGATCTCGCAAAGATTCATAGAGTTAGATAGAAGCTCCGTCGTCGTCGTATCTTCAGGAATGGAAGAGGGTATACGTCTACTGCGACACGTTAGATCGAGGTTTAGGGATTACGTATACGGAGATTCGAGCCGGTACCGCGGCTATAATGGCAGCGTGGAGTGTTTGCGAATGGCTCGTTCTGATTTTCAAGGTGTGTTGTTATAACCCGTTATATCAGATCGGGACGCTCGCTCGGGGAAATCGAACGAGATTATCGGCACGCAGATGTATATGGTGCGAATAAATAATTCAATCACACTTCGATTTCAAAGAGTTCGGAGTATCTTACCTTATGGGTAGAAAGAAAATAATAGATAGCATAAAACGAATATATTGTCTTGTAACAAAACTTGCAAAAAATCGGAAAACATTTTCAAACATGGGTATTGACCCGCCGAAGATATAATACAAATTTGGTAGCAATTCATTGCGCCATTTAGAAGATCGAAATTCGCAGACAGTCAATTTGTTTCATTTTGCCAAGATGATATAAAACTCTGATCCACTTTCCGCTGCGAGTTTAAAGTTCGAAGTTGGTGCGGCTATAAGATTTCGATAGCATACTATATATACACGTATAACTCCAAGAGTTTGAACTCCTTTGGTCATAAAGCGACGCCATACTATCTCCGCCTTATCCTCATCGAAAGATAATGCGCGCTGTACCGGTTTCTTCGCGCGTTCGCGTATTTCCGACAAATTCGCTCGAGTAAAGGTACCTCGCTGTAGGTTATCAAAGTTACGCCCGATTGGATATAGCAAACATTTTATCGAGTTTAATTTTAAGAGTGAGCGCCTTTGGCATTGAATCCCTTAACAGCTTCCGTGGCAATAAATAATATTATGCACACGGCTGTTCTTCTCTTTGGGAAAAAAGAAAAGCCATCACATCTCTCGCTTCGTCTTTTCCATTTCCGAGACCCCTTCTCGTCGTTGTAGCACACAGTAGCGAAAAGACTCGCGGGAGAGCCGCGGGGCAATTAAATAAAATGTGATACCGAGTTATGACTGAGAGAATCTTTATAGTTTATGACCAGCGGCGTATTCCTTAAATCCAGGCATAAAGCAAACCCGCTCTACACACCCTCGTATCCTACTACGATTTTTATTTATCTCATACATTTTTATCCTCGATTGTTTATCACAAACGCAGATGTGTTCGTCTCAAATAGTTAAAGACGTTTGTGTCCTTGGAAACAAAATGTAACGACCACAAGCATAGAACACCCTTCATTTAATATATTATAGAATATTGGACTGAGTGCATCGAATTGTGTCGAGCGAGTCATTGACACGCAAAATTTCGGAGACAAAAATTCGTAACCCCTGTATTATTCCCTCCCGTAGCGGGAAGCGTCTTGAGCCAATTTTCTCGTCGCTCGTAAAAGTCCGCTGTTTAAGATTTACCGCCCGTCACGGCAATTATAACGTGTTTTATAACAAAACGGAGACACCCGAACGGTTACCTACGAGACCCCTCTTCGCGTATCCTTGGATAGGACGAGAAGCCAGGAGCCACGACGACGACGACGACGACGACGACGACGACGGGTGTACACCCTCGAACTTGCATCGTAAAAACGTTATTAGACTGGCTGATGCGTCTAGCGACTCTTTCCTCTTGCCCGCACTGTACACGGAGACCTTTCGCCTCGTTGTATACAGCATCACCGAGGTGTTTAAATGAGACGCGATTTTTTGATTTTTTTTACGCCCTTCGAGTATGGATGTTCGAAGCGCTCGCGTAAAAAAAAAACAAATCAGCCCCTGGCATTTTCTTACACGCCTTTATACGCATTATACCTATATGCGTATCGACGGGAACGAGCTTTTTCCGCGCCGGGTAGCGTATTACAACGTTTTCCGTAACTGCCTGTAAAAATTGTTTGCCTAGCAAATTTTAGAGATCGTTTTATACACACGTCGCTGCTACGCAGGGAGACCTTTTACTGCGGCTTCTTTATGCGCGAGCTTATATACGTAAGCAGTCTCGACTAAACGGAAGGACTGCCTATAGCCCGAAGGCCGATATTCTCATCTCTTGGCAGAAGAAAAAGTTCGAGTAGGTATACCTGAGTACAAAGCCGAGAATCGCAATTCGGAGCAAGTCGGACGTAAAATTATTTGTGTGCAATTTATTCCCGTAACTTCATCAGAATTGTTTCATTTTTCTCTGAAAGCTGCTTTTGACGCTATAACCGCATAAATTTTATATTCAAGGTTTAAAAAAGCATTTTATCCCGCACATTTAATTGCATGTTTTATTTCGAGCGATAACTCTTAAACTCGCAAGCTACAATTTTAGTTAGTTAATTTTCGGTATAAGAGGTAATTATGAAGAGGTCTTAGTTATTACGGAGGTATGCAAAAATTTCACCCTGTTGTCTTTACGACGTTCACCTACCCTTCACCTTCTCGTTCGACCCTTCGCTTCGGCTAGCTCCCTCGAGTTTTCGGTTACTGCTATGAGTTTATCGTTTTATGTAAACTGCATCGAACGGGTAGGTTGATGGTATTTTGCCGGGGATGGCCAAGATCCACGGTCGTTTTAATGGTGATTGGCGAACAGCGGTAGCGGTGATATGGGATTTCTGAGGTACACACAGCTTTTGCTCTGACGCGATCCCATCAACCTCACAACTGACACGCAATTCTCTGCTTCGCTGGCTTTCACTGTCATAAACTAACTCTCCTGCCAGTCTCGTAGCACATCCTATAATAATCTACGATTTATAATCGATAGAAATGTGAACAAGAATATACGTTATTTGAATCCCGAGATTGGAAAATAATATACAGTCCAACAATTGTGGAATTTTAATTTCATTCGGGACAGTCGACACCTGAGCTACGTTTTAAAATCAGACGATAAAACAAATATTGAAAAAAAATTGCAATTTGACATTAATTTTTGAAATTTTAAGAATAATTTGGCTTATTTTCGGTCCCCCTGAACATTATACATATTTTGGCAAGCAATAACTAAATGATAAATAAACAAATTTAAAAAATGTTTGTTAACGTGTTTGATAATAACCAAATTCAAATTCAATCTTTGTTAACGCTCGGTTAAGTTACTAATGTATCTCATATAGAAATTTGTGTGATATTTTTACAAGCCTTCGATAGCTCAGTTGGTAGAGCGGTGGACTGTAGTTGGTTGTATCTAAATAGAAATCCATAGGTCGCTGGTTCAAATCCGGCTCGAAGGATGGCATTTTTTTTCTTCCGCCAACCTCCCAGATTCTGTGTTCAAATCTATTTTTTCACTGTGAACAGAATCTAACTCGATAATTTTATTTAAAAAAATAATTTTCCCCTTTCCAGCAGTTGCTTGCATTCGCCCGGCGACACGTTAAAAAAAAGCAGGTTCCACCGAGATTTGAACTCGGATCGCTGGATTCAGAGTCCAGAGTGCTAACCATTACACCATGGAACCGCACATGTATTTCCGGCTAAGCGACAGGATCCCTAAACGTTCGCGCAGCCCTCCGTATATAGTATAGTTTATCCCTCTGCCCACCGAAACGTCGTGACACGCGACACGAATTCCAATTACAAACACCTGTAATACAAAATCACGTCGAACACTAGTTCGGATTTCGATTGTCAATTTGACCCGTGTCCCCTGCAGCGGATTGTCGAGAAAATAGAGAGTATACATACATGTATACATATATATATATATATATACACATACACTATCTCGGGAATGATCCACCGGTTATCGTTCATATGCAAAGACTGCGCTATTCACGTTGATTCTATTTCAATGTAATTAACAAAAAAAATATGAAACGAGAAATTTCTCAGAACTGCCATTAACCTAATGTTAAACCGTATAATCGTAATATACTATCAGCTTTTGACACATTTCTCGCGAAGGTCACTTAAGGCTATCAGACCGTTCTTCAACGGTAAAACAGATATTATCGATGACATGGCCCGATAGAGCACACTAACCAACTGTCCTTTTGTGCATGCCACGTTCGGGAAATGTAATTATTCGACCGGAAGTGACATCATAACGGAACTATGTTTAACACTTTCGCCACGCGTTACAAAAATGAGATTTGCAAATCGGAAGGGACTTATTCCCCGTAAATCCTCGAAGATTTAAATGTTCGGTTTCTATATCCCATGGTCCATAACGAGGACACGAAGCGTTCGCCCCACAACAACCTTCTAGTATATTATATTTTATATATATGCATATATATAATATATATCTGTTTGTCAATGTATAGAGATCAAGATGGGTTTCGATTGAGATCTCTCCCGAGAGACATCCCCAAGGGGTGTAGTCGATGCAGTCACGGTGTCCAAGTAATTAATCAGGAGCGTGTATGTAGTACGTATACTATTTGGATATACAACAGTAGGACGTAGCATCCTGAGTCCCCGGGCCCTACTCATTGTTCCTCTGGATACATACATGCTCTATATATACTGTTATTGTACCGTTGACTGGCTACATACAGCACACAAGCCGGCACGGTCACTCTCGTGGAAACCACTCAAATTAATTTCAACTCAGACAAGCATATTCTTCGACGTGACGGGTATCCGCTCCTCGCGGAATCCTGACATCCAATCAGGTTCGGGACACAACAGTGGCAATGGCCAAAAATTTGTGGCAGAAGGAAGAGAAGCAATATTCGCGTGGGCGCTTGTAGCCCCAGAAAAACTCGTCGACCCCTCACACGAGTCCATGCATTTCCGTTACAACATCGTACGCGTTACAATACTCCTCTTCTTACGGTTGGTTAATTCTTGACTGACAGTAGTGGAAGAGAGAAAAAAAGGGGCGAGAGCGCGAGGGAGACAGCGAACAGTTCACTGCACCCCCACAAATTTGTTGGACCTATGCAGTCGGTAGGACTGAGAGACCCCCACATAGAATTTCGTTCGTGAACTCAAACGAAAGAGAAAACACCAGCGTGTCGCGTTACGCACTGTAGGTGCAACCCGCGTCAAACTACGTGACAACTGCTGGGGGGATGGATGAGAGAGAGACGAACAAGTGGCATTGTTAAATCGTTTTAGATTTGATCAGCGGGATGAATCAGAGAGATTTGGCACGCTCGGGCGATTTCGTCGTCGTCCGCGGAGCGACGTTCTCGCACTCTCTTTGCGCATCTCCTTTTTTTTTAATCATCGGTCACTTCGTTTCCCATGGGCAAATTTGCCATTATTCTATCTAAAACGAACAATCGCAGGTATCGGATGGAGAGACAAGGAAAATTGCTGTTTTCATCCGAGTCACCGGCATCCCATCATCGTACCGGGAATTTGGGGTGAAAGATTGAGAGGCTCAGGATGAGCATTTTTTCAAATAATTACTCGTTCATCTATTCCAAACAGGTTTGCAATGTTGTTCCAGAAAAATAAAAAATAAAAAAAATTTTGTTGCCCCAAATCGATCGGAAACGATTTATAATTGTGAACCACGCGATGGTTCGATATCATCAATGAAAATAGATATCGGTAGATTGCGTGTCGGAAACGACTATCGAATTCTTGATACCTCGGGGAGAACAACTCCCCTAAAGCTTTCCTCTTTTCTCGCTCTCATTATCCCATCTTCCTTCCGGTAAACAATCGTAGCTCGTCGAGCGAAGTTTTAAGCTGGATTCGCGGGGGCGGGGGGGAGTTCTCTCGCGAGCAGAGAAGAATCGTGCGAACGATCGAAGCGTGTACTATACGTACGCTCGGCGAGCAACGTATCCCGACGATTAGATCTTTATGGTTTTATAACAGTGCGAGCGGAGGCGGAGAGAGAACGGGGGGAGGGGATTTTATCTTTGCGCAAAAGCCCACCCCCACTGCGCGAACAGAAAAAGAGATGAAGATAGAGAAAGGAAGAGGAAAACAGGAAATCGAGCGAGACTGGTGTTTGCAGCTAGAATTGAGTTTCGAGCACGTATAGTTTGCCCAAACTCGACGTGCGGATTCCACGGACCCGACAACCAGTGCACAGTTCTCGTCGGCTATATTTTCCCTCTCGCGAACGAAATTCGTTGTACTGTTCTCCCCGGGTAATCCGAAAAAATACAGTATCCAAAGCGGCGAGGCGGTGAATTTGTGTACACTTATTTCATGCTTGGCAGAACCATTTTCGAATCGAATCGTCGGGCCTGCGAATTTCGAGGGAATGGACCCTCTACTTTATATTCTTCTGGATACTCTTTCGCACTCTTCCCCGGCGCTTCTCCAATGAAATTATATTTAGCAGAACGTACAAAATCATGGATGTTTAGCGAAGAAAGATTTTCCGAATATGATTCGTAAAGATGTTGGCGATGGAATATCTGAAAGGTGTCTGAATTCTTCGAGTCGCACTTACGTCAGACTTCAATGTAAGATGTAATTTTTTTTCGTAAGACACGGAGTCTTTTCCCTGCATCCGGATGGCCCAACGAGATTTTCAGGACGGTAGCTGTTTGCCTCGACCGATCCTCAGCATAATGAGATCTCGTCGAGTCTCTCGGATTCTCCATTCTTTCTTACAGTATAATATACTTATATATAGTGTAACTCTGGTCCAGAGTACACTCGTCGTATCACGAGAGGCGCGCATTGACATCGAGGAACGAATTAATGAGATAAGGGACGCGAATTCGCGGATGGTTTGGGGTTAACCGGAGGCACCGAATCCAAAGACCTCCTCTCCACTGCCTTCTATAACGAGCTCTCCTTTTTTCTTCTTCTTCCACTGGATCTTCTTCATCTGTTTCGTGGCTTTTTTTTTTTTTTTAATTCTTCGAGTCACCAACACGCTGCCAAAAGCTCCTCTCTCTCAGGGGGATTGTGTCATGGAGATGTACAAGTAAGAAGGGGGAAAAGGAGCATCGTGTACGGCGAAAGTCTGCAGCGAAGGCGTGTACTCTCGCGCTGCCGCCGCGAGCGCGAGCGTTCGCCAGCGCTGCAAGGGACTTAATTATCTAATTAATTAACCTCAATCAGAACGATGAGTAATTTCTCGCTCCGATGGCGCCTTTGGCTCATCGCCCGCGCGGTTGGAGAAGACTTTCTTGTCACACTGACTGCAGGGGGTTGAATTACGCTTGGCTTAACGGCAAATGGATTACGTACCGATGCCGACGCGTATACCATTCGGTATATATATGTATGTACTGTGCTATATAGATGCCTCCCCGTCCTCAGGCTTCGCTTTCCCGCTTTCCATTCTCCTTCGTGGAATATCTCTTGTTTCTCATCCGTTCTCCGCAACCTTCTCTTCGTCGTGTCACTCTGCACTATCGATCACTATATTCAACGGACCCTTATCACTTACATTATCTTTTGAAGGAGTTCCGCTTGATGAACATCGCTGAATTACAAAGTTTCGAGCAACATGCGCGTATCATATTTTAAGACAATCTAATTTTACCTTCCAAGATGGCAACAACGTTATGAAAGGGTTGTTTCATTTTTTTTCTCGGTCACACAAAATTCCATCGAATATGCGCCACGATAAAATTTTCTCCAGTGTTTCGATCATTTGAATAAAAATTATAGCTGTTGATTTTAAAAGATCGTGAAAGAAATCGTAGCTGTAATTTTTTTACGAAGAGCACCTGCGTATAAATAATATTTCTACTTTGAACTGTGAGGACAACGGCACGCTTTGCTCGAAACGTTTCTCAACTCGATTGTCGTAGTTCTCCCTTTTCCGTCACACAATGCCATATGTATTTTCTAAATTCTCCAAGTGACGCGAGCGCGGCTAATGCTACGAATTTAGCGGGGCGTAATCCAGGCAAAGTTTTGCCGGGGAGCATCGAAGCGTGTCATGAGTGTTCGTCTCTAAGCCTCATTAACAAATGGGGTTGTCTAGTACGCGCGGCCGCTTCCAGCCCTTCGGTTCCACGTTGTATTTTTTTTCTCTTCTTTCCATCTTCAACAAAAACACTCGACTGTGAATCGGGGCCGGGTTGTGTTTCCATTCGAATGTGTAACTGACGTTTTTGACGCGTCAAGTGGTTACGCAAGTGACACAACGGAAAGAGACACGAATAGTGGAGGGAGGTATGAGGGTGGATTTTAGTCGAGCCATGTCTGCGAGAGGGTTCGCTACTGTTTTACATAAACATATCTCAAGAGCAATCCTGGTCGTGCTCCTGAATCTTTCGCAGCTTCCATCCTCGTTGACTGGATTCTGCCGAAACTCAACTCGATCGAAATAAAATTTTTAAAAAACCTTATTTTGATGTTCGTAATTCATAGTTCATTAAAAAAAATATTTTTTCACTTGACTCGTGACATGATTTGTTGACATTAAACAGATGTATATTCTATTATATTATACATATCGTAGATGTAAAGACTTGTGTAGGCCGTTTGAGTTGTGCTGAATATGCAGATTCAATAGATTGATCGATCAAAAACTATTACAACCCTTTCTTTTTCTGGCTCCGCTCTCAGTTTCCAACACTATCGGCAAACGGTTTGGAAGTTATTTTGCCCATCGTGTTTCCACAATTGATTAGAGTTGTTTGTACAAAGTAAATGTAAACCTCGTTCTTAGTACAGGATCATGCAATCTATACTCCTCGAATGTAAACGCTCCATCGAGACTACCGTTACCAAATCGGAAAAGTTTCGAGCACGGTTTAACCCTAGCCCAGGGTATGTTTGTCTAACTTCGTATTTAGTTAGTCAACTCTGCCCGCGAGGCGTCATGGGAAATGACAAGTGACGTGAGGGAGATAGAAGCATAAATACCAAATGGCCCTATACGCGATGCTCACCGGAATCTATCTAGCTCGTCGGTATACATCTATCTGTCTCACAGATTCTCGCTCCTTCCCGCTCGGCTGTCTCTGTATAGCCTATTATCGATCTGACGGGAAGCCCTTTCATGTGCTAATCTCTGTTTATTCGATCGAATGCTAATAGCAATGATAGAGGTGCCGCTCATGTGCTCCCTCATTGCCAAAGGGGCTGTTTCAACCCTCCACAGCTCGCCAATCCCTTGGCCTTTCTATGCTTGTAATAAAATGATTACGGCTACGATTACCAAACCACCACTACGTGTCTTGTAGGTTCTGTATTAAATTACATTAAATTGTATAAAAATTTCCCGCCGAAACGAATAAAGGTACGATTAAACGTTCAAACTCTTACCAGGCAATTTTCACGGTAAGTTTGCTACTTAATTTTCATAACCCTGCGAACCCGTCCTCCTTCACGGGCAGGCTACCCTAGTGTTGGATTAACTGTCGTTAAATTATAAAGTTTTTTCGCGAAAAAAACGGTGAGGTCGCAAGAAAAAAGGTGAGCTCGCTCTTGAAAATTGCTTTAAGAGACGAGTAATCCGCTACACGTGAGACAAATTTTTCAGCAGGGGAACGAATCTTCACAACGGTTATGCTCGAGAGTCTTTAAAGAGAGTCTCTTAAACTTTTGATAAGATCGTTAACTATATCATCGTCGATTATTTCACACATCTCGCGCGGTCCATAATGTTTTGAATCTAATTCGATACATATAAATATCTTAAACATTCTGCCAGATAATCAGCGCAGACAAAGTGATGGTCGCTGTTAGAGGCGTTTTCACATGAGTAAAATTGGCCTGGAGCCACGTTGAATCTTTCTTGGAGAGTTTTCCTCAAGATTATAGCCTACGTGAGTTTTGGCGAATGAAATAAATGCAACGCACGGGAGTTTCCACAAGAAAATATCGTGCTGGAATGAGCAGCCGAACGCTGCGTCGTTAAAGCACCGAGGAACACCGAGGAGGAAGGAATAGGAGAGGATTCGCGCTGGGAAGAGAACATAACGTCTGCCAGCCGATTTGGCAACGAACGAAGAAGACATTAAGGCACGAACTACTATCTCTTCTTTCCGCCTTCTTCTTCGCTTTCTTGAGGATTGATACTCGATAATAAAGGAAGAACAAAGAAATTTCGCGAGGGACTCAACGAACCGTGAGTGTCGGAGGGAACGAGCTGTGCTTCCGATTGCAATTGAGACTGCGATGAGATCTCGGCATTCGCCCATTTCTGCAGAAAAAGTGTACTCACGCACGAAGTTCAATTTGTTTAACTTTTTTTTTTTGTGAACATGAACATGTATAACTGAACATCAGGCAACTCTGCAGGAAGTACCGTACACTTCAGGAGGCTGTCGTCGAGGGTTATAACCTTGAGGACAGAAGTTTGAAATTCTCCGGATTGAAAATCTCATTTTTTCGACCTGAAGTGACGCCACCCCGAAACATAAGAGAAATTACATATTCAAACCGGAGCAATACTATTCGATTAATGACTTCAGCCTATTAGTAAATTCGTTCTATAGGTGACTGCGAGCTCTTGCAGTTTATATTGTTGAAACTCACTTACAGTTTTATTGAAGCCTAGTTACTTTTTGGCTGAAATAAGTTTGATGTCAATGATACCCTACAACGCCGAAGAACAAAATCGCCCAGATTTTCATTTATTCGGTATAAACTTCTCGTCGTTACGTCAAGTCAGAAAATTTTCTGTTACATCTTCATCGTAGATGGGTTAATCGCAACGTTTTGCAATATTCGAAGGATGCCGAGACTCGGATCGGTCATTGGATTATGCTGATGGAATATAATCTGCGTCATCATGTTCGGTCAGAAACAGAGCTACTTTACACGACTATCCAGAACGTATCCGATATTAAAACTCGTTGACATTTACGATCGTCAGGTGAGAAAAAAACTAAAATCTTGTTCATGCCAAATTTAAGTGATTAATCGATCATAAAACCGGTATTGTAAAAACATTTTTTTTTTCAGTCATTTATACGGGAATATGTCTTGGACAACGTGTTTGTGTGCATCTTTATGTACTTTGTATTTTACGTTGCTCTCTGGTACGCCAACAAGGTAAAATAACTTTTTCCTTTCATTTCGACCGGTTCTATTTATCACTAGAAGTTGTGTGTTTTCTTTTTTCATTTACCATTAAATCGCTTACTCGGCTAGGCGATCAAACGAATCGAGAAAGCTAATCAAGAATTGATGGCTACCGTTGTGAACAATAGAACGGTAAGTGGACCACAAGTGAATAAACATTTTTTGCGTCGTAACGTCATCCGATTTAATTGCCTTCTACGATATTAGAAACTCGACGACGTAATGGCACTGAAGGATAAGCGAGCAGAGTACGAGGATGTGGTCGTGAAGGCGGTGAGTTTAATTCGATTAATCGATCATTGTAGATACAATTTTTTTTGTGCCACGTATTTATTTTCCTTTAATCGATTAGAAAGGGGCGCAAAAAGTTACGGCGAAACACCTGGATAATGAGGTAAGATCTACGGAATTATCTACAATTATTTCAGCGTTTGATTCACAGTAAAAAATGACGTATGATTTTGGCAGACAGATTAAAAATAAAATTGAAAAAATCGCATCGAACCTCCGAGAATGTCGTGTAAATTCCATCGAACTGTTCAATACATTCACATTTTTGCCTTAAGGCGTTAAATTTTTCTTGCTCGTTTAACTTTCACAAATTCATTGTGCCTTTGCATTCCAGATGAAGAGGCTAAGCACAGAGCTATTAGCCACAGCACACAAGATGACGGAGCTGGAGAAGATTCTTGACAAAGTAAAAAGATAAAAAAATGCTCAAGCTCGATCGACAATGAAGCAAAGAAAGTTACGAAGAAAATGGTATAGTCGTTAAATGATAGATGCTTTTCAGTGTAAGTTCTGGGATAAATCTCGTGAACGTGGGGAAGGAGTGTTCGGACGAAGTGAAGGTGATGGACCAGAGGGGACAGAGGTTGTCACGAACTCGCTCGAGAACGTCAAGGTAATCCGAGGTATTCAGTCTGAAACGAAATCCCAGAAATAATTGTAAAAATTTACTTCTGCGAAAGATCCTCGAACCGTCGTTTCCACCAACATTGCCACCGGAGCCACCGCCGCGGAAGTACGGCATCTTTGTCACGCGACCACCTGGTCACCGTCCTGCAACAACCTCAGGGGCTCCACCGCCGAAAATCGGATTCAAGTAACCGCGCATCGGCTGAAACTTCGTCGAACGAATCGCGCCACATTAGCGTGTCGAGAGCAATATCGAGACATCACTGTCATTACGAGGCAGAAAAGATGCGCGATCATCGTGTGAGAAAAAGTATTACCAAAAATCCATCGATGTCGAGAAAAGCTTCGTCTTCTAGTTTGAATAAAGTCATCCAGTGAAGGAACCCGATATGATGGGTACTTGGTCTATGCTAAAATTTCTTGTCACCATTCACACGCGCCTCTATGTTGTCTTTTTGCTTGCAACGTCAACCTTGACTCTGCAACCCGGGAATGATTTCGAAAAAAAATAGAACGGACGTAAACAATACAATGAATTCGGCTTAACCTTTCCAGCGTGAACAGGCATTTTGCTTTCCGCTCTATGCAAATGCAGCCTCAACACGACTTCTTAAGACAAACGAATAATTGGATTTACATAAGGCCGAGCTTTGAAGTCGGCCAAGTAAAGATAGAATCAATGTTAAATGACATCGCAGCGTCTCTTCACAATTTTCAAATAAAAATACAAATCTTATCATTTTAGTAATCACTACATCTATTCATAACGTACAAGCGAACAATTAATGCGGAACCGTTCCTAGAGACCACATTCTAGAGGATGACCGAACATGCTCATCATATACGGAAGGGGGCTTCATAAATGTATCGTTCATCTAAATTGTAAATTGAGATACCGTGATATTTTGCCTGAAACATACAGTTCAAAGAATTTCCAATGATGCTATGCCATATGAAGTCGTTGATAAAAAACATATTACGTCGCCGATCCATAAATACATGTAGTATCGGACTTGGTGTGTCTTAACAATTTTAATTACGCATCAGTGGCATAGCAGTGGCTCAGACCAGTTTTCTGGACAAATACAATTAACGCAGATTAGATAGTGACGATGCAATGTCAATGAAACAACATAATAGAAACGCTGTGGACTCAACAATCATTCGGTAAGGGTAAAATTCAAAAAATTACTCAGAGCTATGGACAATTGAATAATCATAATTTTTTGTCGAACCCGTAACTCATCGACTTATGCAGCTACGTTATTTGAGGATTGTGATTTTTACAGCCTCCCAGCGATAAAAGTGCCGCGTTGACCTTGCTTCGCTACCGGTGTCTCCAGACTGTCGAGGCAAGCTAGGTTTTTTATAACAACGTTTTTGTCATCAATACACGAAGTGGAACATATTACCGGTCCGCTGACAAAATCCTCGTTAAAAGGTTTCAAGTAAACCTCGAAGAGATATTTATTTTTAATGTCCGAGAACAATTAGACGTCGATTAAAGAGATTAATTTTCCGCTTGCTCCGACATATATTTCAATGTCTGAAACTTAATTGTTTTTATCCATCTAGCTAGCCGTAACCCTTTTTCAAACAATAATTGAACAATAAATCGCAAATGAAGCAAATTGGAGAGAAATGATTGAGCTACCTTGCATTTTTGGTTTTACCAAGAATTGACGATAGTTTGTCAACCCCGTGATCCAGCTGTACGGGTTAATCGGTGCGTGATAACTTTCACCTTTCTCGTTACAATCTTTATGTTTGCATAACCGGAAAATAACTATATTTTACATGATGCGAACGTACGATTGACCGAATGATGGGTATAGATAAATATACATCTCGTCTCTAGCGTTCGCTGCGCACCAGAGAGATATAGACGGTGAACTACCTGCATGAAGTTATAATCCGCACACGTCCCGCGCTTTGTCGTACAGCAGCAAAACCAGACATCAGGCAGTGGTTGCGGCTCGTCGAGCCAGACCAACTTTCACTGACTACTGGCTCGCTCCTACCCGGGAACACCGCGTTGGTTCGAATCATTCAGTCATTCCGCGACTCGCACACGAGTATGCGCTGCTTCGCCCAGCTACAACGGGGCTTTTTTTAACTTCTTCCAAAGCTCGTCAATATAAATAAAAACTTAAGTTATATTACATCCTCCGATCGATAAAAACAAATTACGTGTATATCATCACTTCGAATCGGGAGTGAAGTGAAAATTCTGCACAAAGTGCGTTCGAATTGGCGAAAAAAATCTCGAACTGCAAAGTGTCCCGAGTGATTGTCAATCCGAGCCGGTGGCCAATTCTGTGCGCAGTGTTGCCAGCGAGCCGTAAAACTTGTAGCTGACCAATAAAGAGACCGGTAACGCTCGATCGGTTACGTTCTTCAAGCTCTCTTACGATAAGACCAAAGTAAAGTGGGAGCGGTTTCGAGGTGAACGAGACTGCTCGAGTTTTGCAGCCTGTTCTGAATCTAATAGTGATCTCGAACGTACATGGGAACAGCCAGTGTTCATTTAAAAAAATTATATTTCTCGTTGTGGAGTTTAACCCTAATCTTGTCAATAATTTACCTTGATACAAAAAACCTCAATTATAAATCTCGGAACAGTCTTGCGCAGAATTGACTCAGGATCAATTTTGCTCCGCACAGGCAACGACATCTAAAACGAAGCATCACAATTAATTACCATCACGCGAGTGCCCATGAATATTTTTGTCTCGGATAATTGCGACTGAATGTTAACGAGATCTTAAAAAAAAAGTCGCATCAATTCATCGTCGATAAAAAAAAAATTGTGACACGATGGTCGTTGACACGGGAACCGTGCGACTGGTTATATTCTTCGGCATGTTTCTAGTATTCGCCGGTGATTACAGCAGCTTGGTAACATCGATATTTGGCAGCAGCCAAGGGATGGCATCGGCGGCGAAGAATACTTCGCTACGCGGTCCGGAAGGTCCTCCGAGAAGCAGTTCCGGAAGTGTCGACAATCTGGGTTCGATGATGGACGAGAAGGAGGACGTTGAAAACGGTAAGAGGGGCGATAAGTCGGGTGAGAGAGAGCTACATCGGGACTTGAATAACGACGGACGGACGGTAAGAAGCGATTGGCGAAACATATTCATAAATTATATCGACAGGTTGACCAGAACTAGTACGGGACTGTATCTACTTGACTATCTTATCAAAAACCGGGAAGAGGTATTTTGGTGAAAAAAATAAATTAAGAAGATGGAGAAAAACAAAAAAAAATATATATATAAGTGACATACGATATTATTGTATTTCTGTTTAAATGTTATTGCAGATGCGATAAAAAGAGCTAGACTAATGGCGACAATAAAAAATGCCTGTCTGCCTAAGCTCATATGCGAACTGACCTCGTCGCCGTATCAGGATCAACTCAGTGAGATGGAGAAATCGTTGCTTAATCTTATAAGGTATGGATTTATCAATAATAGTGAAACTTTATGCTTAATTTTTTATTTTGCTGGGTTTTTACCGAGCGGCCAATGCACTGCAGCAGTATAGTATAGACGGTTCGAAGTAGTTACCGCATTGGCAACTGGTCGAGCTCGAGACAGCTCTCACTTTCACCGTGTAGCTTTGAGAGAATTAACGGTGGGTGTTGAAGTGGCTCTTGGGAACAGCAGCTTCGGATACAATAGCCCTTGCTCGACTACAATTCCTGCGATAATGCGCAAATCAAGCACGTGCTACCTCATCTGGCAATAGGCCATGGTGTAACCTGGCTTTGGTATTTCCCCATTGGACTGTAACAATATCTGGATAATTGATACGACGAGGCGGTTCCACGTGCTCGGGAGAGTTGTCTGATACACGGATGCAGATGGTAAGACCATTAACTGAATGCTGCATGAAGCTATATTGGCAATCGTAAATGCCTAGATGGGTGAATTCGACATTTTTTTTAAATAAAAAATGTCGAACTGGACCCCACTTACCAGTTGTGTCTAAACTCGGATCTCAGCTATGGATTATCCTCGATAAACGTTGCAAGTTATCAACGAACAAGAGTTCTAAGAATAAACTTCAAGCTTAATAAACAATCTCATATCATCGAGGCAAAAATAAATCTTGGCAACAAAATTTAAACCTACGAGTTGTCGGTGCTACGAATAGCTTGGACCAACAAGCATACGAACAATCAGTGGGGTTTTTTTATCACCCGGAAGTGCAATAAGATCGCGAATAGTATAAACATTTTTTAAGAGCCTGTTCGATCCGCGAGTACTATACTGTGAAAGTAATCGTGTACCGGTTAACCCGTACAGCTGGATCACGAGGTTGACACACTATCGTCAATTTTTGGTAAAAACAAAAATACGAGTAGCTTGGGGAACCTTCGACGAGCGTCAATTCTACAAATTTCGAACTCGTATAGTTCGTTCGATCGTTCGCACAACCGCGAACTTTCACGACTTTCATTCAAATGGTAGTCGGCAACACCGTTCCGGTATTCCGTATATGCATACATGCAGTGTACGAGCAGCATGTATATTCAACACTGTAGGGAGTGAGCCCCCCCGCCCCCCCCCCACTCTCCGCTCGCCCCCAGCTGGATGTGGAAGGTACAGTCGAGGAAATCGTGCGTGCAGCAGGGTTCGTGCGTTATCGCGAATGGACCGCGCTAGCGATCGTCACGGAAACATCGTTTGCGGAAATCGAGACCGTGAACGTCCCGAGAGCGGGAAAGCGCGCGTATACTGGTATACACACATACTGGTACCGATACAACGCACAGGGGTCGACGGCTCTCTGCTTAGCCAACGAAAATTCGATAAACTCGTTGGCCGAGCGATTCCAACGAATGTTGGAACGGAGAGCCTCGTCGACTTTACCAATTTCGGGGTTGATATTGGAAGCCGAATTAATGACGAGCGCGGATTATTCACGATGAAGCTTAGCCACATGAGCTGCGAAACTTATTATGACGAGGGGGGGGGGGGGGGGGGGGGAGAAGATGTACTTAATGAAGTTGGACTGGACAACTCCGATCATTGCTAAAGTGAACGCAATTTTTGCAGCAAAGATCGTGGCGGGCCAGTCAGTTTTACCATAATAGAGTTGTCTATAAACGGGGTGGATTCTACTTGATAAGCCGACATAAAATTACCATTCAGCGGATGTTCATTAAAATTCATCGTTTTGATTTTGGAACAAATCGACCCATGAAACTATTCAAGCTCGCTCTGGTTCATGCGAGAATATGGAATGGGCTCGATGCAATTTTTACTATTAGCTGATTAAAGTGACATCAGCGTGAACGAAAGGAGTCAGACGATTCAGTCTGTGATTGCGTCTAGTCTTTTCGCCGGACGCATTTGAAGGTGAAAGTATACGTTGCCCGGGGCCAGTATTACGCAAAGACTCGCTGCCGAAAAGTGATGTTAGTCCGCGGTTCGTATTACGTGACTTCTTCTTCTTCTTCTTCTCAGTAGCTTTTTCATAACTTTCGAGCTCGCCCGTACGTTACACGAAGATCGGAGACTCGGTCGAAGCCGCGCAGAACTTTCCTTTTCCTGGGTATTATACAATAGCTGACTTTCTCCGCCAGACATACACAAGTTTCGAGCGGCTTTTACGCAGTGACGCGGAAGAAGGCGCTGGCCTTGGTGAGTGGTTAGTAAACCGACATTTTCGAGATTTCTTAACCGTAAGAAATTTCGCATTTGAAAGCATTCACTTGAAAAATATATTTTCATCACTCGGTGCGGAAATGGCCACTTTTCCGCCCGCTTCGCGTGCGCATAACCGCTATTTTCGCACCTTGCGATGAAAAATTGCGTACATCCCTCGTGCGAAACCCTTTTTCGCCCTCGTGAAGTAATGTACTATTATCGTAGCTTATTTCTTTTTTTTAAGTTATTAGAATTAGCTTGACCTTTAATTATATCGTGGCTCGGTAAATTTAGACAAAAATGAAAACACTTGGCTACTCATTGCTTCGCCGACATTCTTCCGTTGATTTTGTTCCAACAACATCAGAATATTCGGCCTGTACGAAAGAACACAGCCAAAAAGTCGGAATAAGGTAGAGACCCCGAAAGCCGCTCACGGTCCTATAACGTCCCGTTCCGCTTAACGTACCGGAAATATCCACAAGCTTTATATTTACTTTTATGCGAGCGTAAACGCAAACGCGAAACCCGTAACGCGCTTTACCGTATAATACCGAATATATAACGTAGACTGTATAGTTTATACTATACCGATCGCGAAAGCGGGCCGCCGGATTGTCGATTTTATTGGTCAGGATCGCGCTTCGAGTTAAAGCGATCAAGATGGAGAAGCTAAAAAGCCGTTTTCGTTTATTCGTTATCCACTTTCGTACACATATATGTGTACGTGGGGTATTATATGACCAGAGTATTATTCGGCCCCCGAGGCAACGTGCTCGAACTGGCAGCTCCCGATCGTAAAGGATTCTGCGTCTTCCCTTCCCGCAAAGTCGTAAGCGGGGCAGAAGAGCACGACTAGTTCGTGTACTCTCGAAGAAAACGGAACCCGATGGTGCGAGAATACTCGATCTTATCCAACGGATAGCAAGACCATACCGTTTCAGTTTCTTACCGCTACTGCTGGTGACTGGAGTCAAGGATAAAACGGTGTAGAAGTGTGAGAAGACGAGAGCGTATCTGTTTCACGAACGCTTCAGACACGACTTCAGCAGGTTCTCTTAAAGACGAATGAAGACTCTACTTATTCTTTTCCCACTTATTTGACGGGACCAACTTCGGTGGTACAATCGCGTAAATCAATGTTTTGGCGAGACTATGGCAGTAGGACAAACCATTGCAGGTTTTCTTGACAATTGAAATTTTCTTTTTTTTTTCTTTTAGTTCACTTCAATTTCTAAGCGACTTTTTACCCAAATATTGTTGACTATGAAGATGACATACATTGTCGGATGCACGTGCATACATCACACAGAATGCTGGAAGGGTATACAGCATGTGTATTGGTAGAAGAAAACGGGTTTGTTGGCGAACGAGTTTTATAGACAATACGATCGACTTTGAAAGTAAAAGTTGCGACCGCCTCGCCTTGTGCCTGTTCTCGAGGTTCACGTAGCATTTACTCATCGCAATTGGCTATCGCAATAACATACTACACACCGTTGCATTTGCCGCGGATTACGCCAACTTCGACGTCTCAAGGACCTTTCGTTTTAACGACGAGATTTTGTATACGTTCGAATGTGCCGTCAGTCAATTGTGTTTATCGATAAGCTACGACTTACTCATGACATTTTTAATTTTTTTTTGTTAAAGGGACACAAGCCTGACAATGATGGCGGAGGTAGCATCAAGGTACCATTTTGCCGCTCACATGGGTCAGCTCATCGCTGGCGTCGAGGGTCAAGGCTGTCACAATTTTTATCCAACGTGTCCTTTACCCCGTTCAAGCGTCCTCAATATGATGAAGAAAATCAGACTCCGTTAGAAGTAACAGAGTTACCCGCTGATTATTCAATTTTGTGGTTGCCGATGAATCTGCGTCAGAGACGTAAATGTACATTCTCGATAAAAAAAAATGCACAGATATAAAGACGACAGATGCGACCTTACGATATGATCGATTACGCGACTCAGAAACTGGGCTTGTGTGATATATGAAGCTCGACTATCTCTTTGGATTTGCTAATCGATTTCATCAAACAAATATCTTGTAAATAACTCGTCACCAGTCATTGTAAATATGTATCATTAATTTTTAGAATATATATTCCGTCGTTACATGGGGTGGGTGTCCAATGGACGCTGCAACAATACTATCCATTTCTATAATTAACGATTGTTAAACCGTAACGTTAGTTTGACTCGCTAATGATGAGATTATGAGCTGTGTTCAAGTCGAATGTTCGGGCGTTATTCGGAAAACGAAAGAATGCAAAATTGATCACCTTGTATGAAGATTGTGTGCTCGTAGATATCCGCATGTAGCACTTTTAATTTTGTTATATATTTATATGGTTGTAAATAAATACGAACCCTGAAGAAATTATATTTTTTCGATACCATTGTTTTTACGTCATTCATTAGGATCTCGCAATGTATATTTGGTAGTGAGTATTTTGTGAGTTAAAGCACAATTAGCGATTTTTTGACAATTCACGCTAATTCAATCGCGAAATGAAACAAACCTGGAGGCTCGTTCCATTGCAGCCATTGCCAAGAGAGTGTTCTTGAATTATGATTGCTGCCCCCCACACAATCACAATTGTCTAAGGAAGCGCGTGCCTCGAGTCTATTAGTAGTTGTGGCCGTTATGACCACCGGTCCTCACACAGTTCTCATTACGATCATTGCTGTCGGCACCACAACTCCGAATGCAACGACCGTCGTCTAGTCGCTCAATTCTCAAGTAGAAATTTCCGGAGACACCAATTTTCCGTAAGAGCAAGGATTCTCCCATCACGGTTTATAGTTTATATGAGCGAAGAAAATTGCTATACATTTCGGGCAGGATTCCGCACGACATCATTCGTAACGGGGAAAGTTTGATGGACAAGCTACGAAAAAATTTTCCTCGAGACTTTTCCACCTCGACTCCAACTCCAAAGACGCCACCAATGTACGTGACGGTCAAAAGTAAAAGCGCCAGCGATCGATCAGCAGAAACGATTGCATTGGCACACGCATTATAATACAAGTAAAACGTAATAAACTTCTTACAACAGCCCAGTAGCTCTTTCTCGCCTGTAACGGGTATCTCAACGATCAGTTATTCATCCTACAACTCAATAAGTTGCGCGAACTGATTTCTAATTTGAAGAAGTACCTGTGACATTCCAACGGTAGAAAATTGACCAACAATAGCTCCGCAGCGTCCAAGTCCGTGATTGAAGATGGATAAAAAAAATGTACTCAATGATTTGATCCTTCGTAGTGATCAGTCTTCGAGATGCGCAACTGATATTTGTTACGACGCTTACTGAGGCACCTGTCGGAGAGCTTGAACTTAGCGGTCTCTGTTTCATCGTTGCCCTCGGGCGATAGTCACGACCTTGCTCCTCATCGTCGGTATGCGTTATGTCGTCGACGCGACCGCGTCGCCTACGTGTCGAGCGAAGCGTGTTTCTCTACGCTTCTTCAAAGTGTCGCAACGACAAAACGCAACTACAACATCGGACGACCAATATCCATTTCCTTCGGCGCGTGCGAAAGACAACCGCACGACGAGTATTGCCCAGGCGGTATTCTCTCAACGAGTGGGGCGAGTCTCGGACTTTCTCTACTCCCGGATCGACCAACGTGCTTCCAAGCGACGGTGCCGACCGACCCGAAGAACACCATTCAACTACCAGTTTTTATCAAAGAAGCAACACCGAAGCGTGTGCACGTCTTAGAGCTTTATCGTCGAAGTCGGGGTGGACGGTTTGACTGGTGCTTAAACGTCGCAAAGTACGTATCATTCGCAATAAAACTTCCGCGTGTTCGATCGGTTCGTTGAAGCTCGATGAATCAACTAAATCTTTAATGTGTTTATAAATTGTTTCGATCTTGCAAAAGGAATATAAATTGGGTTCATTTCGATTTACACAAAAATAATTTAAACAAAACATAAACGATTATCTCGTTTTTAGAAATAGCTTGAAACCAAATTTACCAACAACCCGAGAGACAGGATGCGATTGTCGAGAGTGTGCGCGTTACTGGTGTTCTGTCTCCTGGCGGTGGGACATGTTGCGTCGGCACCGAGTCCACAGGAACCCGCATTCGAGCTTCCGGTTCAATTGATCGGGTTTCCGGTCATAATAGCTGCTGTGCGGATAACTAATTTCATAAAGAAGCTCGCGTATTCGTTGAGTCCACGTAAGTAACAGTTAATTACCGAGGTTCCTATTAATTTACGGATAATCAGAGATATAATCATCGCAACGCCAGAGTGAACGTAGGTCCAAGCACGATAGTCTAGATTCTATTACAATAAAGTGAGTGGTACCATCGGGAATACCCGAGTGTGTACAGAGAAACGTGCTCACCTCCTGCATCTATCGCTTCGAAGCGGCACCGCGCGAGTGCCGAGCACGTAGTATTAAGGCGAAAGCGAAAGTGTTTCGACTAATGGAGATACATACACCTATCTCATTCGGTTCTGCTGCCGATCAAATGATCCGGAACGACACGATGGGTTTATTACAACTCGAGATTATTACAGACGGAACTTAAATCTCGTGACGGTATTGATGGCTCTTAGCCAAAGATGCAGGTCCACGGATCAAATTTAGTAGCAAAAACGGCTATCTGAACGATTGCATCTAGTATTTTGTATAAGAACGTGCCGAGTTCGAGGGGATTTATTAAATTTAATAATGGTATTTTCGTATGTCAATGTGACGGAAAAAGTCAACTGTCGTAGTGACCGAGAACGTTTCTCGTTCCAGAAACGTATGCTAATCGAGTGAGGAGGTCCGTCGGCTCGTCAAATCAAGACGAGGAAGTACTGGACATCGCCCAAGTGGAAAAAAAATTGATAGCCGAATTTGGCGATAACGTGTGCGTCTACGAGAGGATATGCGCTAAACATGCCGGAATAACTATGCGCAGAGGTGGAAGGCAAGCTGTTCTCGATTGGGACGTCATATTCAGGTAATTCGTTTGTCGTACACGTGTATGGACACTTTTTAATTGGCTTATTAATCGCACGCGAAGATTTTTGGCCATCAACGTGACCGCTACGAGCTTTGTCAAATACATTTTCAGACTAACATCGATATAATGAAAAAATTAAGAAACACAGAAATCGCCGAACCGGCTTTGGACGAAAATCTCCATAACAGCCACGCTATGTCCGTTTCTCCCCGCCTTTTTCGATTAACGACACTGTTTACTTCTTTCAGCGAGTACAAGGAATCGCCGAATCGAATGAAGGAGAATTATTTGCTGAGCGTCTTAATGGGCGACATCGTGGGTAGTCCTAAGCTCTGTCATCAGTTAGCGAAACGAGGAAGAGCGTGTGCCAATTCTACACTCTCCGATTAAAAATATTCTTCGATTTCATTGAACTATAACTCGCGACGAGGCTCGTGCTATTTTCCTCATAGTCAACTGTTTGTACATATTATTTTTTCCAGTTCTTTTTTATTTTATAAATATTTTGAAAAGTTTTTTGTTTGTTTGCTTGTCCCAATTTTCAAGAATCCAGAGGTTTCTCCTAAGGTCCCCGAGGCCCCGATTATTCCGAGTCCTCCTAAGGGAGGATTCTCCCAGGTTCGGGATGACGATTGCCCTATTATAATATTCTGTGCGTGTCAAGGACTTGTGCTCAGTGATGCAGTGCACAGCAACGCTTTATCTCTGGTTTGAAAATCGCATTTGTCGACCGGAAGTTCGCAGGCTCGTATTACCGCTATGACGTCACTTCCTGTCGAAAAGTAAGATTTTCAAACCAGACGTGACGATACAATTCGGAGATCCAAGTCTTCGTGACAATGTACTACGAACAAGCATACGAACAATCCGTGGGGTTTTTTGTATCATTCGGAATTGCAATAAGAATAGTTTAGAAATCTTTTCAAAGCCTTTTCGATTCGCCGGTTCGTCGGAGTTTGACCCGGGAGAAATGTAGGTCCCGACGAGGAGAGAGTGGACCGACGACGATGACGCTATTGCCGTCCCACGCCTATCTGATGGGTATTAACTGTCTTAAAGGAGCCCGCGAACGAACAGTCTCTAACTGTCTTTCGCGTGGTTCACTTGACGAAGAAAAATCATTCCCGATGGTGTTCGATCTATTCTGCAGTACCTGAAAATATTTTCCTGGAAATATTTCACAGTACAAACTACTTGCTTTTACAAAACCGTCAAATCAATCAACAATTACGATTAGTTTATCCAGCTCAGCAAATCATTGGATTGTTGCCAATTCGACTCACTTTTCATCATCAGGAACTTTCACGATCGCTCGTTATCGATCCGCTTATCGAAGCAAAAAAAAAAAAAAAGTGCACCGATACGAATTGTAGAATCAAAAGAACCACCGAGTTATTCGCGATCGACCAAGTAAAGAATGAAGTGACGGGTCTGAGAGGCGAAGGTAGAAATAAGAAAATTTGAGGTATTTTTTGTGTTAATCGAAAAGATGGCGCGCTTCGGAGACCGGAAGTGCCAGACGACTGAAATGCGAGTGGATTTTCTCAGCCGAGAAAATTTCTGGCTAGCATTATTTTTGTTCATCGTTATCCAAGCAGTCACGCCTGTGACCAGCCGACGAAACTCTCAAGGATCGAGATATGAAGCTGGAAATCGTTACTGTGATTTCTCGAGCTCGGAGAGAATTTACAACACAACGGACTTGTTGCTGTGAGTTAAATGAGCGCAAACTCTTAACTTGACGACTAAGCGAGCAAAATCAAATGTTGGGACTATTGTTAACGTAACTCGGTATCAATGTTCGAACAGATGCATGAACGAGTTGGCCACCTCAGCTGTCGCTAATTCGAGGAAGATACGATCTTCGGAAGACGGAGGCTTATCACTTCCGAGTGCCAGAAGAGGACAGCCGTATGCTCCATATCAATCGTCGCAGTATGGGGGTGAATATCCGAGCTATTACAACAGAAGACCCAATCCAGTGAGTAAAATTTTCCCAAAATTTATCAATTATTAAGGCTGATACTATTCTTATTCGAGCAGTCGAATAAAATAGTAGAAATTATGACATGATTTTTGCATTAAGTATTATCAGGGTCCATCCCCTTCCCAGGGAGATCAATCGGGATACTACGACGGAGGCTCAAGGTATCCGTATACGCCTGAACAACCCTTCAGTACCCCAGGAGGATCTGGAATTGGTTTGTTCGACGCTCTGACGTCGATCTCTCAGTACGATGATTTGAAGTGCGTGCCGAGATTGGTGTGCGAAGCTGCCACAGGCGTGATACCCGGAAACTCTGGCTACAAGCAATCTTACGGTGATTTTGGCAGCAATTCTTTGATCAGGTATGGGTATATTACCGATTCGACTAAATCGTAGCTGAATTATTCGTGATTGAAATATTTGCTGATGATTTGTTTTTTAGATTACTGACCGCTCTGGATATCGGCGAATCATCTCCATTGTTGACATTCGGAAAATCTGCTCTCACTGGTTACACCAGCCGAGGTAATCCAAGTGTCTGCTACAGAGAGTACCCAAAGTGTCCTCGGAACAACGCTGATCTCGTTAATTACCTGAACAATCACAACGGCGGCTTCTTCCGATTCTTCGGCAACATCCGTGGTTCGGGTTCACCCCAGAATAATTATTATTATCGAGGAGCGGCCAGAGGCGAACCGGCTCCTCCGCCTGGACTCTCCGGACAGGAGTCGGATCGAACCGGAACTGGAGAACTTAAATTCGATAACTCAGCTCCGTTTCTCAGGCGAGACTTTGTCAAGAATTTACTTTCCGATAGACGAGAACTCAACGCGACGAACAAGGTCGCTTTTCCTCAGGAACCTCTTCAAGGAGAACAATCGCTTAATCGCGTCTCGAAATCATTGATCGGCTATCAGGAAAATGGAAACGGATACCAGAATCCTCCCTTCTTTCCGCAGGTACAATAATCCTTGCTGACAATATTTTTGGCAAGCTCTTGAATAATCGAGTCTCATTTTGCAAAAAAACATTATATCTCGAAGGTTCGATGTTGCGCAGCTCTAAGATTCGATGGGCTGGTCAGGAAAAATTATAGATCACCATTGATGTGACTCTGAAAATGTTTGTCCTTTAAACTAGGACAGGAAGGATCAAGAATCAAACATGCTGTACGCCTCAACACCGGTACTTCAGTCCCCTCAGGACCAGAACTTGGCACATTCCTCGCGAATGATGGCATCACCCAAAGCGAGGCTCTATCTCCCCGACGATCCTTCGAATGAGACGACATCGACCTTCACATTTCCGGATGGTCAAAAGGTCCAGATAAACGTCGCATTTTCCAAGCTCTTCTCTGAGGGTTACAAGAAAGCTCTGAGGCGCAGTTTCGCCAATGATCACAGTCCCCAGCCGGTTAACTTCGAAGGGTTCAGCATGGTGAATCTCGCTGAAATGTATCCAAACGACAGATCCAGGCTGGATCTTCAAGTGGTCCATCCCTGCGACATGATTTGTCACGACTCGAAGGGCACGCCGGTACAGTTCAATCAGATTCTTCTTCATTCCGGAAGTCTCAGTACACTCATGGCACCCGATCAACCGATTCTCGATCTCTCGATCCCCGTACCTTGCGAGGTCATGTGCATCGATCGACGTGGCGAAAGACGAAGACTCTCGACCACGCTCAATCAGGTCCTCAGAACTGGTTCCGAACGTGGCAATCAACCCGACAGGATGGGCCTTCAAGGTTCAAAGTTTCAACTTTTTAAGACTTGAGATGACGCTCCCATCGTCCATGACCCTTTCATTCGCATTTTTTTCTTTTCCTTCATTCACGCCTCATGTTGCCCATCGATGCGCCATCTCTTCTTTGTTTGTCCTCGATTGTAACAAATTTTGGGATCTCTTCCAAGTGTAATGGGATTATGTATATTTGTACTGTAAAACAAAATACGTTAACGGTGCCCCGAAATTCAAGCTAAGAATAATAAAAATAATAAAGCAGTTATGAGACAAAATTTTGCGTCATGCGTAATTCCATTACCCCAACCCAAACTGTTTCTCTCTCGAGCCATGAATTAGAGATTAGTTGGACTAGATGTTGGCATGATGCATCATCGATTATTTCAGAAAAATGGGAAAATCGAGATTATCGATCGTTGAATCAACGTAAGAGTGCGGAAAGCTCGGAGAGTCGTGAGAACGAAGATCAGAAGCGACCTACCAGGCAGCTTCCAGGTGGTGAAATTATTCAACGACCGCAAAGCGTACACAACAAAGTCCAACGGAGACAGCTTAAGTACAGTGACTACAATTTCGCTGATAATCCCACTGGTAAGACAATTGAGTCATCGTTTACTAGTTGCATCATTGAAAAAAAAAAAAAAATTACGTTTCTCAGATCGTAGAACGAACAGCCATCCGCAGAGACAATCGCGAGCGCCGAAGATTCGCGATACCGGAGAAACGGAGAACAATGCGAACAGCGTCAACGTCAATGACAAAGCAGCATCTATGCCAGAGGGATCCATAATCATTGGCGGCGGTCCAGTACGAAATTTATACCATTACATCCTTTTTTTTCAGTACAAACAAACATACATCTTTTGACATGCAGAACAGTAAAATTACTGGCCATTATTGGGTCTTGCTAGATGCCGTTCTTCGGGGGACCGATGCCTTTCATGGGTTTAGCAGAAATCCCTCAAGGCTCTCCGGCCTTCATTCCTCAAGGACCACCGGTGCCACTTGGGTTGGCGATGCAGCCGATGCCGTTGCAGCCAGAAGGAGGAATCCTCCAGTCTCTAGGGATGATGCCGATGTTTCCCGGAATGATGCCAATGATGGATCCCCTCTTAGCCGGAATAACGAGAGTAACTCCGGTTACACCACCGCCAACGATAATCTGTTATCCTCCCACCTGTCCAAGTGCACCACAGTCACCTACAAGAGTCCTCATGATGTGCGGTGGGGTTCTCTATTTCATTCCTTCCGGTGTCTTCTTGCCTTTGCCAGTTTGCGCGATTTCGTTGGATACCAGTGATACAGGTGACGGCCTTCCTCTTCACAGCCCTTCTCAGCAGCCTTCCTCATTCAATTCCGCATCTCCATCCAATTCCGCGGCAACTGGTCGACCGGATTATGGAGGTCAATCAGGCGCTTTCAGCGTTATTCCCAGTGCTACGGCTCATCCTTTTCGTCAACCAGGTAATTTGTTACTATTATTTCAAACAACACCTTGACATCTTGAACGGTAAATCCGCTGGAGGTGACACCGTGTTGTTCCATTGTTGCGAATCGTTGTGAATTAAGATAAATCTTTTATTCAAGAGGGTGAAGATTATCCGCAACAATCCTGCCTGGAAGGTGAATCGTGGAATCTCGACATCAACGAATGTGTCCCGATTAAATACGACAAGGACATAGAAATGGACTACACCCACTTGCCAGGCTCCCCTTGGTCGGGGGTCACGAGGACACCGTTGAAGACTCACAAGTTTAAGAAGAGGAAGAAACTCGTCATAATCACTGACAAAGGAAATATTACCTACATAAAAGCAATTTAGTCTTCGGTCGTCTCTTCTTCTGGTAACTCTACGTAACTCTCCTGTGGCACAAAATATATACGTGACTGTGGACCGATGAAGAATCTCTAATGCAGTCTTTTTTCCGATAGATCTGGAGACCCGCCATTGCTATTTGGTGAGCGGCAAGCGTGACAAGCGATAGTCCGCATTTATGTATCAGAAGGCTAATTGTCTTTCGCTGTCAGTTGCACCCCACTTGTCCCTGTCCGTGCCAAACACCCCTCCGGGGCTGGCTCTCCTCTGCCTTCCTCGTTGTATTCGGCTCGAAGCCTCGCGTAGCCAGCGCTGCTCCCGTCACCGTGGAACAGAGACAAGAGACATATACTATACTCCCCTTTTGCACCCAAAGTCTACACCCTAAATTATACGCCAGAGAGGAGAAAATAATTACATGCTGCCTTTCACCTATCGACAGAGTTATACTGCACACACAAAACCACGCTCTCTCTTTCGAGGCTGATTTGTTTGAACAATGTCGTACTCCATGTCAACGTCGAGACGGTAATGCTATGTATGAAATGGCACAGAGTATGTGTATCTTGCGGTGAAGGAGCCCTCCGATACATTTACCGCATCGAAAATCATTGTTATTATTAAATAGCTCCTACAGGACATGTGTATTGAAAAACATTGTACGTCACTCAAATATGAATACATAATTCGTTTTTGCAAGACAACCGCAGATGATGCCGGTATTAGAGCGTTTTATCGACATTTTGAATAGGTGAACATTTTTCCCAGAAACGAACGATCCGTCGGAGCACCGATCATACCGGTGAACGTTATGGTGTACAATATAATATTGTTCCATTAGCGACGGTTAATATTTTCAACGGTACTCACATCAAAGGCGGATCGCGGTGGCATTGTATCGCTCGCGATAATTCTCCTCGTTTATTAGACCGGCGAGGACGGTGACGCTGAAATACGAGAATACAGATTAATGGGAGCAAGTGCGATAGCGGGGAGTATAGAGGAGAGATGCCGAGAAACGAAGGGTGGGTATGAGTTGCCTCGAATGTCGGCTTACCACACCCCAAGTGCCGAAACAAATCCGACGGAATTGGAAGCGATGCAAAGGAGTCTTAGCGCTGTGTAGTTACGATCTGGTATAGATATAGTTGCACAACAAAGTGAGGGAACACAGGGAGTTCCTGCGGTGACGTGGGCCTCGCGGACACCCTGACAAAGGACTCCCCGGACCCAAATGACTGCTGTGGCGGCTAATCCGCCGTGACAAAAAAAAAAAGAGAAGAAAGTGTCTCCTGGCAGGTGAACGAACTCTCGGCGAACCCCGTCAAACACCCTATTTTATAACAGGTGTGCGACAAAGAAGAATACAGAATGGAGGAGACATAAGCAGATAATAAAAGAAGAAGAGAGGGGAAGGGGAGGGGGGGGGGAGTGACGAGAATGGACCGCATGGTGGGAAAGCTCTACCGGTGAATCTGCGGGGGATTGAATGAAATTTTGGAAGTTTCGAGGGGTCGACGGTGTCTACATGTATCCCCCCCCGGGGGATTACTCAAACAAAAATTAATCCACGAAATAAAATGAATAAAATTTTCAAGCGGGTGTGCGGTTGGATTCAAAACTTATCTCAAATGACCTTACGACCTTAAGCGAATTAATTTTTGCATAATTCCATAAACGGCGGGGCACTACCGCGGTCGATTCGATGAATTATATACATGCAGAGATCACTGCTGGATACCAGTAGATACCATATGCTGGGATTAGCTTCGCCGAAAAGCGGTAGAAAATAGAAATTGGAGCTTTTTTTAGATTCAAGGCGGGTCTCGAGTTTCCCCGACGCTGCAACAGACAGGATAATTTGATAGGCATAAAAATTCATTCGCACCCTCGAAAATCCGTGTGGAAATGGTTCGATTTGACATAGCCAAAGAGGGGTGGGTTTCTTTTCAATATTTTCCGGTCGGACCGGTCAGAGGCTGGCCGATAAGTGGCTCAAGCTACTGGACAAAAGCATGCACGCCTCCGACCTCTTCTATTTTTTTTTCCTCTTTTCGTTATCTCATTTCCTCGATGCTCTTCGACGGGACGTCGAGAGACGAAAAAATAAAAATAACCAGTGGGATGGGATGAAAGGGAGGTAGAGAAGGAAACGGCAATACGAGTGACCGCTTTTTTCGAATCGTTCATAAATAACGCATTAGGCCTGAAGGTATATACGGGATGTTGGTAAAATGGAAGAGGAGAGATGTGGTACAACCGCGCCGTCAGTCAGCCACGCTGATTGCTGCATTGACGACACGTGGCGGGGATCAATCCCCGATGGGCAGAGAGAGGGCCGCGTGCCAGTATTTTCGCATCATCGACGCGACGAGGGATTCTCTTCTTCTTTTCTTCGTTTTTTTTTTCCATCTACCACCAAGCTCTTTCGATTTTCAAACTATACACACGACACACTGGTGGGCAAAGCCGATGAATTTGAGAGGATAACCAAACACGCCACCGACTCACCATAGAAAGTTGAAACGAGAGCGCCGCCACGAGTTTTTGAGCATCGATGACATCGATCATTTTTTTCACAGCAGTTATGGCAAACAACTCAAATGATCAAAGTTTCAGCACCACGCCCCCCTTGGATTTCCAAATTTTACTTGCAAATTCAATTCGTTACATTTGAATTACACCGGTTGGGTCGATTACCATGCGAAGCACAAAGTTGCATGCCTCACTCGTCCTGCCGAAACAGCTCGAGAAAAAAGGGTTGATCCTACGGCCTGAAGGTTAAACTTCTCCGGTACACGTTGACTAAACGAAAATAATGAAATTTACGTAAGAACGACAGCTCGAGGATAATCTCACGGCTGCCTGGTGCCTGCCTCACTCGGAATAATACAGATAGTGAACGTAAATATATCAGCTGCCTCTCGTTGTTCTAAACGAATTGGCCGCTACACGAGGGATAACGAAGTGGCAGAGACACTTCTGCTCGCTCTGAAGAACTGTTCGTGTTTCCTCCCTCGCATCGCGACGATAATTACCTTGGACCGGTGAAACTCCGTGCCGAATTGAAACGAGCTGCTTTAGCTTAGCAGGAACATAGTGTAAACGATATAGCACAAGAGGGGATAGAGCGCCGATGGAGAGACCTAGCTCTCGAGATAATTGAAACGCGTTTGCACGGAGAGCAAGCGAGCTCTACCAAAGTGGCCTGGTCGATGCCGACGATGTTTTCCAGAAAGATGTAATTCCTTGGTCGAATGTATAAGTCGGCGAACCAATTGTGAGCGAGCGCAAGAGGGTGGTCAAAGTCAAAGCCGCGTACAGATACGTTTATAATTCGGGACATTCGAGAGAACTATCGAATAAGCAACCGGGGCAAAACGGAGATGAGCTTTTTTTTAGGTCCCACGAAAAATTGTTAAAAATCGTGAGCTTTTATCCGGGGTTACCTCTTGATCCACTCCTCCCGATAAGTAGCTCCTACAAGAGTAGCATGGTTCAGGCTACCTGAGAGGCAATGCGAGATGCTGCAAAGAGCAAGCGATTTCCACCGGTAATTTTCATAGGGCATAAAAGCGGTCTTGAGACGTGTCTTAGGCCTTCCGGCTCGATTAGATGCTCGTTCCGCTCGCGTAGGCACAGGATTGTCCTGGCGTCGACTGACGGTCCGTCCGGGAAGATCGGTCTGCCTCCCATCATTCTGTATATCCTCAATGTTTTCGAAGAAACCATCGGGATTCTATATAGGCATCATCATCCGTGCCATCCATAGAAGCTCTCTTGGGAGAGAGAGAGCTCGCCGCGTCGAGTATCGCCGATAGTTCACGTATAAAATCCCGTCGAACGACCGCTATAACCGAGAAGAAATCTCTCCCCGGTAGCGGAGTCTCCTGCGGTAGACGCGAGAAGAAATCTTTACGATCGCGCTACTATATATGCCGCGGCTGTACTGTGCCTGCAGATATACCGGAGGTATAGGGTAGCGGATAGATCGTTCGCACGCTTGGATATTCGAAATCTTTGCATATAATAGCTGGACCGCGATGGTTCTCGAGATGTTTGAACAAAGAATCGTCTGGGCAGGGATGGAAAGAACGCGAGAGCTTGGAAGAGGGAGATAAAGAAGACCGAGTAAATCTAAACTCTTGGATGTTCGCACGGTCTCGAGAAGCTTAAACATTTTCGAAATTTCTGCATAATATTTTGTTTATTATCTTTGAAGTATACAACAGGTTGAGAAATTGGAAGAAAAGAAAATTGAAGAAATTGAACTTTAGCTCGGAATTTATTAGCGTCACAAAAAACCCGATATTCGATAGTACTACATAGTTTTTAATTGAACTTCAGTCACTAAGCTTCCCATCGTCAACTTCTCTCTGACGTTTGATGTACCTGTAGTCGGTAATTATTTTTATTTATTTTTTTCACATACGCTGATGCTTCATATCCGTGCTATTGGATATTCGTAATACGCATGAATCATGAATCCAGACGCTGGCAGATATGTGATTATATGGTGTCAGTGGCGTATACACAGTATTGCCCCCGCACTTTGCTCACGGTGAGGTATTATTAAGCCGACAATACGCGCCACGGCGAAGGGGAGATCGAACGGAGTGAGAGAGCACAAATACAAGCGTTACCGGTGGCCTCTGCGGCTAGCCCATGGGGTCGAAATTCGACTCCCATGCATCATAATAGAGACGCGTGCAAGCTTCGGTCTGCCATTTAAGCATCCTGTAATTATATGCCTCTCTTCTACCACTGAGTCCCAACTCTCTCTCTCTCTCTCTCTCTCCCGAATTTTTTTTTTCTCTCTCGATACCATGCCCATCGAAGTTCGCTCTCATCGAAACGCCCTCTTCCCCAACCCTCGAAACCCACGTTTTCCCCTCTGCCCGCATCGTTTGAATTATATTTCCCATTAGTCGTGTGACTTTTCGCGGTTATGTATTTCACCATTGGTTGAAATAAAACGTGATTCAAACAATTTCTACCATAAATAAAAGGTTTATTATTTTATACTCGACTTATTATCGTGAATGTTTCGGTTACGAAATGATCGATAATTATGGTCGGTGGAATTAAATGACGGCTCGCTCGGCTCGCGTTCACTTTCGTTGGTTACGGAAGTCACGAGGCGAAATCGGTGTTTACGAGAGAAGGTTGAAGAGGTAGGAGAGAAACCGAAGGAGCATAACTCGCACGGCTGCGACGTAAACGGGACTCGTAAGTTACACCTACGTATCGGATTAGCGCCCTCGACTGTACCCGCCAACCAATTATCCGTCGGCGCGAGTTCGATCTATATACGTGCTACCCGTAGCCAGAGCGCACGTGCTCCCTCGGTTGCAGTTTACATCTCGTAAAAGTATGCGATACAGTATAACGTCGAATCTGTCGATTCGATTCATTAGGCACGCGGGAAGGTTTAACGCGCCGTTGGCTGAGTATCTTAAATATTATCTTCGGTACGACATGAGCGCGTTAATTATCGATACAAAGGTACGGAAAATGGTCGCACGAAGATCACGGAGAATTTCGCAAATGCTCTGCGCAGGCTCGGTCGAAATGTCGTAATTAGCCGGGAGCTTAATCTACGGCTATGCAAACCTTGACGAATGTTGGTCTCGAGACGACGATTCTATATCGATCACAGATACGATGTGTATGCGCCGCGACTGCTGTTTGGGCATACCGCAGACATAAACACATCTTGAGCTAATTGTTAGCTAGCAATTTGATTGGCCATGCGCACGAGCTGGCTTCCGGAGCCTCCGCGTGTAAAAAGCTCCAAGGTGTCCCCGTTTTTTTTTTTTTTTTGCCGTACACACACCGAGCGTATTTTCATATTGATTTTTAACATAGATTTTTTTAGGTATGCGCTGAGATGACCATAATATTTTTCCGGACATTATTCTACATCGTAGAGAATTTTCCACTCGATGATCGTTGTGTGGCATATAAATTCGTTTTAACGAATTGAATAGTAAGAGGGCACAGTAAACAATTGTCACGGCAATTAATATCACTCGAGTCTCGATCGAGGACGAGGGGTGAGCCGGGCTCGGATAGTCGGGCAGACGTCGGTGTCGCGTATATAAATTCAGCGCTCGAATAATTTCGTTCATAACTCAACCCTTTGCCTCGTAACTCATGCACGTCCAGCGGGCAACGCGTTGTTCCGGCGAGTGACTTGCGCTATGCTAACGAGATACACGGCGAAACTTGCCGGTAGAAGAGACAGAGATCTCCCACCCTCCAAGAAACTGAGCAATGCGAAAGAGAAAGAAAGTAGCGAGTCTGAACTCGATGCAAATTTGGGGCGTGAACTGTTCTGCAACGGGGAAACAAACGACTGTTCGTCCTGCGTGCGAAGGTGTAAAATTTCGGACAAACCCTGCACCCGATTCATCGCAATTTCGATTCTCCCTTTTTTTTGCCAACGTCACGCAAGACACTTGATGTTATAACGCGAATGAAATTTCATTGGACAGTTATTAATCGATAAAAGAAATGCCCGCAAGCGCATGTGCAACAAGCGTATTTTAATCGACTTATCACCGTATGGGTTTCATTCATTAATACATCAAGTTCTCGTAGCTCCGAAGAACTCTGGTTATGATTAATTATCCGGAAAACGCGAGCGATGATGAAATGTATGTAACTTACGGTCATGGAGAACCTCATCACTTGTGATGTATAAAGCTCGGTATAACGAGGCGTGAAAGATAAGAGAGTGATTACCTGTCGTCTCGGACAAATATGGATCATAATGGCATTGTTGTTGGTATTGCGAGTACACGGGTAACGATCGATCGACCCAGATTCGCGTATCTTTCGCTCATTCTCTTATCCGGGCATCGGGTATGATTTTTACCGGGCATTGCTTAAACTAACATCCCTCCGGTTAAAATTTGTAGACGAATGTGAATTGAAAAATAAACGAAAGGCAAAATATTTCCCGAAAAATAATTCCAATGCATAACTTATCCAAACTTCCCGTCGACTCCGTACTCAATCTTTACGGAATTTGAAATAGAGCTGTCGATCTGCGCACAATCGAAATTTCCTAAAATACATGATTAAATATAATTAGCGTAAACGTAATCGTAACCCAGAAAATTGTATATTTGTTTTACCGCAGTAGCCATAAGAGATAAGAGTGCGAGATACGCAATAAAATCGACCTAAATATAAAGTCGCACTATGTGCGCGAAATGGATTCAACGCAATTGCCAACTGATGATTCACTCGGTGCAAGTATAGAGTCAACGAACAACGTCGCAACTTATTCACGACCTACTGAAGTGGGTTCGCGCGCGCGCGCGCGCGCGCGCGTGCGCGGTTATCGGTCCCGATAACGCGAAGGCGTCTGTTATTTCTCTGTATTCATGTCTTTCTCTCTTTAATCACGATAAAAAAAAAAAAATCTCGAAGAGCAAACGATACTGCGAGAGGCTGTCTGTGAGGAGATACGAAGACTCTCGGCGAGGCAATTCTGCGTGTAAACGTTGTGTACACAGGTGTAACGCATATACTCGGGTAACGCGGGAGCCTCGCTCGTTGACTCGCGCTAGACCGTAAGGTGTCTCGAGTGTAAGAAGGAGCGAGACGGGAGAAAGGAAATACGAATAAAAAGAGGGAGATAAAGAAAAAAATGTATGTGTATGGATACGAAGCAAAGCGTATCGCTAGACGGCATGACGCCGAAGCCTTTATTGCTCTTTTTTTTACTCGCAGCACTCTCGCTATCGGGCTACATCGACCGTCGAGGCCGATAATGTGATTCATTACGCTGGGATTCAAGTATACGTGATAAAAAAAAATCTTTAAACTCGACGATTGCTGACGTAATCGAAAATTTTTTGTCCTGTCTGGAGATCAAGTTTTAACCGTCATTGTAACGTAGAATGCGTGTACGAAGTGCTTGAAATTAAATTTGAAGAATGATTTTGAAAAATGCTTCGATAGCTAATTTAAATGACCGATTAGAAAAATATACATACAATAAAAAATGTTCACGCGACGGAAACGTGATTGGGTAAACCGATCTCTTTATTCGATTCTTCACTGAATCACGGAGATTAATTTCACCGTAAATCGTCACGTACGCACCTCTATTTTATTCGAGGCGCAAGTTTGATTAACTCTCCGTGCTGTATCGGGTTTCCACGATTAGTCGGATATCTGCGTCGTAGACACGTGCCCCTCTACGTCACGACCACGATTCCAGAGAACGGTACGATCGTTTTATCCCATTTCAACAAATTTATGTAAATATGTATTTTGTTTATGGCATAATTGTTTTTAATTAAAAAATCTTTATCTTTCCGTAGAGGAAAAAAAAAGTCGTGAGAATAATTTTCGATATTCGGCGATCCGTCGATCAAGGACAATGGATGTGAATCAAGGGACAATTATCGACAAAGGAATCGTCGATAGCGATGCCGCCCACATTTTACTTCCATTCGAAGTAACAGGCACGCGTGGTTAATTTTTTTTTTTCATAAATGCCCGCTCTCAGCATACACGGAGCTCACTTATTATTATTTTCATGCAGAAGAGGGGCTTGGTTCGAGGTTGGCGGTACAGCGCATTATTCGTTAATATTTCACGGACGACTTAAATTTCGGACGATAAAGGGCAAACCACAAAGTGCGTGACAGAGGACACGCGCTCCTCGTCGCACTTCCGTTCGCGCGACCAGCGATAGTCACCCTTTTCTCTCCGCGCTGTAAAACCATTGTTCTTTTGGACGTGAGGCAAATCGGCCGGATCGAGCCGGTGAATTAACCCTTTAGAGAATCACTCTTTCGGCGCGAGTCTTATACCCACAAGCCACGAATGAAGGTACGTGTGTGTGTGTGTGTGTGTGTGTGTGTGTGTGTGTGTGTGTGTGTGTGTGTGTATGCGCGGATGACGAGCCGGGTTATATATTCGACGCCTGCTCAATCGAAACTCTCGCGAGATAGGAGACCTTTGAGGTGTGCCAAAGGACTTTTGTAATTATTATGGAACCTCTTCGACGAAGGGCTTCCATTATACGCTGGAGAGAATAATCGAGGCACAGTAACAAATATAATTTCTGAGTACTCTTAAAAGTTACCTCAGAACTTTTTGGGCCTTCTTTATCTTCCTCGTGAATTTGAAGATGAGAGTGGCGCAGTTGGAGTTTTTATAAATAATTCCTGAGAATAATTCAAATGAACCCTTCGAGCACTGTGGAGCCGTACCGCAAGCGCTGGAAACTTAATATTTAAACACGAATAACTTCTCCACACCGGCATGTCAGCCGTACGTGAATGGTTAAACGGTGAATCGTTTTGACAGAAAATAGTGATAATTTTTAGCCGGCGATGGATTCGAAAGTTTTTTTGAACCAAAATCAAAATGAAATGCAGCAAAGCCCGTCGGGTTCTCCGATGTCGGAGATTAAACGAAGAGCGAGTCACGCCCGAAGGATTAAAGCGGACCGCGAATGTATGCAAATAGAAATGTAATCTGGTGTCAGCGGCCCGAGCAATAATGTCAATCAAACGCACTGGTGGCCGAAAGCCAACAATGGGGAATTGGCTAACGTCCTCTACGTGTTTCAACCCCGTTGCGCCGCGCGATGCCTGGGCTATGGGCTCTTCCTGCTCAGAGCGAATATGCAGTATGTAAATGTTGTCATATCAATGGGGATCTGCATATGGATGCAACGGGAGATACGAGAGGAACGCGAACGCGTCGACCGGGGTGAACGGTGACACGCGAATACGCGACTCGCTCTCGCGACATGTGCAGTTAGCTTTCGTGTTTCTCTCGCCCTCGTTGCGTACCCCTCTTCGCACCCGATGCCTGGTGCATCCCGCGCTACAGCCGCTTCGAGTATGCAACACGGATTTTATACGAAAGTCGGATATTCGATGCGATGCTACCAGGCTGCGGACTCATGCTGATTTTTGTACACCGGCTGTGGTGAAAAGTCATGCAACGCTATCTGGTATCGCTGCGACGCGGGATCATTGGGAAATTTTCTGTATAGGGTAGACCCGTAAAACAGACCCGTGTACTCTATTCGATACGGGGCTGCTTTTTTATTCCCCGCCAAAAGTTTATAGAGATAGCTCACTCTGCCCCAAGGTTTCCAATCTGTTAACAATTAACAGTTTGCGGTACGAACAATCATAGCTCAATAAAAAAAATAAGATGTCGAAGTCGATGAAGGCTCATTTGTAAGTTCACGCATGGCTCTGTATGTAAACAAAATTCAGACCATTCCAGCGGCAGTACTTTACTCCTTGAATCGAACGGAAGAATATATGAGTTACAGTAGTAAAAGGGTAGGCAGTGGATGAAAGGCAGGTGGTATCATATCGTACGCCAAATAAACGTTGTGACGGATCCTGCTGGGATATTGATTTTCTCATTGCAATATAATAGTTACACCTGATGGCATGGCCAGCCAAGTACAAAGCGATATCTCTAATCCGCAATCAGAACCCTTGCACCTTGCGGTTAATGAGCATCGAGGCACCCTTCCTCAGCGTCAAGGGCTCTATGTACGACAATCTGTAGTCGGTGCGGGGTTGATTGGTTCGCGGTTGCGTCCCCCGGTAATGAGCTCCCCAGATGGCACGTCTCAGAATATCGACCAGTGCTGTCGTCTCCCTCTTCAATCTCCGACTCGTATATTCCGTCACCTCAAAGTTTCTCTAAACATCACGCTTGATGACAATCCGTACAACAGGATCAATCCCATTGACAGGATATCGCCAAAGTTTTTCCAATAACAGTCGAAGAGGCCAATTCGACAAATTTATATATTCGCATAAATTTTGTTATCGAAATCTGTAAGAATGTGTTTTCACAGCTGTACGACAAAAAAAATCAAATTCGCAAATAAAGTTTGAAAAGAATCTCACGAGTCACTAATTATTTTCTTCTTGTTTAGATCGTTTGCAGTTGAACGTTGAGAATTTTTGATACTTCCGGAAATGTCCTCTTCTGTTCTTCTCGAGTCGCAGACTGACCGAACGGATAATAAGGATCAAACTGTCGGGTAATAAATGTACAAGATATTTATACAGCGTTCGGCGTTGTCACATTTATTCATTAGAAAAGAAAGGTTCAATTACAATAAGAATGTCGATGATCCTAGCCATCGGTAGCTTTAATCGACGCAATAACTTTATGAGATACTCAGAACTATATAAAAGTGAAAAAATCTGTACAATGAAAGACATGCGGGTAGCGGAGAGATGTCTCTGTCCGTTAATCTTTGTAAATCTCGCAAATCGCATGGAGAAGAGGATTTATTCGTTTTTTTTTGTTTCTTTTTTTTCTTTCCTATCAATAAAACACCGCTCTGCGGATGAGGCTCGTCTTCAAATATATACTCATATATTGCAGCCTCGCGCTCAGCACCCGAGCGATTTCGAAAACGCACATCGACGAGGACAGCAGACGCGAGACGATCGCTTTTTTTTACAGATAATATATGAAAATCAATCCATCGAACAAAAATTATACGCACGATTATAATTCGCTACAATTATATAATAAAAAAAATCATATATAATATACTGGTAATAATACAAATCCTTGTGGTTCATTTATATAAAAAATCATCATAATCATTGCCATCATCTTGGATTCAATAAAATTAATAACATGGGAAAATCGTCATAAAATAAAATAAAAGTAGCAATAACGTATGGTCTGTAGTTGACTTAAATAACACAGCATCGTATGATTAGGTTTTGCGGTTTCGCGTTACGACGCTCTGCCATTTTTATCCCAAGAAGGATACGCGGCTAATAATCGTCGCGTTTCACATTATGTCTGTTTTTTCTTCCTCGGTTTTTTTTTGCTTTCGCCCTATCCGAGCTTTATGAATCGAATCGATCACCGGATCAAGCAGAGCGAAGTCAAGCGACAACCGTGCGCCCGTATTAAAACGTGACTCCGCGAAAGAGGAATGAGAATTAGAAGAATACAGTTAAAATATAAAAATCTTCGCTACTTTTTAGATTCTATTTGGAAAATGCGAGAGAGATAGTTTATTATACGATAATTAGTATTATTACAATTTCTTCACGAAATTCCTGCTCATTTTTTAATATTTTTTTTTTTTTACAAACGTCTCTTTTTTTCTTTACGGTGTTTAATTATTTAGGCCAACGCAATGCCACGTAGAAGCAACTGAGGGTCAGCTTTGTCGTGTAAACTTAAGTTAAACCCAGATTTGACACAACGAAGGGGTAGCTAAGAAGACGGAAAACAAAGAGGAATAATTAAACAAAAATCGCACGAAAGACGGGAAAAGAGAGGAGAAAAACCCGCCATCATTGAAATCTCGCATGACTTATCCGTGACAGTGGAAAAAAGAAACTGTCGTATAAATATATCACGTGTCCGCCGTTATCCCAATCGATCATTACGCAAGATAAAAGAAGAAGATGATGAAGAAGAAGAAACGAATAATCCGTGGTGTGAATGTTCATCCCGTTCGCCTCTCGCTCGACAGCTCGCAAATATCGTTATCTCCTTTATATTTGGTCACTTCTTTGGATTGGTCAGCTGGACGAAAAAAATTTCGTTTCGTTATAAATATTATCTCTCTTCTCTCTACTGTCATCATCACCCTCTGTACATATATACGACTCTTAATATCATTTTATACGTATCTGCTTTTTCGTTGTTTTTTTTTGTTCTTTTGAAAAGTTTGAATACAAAAAAGCCACGTTTGGACAAAATAGTACAAGGAAATCTGCGGCTCTATGGTCCAAGTCCAGACTTTATCACAATGTATGCTGCGAGCTGTGGCGACGGCAACGAGTGTACAATTATCTTTTTTTCACACCGCGCGCTTTCGAGGTAAAATTAGAGAAATCAAAGTTTCAGTCCTACCGAAAAGAAGATAAGACGGTAGCTTAATGGTCCACGGGATATTTTCGGCTATGGGAAACGAATTCCTCTGCCATTCCAATGATACTTTTCATTTATTGATGAAAACTAGGAAATAGCGAATATAAGCGGCTTTAGTGGAGGAACAGATAAACAAAGGAGAATCCAGTTACGAACTGGAAATGGAATAATATGTTACTGCAAAAAATATCTCTTCTATAGCGTATACTGCAATAATTTATTACTGGTAGAAAGTGAAAACAAATCTTACAAAACAGAGAGAGATATAATGTTCAATGACAATGTTCGTGGTCGCTCTGCACATAATTTATATAGCAAAATTTCTCTATAGTTTTATCAATACAATAATATGTGCGCGAAAGAAACTACGTTTCTCCATAGCCAATCGGAGTATCTCGCGAGCGCACGGAATTCTCAGAAAAAGTGATAAATAGAGACACCGGACGTAGAAAAACAGATCGCGAATGTCTCAGTACAGAAAATTATAGAAAAAGACTTAGAAAGTATTCGATCGTTATGAAAAAATCTCAATGCTTGGTCCGGTAAAGACTAGTCGATTACCGCTTCAGTGCCAGTGTTTAATCTGACCCTTATCCGTATGCGACAGTACGATAATAATTCATAGTTGTAATGGTTTTAATGAGATAATAATAATAATTCATAATCCAATAATAATAATACAATAATAATAATAATAATAATGATAGTAATAATAATAATAATATTAATAATAATAATAATGATAATAATAAACTAGCTATAATACATAATCAACGCAATATTGATAAATATACTTTATGTGAGGTGGTTGAAGAGTTCCGATGACTTTCGATCCGATACACCAAAAAAAAAATGTAAAAAAACATTGAAGTTTGAGACAAGAATTTAAAACAGAGAAACAATGAAGAATTTTGAAGAAACAAATTCGTTTAAATTACTATCAAATTATTGTTTGTCGATCATGTATGCAAATATGATCCTTGAAATCTAAAGTCATCGATTTCATTGAAACTCGTCCTCGCAGTGGATGCCTCCAGGAGATCATTTGAAATTTGTTTGTGTATTTTTTTCTTTTTATCGTGAATTAAACGTAAATTTCTTTTACAGTTACAAAATAAATTCGCGCGTGATAAACAGATGTTAAGCACGACGATAAATGCGCATATGTGTGTCTGTGTATATGTGTGTGTGTGTTTTTAGTGTACACTTGTGTTCTTACAAATGTGTTTTTTTTTTGTAATCGAGGGGGAGTCGGCGTTTCGGTTTTCGTGGGGACTGTGCGCTGCTCTTGGTTGCGGGGACGGGGATTACAATATTCATAATATATGATTAATCGTTTTGTTTTTTTTCTATAATTAGAATATTTATTAATAATTACGAGATCACAGTGACGCTTTGACGCGCGGGGATCTCGGGCGAGCGGGCTGTAAGATCAACGTTCGTTTACCTTCCGAAATTCTCGACAACACATTTTATCGATAAATCAAATAGAAATGTCGATTTGTTTTTGTTTTTTGCTTCACTACTTGAATCATTGTGTGCGAGTTGATTTTATGAGCTTCGAACGTGTCACACATGGCACAGCCTGCTCCCCACGATCCACATAGTCACAGTTACAGCTTATGTTCCACCTTTTATTTAGTTTTTTATCAATTTTTTTTCTCGTTCTACAAAATGACGTTGTCCTCATCGCCCTCATCAAACACCATCATCTTCATCATTTACGACGACGAGAAAAAATAACTACGCTTTCCCCAAAAAAAAAGAAAAATTGAAAAATGTCATACTTTCACCGACTTGTCGTTCGCCTCAATCATTTCACCTCTTATTCTTTGAGGTCGAGGAAACAAATTGACGGTATATCACGGAAACCGTTATTTTTCTTTTTTTCTTCTTAATATACACAGATGTATATTATCCGTATATATATACATATATATATATATATATATATATATATGTATATCGTGTGTGCGCGCGCGTCTTCCAATATGTTTACATATATATTTCGTTTTTCATCAATGTTTATTCAGTAATTATTACGTTTTTCAATATGGCTGACTACTAGCTAAAAATGTTGCTACAATCACTTACGGGCTTCTACCTATTCGCAAATTCAAACAAAGGAAAAGCGCTGATATTAAAGTAGAAAAATTAACTCAGCTAATCGTCTTTGTTCCATTGCGTTAAATGCATACGGGAGGGGCATGGTCTCTTGGACAAAAGCAGATATTTACATGCATTTCCGGTTACAAAAAATTCTCGCGATCGCGAGAATTGAGATCTTGAGACTTTTTATTTTATATATTTCAAAAATTCATCCTTTTATTAATTTTTTTTTCTGTTTATCTACTCACAGAAAGCTTTCATATTCTGAATCAACGTGACAAAAACATTAGGTCAACGATTAACGATGACGCAGCGAGATGAGAAGAGATTATAGATCGCGCTCATCGATCGGAGAGATCGCACGGTATGTCGAGGGCATTCGACCGCGAAAGACCCTCGAGTACCGATGCAGACAAATTTACAAAAAAAAAAAAAAAAAATTATATATATATATTCGAAGATCTTAAGAGTTTATAGAGAGAGAGAGACGGAAGGTCGAAAATGTATCGTCAAGTTCTCCGGCGTCGCGGTGAGAAACGAGTGTGGCAGTTTGTCGCGAGGGAGGTTTTTCGAGATTTTTTTTCTTTTAATCTTCAAACGCTTCAAAGTCTATTCTCCTCATCGAGAAAAATACAGACGTCATTACATTATCTAAATAAATACTATTTATTTTCTTTACATACTGGAATTACTTATACAAACAAGTTACTATGTACTTATGTTTGATGCGAACGGAAATTGTTGAAAATTATTTTATTTTGCCACAGATTAGCAAAAAAGAACAAAATAATACTTTTTTGTAGAAACAATTTTCAAATATATTTGTGGGCACGTGAACTATGTTTTAGCTGTCGAAAGATTGGAGTGACGATTGAAATGTTTGGAAAAAGGAGGCAAACTAGATCGTAACGAGTATCTGAAAAAGAAGAAATAGAAGAGAGGATGAAATTACCGGACAGAATAGAAGAGAGATTAGAGGGTTATGGGATTGAGGGGGTAGACGCGCCTTTTCCAAAGTCTTTACGCGTAGACGAGGGCGTCACTAAGAGCTAAGCTACCGGAGATCATTTGAAAACTGTCCACAGGCCTCGCAGCTAGCCAATCAAGATGCTGCGTACCTCGGTATATTTATATATCAATTATCTACTTTAATTATTTATTTTATTTAAAAGAAGAACAAAGAAACAAACAAAAAAAACTTTATCTACTTTAAGAAACACAAGTGTGTTTCTTTTTGTCGTTTATTACTTTAGTTTTACCGTTTTCTATATAGATACACGTTACTTCCTGCCTTCTCACCGCCACCTATTCAATCACTTTTATACTTGCTTTTTTTTAGTTTTTCTTTTGTTTTCTTTTTTTTTTTATTTGGAATTCGTAATCGCATTTTTCGTGGTTTCTCATATTTCTACAAAGGTATGTCCGGCTAATCTTCATTTCTTACTGTGAGAAAGATATTGGTCACGACCGTTTTCTTTTCCCTTCACGACAATTTTTAGGCACGGCCGAGCGTGTACAGAAATACATTGCCTTATTAGATTTTATTATTTTTATGTTTTTACCAAACTGTGTGGCAAGATCGACCGAACAAACCATAAAGAGAGCTCTCTTCTCTCCCTCTATCACACCATAATAAACACTTTTCTATCTTACGCTTATTCCTCTTTGTTTATCCGTAATGAGATCATCGTTTGATTATTCGGTTATGTCCTCTTTGGATCTCGTCCTTAGCCCCTCGTTGAACCTCCCTCTTCCCGCTCAATTTAATTTTTTTTTTTTACACATTATCGTATATATAATCTCGTCGTCGATTTTTTTTATCAACTCAGTTCGCAACTGTTCTCGCTTTGCGTACAAAAAAATTTGACTCTGACGTTCTTGAACATCATAAAAGTTTCGATGTTGGCATCGATCGATTCGCGAAACAAAGTTGATTCAAGCGAATCGCGAAGCTACGCTTCAAATTTCACTGATTCGCAGCTTACAGCTTTGTCAATCGTTATTGGCCCGAATCACTAGAGAGTAGACATTAACGATATTTGAAAATTCCAAACTACCGCAATTTTATTTTATTGCGACTCTGATCCTCTGACCTGTTTGTTGATCGAAGATCCCCTACCTTAATTTTTTTAATGCGTTTTTTTCTTTAAATTCTTGTCACGTTCTCAATGAAGTCGGGTTGCCGCATCTCATCGTTGTCGCCATCGCTGGAACGTCTACGGGGCGGGTAGCGTCTCGACGGCGAGCAGCATCGAACGAAGTTTCTGCTCCTCGATTCGTGCGACGACTTCAATAATCATGTTCGTACTTTATCTCGGACCGCAAGCGTCAAAGGGACGCTTGTTTCGCCGGGCTATTCTCTATCGCAGACGCGACACCAATCGCCAGCCTAGGTACAGAGCTACCGTCGTCCAGAGGGTCTCACGGAGCGGTGCTGGAATGAGCAACGAGAGAATACTGTCCGTCGAGGATGGAGGACTCGGAGTTGTAGCGCCTGGGAAACTTGCACCGATGAACGGAAGCCTCGATTTTTCCACCTCAGCGTCCTGCAACACGAAACGAATATTGTTCTTGTTAAAATTAGTTATCGCCGTAAGTTGCGTTTTCGCTTAATCAGTCAGAAACCCTGTTATGAATGTCTGTGTGCTAAAGTGTTTTAGGCAATTTTACTTACAACTTCTACAATACTCGGGGAACGGCAAAAGCTCGCAGGCTTTCCAAAAGAACTGATTTGTCGGACGACTGGCTTCGAATGATTGAGAAGAAGAGGAATCCCTTACACCCCGACAATTAATAGCGGGAGCGAGAAAGCGTTATTATAAGACCGCGATTCTTTGTTCAGGGAGAGAGAAGAGTGTCGTGACGACTGTTGCTCCCTAGCACTCTCTCTGGGTCTCTGTCTCTCTCATGGGCGACTTCCGATTCCCGTTTCGTCTTAATCCTTGAGGCGCGGAGTCGCTCGCGCGCTGTAATAATAAACGCGGAAAAGTCCAATCTTCGTGGGTGCCTTTATGGCCACCACGAGTAATATAGAGCCGCTCTCCTCGCGCCAGGGCGAGAAAGAAGAGTGCCGATTATGGTGTTCGGGGCAGTACTTCATCTCCACCTCGGTCTTGTCCTTTTCCCCACCCCAATGACAAACATTCGCTCTGGTCACACCGTACTAACTGCGACTAGGGAAGAGATTATCGGCCGTGCAGGAATCGCGAAAAGGAAGTATCCCGAGAGCGAGAGAAGATGAAGAAGAAGAAAAAAAACACGTCACATTAAGAAAGAATTATGGCGGTTGGTCGGATAGGCACTGTTCGCTTTGTCAATTAATTGTCTCGCTTCCAAAGGCCAGCTATTCTTCTGGATACACGACAACCGCAACACATTTCGTTTCCCCACCGCTCTCTCTTCTTATTTTTTCTGCACGAAGTTACACCCTTATAAATATAAATCTTTCGGGGTAGAGAGCACGATCCGTTGATCTCTATCTCTTTATCAATAATAGAGATATGCCAAGGACGAGATGGAGTGTCGTAGAAATTATTGTTTTTCTTCGTAGTCATTTTCTTATGAAATTTAACGATACCGTAACGACTTTGGGCGGAAAGAAGTTACATGTTGGTCAGCTGCGCAGCTTTTTTTTACTTATGATTATAAAAATGAAGAAAAAAAATGCACAAAGAACGAATCCGAAATGATCTTGAGCAGTGTTCATTTTTTAGCTGTCTTTCTCATCGCAGCCTTGTGCAATTGCACAATAACAACTGTTCCGGAGTATCGGAAGGAAAGTTTCAGGAATGTAACGGTTGCGGCGAGCGCGATAAAACCAGCCAAACGCGCTGAGTATGGAGAGATTCTAAAACTGGTTTAGTGCTCGGCGATTCGCGAAGGAGCACCGATGCACGGCAGTGCTTGTCAGAGATAAAGAAAGACAAAATAAGATGTATATAGAGTAGACAGGAAGAAAAGCGATCGCCAAAGATAATTGGAGATAATTTTCTCGGGCGGTGGCCACGCGGCTCGTGCCACACCGGTGCGAAGCTATGCCCACTTAACTTTCACGCTGCTCAAAGGGGCCTACTACTGCACTCTGTGTATGCTCCCGCTGACCACTTTGCCGTTACATGCTCGCTTGACTCCCCCATGTATATATGGAAATTTAAGCTAAATGGAAACAAATGCATGCAAATGCTTAATATCCAAAACGGAGAATAATTATTATCACCATGAGCAATTTGTAATTGATCCAATAACAAATAAATGTGACAAAAATAAATAGTTACTAGTAAGATATTAATATTCTTTTCGGTGAAGATTACAGGAGCGAAAGAAAGACTATTTACGGCGACAGATTTACATGGAAAGTGTCTCGTAACTCGGAAAACTGATCTCAACCGGGGTTAAATGAAGTAGAGTACGGATAGACGAAAGAAAAAAAGCCTTGCCATAGGTGAAGCGGAATTCACCGAACTATCCTGTATACAATTGAGAAACTCAATTTCTTCTCTCGAAACTTGCAAAATGCTGGTTCAATCACGCAGAAAAAGTAATAAGTGACGATGACATGGCTGTACGACGAAAGGAAGAAACGACGTCGAGTGCTAATAATATAAATTTAAAAAAAGGTGAATGACGTTTTCTTTCAATCGTAGAACGCAAGTCCCCGGAGTAAGGTGAATCAGCGGGAATAACGATTAATATTATCACCATTATTTCGACGACAAATTGTTACTGTATTGAACCACCGGGTGGTTTATGTGTGTCAGTGGAAAAGGGTACAGTAGAGCAAATCGATCGAAAAGCTTATTATAAACTTATAGAACAGTGAATAATACGGGTCGTACATATCGCGTGCGGTCGTTCAATCGATTATTATACGCGACTCATCGAAAAGTTCTTTTTCATTCAAGATTAGAAACAAAGAAAAAAAGCGAATCTCCGAGTAAAGCCGCGACCGAGGAAATCACTTCTCAATTTCATTGTGCCTTTCCTTTTTTTTCTCCCATAGCCTCCGCCAATTACCGGCACTTAACTGGTAATAATTAGACGTTGTCGGCGGCGAAGATATCGAATCCCCAAAGCGGATCATGACGAAAGCTTGGAGGAAGAGAAAACAGAAATGGAAGAAAACAAGGTAAGGGTGCAGAAGGGAAGAAACAGAGATCCTCTTGCTTTGTCGAGGCTCTTCGGCAAACAAGAGGGAATAAAGCGCCGACGATCCTCAGCGACCCTTGGCCTTAAGTGAAATCGAGAATACTAAGAAGAACTAGAAGAAGAAGAAGAAGAAGAAGCAGAAGAAGATGCTGTGTCGAGGCAAAGAGAAAAGAGGGTTGAAACATGAGATACTCTTGAGGGTTGCCGGTCCAACTGTTATATAACTCCGCTATAAGTACACTAGAAGTATCCCTACCCAAGACCAGAGGGAGAGAGCGACGTTGGATCAGCGCGAACAAGTACGAGACCATTTCGCACAGCTAAAACCAGAAGGACCTATTTTCTGCCCTGGACCCTGTCGGATCCGCCTTTCTGGTTCGACCCATGAAATTTCTTCCTTTCCACGAGTTCCTTCATCGACTCTCGATAAGTCGATACATATTTGATCGAGGAACGGGAATTGGAAGTGTTTGAGCGGCTGGACCGTGGGCGTGAACGTTAACATCGAAAGATCGGACGAGGGGTCGGACAGCCATCGACGGATTTGTGTGGTATCAAACATTGTTGCGACAACGCTATACGTACGAACTACCTACTTCTCCGCAAGAGTCTCAGCGCGGCGGGACTACCGATATTTATTACACCCATGGGGTGGCCTCGAGGCGAACTTAGGAAGTGGGGCTGATAACTAAATTCGCGTTTATGGCCATCGAGCTTTCGCGCCAGCACACATTTTCCCCTGTTTCTATATCATGGATGTGTCCCGGCGACGAAGTATCGCTGCTGTGGGTTGGCGGCCCAATGAAATAGAGCCAGGGCAGTGTTCTCTCCGGCGAGAAGAGAACGCAGGAAAACCACGGAAATGTGGGACCGGGGGATACGATGCTACAGGACAATTGGACGATGTCGTGAATCATTTTCTGCGGGCCGAGGAAAGTTCCTCGTTGGCCTGTAGATCTTATCTTGCGATGATCGATGTGCACCGATAAAGTAATGGAGAGATTGAATCGAGCGGGTTGATACAATTAAAGTGTCGTGAGATATTTCGTTCGGAGTGCGAAAGTGTGGAAAAAAAACATTCACATAGAGTTGTAACTTGAATCAGCACCACTACGGATTCGAGTTTGTACAGCAAAAATATGTATTTCGAAGTAGTTTTTGGATGAAGTTAACGAAAATATCAAGCGCAGTGGCCAGACCGTAATTATGAACGGTTAAATATCCTGAATCCGTAGTCTGGACCCCTATCAACGAAACTCGAAGTAATAACGCGTAAAGCGAATATTTTCATAAAGGTGGTTAATATGTACAATGGTATAGAAATTTGTGTACACAAACTTTCGTACTTTAAACTCTGTACTGGAAAATCTATATGGAATAGAGACTGGCAAGGGAGAGAAGAGGGCCGAGCTTCGGTGAGTGCCGAGTTTGGTACGTAGTGAAAAGTTGCAAAGTTAGTTAATGCCGCGAAGCGAGACGATGCTCTTGGTGTCCTGGGATACGTTATAAACAGCCGCAGGTTCCCCATAGTGTTTTGCACTGTGCGGACGCACACACACGAAGGCAAACTCCTCGACGGACTTTATACGGTCCGCGTCGCGACGCTCGTTCGTGGCGAGAGAATCTGAATGTTAAATTACTACGTTCGTTACCGCTGTGTTTTATATATATATACTCGGCATTATTATTCCCACAGACAAACGAGACCGCGAATTAACACACTCTTCGTAATTACAATTTGACAACGGTCTGTTCCATTTGTACATTCAATGAAAGAAAATACGATGACGCCAGGCATTAACTGCACATGTGACGCGGGTATTTTCTTTTTTTCTTTTTGCCCCGATGAAATTATTTAAAAAAAAAAAAAAAAAAAAATTACAAACGCGAGGGAATTATTCCTTGACGTGCGTTATGTATTTTTTATATATAAAAAAAGGAGAAAAAAAAACAAAACATTGGAAAGAGTATAGAAAAATCTTACCTTGGTCTTCGAAGCGTGAAAGTCGTCAGCAATGTTTCTGAGATTGGCACCAACGCTCGCCCACTCTCTCTCGCTGATCGAAGGTCCGAGATTTCCGCAGGACAATCCTCTGACGTTCGTGTTCTCCGGTCTGCCTTTTTCCAGTGCCGAGCCCTCGGACGTGAGTCTTCGTCTTCGCGGTCGTGGCCTGGGGCTCGGTACCGGCGGGCTGCACTCCGGGAATTGAAAAGCAGCGTCGCGCGTCGGGCTGCTCGGTGCTGATACGGTGACCTGGGGTGCCGCCGGCGGCAACTGCTCGACCGCCGAGAGGACGAGATCCGGAAGCGGGAGTCTCGAGAGATCCGAATCTACGAGGACAACCGGATGCTCTCGGTTTCCTGGTATGTCACCGGGTCGGCGTGGCAAGCGATCTGAAGATGAAAATTTTAAAAAGAAGCACATTAATATCTCGTGTCAAACGATCGATGAAAATTATCGCCGAGACATAAAGCAACGATTTTTTCCAGCGACAAACTTTAATATTTTTCAGATGACGCAATTTGATGGCAATGTTATCGCACCGATACTTGGGATGCACCAGAGTCCCGTCCCAGAGAGCTTAAAGCCGGAGATTCTCTCCCGGGAGAGAGCTCTCCGCAGGTGAGCGAGATAAACCGGAAAGAGGTTTCGCGGCCGTTGTCTCACACAGAGAAATGATGAGCCAAGGGTAAAGAGATAGCGTGTCGGAGTGATTCTAGGAGAGGTGCACCAAGTTTTATGCACTCGTAAAGCTCACCGTGCATATGGTGCACTTGTATATCTTGGTTTATCGAGTCTAGACGGCCAAGACAACGAGAGAGCCGCGCTAGCGCAAACGAGAAGGAAATTAACGTCGCGAGGCTTTATATTCATTCCTGGTTGATTACTCGAGCGCATCTCTGGTCGGACATTCGCGAGACCCTCGAGTGAAGAGCATCGAAGATTATTTCTGCCAAGATTCTAGTGGAAAAAAAAATCTTTTATACGTAAGCGTCTGATACGTAAGAGATTATTACTGCAATAAGGTTTTATTTTTACCGGGTTAAAAGATACGTGCCAATTTCCCCACTTCGTATTACATTTATGCTTATTAGAATAATCCGTTGGATTAAGCGTGACAAAAGCGTTATTTTACGCTCCCCTGGCACGACCATTGTTCTCGTGCTTCTCACTCTTTCTCTCTGGATGGCGTTTTTTTTAACAATTTTTTTCTTTCTCTCTCTATCGCAACGAGTGTGCGCTACGGCTTGCGGTTGTAGCATCATCCTTGACATTTAGCGTCCACCGTCGGTGAGAGAGCGAGCTCGCGCGCGCCAAGCTCTTTCACTTGTGCAATAGCGCACACGCCACCGCATCGTCACCAATATGCAACCGATAGAACCGCCTCTGTCTCTATGTACATATCAATATGTTTTATGCAGAAAAGCCGTGTTTTTTTTTCCTTACGGCACAGTATGATCCTACCTCGATGTAACGCTTTTCACCGTAATTTCGCAATCATCCAACGGGTTTTCTCGACTGCCTTTCCATTCGACTCTTTCTCCGTCTCTAGTTTTCAGTATTCTCCCGGAGGAACGAGTCTGCGCACGAGGAAATTAATTATCGCAGTCGGCGAATAAATAATTTTTTTTGTCCCATACGCCGTGCAGTAAAACTGAGTTGCGAAGCAAAGATCTCTAGCTGGCGCACGCGGTGCACCGAGAGGCACGGAGACTCGAAACTGCAATTGCAACTCGTGGGTCGCACGTGGCTGACGCCCGCATGCACTTCGCGCGAGTTAATGCACGGCGTACACATGGGAGCAGAGAGCCCTTTTGGTCGTAGTTGCCGAGCGAGCCGGTAGCGGCATATGTGCATGTCGAGACACGACTCTCCTCTCTTTTCCTCGCTTTACCTATCTCCGTGTGTGTATTCGTGTAACCCACGTATGACTCGCGCGTACATGAGTCACACAACGTCCGACGAATCGCCACGGTGGCTACGGACTTTCTCGCTCGAATCGAGCTGACTCGGTGCGCGCAGGCGAAGTGCAACAGCGGCAGTCGCGGGGGCTCTCGGGCACAAAGAGCCTCTCCCAAGGCCATCGGTGCACGCCGCGCACACATCGCAAAGAGACTCCAGTTTTCCACACGATGCGAGCCAGCGCGACAACCACCGATACAAATACGCACACGTGTGATCCTTTTCGTTCAATGTTTCATGAACGCGTTAGTTTCTTCTTTTTTCCCTCCTTTTCGCCTTTATATATCTTTCAGCTCGGATTGATACGCCGAGTCTACGTGCTCGCACAGACTCGACGGGAGGTACAGCATAGGTATAGGTGTTCTCTTTTGCTGGTGGTGGATTAAAGAGTGTGACTGAGTCAAGTCTTCATCACTACCGACCAGACGTTTACTCGCACCCTTTTCCCGATCGATATTCTTCACTCGTACTTTTAAATGTACGAGTGTCTACTCGTGTGGGGCTTCTTTTTTTTCATTTATTTAACGCATTTCCACGTTTGAGACTTTTCCGGAACAATGGGACAATAGACGTACGGAGGAGGATTGCATCATTCCTGCTTGTCGAAACAGTTGTCAACGCTTTATGTTACCGAGTACGCTGTTCTTGGGTGATTTTTTTATTTTATTTTTTTCACGGTGAAAACACCGAAACGAAGATCTCTGTATCGGAGTGATGCTTCGTCGAGCGTGAGTCGATTTTTTTGGAGTACCGACACGCAGAGATTGTATCCAACCATTTTTTGTAGCCGATGAGTGAGATTTCAATTAACCCTGCAGATTGGGAGAATTGATGTTGAGAATTATTCTCTTCTCTGCCGTCGGAGAAATTAGACTTAAGGTGAGTCCCTGCATTTTTTAAAGATTTTTTTGCATCAGTTTGTTGATAAGGAGACAGTCTGAAAAAATGTTGCTTTCGGCAACTACGTCGGTTTGGTGGGAACGGTAGAAGAATCAGTTTATTTTAATGTCTTATTGTGACTCAATAATTTTTATTGTGTCTATCGTAGATACGAGACATCGACCCCATGACGGAGCAAGATCATCGGTGTGGAAAATCGTAGAGATTGGCAAAATAGTTGCAAGAAATGAAACGACATTGTCAATTATTGTATCAGTCGTCGCCGTCGCGGTTGAGCTAACGCGCGCAATGGTCGTTGCGTATTCGTCTCGTTTTTTCGTTCTCGTATTTCTTACACATTTTTTTCGGCAAATATTTATCCCGCAATTGTAATGAGAATTTACCGTCGGGACATGATGGTCCCGTCACGGTGTGTCCCCGAGAGCCCGCCCGAAAGCATTTTGCACGCGTCTCTAACGCTCGGGAGAATCGCGAGCCACCGATCGCTATCTCCGATTGCATCGCCGAGACAACGGGTCAAGTAAATAATACGCCAGAGCGCGCGAGTGCTCGACGAAAAATCGGAAGGATTTATATTCACGCGCGGTCGGAAAGATATAGATCGTAAGAATTTCACGAGCCGCTGGAGAGCGCGTGCCGTCGACGACACCATCCTTCGAAGAGAAAAAGTTGAAACTTGCTAAAAAAAAACATATCTCGTCAAAAATGATTTTGAAATTTTTATAAAGAAAACTTTACAACAAAAGTTTTATTGACTGTTATATCTCTGGCGAATTAAATATGTACATTATACACTTCGTGTAGTATAATTCGATACGAAAGTGGATACATAGAGCCTTATAGGAGGAGAACGCGTGCCGATGATATGCGGGAAATACGATGCGGAGAACGTGACCATCCGACGGCCGAACCACGCACTTGCAACTCTTCTTCTTCTTCTCCTTCTTCTATCTATCCGTAACGAAGCAAAGGAGAGGCCTCCAGCCGCAAGATCGCGAATCGTGACCACACGAGACACGCGCGCAACCTCTTTTATATACGCATACGAACACACTCTGTGTGTACATCGGCGAAAATTTATTTACAAATGTGTTACTCGAGAGTTTCACCCCTTTCTTATGTTTGTACTTACAGTCGGTACGGGTGTGAGCACAGCTGGTTCTATAAATAAGAGGAACGCCAATCTGACGCAACCAGCGCTTTCTCGATTCTGCATCTCGGAAGGATTTAAAAAAACCTTTAACCGAAATTTAATGGGGGAGGTTCGAGCCTCGATGAATCTGTGCATTAACGTGGGATGCAGGGCGTATGCGTTAGGAGCAGGTGGTAAATCGGTAGCTCAAATTAAACGGATTTTTTTCAGTGCTGAGAATCAATCGTGGGCGAGAGAGGAGTCTAGACCGTCGTCGCTCGGTGCATCGACGTTGTTGGTGCACTCTCGCTACTTCTCTACCACTCCAACGACTCTCGCTCTCAGTCCGCGTGCGCGCGCGCCCGGTTTACTCGCTATCTCGAGATTCGTGCCGCTATACCTACTACGATATACTACCGCGGCGAAGGATCGCGCGACTCTCCACCAGCGCGGCAGCAGGGTCATGGCCGGACATCGTCTGCCAGTTTACTCGCGGCAGTGCACCCACGCTGCATCTGTAACGTGGACGGCCCTTGTACCCTTGCATCTACTCGTCGCAGCCATTTTACTTCGATAAACTTTCTTTCCATAGAAAAATAACTTTCCAGTACAAAGCAGATAATCTATGACGGGAGATTTGTAAACGACGATCATAAACTCCCAACCTTCTCTTCTCATCTATCGATATTGATTCGTCCGTCGATCGAATTGATCTTCGCACATTTGTTTCGTCTATGAATATTTGACGATGAACGACCAGCGTTACCGCGGATTCGGACATTGAACCTCCGATTCGGAAATTCCGAGATCAGGTGGGACGGCCACGCATTTGGCCGAAATATTTCGTTGATGAGTCACACGACTGTGCCCCTTTTTTCTGTTCATTTCTATTGCGCAATAATTCACAATCTTGGAAATTCAGTGTGAAAATAATGTTTCATTTTTGTATAATTTTTTTTGTCCTTAATCGACCGAGTATCATACTTCACGCTCGAGTTTTAGTGAGATCGATCCATGGAAATTTTACGCACGACTTGCATCAGATTTTATTCGAGACACATTACACGCGCGAGAATTTCCCCGATCTATTCCCGTCATCCGACGGCATCGAATTTTCGTTACTCGACCATCGTTCACTCTCGAGACAAGTACGTTTTGGAAAAAATAAATTTAAATCACCCCTCGTTTGTCACAAGAAATACCGTAAGATCGATTCGGCAAAAACAAGTGTACGATAAGCTCGAAGTCCTTTCGACAAAAACAAATTTTCGGCAAGCTCGAAGTCCCTTCGACAAAAACGTCATAACATAGAACTGTCATAATATCACAGGCATATCGTCTACGTGGATTTTCCTGTTCATACACGTCATTTGCAAAAATATTTTGCCCTCCGTATATATTTGACTGTTCAACGCTCGCAAGGTCATTGACCCGGGGAGAGATTCCGAGGAAAAATTGAAAAAAAAATCAAGCGCCTTTTCGAATCAAGCGCCGTTGGATATGCTCGAATGAATATTTTCGTGCACATTGCAGCAGCCCATTCGTACATTCAAACAAATTTTACCTTCACCAGGACTTTGAAGATTTACGAAAGTTACGCAAAAAAAAAAAAATTTCCATTGCTAATAGAGCACGAATTCGAAATAAATAGTTCGTAATCAACGAACCAATGTCAAGTCCGACGCCACGTCTTCGAAAATCTCGTTGATACTTGACTTTTTTATGAAAAGTCGAATATCGACGAAAAATGTAAAATTGCGTAATATGAATGTAACTTCGGCAAATGCTCGGCGCTGATCGGCAAAAAAAAATGAAGAAAAATCGTGAACGAAGTTTCAATAAGTTTGCGCGTCATATATATGCAAAAGAAACGTCGGTAGTACTCACGATTGCGTGAAGGATGCTGAGAGCTTCGACTGCGAAGAACCTGTTGCAGTGCGGCATAGAGATCGAGCATGAGTTGTTCGAGCTGTTGTTCCTGCACCTCTGCCTCGTCCTCGGATGGAAGCGCGAACGGTCTCGCCATTGTTATTTTCTTCTCCGATCGTTCAGTCTCTTTCTCGAAATAGAAAAAACACCACCAGCGGAAAAAAATTCGTATCGAAACGTTCCAATTTTTTTCTTATTCTCGAAGAAACCAACAGATTCGTTGCACTGATCGCAGTCTTTGTGCAGTGTGAGAAAAAAAATGCACCGACGAATCGTCCCGAAGGCTTTGAGAGCACAAACACAAGTAAAAAAAAATTTTAATTCACGAACTTTTACAAAGTTCACTTCCGGTATGTAGATATTATTTTTGAGAAGCGAGACACGCACTTTCTTTCGTTTATGTCGATCGCGCGGAGAGACTCTCGAGTCGACTCAAGCGATTGTCATGTCTGTCCGGGATGAGCACGCGAGTCCGCGCGATGATAGCACGTGGGGCCCCCCCGAAGCACACTGGTAGTGCGGCGGCAGTGGCACCTCGATACCCACCTTTCTTCAACGCTCTTTCTCAGCTAATGCGCTACGATTTTTTTTTTTTTTTTTTAACTCGAATATCTCCAATTTTTGCCGGATAGTCTTGTTCCTCCGCTTGGCTAGCAGAGACGCCGTCTAAATCGTCGGTAGGGTGGATCCTCGAATGGATCAATTTCCATAGGTCTAGATTAGCTGTGCTTGGCACGCGATTATTCTCCCCACCGATCGTTTCGACTATCGAAAAGTTATATCTCAAAAGCTCACTGTAATTTTCCAAGTGCGAAAAAAAGCTGACGGATTTAATCCCGAGATTTTTTTTTTTTTCAAGAAAGTTCGCTACTTATTTCGCACTGAATTCGACGCACTGGACCGAGCTTTTCGACAACGAATTATCGAAGTTATCGATCAAAGTCGAGCCGTTGAGATGACGGAAATGTTGGACCCGCGTAGCACAGGAGTCGCGGAAGGCTGAGGTGCACGTGCGTCGACGTCCGGTTGGAGAATGCGATACCGTTTCAATAGAGTTTTTATTTTTTCGAGTGTTCTACCGGAGCAGAAGACACTGATGAGCAAATCGTTGAACTGCCTCTTCTTCCCCTCCTTTTATTTCTTCCTCGGACGACGCTGTCAAGTCCACCGATGCAGATATTTTCGACGCGATTCGACGCAGAAGAAATGAAAAAAAAGCAACAAATAAACTTTACTGAAAACGCCGCTCGACTGTCCGAAGATTTTTTGAATCTCTCCGGTAATGCTGATATCTATGCGTGTATGTTGCACGTAGAGTATGACACGAGACTGTCTCTCGACTGAGCTTGAGCGAACGAAAAATACGTCTATTCTCCTCGAGGTTCGTCGTGGTAATGATTCTCTCGGCGGTGCACTCGGGGGAACGTTGCTCCCCTGGTTCAACCCGAGTATTCAGAGCCACACTCTCGCTTGGTTCAGCAGTGCCGTTCTCCCCCCCCCCCCCCCGCCCCTTCCCGCCCCTGCCCCGCGCAGCGGTTGGACCACGCGCGCACGATTCTCGTACGCGCAGAGAGGGGCTGGCTTCGTTGCGCGCGCACGCGGCGGTTGAGCAGCGAGCAGGGACGATAAGTGGGAGGGAGCGTCAGTGGGGATCGTGTTCGCTTGTGTGCGCGCCTTGTAGCTCGGTATAGCAGCTTCTATTTTCGATATTGTGTGCGTGTGCGTCCGTGTGTTTTGTGTGTTTTGTGTGCCCGATGGAGGAAAACGCGCCAGCTTTTGCCTGCTGTTACATCCCGCCGACGAGGGACTACCTGTTAGGTATCGCAGGATTCGCGGCTCAAAATCAACCTCGGTACGTGAAACTTAGACACCTTTGTCAATTTTACAATGCGGAAAAACTTCACCAAGGTTATGAAATTGGTATTTTCGCGAATATTCAGGGTGAATATTATAGACGAGGAAGGAAAATGAATGACTCTGAGTTCGCTCGAGGCTCGTTAACACATGTCTCCGGTAGATCAAAGTTCGTTCCTCGCCTTCGTATACCTGGGCGCCGGAAACCGACGCCGACGCCATACCCGGCGAATCAGCGGGGAACGACAAAGCTTTCCTTCATTTTTATTTCTCGAGCATCTTTCTCGCGAATGCATCCGTTCACCGCTCGACTCTTGCCTTTCCCTCCCTCTTAATTCGACGTCCGTATATATTTCAGCTTACTATTTTCTATAATATCAATCTCTACGACTAATATACGAGACTTGGTATTTTTGTTTCCCTTTCTCCGTTACCGTATGACGATTACGAGGTTGCATGCGACGTGTGTATTCGGATACACACGACCGAGTTATCTTCCCTTCTCTCTCACGCTCGTCGGTGCGCTCCTTCGATCATTTGTCTCTTTTTCTCGTGTTTCTCGCTTATTTTATTTCTTTTTTTTTCATCTTTATTTTTATTATTATCTCGAGCGTGTATTACTGGGAAAGATTCCTATAGACACAGGGCGACAGAGCCGATACGCCGCGATCTTTTTGTGTGTGTGTGTGTGTGTGTGTGTGTCCGCGCGTTCGAGCGACGGTGAGTTTTCTTATGCATCAGTGTAGTAGGCTCTCGGACCTGCGAAAGAGAGAAAGGGACGGAGGAGGGAGCGAGAGGGCGGTTACACACCACGCGAGATACGCTTGCCACTTACCACCACCACCGGTCTGACAACTCGAGCGTAACTGCGTAGTTTGTACACCGAACTCTGCTGGGCATCGGGCGACGCGGGGGTAGCCGTTGCAGGCACCAACACGAACTCGCGCGACTGGACTGCCTGCTTGCCTGCCTCACTGTACTTCGAAGGCTCTCCGGCTACTACCGTGTTACGGAACCAGCTGTCTGCGACGAGAGGTCCTCTCCGTCGTCTCTCTTCGTTAAAATCTTTACGATTTTTCGTGCCTTTTTTTTCACATTCCAATTATATTGAAACTAAATTCAATTGTATCGATCTTTCGAACATTTGAAATTTTCACACGGGACGGGCTCAAATTAGCTCGAACGTTGAAACTTAAGTAGCTATATATGCATAACTATCGGTAGGAAGTAATCGTATCGGACTACCGATTCGATACAGTCCGATGCAGTTCCCGACGGAGTACGTCTCGGTGTATCGTCTCCGGTGTCGCCCGTTGTCTGTAGTGGTAATGTCATCTGTCTGTAACGTCATCCCTCGTCCCACCCATTGCCCACTGTTATACACGACGCCTCTCTACCTATATGATCGGGATTCTCTCGAGCGATTCACCTGCCACCCTTTAGTCCATAATCCGATATCCAGTGTCGAGGTTCTCTCCGTTGGAGAATTCACGGACCTCTGTCGGAGAGCACTTGCTTCTATGTCCGTGTTCCTTAGCCACTAACAATCTTTGGATCATCAATCGTAGTGATCATCAATCCGGCAATCGGCGCGCTTGATTTACGACGATTACGTTACCGCTGACTGACCACTTTGTCCCCGATCCCTTATCGCACGAACGATTGTTAGCCGATCGACTTTACCAATGTAAGATCTGCACAATAATTTTTTATTCCAAAGCGGTTTAAGGATAAAATTGTATTTTTCCGTCTTCGTGGCTGAGGATATTTTATATGGTCGGAAAAGGTAAGAGGGACATCGCAAGAGTAAACAGTCCTCTGGGCGCCCACTCTTTCTCCCTCCGCCGACGCCACGTTCCGGTGCACATTGTGGCCTCGTTCTGTGCCTGTCGCGTGCCCGTGGCCCCTCGTCTGCGCATCGATGTGCCCACGGACCACCACAGGTGCCCCCCCCCGCTCGCTCTAGCATCTTATTTACCTTTGTTAGTGGCAGCTGCTGCTTCGAGTTCGTGACTACCCACAAGTGCGAAAACTACCCCTCGAACAGCGATAGAGATATTTTGTTGAAATCGAATGAAAGTGAAAGATTGCGAAAAAAAATGTCATACGACTCGATAAAAATTAAAACATTAAGATCTTCACCGATTCATATTGAAGATTAAGCAATATATTATTTATAAAAAAAATTAAACCTCCAATTCATCGCGCACTAACCGAGAAGAACGTGTTCTATTTTAATCCACAAGTATGAAAAATATGACTAATGTACACAAGTACGAACGATAGTCTCGTAAATCTCTTCGAATGCTTCCATTCGTCTTATCAATTCGAATGTCGAAGGATTAAGAAGTGTATATGAAGATAAGAAAAGAAAATCTATGTAAACCTCGTGTAAATCGAACGATACCGCGGATGACAGACGACGCGCAGCGAAGCGAAGTGCTCTCGGGCGCATGAGTATATTATTAGTTTCGGAGTACATAGAGCGTGCCACCGTAGTTAAGATAGCGCGCGAGCGTTTGTGCAACAGAAGTGGTGGTGGTGGTGGTGGTGGTGGTAGTAGTAGTCGTCGGGGCTCCTCGGCTCACTTAGCACGGCGCAATGCACTCTCCCTACCTCCAATCTCTTTTCCTCTCCGTACATATCGAAGGCCAAGAATCGAAAGGGCGTAACCTCTGTGTGGAAGCATACAGCTTACGCCCTTTTTATTCTAACCCGTCGATATCTATATAAATGTGTGCAGTTATCTGTAGCACAAACTGTACACGAGCAACGAATGCAGAATAGCAATAATACTCGACCTGCTCTCGAGAATCCCGCTCGCTCCCCTCGTTTAACTCCGTTCGCCACAGTCCGCGGATACACCGTGAAAAATAAAATTCATCTTAACGGTCCCTTGAGATTTAAAAACAAAAAAAGAGCAAAAAATAAAATTCAAACGTTTATCGCGGCCCCGACGCCGGAGGTCATAATAATGAAGGCGGTAAAAGTTTGATGAAACAAATATTATAGATAGGAAGAAGGATGCGCGTTTGCTGAATTAAATTGCACGAGAATCTCTTACGGCGAAACTTTGACCGTAGAAACTTTGGCGGATAGTTCCGACGATATCTTCGATCGGTCGGAGGAATTTTGAATTTCAGTTGATATTGCGTAGATTTTCTATACAACCCAATGACCCACTTTGCATTAAGAGCGGAATTTCCGACTTGGTCGCGGCAGTGTAGTTCGGGGGGGGGGGGGCTGCGAAATGGCAAGTCGGAGACGCATTTATCGAAGAAATCGGAGAATGTACTGTACAGTGCTCATCCTTCCGTTTCTGCTGGCACGTACCTTCGATAACAGCCATATTATATGAATCATCATCGTCATAATATTTTGCCACGCGACACTGAATTATATGTGGAAAGTTTGTTATCGTTGAGAAACATCCGGTGTATATCGCTTTATTTATGCGAAACTGGTGAACAATTCGATGGAGGAATGGTGCGCGAGCTATTTTTTGTTACTTTATTTTTTTTTTACATTTTACTACTTTTTTTTACATCTCGATCAGTATCGACGAAGCAACGGAATAACAACAGGGCGTGAAGGTCTCGAAAAGTTGTTGCCGAGTTCGATTTTCGACGATCTCAGAAACTTGTGAGCGCACGTGCGTGATTCGAGCGTGCGATATGAGGAAGGGGAGTAACAGAGGAAGAAGAAGAAGGGAGGAGGATTCGAAACCGGTAATTCCGTACGCGAGGACCACTAACTTTATATTTAGAACGACCACCGCTGACGCGTGGGCGCGCGCACGATGGTCAGCCGACTGCGAATTCGATGCGATGCTTCGCGTTCTGTAAAACTGACGTTCATAACTAGATTTTTTTCAAAACTACTGCTAGCAAGTACCTTCCATATTATCAACATATTTTTATCCTCAACATGGCGACTTTTTTGTTTTCTAAAAACATTTTGAAGAATGTTGAGGACCGAAACCGGAAGTGAATAATATCTTCTCTCGTCTTGTGCGATATGCGATATATTCTTGTCACGTTACGTGTTAATAATTATCGGAAGGCAATTATCTGTGTTGCGGTCGAGTTGCCTGCTATCAGTCTTGATGACGTTGTGCGACAGACGCAGCTCGGCGTTATGAGCAGGCTCGAACGAGTTTCTCCGCTGGGCATTTGACCTCTCTCATTATCTCAACTTTTTTTTCGCTCGGCAGATTAACATAACGCATGTGTATGTAATGTATGGGGGATATGAAAATAGCTGTTGAGGAAGTATTTTTCGAAGGCCAGACGAGTTTGATGAGCGATACAGCGGTTCGATTGCCAGTTTCGCAATACTTTTTTCGCACAACATTCTGATTTTTATCTGTGAATCAATTTGTCATCTCGCACGCATCGAGAGATGTTCTTTATCTGACTACAAAAAAATGCCGATACCTCTGTGCCAATTCGATTCTTCGCCACAAGCCCGAAACGTTTCAAGGTAGAGTTCGCCGAGTATTTTCCGCTCTACAATGTCACTTGTTTTCAACCATTAACGTGTGGAAATAAAGTGCCTCGAAAGCCGGCAATTGACTCGATCAAGGTCGTCGCTTCGTTTTGCACTGTCCTCGACGGGAAGCCCGGATAAACTGTCTAAGCGGGTCCGTGAAAAATATAATGAACAATGATGGAAAAACAATGGAAGGAAAACTGCGGGTCGATTTCTCATTTTTAAGCGTATTTTGCCCCACGGTTATTTTTATCGTACAAACCGCACACCTATCGAGAACGTACAGCGTGTTATTTCCTGGAAGAACTGTCACTGTGTGTATACGCTCAAGTTTTTCGTCTCAATTTATCCGACAACGATCTAATCACTTTTCTCGCACAATTTAGAAACTTCTTCGATTTTCGGTCGAGATAGCGGGCTTCACTTCGGTTCGATGTACATGCAAGTGCCCCGAAGGAATTCCTTTACCACGAATCAATGCATTACTCACGACAAAAGGACACCCTCGGGGCATGTCCGGTGTGCGTGCGACGACGAGGAGTAGGGGGTCGTAGGTTGCTTGTGCAGTAAAACTCTCGTCACGATTTTGGAAAAAGCCGTCTTGCTCAGTTTAATTTTTGACGGGAAAAGGTGCGTGCACGTGGGGAACCCTTCACCTCCTAGGTCCTTCGAAACTTCGGCAAGACACGGCGGAAAGCATGCCGAGGCACGTGGCGTTCAAACAAAAATCAACACCTGCCGTCCCGATGAGCGACGATATTTTCATCTGTCGTCGTTTTCCTCAGCAAATGCTCAAATTATACTAAAGTTTCGCCAAACTGTGCACCTCCTTTTTTTAGATTAAACTATTTTGGAAAATGGCTTTTTCAAGGCCAGAGCATCTTTATTCTTACCATATAAGAGAGCAGAGGGTTTTTCTTGCCAAAATTGAGAAAAAAAAAAATCTGATAATCACGTTCAGAGAGTGTAGGTATCGCCGAAAGCAGCCGTAGAAGACAAAGAGGATGTGCGGTGCAAACTGAAGATTGTTCCGTCATATGTCGCTTCTTTTTTTTTTTTTAACGACTATCTCTACGAGCGCTTCGCACGAGCTTTGCGGTCCAAAAAATTCTTGTGGTTCCGGACGACGCGTAATACGCAGTACACTAAAATATCAATCACAAACCAGCCGCCCGCCATAACAAGTAGACAACCTCGCGGTGTAACGAAAATCGTTATCGCTCTACCGAGAACTTCCTTTCGCTCCTCTCAGACCGCAAGAGAAGTTCATCGTCATCGTGGTATGAGATTACCATTGACATATATCGGATTAAAAAAGGTCACTATTATTCACGTAATATCGGATATTCAATAGCTTTTTTCGTTCGCTTCGTATCGGAAATAAAAAAAATAAAAAAACGTCCAATTCGAGAATCAATTTTTGCTTAAGGCTCCCAATTATTGGATAAGTTAGAGCTTGACGCGCGGCGGTCGAGCCGAAGTCGTCCGAGTGCGAAGACTCGGCGTTACGATGAGCCTGAGCAAACGAGCCGCGAGAAGGAGAGTTGTTGGCGTAGGTAATGTCCACAGCCTTGATCCGGCCGTCGACCGGCTGACAAAACGTTGCGGCTCGCTCGCTCCGAGTGTTACGTGCGAATTAATAAACGCCCTGGCTATGACTAAGCGCCGCGAAGAGCAACTTTGCCCATCTCGCCAGACCACTGCAAACAGGTGCTGCTCTTCTTCTTTTTTCTCCCGTTCACGCTATCCTGCGATGGCTGTATCTTATAAACTTCTAATTAATCGCTGCATATTTAAGTAGCAAAAACTATATTCATTTTTTTTGGTGCGGGGTCGAATATTATAATATAGACGATAATCAAAAACTAAATCAAGTTCGATTTTAGCTAAGTGCTCGACATGTACGTATAACACTGCCGTAGTCGAATATGTGCCGTGTGAGCAATTCGTATATAGTATGCGTGATTTGACATGGCCACCAAAGTGTGTCTCGTGATGCAAAAGAGTTGACACGGCCACATTCTGGGTGATACGTGTGCGAGCACGGGGTCCGCAGCCATTGGTCGTTTCGACGTCTCGGAACACGCCATGTCCGGCGTCCAATCGGAAACTGGTCTCCTTTTCTCCGTACCGCGCCATTGGTCCATTCCAACATCGTGACTCACATTAGTATCTCCCTTCAACGATAACGCGTCTTTGTCAGATTTTTTTTTCGTCTCCTGTTTTCGCACTACCCGAACGCAGTCATTTATTGTTGCGCTATGCCCATTCTGTAACAATTGGGAAGCGTGAATTTTACCTTCGCGTTCTTTGTTTGATTTTAAAAAAAAAGTTGAACCTAATCTACGATGCATTATCTTTTCTTATAAAAAAGTTGTAACGATTCGAACAGTACATTGTTGATAATGTTCCTCGTATCGGTTTAAATGGTACTCGATATGTCTTTATTGTCCGGTGTCGCCTCTATTGACTCATCGAGATGAAATGCCGATGATTTCCGCGAAATCGAGCAGGTTACTCAGAAACGAGATGAATCACGTTCCTCTCGTTTTCGTCCTTCTCTTTCTCAATAGTTTTTTTTTTTTTAACGAGAGAACAGGTTCGTGTACTTAGAGAAGGTACCCGGTTAGTCGACCCGCTCGGCGATACCTGGAGAAAACACTTGGGATGTGGGATACTCGGCGAAAGAGTTAACGCGAACGAGACTCGTAGAATTCAAAGGGAATGAACTCGATGACTCATCGGACGTTGAGAGAAACAAATTAAGGAAGAAGCCGTTTCCCCCGCTTTCGCCACACATTTCTGTGTTTACATAATCCAACGCAATATTTTCTCCGCACAAATATTTGTTACACATGCACGTACGGTAGTATACTCTGATATTTAAAACCACAATGATCTAATGAAGCGCCGATGAACTTATAGATCGTAGCGCGCGCGCGCGCGCTAGAGGTAATGGAACACACACGAGCAATAATTACCAGCCGAGAATTATCCAACCGCAACGTTGAGGTACGACGCGTCGGGCTGAGACCGCTTCTCGCCTACGTGAATGCAATTGTAAGAATATAGAGAGAAACTAAAGAAACGTCCAACATAGGCGAGCGTGTTCCGTGCGCACGCAGCGTGGCCTCAAGACCGCGGGCGTGTTTACACATGCAGAAACATTCTAGAAGTGGTTTTATAGTAGGTATGCCGTCGCGTATGGCACAAGTTTATTATTTCATCGACAAACGTGGAAAATAATTTTTGTTTTGTTTTCTGTTTTGCGGTGTAGAGAGTAGGACGAGGGTAGAGGCGTGTGCCGGCCAGAACTATTATGTTTTGTTTGTTCAGCCTCTTAATTGCTCGAGACTGCTCGTGCGTTGGATCGTAGAAGACGCGTACGTGAACACATAGCTTGGAAGATTACCAGGCGGACAGACACCGCTCGACACTTATCGAATGGAAGTTGGGGGGGATTTTCATTTATTTTCCTCACTTTAACTCTTCTCCATCAAGTTATATAAGAGCCACCGCATTCAATTACTTCCTCTTCTCTTCGTGGCTACCGCCCTCTACGCGGCACGCGCCACAGGCTGCCCGGTAGAGAGATCCGAAAAAAAAAAATGGCCGACGGGAATCATACTACAAATACCATCGACAATTTTTCCCGCTTACCTTTACCAACGTCTAAGCTGCTTCTCAACTTTTGGGGGCGACAGCTGTGACCAAACTTCCCCGTGTCACCACGATGGCCAGCTACCCCCCGTTGCCCGAGACACAGCCACCGAAGCCCAATGCCCCCCGCGAGTCAGCGCTTTCCTCCTTGCGAACACACAGCTGCGAGAAAACTCTCCGTTGTCCCTAAGCGCGGCCCTAATTTTCCCTCTGTTGCCTGAAATGCGGTCACTATCGTAGCATAGCTCCCTTTTAATTAGGAGATTCTAGTGTGTCACATCCTTCTCCCCAATTTAATGAGTTTCGAACTTCAGCATGATGTTCTCGTCTATTTTTATCAACGTTCGTAGAACGAGTTTGAAATTTTAGAAAGCTTGAATTTTAATGCGAGCTTTTCCGATTATTTGAGAAAATATGTTGGAACGACGGAATATACTTTACAGACGGTGGTGAACAAGAATGCCATATTCTCATAACAATATTCTCTTCGTGCCTGGGAGGGCTCCGGTTTGCCTGTTCAAACAGGAATCAGGTTCGAAGCGAGCTGTCGGGGAGCCCCTCGTGCGAAACCTGACCTACGCCTGCGTATTCGTGCCGCAGACGGAGCTCGAAGCAGCTCAGGGATGCCGTGACACCGTAGGGGATGGCTCGGGGCACGTAGCGATTCAACAAATTTTCGTAAAGAAGCGGAAAGGGCGCGCGACTCTTTTGTCCCTTCGTGTGTACCCCATGTACAAGTCCGTGTATGTGTACTGAAAACACATGCCAAAAGTGGAGCAGTTAGGGACAGATTTTTTCCTAGCCCCCGGAGCTCGCAGACTCCCAAATCGACTCCCCTTGCCACGGGGGCTGCACCTGCGAGATTGAACAGGTCGTAACAGGTCCCGGATGATCTTGACCGTTCTCGAAATACTTCTTGCATTCTGAATTAATCGTTTCTTCCTCCAATCCCCTCGAGGGAAACGGATTTGACCGTTTCTTGTGTGATTACCAATCACGGTTTACAACAAACCTTCAGAAAAATTGATTTGTCATCGGCGAACATTGTCTCAAGAGCCTCCCTGTGGCCCTTCGCCCCCTACACGAGGAATCAACAAAGCTAAAATGAACTTTTTCATTTTCCATAAGTATTTCTGCGTGGAAGTTGAATTTGAGACGGTGAAGGGCAAAATTGGGCGTAGACTCTCTGTTTGTCCGCTCGTTCGTCTGTCATCCAGACGGGTCACCACACCAGAGAAGGAAGGACCAAGAATTCACCTGCTCTCTTCGTCGTTTTACGAAGTAGAAAGAATCGGCGAGAATCGTTCGAGAGCATCGAAGAAGAGAGCGAAGAAGAGAGAAGAGAATGTTGTTGGGGGCTCGATGAGGCCCCGACGACCGTGGCACGACCACATCTGGCCCGGACCTCCCTTTCGGTGATTTCTCGAAAAGAGCTGCACAGGCGGACAGGCGCGAGTTCACAAACACACGGACACGCATACGGGTACGGCAAAGGGCAACCGGTGGCGGAGAGGGCTGGAGGGGGCAGAGACTACGAGCTGGTAGAACTGGTCCCTCGTGTGGTGCCCATCTTTATGGGATCGTCCATAGGATATGGACAAAGAGGCGAGGGAGCGAGCAAGAAAGAGTCGAGGGGGTTCCGGGGGCTTCCTGGAATTCGCCGAGGTTTTCTCGGAGTTTTGGCCCTCGTACCACGAAATCTTCACCGCTCGGACCGAACGGGGCACTCCCCGGATTTCGATCCAGGTGAGTTGGGGCGATACCGCTTCGCTGACGATGTTTCTTCGCCGGTTGCGTGTTCGGAAACGGTCGAAACACTTAAAGTTCTCATCGTAAAATAACTTATGTTATCCGATCAAGTTTGTTTACCAATTTATTTTGTTTACTTGCACGTGTTTCGTTGAGTCCATGCAAACAAGTAGTTGCAAGAAAAATTTCGATACACGAAAGTGCATTTTAGAATTGAGCCAACTCGAGGAATTGGTGGTTAGCGTGGGAGGTCAGTGCCGAATCAGGCTAATTACAGTTATTTCGCGATGCAAGCCATCTCTCCCATTCGCAGACACGAGGATCTGGCTGGTTCCAATGGCGAATTTTAATAAAGCCTCCGGTTCGCAATAATCTGCACACCCCGTCCTGGCGCATCCCTGAACTTAAACTCGAGATAGACCGAGAGAGGGAAGGGGAATCGATGGGGTGAAAGACGAGGAAAGGAGGCCAACGGTGTTGCCTTATGGGAAATCGCCCGGAGCGGTCAACGTGCGCGTAATCGGTGGGCGGACTCGACGCCATTATGCCGAGCCAAAAATAATGATAAATCGGTTCTGGGACTCGTTTTCGCTCCGGAGGAAAAGAAAAAGAAAACACGACTGGTAATAAAAACCGAAAAAGCAAAATATGTTCATCAGACCTTCACGCTATACTTCAGCGTCGATGAAAAATGAATCTTGGCATGAATATCCCTTGATATTTATCCTCTTTAATGAGCAGACACACGAGACTCTTGAACATCTAAAAATACCTCAAAGATACCACAAATATATTGTGGATATTGTTGCAGATAGTTATAGATAAACTTGACGGTTTAAAAAACTTAGACTTTGCAAAGCCAGACATCCCTCCGAACCAGTGGTTCTTAAACCCGGGGACACCCAACGTAGACTTCGGAGGTCCATGGACCTGAGGTTAAGAGCCCCTGCTCTAGACTCTCGCAGAAGGGGGCTCACGAGCTCAAATTATAGGTTCGCCACGAACTTCTGGTCATCATCATTCCCCCGAAAAACGCGATCATCCACATCTCCGCAGGTATAGCGCTCGATGCCCTTCCGTTCTGTCCGATCCTTTTTATTTTCAACCCATTCGATGCACAATTTTTTTGCCGTATTCTCTCCTCTCGGACTCCGAGAAACGCATACAGTCGCTCCGTCCCCCGCGATTTCGCTGAGGTTTAATGGCCAGTCGCTTCTTCCTTTTTCGAGCAGAGAAAAACATTCCCACGACGCTCTCGAAGCAAAAAAAAAAAAAAAAAATATCCCGTGTCGTAATCCCGGTGAGAAAGTATCGTGAAAACTGGCGCAAATTTTTCGGGTAAGTGCAATATGCAAATGACTGTACAGAAACTGAACCGAAGAGCTCTTGAAGGTCGTGGGATTCGTAAATACAGCGGCAAACACTTCGGGTCTTAGAATATCGAAGAATACCGTCTTGTTGCCCCATCGGTCTTATCTCGCAAATCCCTCTGAATTTCTACCTTTGCGACGGAAAAATCATCAGTTCGTTCGCAAGAGATATCGTTTCGACGGGTATTAGTTTGACGGTAACATAGCTGATGCTATGTTTACGCCTCGGCTAAGACGGTCCTCGGTAGCTCCGACAAGACGGACCTTCGAGCTTCGATTTTACGTCCTGCAGAAAGCGATAAACGATCGGGTATTCATCAAGATTATAATAAAATAAACAAAAGTAAAATTATTGTAAAGCAAAAAAAAAAAGAAAACGATTTACAGCAGACTAGGGCTAAAAATTAATCGGGTTTAAGACCCGATATTTAACGCAATTTCGTTGTGTCACCTGTGCGTATCCTCGGCGGACCATGTCGACCCGGAGATGCGTCATCTTGTGAACGGTGCAACGTCCGATTGTGAAAGCCGGACCAACGAACGTACGGGCGGAGTTAGTGGCTCGAGGATATGACTCGATCTTGCTCTCGCCGAACGTCAAGCTAACTGGAGTCGTGCCACATAACAGCTATGATGCTATAGATGTGGGGAGGAACCACAATGCAGAAAAGCCGGAATACCGAGAGGGAGACAAAGAGTTGTTGCTGCTGCTGCTGCATCAACGACTTCTGAATTAATTCTCGTGGCAGCAACGGAGCGTAAACTGCACGGCAACTCCTACGTGGAAATTATTAGCTGACGCACATTCGAATCTCTTCGTATCCTCTGTAACATACCTCGCATTGTAGGGACAGCGAGTCACACGGTCATCGTCTGACCCGATAGTTCAGAAATGCCGAGATATTCGAGACGACGCGAAACCCTTTAGAATAATGAACTTTTATCTATGGCGTCAACTGCACTTCGACGTCGCTCTGCGAATTTGTTCAGATTTTTCTGCCATGTGTCATCGTGGCACACTGAACTGGCAAAGTTTATATAACATTCGTTACTTTTGTTATCTTGAATTGCTTGTAGCTGTAGAATAAACGATTTCGGAACCAAAAACCGTACTGAATCGGACCTAGAACAAATAGGAGTGTGGGATGTAGAGGAAAAAAAAACGTGGCTATAGGTAGCCCCGATGATGACTAAGAGAGTCATGCACGCACGTGAAGCACGAAGAAGAAGCGTATATACGCGCGTGAGCATGTGTGTGTGTGTGTGTGTGTGTGTAGCGTAAAGTATACACGTACGAGCCGATGGCGAAGAGGGGTGACTTCCTAAGGGGCGGCGTCCGATCTCTACACGGCAAGCAACGGTACCGACCACCACGCCGGGAGCTCCCGCATGAGTCATCTCTCGGACGTTCGTTGGGAGACCACCTGAGGCCGGAACGCGTCCCTCCGACAGACTCGGGGTGCCTTCACTTTTTATACAACCGCGTGCGTAACTATACGCGCATAGACGTGCGTGCGTGTATTCATCGTTCGGCAGGTTGCTACAGTAAGGTATAACTATGCACGGTCTATACATGCCTATACTATGTCTCGCAGGGGACCCCAGACTAGCTAACCTCGTTAGTTATATCTGGCGTATACCTTGCACCAACCCGCTAATCGTTAAGTTTGCACAGTGTCCTGGAGTCGCGGGTGACTCCCAGAAGAAAACTAGTAAACAGAACGTTTGTAGGATATCTCGGTAGGATATTCTTCAATCGCGTTTTTTTCATTAAAGAAGGGCTTTGCACTTATTGCCCTCCTGCCTCAATATTTTGTATGAAAATCAGAGCTAAAGTATTTTGAATCGTCAAAGAAATCTTGATCGATTGCCCCGAGCTTGAATTCGACGATAGACACAATTTTCGCATAAATTTTAACGAGTTGATCGAGCGAGCTGGGCGACACATTTTTACCGAAGAAAAATTCACCCGGGCTGTATAGATTCATAGTCATTCAACAATGTCACTCGATCTTCCATAGCCGTAGCGTTGAAAGTAGCCCGGGGAATAAATGAAATGCATTTCCCCGAGCGAGGAGTGCATACTTCGATGCCACGGTACGGCGAGGCTCATACTATTAATATCGATATGACAGGTTGACTAATGATCCGCGAGATTCGGCTACGGCTTTGACATTACGAGATTAAAATCCTCCGAAAAAAAGGGCGAACCACCCTTCCCCCCATTCGGTATTCGAAGTTTCGGTCGTTGCAGCAACCCGAAACGACTCAATAAGATTACACGGACGACGTGTCATTTGTTTCCGTTAAAGCGAATGGAAAGATGAAACAAAAAAGAAAAAGAAGTTAAAATTAATACGAAAAGACTGGAGTGTGTTGTTCCGCCCCGAGGAGAGGAAGTACGTGCGGAAGTGAGATAAAAAAAATCGCAGTCGTTAATGTGGATTATCTACCGAAGTGACCGAAGAAGACAAAATGGCCAAGCAAAATTTCGTCAGCGACAGCTGACAAATCCATTCCTGATTTGTCGATAGCAGGTCCGTCCTTTTTCCTCGAGAACGATGTAGAAAAAAGCCGAACTCTAGCGCCGAAGCGGGAGAGACATAGTGTAAACGCGTGCGCTATGAATTATTACCCATAGGACGGGTAATTTACTTTTATTATTGCCGGCTTCGGTTTCACTGTGCCGGCTCGCCGCGGGTCACGCGTTTAGACGAAAAGTGACGGAAGCGGACAGGGAAAAAAAACGAAACTTATCTTCTCACTCGACCGGGAGGACGTCCCCCAGGCTCGATTATCACTCCAAGCCGAGGGTGGTTTGCCCGTCCGCCCTGTTACAACACGGGGTGGAGCACGCATGCATGGGTTGACCATTTTTTTCATCCATCGTTGAACATCACCATCGGCGTCATTACACGCTCTCGCGCGAGGGCCACAACTTCAACCTGTACCAAAAAACCAACAAACTCGTATGGCAGATGCAAAAAAAATCCCACCGACTGTGTTAAAAAGCGGTGGAAAAAAATTACATTTCGTGTGTGCGTTCCTTGCTGATTTGCGTTGCGGAACGAGGGGTAGCTTCGCACAGTGTATTAGGCCATTTACAGACGGTTATAGATACTTTTTTTTTTTTTTTTTTATCTCTGACGTCAAAGCTACGATGAAATAAATAACATCGGCAACGTATCGCGTGCCTAAGATCAGAAGGGCGTATTTTTTATGTCCGAACACAGGCGAGGCATCCGTCCGATGTTAGACATGCGATAGAATCATCGACGATGTCATCGGATAACGATATAGACATCAGAGTGTCGTTATTATCGAATGAAACGGGCAGGAGCGGTCGAGCAGTATGTCAGTCCGTCTCAAATGCTCTCTCCCCCTCCCTCTCGTCCCGCTGCGCGCCTTTTTTCGAGCACAGTTCATGAAGTATTTGCCATAGAGTTTGTAGTTTGACGTACACAGCGTTATCCAGATCGCGATAACCCCTACTGTCATACAGGTACTCCATGAGTATACTATTTATTTATTCATGCGGTTTCGTACTAATGGGATTTTCATCGAAGTGTTTCGTTGCAACTCTCACCGGACAGCTTGATCGATACTCGACGTTTTTGTTTGGTGGCTGTTTTTTTTTTTTTTCTTCCAATCTGAAAGTGGACAATTTCCCGGGTTCGATATGCGCCTAGAATCCGCGAGTGCAAAACGTGTAGCTCGGTCTTCCGGGGGCAGGGAGGGAGTCGGGGGGGATTGACGTGAATTTTTAATCTATCGGGGATCATGCATAGGCAGCAGTTTCGCGGCAAGAGCGAATGGAAAGAGTGGCACGCAGAACGCAGTCGACGAAATTAAAGAGCAATAGCTCTGTTGCAACTGCGTACACTGCAGGTCGCTCCTGTCACCGCGACGAGGCACGTGAATAATCGAATAGCGTCTATATACGCATCCGCCATATTCACAAAAATAAAACAAGATGGAAAATGGTAGCACAGATGAAAATTAAATTTTTTTATATAAATTTTACTTCGCTTCGCTCGAATAGGTTTCAAATTGCTTTTGTGGACAGTTTGAACAAAAATCGATTGGATCGTGCACCAAAAAAATCGATATTTTATTTCACAATATTTTTTTAGGTGTGTATCTGATCGAAATAAAAATTACGCTGTTCTTTCGATCTTCCGCTATTTTCGGAAAACTGATTAAACGCTGGATACCGTAATGACCACAATTCTATGAAAAAAAGATAAGATACCTGTCGTGGTTGGCAAAGGCACACGAAAGATTTCCGAAAGTTGGGATTCGCCACTCTCGTCAGAGCAAAAAAAAAAATAACAGGAGTTAAAGTAAATCGCGTCCATCATTCGACACGGCGCCTGACTCGGCACTCACCCTCTTTTCCCCTATCTCGTTCGGTTTTTATCGCGTTAACTCTTTCCTTCTTTCTACTGCGCTGCACCCCGTGAGAATTCGCGAGAGCTCATCCGCTCTTTGTTTTCCCGTTGGTGCGCGCGTGCTCTCACCGGCAATTAAAATTAGTTCTTATAATTACCCCGGTACGAGTACCGCCGGAGCGACTATCACGACACGAGAGCTACGCTTGTTAACGCGAGCGTGTACCTATACAGAAAAGATACTCGACGCTCGTGTTGTCGCGTCCGAAAAATTGCCAAAAAATAAACGAAGTACAAAAAGCAGTGCGCAACGTCTAATGGCCCTCCTATGCAAATTCGCAGTCTCTTCCTCCCCGCACGTAACTTCCTTCTCATTAAAGCTTTTTATTTTTCATGAGTGAATGCTTTTCGTTTTAATCGCATACTGCTGTATGAGGAATTTTAACGCGTCAGGCGTGCGAGTACGCTGATTTAGATCGCTATTTAGATTGCAGGAAACTGCGAAACATTTATATGCGGCCATACATTTTTTTCACCAACCGCCTTACGCGCCTAAGATGGATTATATACGAGCTTCCGGAGCTAATTTTTTAATTATTCCCGCAATATGTACTCTTATCGCTACAGTGACGCCAAGTTGTAATTTTTTTTAAATTTACCCTGTTGTACAATCAATCTGCCCATTGGTGCAGATCGAAAGATAATTTTTGTCTTATGCTAAAAAAAATAGTCCCTCCTTTTTTTTCCAACAGTGGATAAAACTCCTATCCCCTGTTCCGTTAGAAGAAAGAGTATTAAAACAATAGAGAGTATCGAACGACGTTATTGTAATGTTCAACCTCTCCTGTATCCCGTTGCTGTATAGCTTTGCACTCTACAGCTTCCCTCTCGTTTCTCGATGCGGTTCACTAGCGGTTGACCGAGTACAACACCATCCTCATCCAAAGTGAGTCGAGGTACACCAGTGTAATAACGCAGAGGCGAGGATTACGGAAGTGTAGAGCAAGCGAGACGCGGAGTACAAATCAGATAAAGATAAACAGAGACGATGGGTTCGTCCAGTGGCTGTACAGAGGAGTAGAGAAAATTGCCAGTGGCGCAGCATCCAGCCTGTCTCCCTTTTGGTCCAGCGTACGTTACTATACAAGGTTGCAACTATATACTCGTCGAGGATCTCCCTAGCTCTCTCCGGCTCACCCAGGATAACACCGCGGTACGACTCTCTGTTTGTTAAACAGTAGCTTAAGTACTGGCCACAAACGGTAGCGTGATTGCGGTCACGTGGCACCTCGCGTTACTCAAACGGAAAGTAAAACGGTGGACGTTCGGGGTACCCCGGAGATCGTACCGAGGCTTTACCTCCCACATTATGATACCGCTGATACGTACGCGGGCATCCACCCACACACCTTCCAATAACGGGGCGAACGCACTTCTACGTAGAGTAGCTAGCGCGCAGGGGTAGTTTCTCTGAATGCCCGCTGATTGTAATCATCGGGTGTAAGTAATTCGTGTTTCGTCGTTCGTGTGTCGCAGACACAAATCCTCCAACCTCTCGTCCTCTGTCTACGTTCGCAATTTTACCATCGACAGCTATCGGCGAACGACAAGCACTAAAATTGTGAGCCAGTTTCGGTATCCTTTCGACAAATTCGTTTGCAATTACTTTGTAGGTTTTTTATTTTTAACTGAATAAGAATTCTCACGCTCTCGGTTCCTCGGGATTTAAATTTTGCGAGCCGGTTAATTTACGGAGGAAGCGTCGTTGCGGATGCTCCGAGAACCGTTTGGAATCTGGCGGGTCGTAACTTCAATTTGAAGAGCTCCGAAGGAAGCTTGACTGAGATATTCCTCCCACAAATTTTCATGTCAATTAGTTTCACGAGTATGAAATTATTTTAGTGGCTGTTTCAAATTTGTTTAGAATACACACAGTAGTTACGGAAAGCTTTCGAAAGCTTTGGAAATGCTGTTTTAGCTTTGAATCGCTCTGAACGTCGGGTAAGCTCTCAGCGTTGGCGAGAGAGAAATCAGGGCAAAGCTTCCGCGCAGGTAACATGATCACGCAGTCTGGTATGAATGTACATACATCGGCTTAATACATACAGTTGCGTTACAGTGTAGACACATGGTAGCCTTCCTCTATACTCTTTGATGGGATGCCCGCGCAAATTGAACGTGTACGCTATAGTATGCTCGCGAGAGGCAAATTGAGGAATTGAATATTCATACGAAGCCCGGGGATCGTGATGTGGCGAGAGAGAGAGAGAGAGAGAGAGAGAGAGAGAGAGAGAGAGAGAGAGAGAGAGAGAGAGAGAGAGAGAGAGAGAGAGAGAGAAGAGAGAGAGAGAGAGAGCTAGAGCGACCGAACCCTCGTGAGCAGTTCTCGTACAAAGGTGAATTCAATTACACACGATTGCCCGGCTCTCGGAGCAGTTAGGCCAATTTTACGCTTATTGGTACGTAAATACGTTGATGCACCAACGCTACACGCAATATACAACAGATTTGCTGATCGCACGGGTTTCAAGACTGATGTGAAAGGCGTCAATGTGCTGCGGGAACAATTAAATCCTATAGACCTTTCCAGTGACATTAGCGACAACGAGATAGATAGGCAATGTAATCGTATCTCACGAAAAGATAATTTACAGTAACAATAGCAATGTAACATAATCAATAACGGTACGAAGTATAACAACTGGCACATAATGTCCATATTTTCCGTGAGCGAGCTTTGATCCGTATTATTTATTTTTAAGCTCGATTATTGCATCCCAGGAAAAAAAATTCACATTGCCGATTAAATGCATAGTCTACCATACGGCGTTACCTCGTAATCCCCAGGAGCATAAGCAGCGGCAGGATTGCCGGACGGACCTTCCGAATTAATCTCCGTACATAGTTAAACGAACCCGATAGCCTCGAGCCGTTTGAGACTGCGGGTTAATGTGCCTGTACGATAGGTTCAGACGTGGCTTACATAGGTAGCCCTGTTTCGGATTATTCTGAAGGTTTTCGCGCTCCGATGACCGGGTCGAATGGAAACTGCGACAGTCTGTACTCACCTTCCCATTTTCGCGCTAATAACTCATCGGATTAACGAGATGAAGGACGTGTGGAGTATTTACCTATAAACGCGAACCCATCCTCTCCGACTCGTCAGTCCGCCTAAAAGGCTCGTGAATTTTGGGGGAGACACGCATCGGCGATCACAGGTGCGAGAAACGTCCCTTTCCAACATACGATTTAAACTCCCAACGCCCATAGGTACCCTCGCAGAGTTATACGAGCCTCTCAATTATATCCACCGATGCTTCCAGGTAAATACTTCCTTTTCGCGCCCCAGGCACACGAGTTTTCACTGATCCGGCTCTCAAGGATGATAAATTCTGTTAAAATAATCTCGTCAAGAGCCCTCCACCCATCATCACCAACATTTACCATTGTCATCGTCGACGATAGTTCGGATCCGATCGAACAGTTCCGCTAGAGGCACTTTTAACCGAAATAAACGGAAGGGAGCCGTCCCATCGTAAAATTTGAAAATGGCCCTTAAAAATTGAATACAGCCTACTGTTAAATAAATCGACGTAAGAAATTTACGTTGAGCACGATCGTTTCGAGTGTGATAAATCGCGAAATGAAAACGTTACCCTGAATTCGTGGCATCTCGTCGCGCTCAACGCACGTTGAGCGCGAGATGCCACGACGATTGACGCAGACAGAATGGGATTTAATTTTGTCTTAATGAAATCGAACGGCGGACGATTTTCTCTCCCTGCGAACGAATGCCGCGAATTCTTTCCTCGGGTATTCCATGCTTCGGGCCACATTACGGAGCATAGAGTACGAAGAGGGACGAAGAAGAGGTGCGGGGGGTTGATTGTCAAGAGCCGTTGGATAGTGTTTTGTTTTGTCCACGGGTTAGAGGTGGACATCATGATGACGGTATAGAACATAAACGAGGGCTCTCCCAACGTTTCTCTGTTCTCGCTCCTCCCTCTATCTCTCTCTTTCTCCATGTCTATCCCGAGGGAGTTACGGGACATAAAATTCCACATCCTCCCTTCGTCGGGGACTCGCACGCACGGCGGCGTCAAGATGTCGGCAACTCACTCGCCGGCTTTTCTCTATACGCGTACTCGTCTTTCTGTGGTTTTTTTTTTTTTTTTTTTTTTTTTTTTTCAGCGACGCGCATATCCCGCACACCGAGAGTCCGTCCTGGCGTCGGCAGGTCGGGACATCCCGACGGTTCACCCTCGACCTTTCACTGCACACTTTTACTCCCTTTGGCAATGCGCTCCGATCAGATTCTTCTGCAGGAACACAAAAATACGCTGCCGGAAAACCGAAATATGTACACAGGCTTGCAATAGCAATTGTTTCATCGCGTAAATATTTAGTATCTCGCTCTGTCGGGATGAATCTCGAAATGAAGTTGAAAGAAAAGCCCTTTGAAAAGTCGTAGCGATTGGGCGCACCATCGAAATATATAGCTATTTTTAACCATCGAAATGTGAGGTGTCATTGCTTCTCTAAGTAGGCCAATGCGACAGCAACGATGAGGCTCCTTTCCCCCACCCCTTTTTTTGTAATCCAGTCGAGAGTTATTCGTCGACATCGAGGATGAGTCATCCCCGATGTCTGCACTGTCCAGACTCCGGTGCGGAAGGTTTAGCGCGCAGGCGTACTTCTAAAATCACGAGCGGGAACGGCGGTGGCGACGACGGCGCGGGGTTACGTGTGGCATCGCCGGGACTGTTCGCAACGGGAACGAGGTGACTCACCTCGGTGGATTTGCCGATGGTCGCGCGGGGTTCTTCCGTCTGGCGGGGCTTTTGCCGCGAGCGTTGCAGGTGAGCACAGCTTAACTGAGCGTGGCCTTCGCATCGGTGACTCGTGGTTTGAGCATTGGCTAGATTTTACCTGCTACTTTCACCGTAGGCCTATGTGTGTAACATTCCTGTGGACCACTCGAGGACTAATCAATTGATATCGAGAATTTTTCATCTACGATACATCAATTTTCACCAAGTAATATGACATTTGGTAACAGAAAGTTACCATAAACGTCACCTGCTGTCAGCGCGGAGTGCCTTATGACACAATAAACAAAGTCATTATGCGCTAGGTAAACGGAGTCGAAGCATAAGGCGGACAAAAGGTGATATCGGTCGTGCAATTATTCGTCGTGAGCGAAGAAAAAAAAATCAGAGTGGATTATGAAGGGTTCGTCATAAACGTTTCAGTTGCTCGTAATACTGGCAGGTAGTACACGCCCCTCGATAATCGTCGATTGTGCCCCGAAAAACTTCTTTCCGGTACCCCGGCATCGATTAGTGCCTCGTATGGCTATTATATCGTATTATACATAATGTCTATTAGCCCAACAGCTCTGACTCGGCAGGTTTTATTAACTTTGCCTTCATCCAACCGTGCAATATTAACAGATGAATTATAAATCAGTGTCAGGCACGAGAGTGCACTCGATGATTGTGTACTCGGCACTGATATACCGCGAATCGATAAGATAAAATTCTATGTATGGGAGGATGCGTTTGTTTTCAAGGTGTTTATCCTCATTTTTATTTTTGCTATAAATACTTTCTTTGTTCGGCTTTAATCGTGAATCATAAAAAAAAAAAAAATTGGGCATTATATAGTTTATACAGCGTGTACATAGATATTAAGACCACATGGGGTCTGGTTCGATGCAATGTTATTGACGTCATCGCCACACGGTAGCACATCGTCTACAGAGCAGCACGCGATGGCCACCTGTGCGAGCGCGTATTCTAATTTTCGAACGGCACGAAAAAAAGACCCGATATGTTCGCACAGATAACGGCGTTCCTCGGATGCATTAACGATTTCCATTAGCATAGATCGATCGTAGATTTTGGCCCGACGATAGCGCCCTCAAAAATCGACGCCCTTCCTACTTATGCGTGGCAGTGGTCAACCAGTGGTCGGCGCGGGCTCAGACACACGTGCGTGAATTCACAAGTACCAATTAACAACTCATTCGATACATGCGATGTCTCTTCTTTCCGGTCTGAACGTTAATCAGATTTTTTTTTAATTCCATGTCGCGACCTTAAAGAAAGATCGATTATTTTTATACTGTTGCTAGTTTATTGTTTTACTCCTCGGGTTTTGTTCGGCTTGCTTGTATTTTACTTTTCTCTCGGGTGAACACCTGCGAGCGAAATCTCGCTGAGCCACTGGCGTCGATCGACGTGGGCGTGCCGCCATCAGGCGTTACTTGCTCGTACAGCCGAGAACCCGCGGGCTCCGGTGTAACCTGTTAATTTTCATCAAGTACAGAGATCATCGATGACGCTCGGTTCGAAGCGATGCTGTATACCCGGCTCACAGTTATAGCGTGCGCATAATCAGCACCGGCAGCGTCTTATCACACGTAGGAACCTTCAATCTTGAGATCATAAAGGTATAGGCGGTAGTGAAAAGATGTCGGTAACGGTATCAATTCGAGCTGCATTAGCCGTAGAGGTTATGACATCTTTGGCTCCAAAATTCAACAGTTCAATTCTAAATTTCCACGAAAAAATAGCCTCTTCTTTTAACTTCACCTTAATTTTATCTTCATCCTTGAATCTCACAATCAATCGAGTCCATCAATCATTCTCCCTAAGGCGCTGAAGCATGGTAAATAATGAAGTACGAGTTCGAAGAAGAAAAAATAACAGTGCAAACATTGATTTGATAAATCAGGTCAGGTGCACAGGAGGAGTGGTCGATCGGTCGCTCCGAGGGTGTTTCGAGTCGAGCTGACCGATCTCGAGCTGGGGGTCAGCACGCACGTAACGATAAATCCACGTAAACGTCATAAACTCGGGCGCATTAATGTAAATTCATGCGAGGCCGATTCCTAATCGGCTTCGCCGTACACCTGCGATGCCATATGGTACGCTCTTTTTTCTTTTCTCCTTTCCATTTTGCTACTGCATCCCTAGGTATAGTGTATCCTATCGGGTCATAGAGGTGCAACGGGTAGGATATAGGCAGTACGATATTTATATACGCGCGAGTGTCGAGTATATAAATATAATAGTTCGAAAGCAAGGGGAGCAGGAGAACCCCGCGAACATAGCATCGGTGAACCTTCTCCGTCCCTTTCTCACAGCGGCTAAAACTTCGACCCCTCGGCCCTATTCTTCCGCAACCCCAATTACCGCACGGCCCGCCGCTCCGACTAGACGGATTACGAGCTATTATCATTCCGAAGTCGACGAGGGTTCTACCGGATCGTTTCTATATCCTATATTACCTACGATGGGCACAAAGTATCGAGGCATATGCTTGATATATAATTCGACTATTCGTGCACGTGCAACGTTCTTTCGACGGCCACTTTCCCTCTTTTCCATATTTTCTATTCAAACTATAAATCCGAAAGGAAATAATCTTTCAACTTTCCAGCATTCGGTCACCCACGTAATTGCAACAAGTCGATAAAGATGAACTCCAATCCCACGATTCGCTCCGAACTACAATTCAGTCCGAGCGATGGGAATAAAACAAAAAAATCGTGAATTTCAAATTCAACCCCGAAGGAAACACCGAAGGAGTTTTGATAGTTTCACGCTGAATCATTGAAATGGGAGCACTCTCGTAGCTTGCATCAGGAAAATAGTGCCGGAGCCGAAGCTATAAAATAGTAATGCTCTAGCTTGGATATGGAGGCGGAAAGACTGAAATTTTATCGAGAGATTTAATATATACAGTTCTGTGCTCGAGTATTGCTACAGTAATAGCGGTGTCGATGATGACGATAATGACGAAGAAGAAGAAGAAGATTCGAACTGACTGGAAGAGTAGAAACTCCGGGTGCGGGCGAAGTATGTAATGGCAAGGTTTTTTTAATTCCAAGATTTGTAAATCACCGTGGCGAAAGAGTGAGCGAACGACGAGCCGAAAGAATACTCTATACGCAGTGTAATATACTATAGAGATATTCCATAATACTGTATGTATTGGAGAGCATGGACAGAAGCAGAAGCGCAGAAGCGGTAGCAGCAGGAGGTGCGGATCCTGTTTTACGCCCGGTGGATCGGTCGATTACCTTGCAGCGTGTCCTGTCTTTCAGTATTTTTTTCTTTTTTTTTTTTATCGGGCCCTCCCTTATACCCCTTCTCGCCTCGCGGATGGCGCGATCTTCTCCGACGCATCGTACACGGCTAGGAACCGCGAGAGATGTTAAACGTTACAGACTCGATGCCTTCGCTGCGACCGGGGCTCTGCCCTCGTCCACTTTGTCCTATTCGCTTCTCGGGTCTCTTCCAACTCCTTTGAAAATTTCTATCCCTTTACAAATCAATCCGTTGTCAAAATATCTTGTACTTCATGCATTGAGGTTCGTTCGTTTCCTGATTGGCCGTATAACAGATACGGGTGTGAAAGTGACCAAAATTTAACACGAATGATCTTTTGGATATAATTCTCAGAGGGTTATTAATGTACACTGTTCAGAATTAATTTCCGATTTTTCTTGATAAGCAATTATCTCGTTTTCTACTATGAAGAAGCGTTGCATGTACGCAATACCGTTCGCATTCCCTTGGAACAATCGAAGCGAATACTGGAATCGTCGTGTTCATTGATAATCCCGGCACTTTTCGAGTACTTCCCGCCGTGAATTACCGGCGAGTTCTGCCCACGATAAACGCCAATTATCCTCTTCGCAACATCCAGTGTTTATTCATCCCCATAGTTTTCTTCGGTTAATCCCCGTAATACTATTCACGAGGGATATACTTGGCTGTCTCCGGCACAGACTGCAATTTTATTTCGTATATGTGATATTTCTTTACACGGGCAGTAGTTGCTTGTAGCAACAGCTACAGAAAGAGTCAACGGTAGCGAGTCACACATTACTTTCACGGAACATTCGTGACGTCTCAGTGGGGGACACACACACCCGTGTAGAGTTGCTATAAAGTCTTCGTGTGGCCTCGAAAATACAGAAACACACACACACACACACACATAACGGAAACAGAGAATTGTCAGGGTCTCAATAAAATGAAAGATCAGAAACTTTTATATAGGTCGGCCAAGACGGTTGTACTCGGGGCGGCAGCGGTATAGTCTCGACGCCTCAGCTGGGAGCCAATAAGTCCGGACATCCGAACGTTTACCAGTTCGTACAAACACACACGAGAATTTAGCGAAGACGAAATTACATTCCACATCGAATATATCCACGTTGTGCTGTCCCGCAAACGTCAACTACGCGAGGTCCGACCGTTAACCTTCTGTAAACATCTCTTGATGAAAGAATGCGCGTCTGACGAGAGGATATTCTCCTGTGGGGAAGAGAACAGAAAGCTGTACGAGCAATTAGACCTGACACTTTTCCGCGATCGTAATCAACGAGTGTCCTCCCGTTGAAGAACTCTTGGTCTAAAAGGGAAAATATCAATATTCAAGGATTTAACTTTTCATAATTTTTTTAACGGAGGTTTATCAGATTTTTCGAAGGGTACGCCAATGGCGCGTAGCTCGGTAGCCGGTTCCCATCCCACACCTGCGAGAGCTGGGTAGCCCCTCTGCCTCTCATTATACCAACCTGATCTTTCGGAAGATATACCAGGACTTTCGTTATTTACCGGAGGGGGTCAACGATCAGAATTTCTAAAGCGGGAGGGGGCTGCCACTCGAAAACACCTACCCCTCATCGTCGTACTCCTCTCTCTCTCTCTCTCTCTCTCTCTCTCTCTGTGATCTTCTACGACTGGAGGCATGGCGATGCGCAGTTTCCATCCGACACGCGGACGATCGTTTAATGAAACATTTATAACGGTTTACACTCGTCTACTATGTTCTCGACTCGCGATCGTCACGTACGTTTTGTAGGATAGAAAGACGCCCGAACCGATTTCCTTTCGGTCTCTCGAGAAGAATCAACATGGGGATCCTCTGCAATGTCTTTAGACCTTCGCGAGCATAATCCTCGATCATCGCCGATCAATTCGGACTGAATCGAGATGTAGAAAAGTGTCTTTGATACGAAACAAAACAACTTCACAATTTTCACAATCTTAACGTTCAAATATAGAGAAGACCATCCAAAGATCAATCCAAAAAGATACGGGCTTTCAACAAACTGATTTTTAATTCGCACAGAGTTTATAATCCTCTGGATTAATCCACAAATAATAATGTGTATATAATATAACAATAACAAAGGAAAGTAAACGAATTCTTAATCTTTTTGGAGTTTATTGTTTCGTCGGAGATACAGCGAGCTGGGAATGTAGTGGACAGTGGAGGGTAGCTAGGAGGAACAAGAAGGCGATGCAAAGAAAGGGAGTAGACAGAGAGAAGAGAGATCGGGATTGTAAGCTCTCCGCTGACTTACGACAACGACAAGACTCGGCTCTTCTCTCACCGCAGCTCGGAGAGCTCGAACTCTATAGTATAATACCATGCCCACATGTGCGATAATAAACTGTTGCGCCCGGCGGCGTAACACGCTGTGTAACCCGGCGTGACACGAGAGGCTGGGCAGCGAATAACCACGGCTACCGCCTTTTGCTCTTCTCTAAGCTCCGAGGGCGTGCCAAGCTTACGGGACGAGGAAAACAAAAGCAAAATGAATGATAACGAGAATAAGCCAACCGAGGCAACGCAACGTGCGTGCTTCTCCGGAATAAAATAAATAAAGAATAAAAAAAAAGGCGAGAAAATCATTTTGCGCAGCATCGCATGAAAATCGATTAATTATTGATATAGAATTCTGGCAAATTCTACACGGACATCATCAGCAGCAACAAGAGCAATATCCAATGTGGATTGATGTGCTGCGGCAAGATGAGTATACAGTGCCAGTGCCGGGAGGCGTGTTTGCACAGCGAAAATCGCTGGCTCGCCATCATCATCACCACCATCACCATCGTCATCGTCATCATCATCATCATCATCATCATCATCATCATCATCTACCACCGGTAGTTTCATCAGTGTTGGACCAACGCTATGTCCAACTCTCGAACAACTCTCTCGCGCGGTGTGCCGTACCGAAAGCGCCGCGATGACGGCCGGTCATGACTTTGATTCGCAAACACGGACCTCAATTACACGGGTCTATCCGTACGGTAGCTGACCGTGCATTAGCTGCACCAACAATGCATTATTCAGTGCATACACACTACTCCCCCTGCTCCCGCTCTTCCCTCTATTTCACTAAATCTATATACATATTGTGCCTACATGTACGTATACTCACGCATTTGGTTGTTTCGTAATATGATTGCCACGATATTATTCCTGCGTACACGCATCACCCCCGATTCTACTTTTGTTCGCATATGCGTAGATATTCGAGAATTTTTAATCTCATCAATCCATGAAATATTAACGACAGTCGAGTGAAAGTTGCTGTTTCAACATTATGCATCGATTACATTTATTTGATAAAATGTCATTTTCGAGGTAGATCGGCGATAATTCATCCTGCATGACAATAATACGAATCGAGCTTTTCACGAGTTTTTTTTTTCTTTTTTAATTCCTTTAGGCGATGAAGCGAGAATAATTCATTATAGGGGAACAAAATATCAAGTGCCATGATTGTTATACATTGGGACGTTTTGATCGCGTGAAGTCATCGTGTCTAGCGGAAGATTATCGAACCTGGGACGTCCTCCGAACGACCAAGCACTGCCATAGCTGGTCTATAGCCATGAGCTGGTACGACTTCCGTACAGCGATTGAATTCGAGCCGGTCGACTACCTCGATCAATCGCTCTTCGATAATTAACTCGATGACTTGGCGCAAAGTTCCGCCAAATACACGAGGAGCGACGCGTATGCGCCTCTAGCTTCTAGGTCGATGCATGTATCGAGTGTATCGTCCGACACTGAACGTAGGTATAATTATGACGATGATGATGATGCAGAGTCGAACTTTGTTCCCAACTTCCGGTCAATGGTATCGTCGAAATTGCATGCTCAGCAGGTTGACAAATAAAAAGCGATTCGTAATTTCCGATTAATCAATCAGTCAGCGCAATTCGCTCGTCAAATTAACAACGCTGTCTCTGGTCCTATGAAATTGAAAAGTCTCAATGATTTTACGATAATGTCGAATGACAACGAAAGTTCAAAACTTCTTTCGGATTCGCTACTTTTTTACACTGCTATTTTTTCGTTCTCATCCCCGGGAAAGAGAAGTTTAAACAAATTGGTTGCAAGAATCGATCTACACTCACGTCCGAGACATTTTGCACGTATGCTTTTCGTGACAGGATTAAATGATAGAGCCGTGCGCACACACCCATCGCGGGCACAAACCGCTCTGCAGCTGCAGACGAAACCGCGTCGCGCCTGTCATTTTACTTACTATTCCATAGCGAGCTTCCGTGTACATGATTCGATTGATATCGATGCCAAGCTCTCTTGGTTCTCATCAGTCCAACGCCTCGACTTCTATCTATAGTAAAGTACATTTACTACGTGTTACTGTAGGTACCCACCGTGTTGCTCGTTCACGTGCGGATGTCCTGGCGCACAGTGTCGTTAACCGATTGCACGATAAATTATAACGATATTGATGTGCAATGAGACTCGCTTCTCATGCTCAACTCATTCGTATTCAAGACACTGCGTTATGCTGTATCGCAGTGTTTAGCGATGAGTTAATAATATTGCAGGTACTCTGCGGACTGACATGTCGAAGAACTAATGCTAGATTTTGTTCGTTCTCCGAAATATATTTATGAAATACGATTGCAAGTTCATAACGAACCTATAATTTAAAAATTAATAGATCACAGGGTCGGGAGATTGTCGGTATGTACGACCAAGAGAGTAAAAAGTATTTAGAAAAAGCGGTGAAAAGCGACGAGAGGGTTGAACAGTCACCGGCAGAGAAGCCTTCCGACGCAAAATCGGTGAACATATTAAACTTTCGTTACAATCCCTTTACCCGCGAGGGTGCGACAAAATTTACCCGTGTACCTCCCTCTTGTTCACACCGTTCGTTTCGAAATACCCAGAAGTCTACGAACGGTGAAATGAAAAAAAGAAGACATCGTTGGCTGACGCGTACTGTTCAGACATAGCAAAGCGTGGGGAATGTCAAAACGTCACGTCCGCTTTCCCCCTTTATCCGAATTTTAAAAAAAACCATTTAAAAGAGCAGTGAAATGTGTCGGGTACAAGGTCTCGAACATTCACAGCAGACACGCCTTGATCAACGATTACATTTTAGTTGTAATTTTTTTTCCTTGACCATACGTAAATTCTATGTGAATATGTGTCCACCGAACTCGCGTCGGACGACGGTTGAGCTGCGATGGAATTGTAAACGTGAGGGTGAGATGGACAAAAATTCAGGTCGAAAATTCAACGAGTATAATTAATAACGAGGGAAGTGTCGAAAGATTGACGCGAGGCTAATATTGATACGCGAGTCGATTTATTTTCCCGCGTATATGTTACGTTGCTTACTCTCTCTGTACCAAGAGCCCCGACAGTGCATGAGGTCCCGAAATATTACGAGGGTGGAAGAAGAACCGGCGGAAGCATTATTTTTATATTTAATTTACCCTGGGATCGATACGGATTGGCAATTCGCGAAGAGACATCAGCTATAGCTCGCTCCGCGCACTCGCCGCATTAAATTAGTAAAGTTAATCAGCATGAATGATCTGTTTGCTCGCGGTGGTTCTCTTGTCGTGCCCTCAGGGCAGGCGCTTCGCTCTTTCTCTCTCCGCACGTCGCTTCATGATGGAAAATATGCGCTCTCGATCATGTATATATATACACACTTAGGTATACGCGTTTCAAAAGGTAAATGTGTGTTTGATATGGCTCTCGGAACCCCGTGACGTTACCGCTCGGAATTGTTTAGATGCATTTTCGATGTCGAACCGTGGGAGGGGGGGGGGGGGGGGGGGGACTCCGATAATGAAAATGTTCCGGCACACTAACACGCGAGATATGTCGACGAAGAGAATTTTATCAACTCTCCAAGGATCAAATTAACGACTTATTCAATTATTCGTCCCGATGCATACTCCACAAACGGGATAGCAAAAAAGACTAAAAATTTGATGGATTTTACTATTTTATGAAGTTGAAGGGAAAAACAGATTCTAGATAATACAGATTGACAAATGCAGCTTTTTCGAAGTTAAAGAAGAAGATACGTAGCCTTTAAAAGAGTTTTGTAAATAAATTTGAAAAAATGCCTGGTCAAATTGTCTTCGATCGATTGTTGTATCCGCTACTGAGCTTGACCGTTATTCATATTTTTGAATAATAATAAGGTGAGTCAGTCGAATTCGAAGACTCTTATTGCATTTACCGGATCAGACTGCGGGGCGAACGAGGTCGAGAGAATCTGTGCAACAATCAGTGATGATGCATAGCACATTTCAAACTAAAAGGGCCATCGAAGCGACGACGTTTTCTCGCAGAAAGTTTTGAAGTAAAATGGGCGTAGGACGATGAATTACACGTAAAACGCCAAGTTCTACGACGCACCACCAACGACAATTTGCCCGAGACCTCGTTCCTGTTAGAAAAATGTTTCTTATTTCTCGGTGACGCTTTGAGATCATTCTCTTGGTCCAGAGAGTTGCCCGTTGTTGCCGGAGGATCGTAAAGTTAAGTAGTACCCTCAAAGCTGCTCGAGTATACTTGGCTTCTGCTGCTCCGCAGAACCGAGAGCTGTGAATGCTCCGACTCCAAAACCAGGCAAAGAGTCGAGAGACCTATGGTCGTACGTATAGTTTCGTTCAGCCGTCGAATATCCTTTCTCTCCTGTTGAAGAAAAGTTGGAGAGAAGAAAAAAAGATTCTGTGTGTCGCGCACGGAAAGCTGTGAAAGACGAGAGACCTTTGACAAGATCTTTCTTGGTTCTTTCTCTCGCTCTCTTTCCGTAGGTCGACTCTTGATTAGGGAGACTGCCCAGCTCTTTCGCCCTTTCTCTCCTGTTCGCCGTTGCAGTACTGTGCGGTTTTGTATTTCGACAGTACAACCCATATACGGTCCGACGAGGAACAATGGGTAAGAAGATTCTTGGCAATCACCCGACCGTGGATAGTAGGGATTTATCTGCGCACGGCAACTGCTGGCGAAAAGATACAATTTCCACGATTCGGAGCGAATCGACGACGTCTCTTGCTATTTCGCCCGCTCGTCACCAATAAGTGTAACAAGACCGGCGATGCCGGCGAGCTGTAACGTTATCGCGGGTATGGCAGAGCTTTATTGGCTTAATTTAAATAACGACCAGGCTGGGCGCGAAGGGAGTCTGCGGGTCGAAGCAAGGAAGAAGCTGAAGAGGGGCACTTCAGCGGGTTTCGGAGATATCGCACTCGCGACACTCTGCTCCAGGGTCCCATGGTATTATCTCGAATCTTGTAAAATCGCGTGTATCCTCCCCCCCCCCCCCTCCCCCACAAAGCTTTTCAAGCGAACGAAACGGGAGCCGAGAGAGAAATGCCACGAGGGCCACTGACGACTGAAGGATTTACAGGATATTTTTATATTACAGGCGCGTGGATTTATCTCGAATGGCCTGTGGAACTCTCCCTCGATTTTCCGACTCCAAGGCATGAAATAAGAAAGGGCGAAGGAAGTGGAGCGAAGCTGGTTGCATGTAAGTACAATTCCGATACCACCGATTATACGCCTGTTTTTATTAATTTTTTGTGTCTCATCTCAAATGGAGAACATAACGTTGCCTCGAGGATCCGTTCCGCCGCTGCGTGCCTCGAATGCAGCAATGACCGTAGTAATAATTCGTGTAAATTTAACGTTTGTTTGTTATTTTACTCAACCGTGACGGTTAGGCGCTAAAATGTCGTCATCTGCTTTTTACTGTGACGTCATCTGATCCAAGTGTCACCAAACACATGCCGGTAAACACAGGGTGAGCGTATTGATGGCACGTCGCATCAACTTTCAATTATAATGGTATTCCATTACCATCTCGGGGGAATTCGGGGCACGTGACAACTCTACGTGGACTATAGGCGGTAAGGATTGTCATGCTTTGCGAGAGCAAAAAGACCGCATAAATACTAGGGCGGAAGCGGAGCGTCAGTTTTGTTGGTTTTACCTGAACGACGAAAATTGCGACTCCTGCTGTTCGTCATAGCTTTGAAATTCGCATCATACGGTCTTGGAAATAAAAGTGTGCGGCGGGGCGGTCTCGAAGAACAGACTGTTCTGTTTAGGGCCTCGAATATACGATCCAGCGAGTATTACTATCGGTATTGTTCAGGGAAAAAAGGGGATTGTTTCCGCGAACTGCGGGGCCTTTTCATGATTACCACGACTCGTTTCGGTTTGCTATAGTGAAAAGTGTAGAGGCCAACGAAGGAAAACAGCATGTGTGAATGAAACGTCATACGGCGGCTACAGTCGTATTCAGTCCATGCTCTCGCAATAACTCTATCAATTTAGTTGGATATGGCTCGCGATCGATCCTCCCGCACCTTTATACCCCAATAAACCGTGTAGAGTTCCGGTTAGTCGAGCTTTAGCCCTTTCACCCTTTTCGATTACTCCTCGGGATCGATTGACGTCAGACGATGGAATTTGGGGAACACTCGACACACGCGACTCCCGCTTCATCGAACGCCTTAAATATATAGCGTGAAGGGTCGATTGTAGCATGTGGCACGAGGAGACGTATAATTATATCAATTTTTGGGAGGGGGGAGGGGATTTTGGCGAAAGTATGGTCCATTCGCGGCGATTCATAAAATAATAGGGTAAACTTGATCTATCACGACACAGGCCAATGTCCTATCACTGCCCTCGCTTTTCTCGTCTCTTTCTCATTCCGTCCGAGGAGGACGTCTTTCCTGAAGACGCCATACTTCACGTGTGCGTGCAGACTCGGAAAATGGACGAAAGTCTATGCGTGCTCTTCGGCACGTTTGTGTGAGAGCGATGAAGCACAAGAAGAAAAAGCTGATGAGAAAATGAGACCAGGAAGAATACGAGTCGACGAATAACAACAAGAAGCAAGGAGAACATAGTCGCGAAAAAAAAAACACGGTAGACGCTATCAGCCACTGACCCGAAGATCTCAGTGCGTTTGATTACACGTTGCGAACGAGGAACGGGGTATCTCTCGTGTTCAGTGAAAATTACATGGATACACTTACACTCGAAGCAAGAGAGCGAACGATCTCGAATGTACGAACAGTCCGTACTGCCATTTTTCGTCTCCATAAATATGAAATAAACATACAAGGAACTGTTTGCTTTATAGTACAACTATATCGATGTTTCGAAGAGATTTTTTTTTTTACGTGTCGTCAAACAAGAAAAATGTACCACATTTTTTCTAAGAACAGTTTTCAGTTGATTCTCAACAACTCTTGAAAGTTTCTTCGAAAAGTAGTCAACAGACATTGTGGAGCTGTCAGGGCTTTCAGGTAATAAAGTAAAAGAAAACGCTTCAATTTCCTCCGATGGAGGAGCTCGAAATTGGCACCGTCCTCTCTCGAACAAGAGCAAGAATTCGCTCCGCAGTCTGAGTGGCGTACGAACTCAAGCGTCGGTAGTTTATTCTAGGGAAACGGAAGGTTTATCTAGGTGCGATCTCGAGCACCGAGTGGACGAACCCTAATTAAGAGTGCGACGTGCCACGTAGGAATTATTAAAGCTGCGTATCCTTGGCAAACTTGTACACTCCGTTTCTCGCAGCCAAAAAAGAACGTAAAAAAGTTTTTTTTAAATCGGACAATTATTAGCTGAAGAAGAAGAAGAAACAGAAGCAAGTATATTTGGCAACGTTGACGAAGAGTGAAAAAACGAAGTAAAGAAAAAAAAAAGCAAAAATAAGAAGCCAATGCGTGCCTCGGAAGGCTAATGGTCGTAGGATGACATGGAGAGGTAGGATAACTCCACCTTGGCCACTGCTGGCGGATAATTGTCTGGCATTAGCGTGTCGCTACTACTGTTGCCGGTGCCTACTACTCTACCGACTCGCTCTTTTGATGCCTATACTCACGCGGTCGAGAGTGCACGGGGACTGTGCGTACCTCTAGTCCAAGCTCATAACATTCATTACCCGAAGCAGCGAGGGTAGTGCTTGGGGCTCTTCGAACTCGACGAGACTCCCTGCGCAGAACTCACGTACTACGTACTTATATATACCTTGCCGGAGAGACGTTTCTATGCGTACGTCCTCCGACGGTATTACACATGTACTCCGGTGAACAGAGGTATAGCAAAGGCGCGCGCCTGTAGAGTAACAGGAACTGGGTATAGGAGGATTGCTGAACACGCGAACGCACGCAAACATAGCCATCGAGGCGATACAGATCGTTCGAGAGCCAACCTATCGGGTTACCGTCCCAGTCCTGTAACGAGATCATCCAGTCGCATGGACGATGCGGACACCCGATGGTGTCGGCAAAGCAAAAGTAGGCAAAATTGGATACAAAGAACGAGTCTTAACGTTCAGGCATATACCGTCTATCGTGTAGACTTCCTCCCGGCAATTCTTTACCGAGTTGCCAGGAAGATAGAAGTCTCCGAGGAACGCGACAAGCTCAGCAAGAGAATCGACCCCTGACCCAAGCGTGCGCCGCTATGGAACGCGCCGTCAACGACGAGTACAGCACACGCGAGAGTGCAACAACTTGTCGTATCTTTGTGCATTTATATATCCTCTTCGTTCTCCTTCTTTCTCTCATCCTCGTTTTATAGGAGTAATCGAAGCGTGACCCTTTCGCGGTCGAGACCGCGCAGAGCGCGGAGTGCCGCGGCGGTAGTAGCGCGTTCCGCGTGTGTTCCCCTTGCAGAGACAAACACCGAAAGCAGCAGCAGCGGCAGCAGCAGCAGCGGCAGCGGCAACGGCAGCGGCAGCGGCGGTGGCGGCGGCGGCGGCAGCGGCGGCGGCAGCGGCGGCGGCAGCAGCAACAGCAACAGAAACAGCAACAGCAACAGCAACAGCAAAAGCAGCAGCAGCGCAGCACAGCGCAGCGCAGCAGTTCTGTCCGGGCGCGCGTATGTGTTCTTCGACCGTGACCACGAAGCGTGGCAGTCGTGCGTGTGTCACCCCGCGGATCACTCCTGCTCCGCCCAGAACGTGCACGCGTGTCCCACTCCCACCTCAGTTCTTGGATCACCCTCATTTTCGCTCTCTCCCTCTCTTCAACTCTAGCGGAGAACACCGGAGGGCGAGAGAGAGAGAGAGAGAGCCGTTTTCAACCACACCAAGTCCCTCGACCTTGCGTAGTCCAAGTCAACGTAGTACTCATGATGCTCAGTAAAACTTGATGACCGTCAAAAATTTCCTTAAAATCTTGCGTTCTCTAAAATTGAAAGTAACACGAATCCTGTATGCGAGATAAAACTTTCGTCCTCTCGTGGATGTGGAAACTCTGGACAAGGGTGGATGCACTCCCGCGAGTTCCCTCACTTCGTCTTGTGCTCGGAAGCGAACACATCGGAAAGGGGACATCGAGTCACCACATGGCTTCTGATTTTCTCCTCCTCGTCTCGCTGACGCGGGTCCCTATGTTGTCCATCTCTTGTCCTCCCTCACTACAATTATTACTCTTCGTTCCGGGACTGACGTGACGTGACGTTGAGGGCCCGTGTGGGGTCAGGCCTCGGGGTTATCCATAATTACATGCCGGGAGCCTACAGGAGGACTCGCCTGTGGATATCATCGTACTTATATATTTTTATTGTATGCTCTATCGTGCTGTGATCCAATTCCTACGCTGTATTCGAAGCGACTTACCCTTCGCCCAGGACATACCGCGGCACAAAGTCGGGAGCCAATTCGATGTGTTAACGAATATTACCGCAGCATACATTAAAACAGTCGCACGTCAGAGTGTGTTTATGCTCGTGCCAGGCTACATCATCTTCATCGTAAATAAAGTGTACGCACGACCAGCACTGCACGCGCCTTCGTACAGCGTGACGCGATCCTCTTTCGACTTCGTTCGCGTACTTACACCGGGGTCGGTGCGTTGCAAGGTGCATTTTAGTGCCAACTAGCAGGGAAAGGTAGATAGGGCCATGTAGAATCTACTCGAAGCGACTTGCTCACGCAAACACGTGTTGCTTTCTGCGGCATTCCTCAAGGGGACGAGAGAGAGATAAGAGTCGAGAAAATCGGGAGAGTTGGAAAAGTTCTTCTCCAAAAAATCTTAATGGTGTTTATGTTTCCCTGGTAAGTCGTTTGATAGTCGATAGATGAGAAGGAAGAGGAAGAGCGTCAATGAGCGAGTCTGCGAATGAAAAGGGACACAGAACTGGCGCATGCCACAAGTGTGCTGAGCGCGAGGGCTCGTTCTCCTATTGAGTTACAACGTGGCTGCAGTACCTACTCGTTGCACTCGTCTCCTCTCGCGGTTTAGTGTTACTCTCGTTACTCGTTACTTACGCTACGCATACACCTATCCGTACGCATGTATATATATATACATATATACTTGAGGCAGCGGGTAAAGGGAAGCCATATCCTTTCACAATGGGGCTCTTCGGATTCTTATCCCGCAGTTATGGCTCACTCGTGCACGTGAACGAACAGCTCCGATACCCCTACCGAGAAACACGAGGAGCGAGTCCACTCTCATCTTCGCCGCTCCAATGAGAAATTGGTAAAGGGTACAGTGAAAACCTTTTTCATCTCGAACCGATCTGTGGATACAAGGGAAAAAAAAATTGGTTAAAAAAATAGATAAAACGCAGTTTTTGTTAAAAAATTTCAGTTTCTCAAACCTTACCAAGTCCTCGTATAGCGAGGACGCGCAATCTTCGAGCTATTCGAATATTAACTGTACGCATAAATGGTGGTAAATCGAGTTAGGTTTTGTCCTACGCGTCGATTGTACGACGATTCGAGTTAGAGAGGTTGCAGCAGCAGCAGCAGCAGCTGCTGCTGCGCACGAAGAGAAATTGTCGCCGAGCTCGGCAGACACCAAGGCGCGCGGGCGCGGTATCAGACTCAACGAACTCAATACGTTACAATAACTCGATAAGTAGATAATAACGAGTGTAATATAATAAGAGAAGTAGGTAGGGTACGCAGCGAGTTGAAGCGCGGTTAGAGGGGTCTGTTTGTTCGAAGCTGTTGAAGAAGCGTCGAGCTGACCGAGAGCTAGCACGCGCCAAACATTCTCTCTCGAGTGAGAGTCTTCGTCGCACATCAGATAGTTAAAGTTATCTACCGACGACGACGACGACGACGACGACGACGACGACGACGACGATGACGACTGCAACAACCAATTCGTCGTCGCCCGATGGGCTCAAACGCTTCAAATACCAATACTTTTATCATCCGAATGTACCATTGCTCTACGAAACATTCAATCCGTAAGCGATAAAGTTACATCGAGTAAGATTTTTTGTTTTCACGAAATGTTTAAGTATGGGAATAATTTGTTATAACTGTGAGTGTGAAAGCATCGTCATGATCCCGTCAAGATTTAGCAACGGTCTCGCATCAAGAGCAAGGAAATGCGTTACCCCTCGGGCAAGATTCTCCTCACCACGTGCTGCCGTTGATGCTTCTGGTTGCTCCTTTCGTTCCGGGTTCCCCCGATCGGCTAGCTCTTCCCGGTGATGCGAGCTAAAGTTTACAGTCGGAGAGAGAGAGAAAGATGTTGTGGCTTCGACTACCCCCGAGCGCTACCGTGCATCGCCTTCGAATCGACTCGGGTTAAAAGAAAACACGAACAAAAAAAGTTCTTCGATGGAATACGGAGCGAGAGAAAAAGGGAGAGAGGGGGAGAGATGAGGGAGCGCAGAACAAAATGAGTCGAGAATTATCGTAGAACAGGAACGAAGAAGCTCGAGTGAGAGAGGTAAGAGGCAAAAAAATACGGAAACGAATAGAAGATAAAACGTCTATGCTTCGGTACAGGGAGATAGGGAGAGGAGGGAAGGGAGAGAAAGAGGACGATGAAGAAAAGACGAAAAAGGTGTTTGCGAGGTAAAAGCGAGAGAGTGCAATTACCCACTGGCAATGGAAAACAAAGTAAAAGGTGGGAGCCCCAAAGAGGTGGATAGTCGAGTTCGAGGATAGCGAAGAGCGAAGAGCGAAGAGGAGGGAAACTGAGCAAAAGAAGAAACAAAATCAAGAAGAAGAAGAAGAAGAAGAAGGGCGCCCCTGAAAGAGATAGAAAGCCCACTGTAGCAGCTTCGTGTATAGCTTCGTGTAGACGCTGGCCTCTATACAGTAGATAAAATAAGAGAAAACACACAGTACGACGGGTGTGTCCGAGTGAGATAAAAGGCTCGACATAGACCGAAAGAGTGCACGGGGCTTGAACTAAAACGAAGATGAGGAGTAAGTGAGCCTATGACGAAATGCAATGTGGTCGAGCGAGAAAGATACATACACAAAACAAAAAATCAACAACCTACGAAGTATAAAAGATATAGAACGGGAGAAGGAGCTAAGCGAGTCAAGTCAGCCGGAAAGAGAAGCTAAAACGTGCGAGCGAAGAGGAGCAAGCGTGACGGAGAACGAAAGGAAGAAGAAGAAAAAAAGGGAGAGGTGCTCGTTGAACCCGAGTTGGAGAGAGGAGGAAGAGAGTGAAGCGAGTGAAGAGACGGGGAGGACAGCGATAATGGAGAACGAAACGGAGAGAAGGAGATGCAGAGATTACCATATAATGGTGCCCGGAGGGCGCATAAGCTGCGCCACAACGCAATTTCTTCGTCCCTTTTCAACGAACAGTGGAAAACGGTACTTTCTCGCTCGTCCACTGCCTTCCACTTCTTCTTATTCGGTTGTTTTTTCTTCTTCTTCTTCGTTTCCGTCTCTCTTTCTCCGTTCACTCGTTCTTTCCATCTTTACTCGACTCCCTCATCTCTCGCGCCTCCGCGCTCGACCCTTGGCATGTTCCTCCGGTTTCTTCTCTCTGCCCCTCGCTCGATCTCGCTTCAACTCGGAGTCTTTCGGGGTTCTTCCAGACTATTTCTTTCTCTCTTTCGCATCCTTTACCGGAGAACTTGTTGCAAAGTCTTGACGTTTGCGAGCATGCACGAGGCACGCACGAGCGCACGTTGCGCGTCTTGTCAAGAATCCCGGTAAAACGTAATCCACCTACTTATGCTCGTTGCATGCGGGGAAAGATATCATTTTCCAACTCTCGCGGATATACCATGCACGTATCGCAGTTACTCGTACACGGCCGGTATACAATATCTGTATACCGAGAGGACGTTGGTGCGCACATCTCATCATCATTATCAATGTTGCTCGTTATACTTGTTCGAGATGAAGGCGTCATCTTGATTATCCTGCGATGCATTTACCGAACGATTGCGCGACGTACACGTGCTCGGTAAGATTGGCCGTTCGGATCATGGTACACACTAGTTTCCAGTTTTTATCACCGGACATCTGCATTGCTCAATCTCTAATGTGATCGGAAAGTTATTGTTTTCAAATCGATTGCCGATAGCTCCGATGTTTCACTTTTCCCGAAGCTGATTTTTAGGATTTGCATCCTGAGCGATCCTCCCGACGAATCGACGATTAATAGTTATTTTAGGAATCCCCTCTGATCTCTTTCCTCCTCGCAATTCCGTTGCGGCAATTTTGTCGGATTAGGCTAGGCGGCGTGACCAGCTACCGCGTTACGAAGCCCCCTTCCGTCCATATATCCGTCTCTCTCTCTTTTCCTCAAAGCATCGTAGCTCTCTCCGGCGTGTGCCTCTCAGCAGCAGCCAAGGAGAGCACGTGACTCGTATATTTACGAACGTGTCCCATGTGCCCTGTGCCGTTCGCCATTGCCGTTCGGACTACCCGGGCGGGTTAACCCGCGTACGCCGGCCATCGAGAACTAACGCATGGAAAGAAAAAGAATTTAAAAAAACGGCATTTAAAAAAGAAAACTACAGAGAATATAAGTTAGTATCGGAGTAGGACGCGTGTACGGGCTGCGACGTGCTACATCAGACGGAGCCATCGTTTTACTGCGGCGCGTCTGTACAGTGTCGGATTAATGCTGTGTTGGTGAAGAAGAAGAGGACTAACACTCGAGCGTGAGCATTCACTTACGCATGAATCACACGTACGTGAAGGAGCAACGAGAGAAGCCATGGAGGCAATGAACTTCACCTCGTCTTCGCCACGAAGCGATACAGCTTTTATGTGTGTATAATGGCCCATGTTTATGCTCTCTCTCCCTCCCTCTTCCGTACACAGTCATCTCTCTCTTTTTCTCTACCCGAGTAGATGTAGGGTCTGCAGTACACTTGTGTATGACCGCACGCATTATGCGCGTTTCAATACCACTGGCGCACGCTCGGGACGTGTCCTCTCGCGAGCTAGTACACGTACCAATCGTGTACACTACCGACGGTGGTGTATTCACCAATTTATTCTTTGTGTATGTACAACGCTGTGACGCGAAAAAAAACGAACGAATTGTTCGATCTCGCATGTGTGTCTTCTCGAAGCGAAATAGCCTTCGCGAGGTTTGTTCTTTTAACCCTCGTTGAATGTCGAGAAGCCGCATCGAGGTGCTGAACTTGCGGCAATTCCGAGCTTCTCTTTTTATTCATTTCTTTTCGTTCCTTTTATTTCGCCTTGGTACTTCCTACTTTGTATGTAACGTTTTCGTTTTTTTTTTTTTTTTTTTTTTTTTTTTTTTCGTTTGCTCGATTAAATCGCTAGGTCAGGGTTTGGCTCAGTGACTCTCTTACGCGAAGACTCTGCAAGCACGGCCTTAAGAAAGATTCGAACAAATTTGGTGGAACTTTTTCGTCCTTTTCACGTCCTGTAAATGGCTCGTGTCACAAATAAATGTTATTTGATTTGAACAAATTTGGTTTGATCAAATAAATCGTTTTCATTGGTGCGCAGTTAGATACGGTAAAAATTTATCGCGGTAGGAGGTGGTCGATTTAGATTGTGGATATAAAGATTTTTGGTTTTACGATGAAAATATTTATTATCGTTGTCACTGATGTCCGAAAAAGTTCGCGATAGGAGATAGTTATCGTGGTAACGAAAAAGATCGTGCAACTCGATCGTTCGAGGGGGAGACCGGCAGCTGCTCGGGCTAATCAGAGTTAGGGATTTTCTAATTAAGCAATCGAGCGTCATTGAACGTGCGCTCGGCCACTAGCGTTTCCTTCTCGACTATAGTAGCAACAAGAACGACGTTCTTTTTTTTTTCTTTCCTCTTTATTCTTCTCCTTCATCATCATCTTCGTCTTCTTCTTATAGCCGACGTTTGCTCTTCTCGACTTTGAACGAGAGATGATGGGGCTCGTGGCCACTGCGAGTAAAGACCCCGGTGACAAGTGATAAATGATTCCCCGCGTGTCACGCGGAAGAAGCTCTTCCCTCCCGTATTCCATCTATCTCGGGACTCGACTAAACGGCCGCTGTGTCAATTTTTCCGAGGACGAGCGGACTCGATTAACAGTCCTCCATTAACGTTGCTCCGACTAGAGCTTATATTTTTGACAGTAAATGACTCGGTCATACATAGTGAATCGGAAAGTTGGTAAATTCTGTTGTCAACAGGAATTGGGTCGACCACCTGTAAAAAATGCATCCGGTGGCTATTGAATTGGCAAAAAGAAAACTGCACTCGAAGCATTTCTACGGATACAATTAAGGCACGATCCGAAGTGTTAAATATCGGATGGAAACCGGAAACAAACTAACGTGCTGCGCACGAGAATCGGCACGACTACTAACGACGTACCGTTGATTAACAAGTGCGGCATACGTCGATTGTACATTGTGCCCCTCAATTAAATATCTCTCCGTTCGGTGAGGGTGCTTGATCGAAAGCGGATCGAGGCTTTGCGACTGCGATTATTCATTGATTTATTCCTATCTATCCCACGTGTTTCTTTGCAAGTGAGATTCTCGTTCTCCTCCGATATATAATAACGATGGAAAGATATTATTCCCGCCCCGATGTTACAGGTAGGACATACACAACGCGCGCAGCAGCAGTTCTCAGTTCCTATGCAATTTTCTTAAGTCCAGCCACTTATTCTCATTTACGTTCACGTTTACATCATCGAGGTAGTAAAGTGTTACCGCTGGTCACAGGTGCGCCCTGGTTTTTCCGTTATTTTTTTCGTTCTTTTAGTTTATTCCCCTTAGCCTCCTCTCCGTCGGGTTTAACTGAAGCTAGAGTACGGGCCCGTCGTTCGTTCGTTCGTTCGGTGAGCTCGGTGCCTTTTTGCTCTTGGTCTTGGTGTATCTAACGAGTCACGGTCTGTCATTATCCGCTGCTCGGAAACTCCGAGCAGCAGCTCTCACTGCTCTCTCTCTCTCTCTCTCTCTCTCTCTCTCTCTCTCTCTCTCTCTCAATTCTCTGTAGGACAGATCTCGACAGCTTCGCCACTGATGCTGTGTACAAACCCGCGAGGGCACCAGCAGCAGCCTCTGTCCGATAGTTGTAAATTCTCCATCTACGCATAAACCGGTGCCAATTGGAGAGCGGAGATTATATCCTCCCGCGGTGGGGAGAAAAAACTTATTGCGGTAAAGGTTGGACAATAACGACGAAAGACGGAATTGAGAATGTACCGTAGGCTTAAGGCCACTCACCACACCGCGATCCTTCTTGTTTTTCTATTTCTTATCTCCGCGGCTTATCGGAAATGAGACGAACGTACGTCTTATCGGCAATTAGATGAGACGAGGATTATCAATTCAATAGTGGACGAGTGCCACTCGCGAGTTCGATCTCTTTATCATCGGGCAATTGACGCGCGAGGACGTTTTCGTCGATCATCGATGCTTACGGTGCGTGAAACACGCGTGCTCTTATTTTAGTCTGATCGACACTATAGACACCGTTTTCCGATTGAATCCTACACTACCCATCTATAGTCGGCGATGTGACTATCGCCGTTCAACCTTTGTTTCCAACTATTCGCTGGCTCGTCGATTCTCCGAAGGATCATCCCTATGCGTGACACATTTTCAAACTCAACGATGACGGTACAACTCGTTAAAACATTTTTGAAAAAACATTCGCGATAAACGCTTGGCCATTGGTTCAAATGAAATGGATAAACTTCGTGTTTCGGGGTAACGAAAAAATGTTAAGAACACGACTGACAGGAACGCGGAAAGTTCTCGAGGGAGATGCGCAACAAATTTCCGCGGTTACTCGAATCGGGTACGTTATTTTTTTTTTTTTTTTTATAATCCGAGAACCGTACACTTTTTGTCAACCGATTACCGGAAGCTCGGCTAAGACGCAATAGCGTACCTTGAAGCATTTTACTACCGCAGCATGCCAAGCATCCGTCTCCCGGTGAATCTCGAGCCGCGTAACTCGCGGACCATAAATATCCCTCGAGATTACGTGCTCGCGCTCGTGAGGAGTAGGCGACGGGGGATTTTACGCACGAAGTGCAGCGTACAAGTTGCAGCTGACGTTTCACCCACGCGAGGAGATCCCGACGAAGGTAGTACGCCACGCGCTCTGAACTCTCGGCGGCAATTCGTCGCGCCGTTACGTCAGGTAGAGTAAGGTAGACCGGGGAGCATGCTGCAGTGCAGGGGCCCTACTCAAGTCGTTCAAGGTTGCGTCGTATGCCGCTGGCATCCATGCAGACACGACGGGTCCGAACGACTTTTGCATCGTTTTGGCATTTCGTTTTTTTTTAATTTATAAACAAATTTTTTTCGCTGAACAAGAATCCGATAACACTTTTTGCCTAAATTCAAGTCGAACATTGGTAATCGCCAAAAACTATTTTTTTGTAATTTCTCACAGAAACAAAGTTCCTCATGAACCGCTTGCAGGTTCAGCTTCGATAACAATACCGTTCGATCTTCTCCGTGGATTTCATCCAAATAATTTTTTTTCCGGAGAAACTATTTTTTATATATATATATATATATTTTTTTTTTGACGAAGCGAAATAATGAAGAAAAGAAAAACCGCGAAATCGAAACAAAATTGAATTCCTCGAAACGAAAAAGGGTTGAAACGGTGGAAACATATCGCGTGTCCTCGAGCAGAAGGGCCTGCGTTCTCCTCATAAAGATAGAAGACCCTTTTCGCTTGCGTCACGCGATATATTTCTTTCCTTATTCTCTATGAAGCTGGATGGATCCCGATGAGGAGGGACGACGAGGGTGTTGCAGTTGGTGTCTTGGTACTCTCCTTGGAGCCTCTCCTCGCTGCTGGTTCAGCTCTCGACTCGGCTGGTGTTGCTGTCGGGAGCCACCACCGCGTGGGCAACCGGTTTGACGGGTTGTGTTCCCCGGTTGCACTCGGTCTTCGCATCTCCAATCCACTTGGTCGTGTGTACATGTGTGTGAAGCAACGCACAAACTTCCACCCGTAAAGACGGCGACACACGAGAACCTACCCAGGAGTAGGTAGAAACCATCCTGTCCGTGTCCGTGTCTGTGTCCGCTGCAGCGAGCAAACTTCAACCCGTAAAGACCGAGATCCATCGCTGAGTAGGTGGAAACCGTCGTGCGAGTTTCACCAACACGAGCTCAAGGGTGAAGGAAAGGAGAGAAGCCCAAGGGGGAAGCCCGCTACGTATAATACACTCGAGATACCGGTCTAAATATAGCGTCGGATTTACATACGAGTCCTAAAGATCGGACCTGGATTAATGTGCGCCCAACAGAGATGGAAAAGTAACGAAGAAAGTTCGATGAAAGAGAGATAATTACTGAGAGAACAATTATTGAAAGAAAAAAACAAACAGCACAAATAAATTCAAACTGAAAAAAATGAATCGATGTACCGAAGAGTTGTTTAATGTTCGAGCAGTCATTTTTTTTTAACTCGCGCAACGACTTTGATATTTATGTCACTTTGTTCACGGCTCTTTGTGATAAAATAGCGGGAGTCGCTGTAGTTAAAGAAAAATAAGACGAAGAAGAAGAAGAAGAAGGAAAAAAATGTGCAGGGAGACGTTGCAGCATGAACGCGAGGATAATTTTGATCGTCGAGAGCTCGTACGGTTCGTCCTTGATCGCCCCGTCCCTTCTCTTTTTATTCTTCTCCACCGATACTGCATCTTACTGACGAGAGTGCTCGCGTGTCCTCGCACGGATATACTTATACAGTTTCAAATATATGCAGCAATCGAGTCCATACTCGACTAACTTTTCATGCGCGAGACGCGAATGTGTGAATGTTCGACAAAAAAAGGTTGGGCTCTCTCGAGAGACACTCGGACGCCATTATGCGACTGATCTTATGTTGATAAACTAAGCATTATTCTTATGGAAGATAAATAAATTAAGATCAACATTGTCGCGACATAAATCATGACTGATTGTGACGAAATTATTATTTTTTTCTTTCTTTCAACGGTCAACTGCATTATCGAGAATATTGACTCTTCTACTACATGTCGATGACCATGAAACATATGCAACCGTGTCAGAATCTCTTACGTTCTCCAAACGATCTATGAAATGCGCTCGAAGGTGCGTGGTTATAACTATCGACTTTACCGATGAGTGAAGGTGCCTTCAACCTTCGTCCATATACTCCTCTATTTTTGCGCAACATATTTATTTACAATTGGCTAGGCTACCTCGCTTTACTATTATAACATCTATATATCCTGGAACAACTCAGTGAGTTGGTCATTGGAACAGAAAAAACATAGGTTCAAGGGAAGGTCAAATTTTGCAAAGAGCGTAGGGTAAAAGATGATATTAAAGTCTCCGATTCTTTCCGATAAATGCGAGGCTTAGGAAAATTTTTCTTATTTTACAACAGCTGAGTCATAGGATGAGTGAAAGAGAAAAGAATATTGGGTCAAATAGAAGATCACTTTACCAAGGTGAGAAAAATTGGCATATGACTTTTGCGCCATAGGCAGGACGTTTAGCGAATTAATTTTTCTGGGTCATGCAAGCAATATGGAAACATTTGAAAAAAAAAGAAAAAAATCATAGTAGAGATTAGAGAAACGTAAGGTCGGAGAATACGAGAAGGGAATATAACGGTGAGTGGAGCGAGGCTCGTGAGTCGAAAACAAATGGCTGACTTGACAGGTTGAGGCTCGCGCGCGAGGAGTAGACCGAAGAAGAAGCTGCTGGTGAAGAGATAAGAGATGAAGAAAAAAAAAAAAAGTGCTTCGGAGCGACGAGAGGTACAGCGAAGAGTAGAGGGGAGAGTTGTCTTGGAAACTAATTATCAACGCATCAAATGTAACTTAGTTGGAGCTACTGTATTTTCGCTGCCGAGTATGAGGGACCGATTTCTCTCGGCGCCATTACTACCGCCACAAACGGCACCTTTATTATTTCTTGTTTACTCGCATCATTTTTTTTTCTCGTCTCTTCTCTTTCCCCTTTCGAAATCTCTTCTCGAAAAACTCGTTTGGGCAGTTTTAATTGGCCGATCGCCGATGTAACCGGGCGATGATTCAGCGTGTCTTGCCACTGCGATATGATACTGGCAGAGTAAAAAAGTAATCACATTTTTATTTACCAATTGACAGGTCGAACCAAGCAGATCAAATATCAAGATAGTAGTTGATTTTCTAGCCAAAAAAATGGAAAAGCATATATTCAATATTGGTAAGAGAAAGAAGAAGATTGAAAATATAAAGCAGAGAGTTAACAGTTCTACAGGAACAAGATCATTTTCGGAGCACACAATGAGGTCAAACGCTTATCTTGACCGAGAAAAAAAGCCTAAGTTTACCACTTTTGTTGATCTAGCTAAGAAAATTGAACGGTTAAATATGCGCAAATACGTCATTCAGACACTGAACAGAAAAAACTAGAAATAACTCTTATCCAATAGTCGAGACAAGTATTACGTATGTATCATCGCTGTACTGAAACGCATTTCTGTACTTTCTCAGCCATCTCCAAAATCTCCGTATATCTCTCCTCCCACCACATAGAACCCTTTTTCGTTCGTTCCGTATATCATACCAACCTATACCATAAACCGCTATATATCCAGAGCTACAATGCCGCGATAAATTCGTGGCTTCGCGAATATTCAGCTTTTCCTCGGAGGGTTTGAGGGTGGCCGCGAGCTGGCCGACGATTTCCGCGGTAGTAAAAACCTCTCGTGCATAATTTAGCGCTCTATAGGGTAATATAGGGTCGGGTTCGGGGTGCGCCCGGAGGGACTGTGCGTTTATATATAGAGCTGTGTTCTTCAATGCGGTGTGAGACAGACAGAGGGAGAGTTAGAGCGAGCTTTCTCTTCTCTTTTAGCCTTGATACGAGAATCGCCCCGGAGTGCATCCCTCGTTTCTGTATATGTATACACCCTACCACCGGTACCGGGTCCGGGTAACGCTTGCGGCAACCGCACACCCGCATAGACGATTGCGCCTCGTGAAAAGGAAACTGGTAACTAACACCAGGATAAATGCTAACTGCGATGCTGCACTGGAGGCTGGATCATTGCCAGTGTCGACGACGCTCATAAATCCGAGAACGTCGCGACCCGCTAGTTAACGCCGGCTAACACGTCCCTTCTCTCGTTTTCCCAGTCTCTAGACTACGTCGTCGTTCCTCTCCATTTTCCGAGTCCCGATAGCCACGCGATTGAGTAAAAAAATATCTCAGTTTGGTGAAAATGCGGATAGTGAATTGGCAATAAAAATTTCTATTGCTTCATGTCTGCATGAGTCGTCTGGATTTTTTTTTTTCTGGTGCGCGAGAACGTTTTCCAACCTGTTGGATCCCCCGTTGCGCAGCGTTGTAGGTTGTAGGTGGAATAGAGCATGAGAGTATAATATAGTCGAGGGTGTGGAAATAAAAATAACAGAAACCGGTTTCGCTCAGATGTTCTCGTATTCTTTTTCTCTACCTGTATTTTTTTTGTTGTCTATTTTGATGTGCTCCGTTGTTAAAGAAACGCTGAACGGGTTTAAAGAAGTGGATGTGTGTCGTTGGTCGGGGATGAGGGATGAAGTTTGCTCGGAGTGGTGAAGTACAACGACCTGTTGAACTCATGTGTATCACGGGAGGCAAACACTCACGCTGACGGACTCGAGAGACTCTACTCTCCCGCCAACGGCGCTCGTGTAACAGGTTACACATTTTCAGCGAGATAAAAATTGTCGAGATTGAAAAAAATATATATATATACATTTTGCAAAGTTGTTTGTTTGTGTCATATCAGAAATACTTCATTTCCGGTCTGAAAATATCATTCTTCGACCGATCTCGATATAATAGGCTGTTTGAGACGGTAATAGGAAAATAGAGACATTGATCTCTGTACCTCGACAAGGAAAATTTAGCAAAATTCGTCTCGTTAAGAATCATCAGGTCTGAAAAACTCTCATCTATAATCATCTCTTTTAAGCGAAGAAAATCAAATATCGTAATGTTTCGAAGTGCCTCGGATACTCTTTTCGTTCGGTGATTATAACGAGAAACGATAGAGTCAGTAAAAGGGGGTCCGAAAGTGTTGCACGTGCGTTACCAAATGCAGCAGCGTGCACGCATTAACGAAAGAATAACAGGGCACAGCGTATATAGTTAAAGCTCGCAGAGATTACGTGTGTCGCGCAAGCGCCATAGTGCAATGCTGCTCCACTGGTTCTCTGGTCGGAGCAAAGCTGAGTGACTGCGGTCTAAAATAGAATCAGTGGAATCAGAGAACCGAAGCAAACTGTGCTGCTGGTGTGCCGAAGGGAGAACCCCGAAGAAATTGTGATTGGGCGAAAGAGGGAGAGGAAACGGGGGAACCCCCCGGTTTCTTTGCCGTGAACTGTAAACCAACTTTTTGCGCCATCGCGGTAACATTCTATTTGAGGAGGCGGAAAGTATAGAAAATGGGGGAGAGGCCGCGGGTTATCGTTGTCGCGTCTCAACCGATGAAAGTGTGAGTGTGTATGCTCGTTCCAAAAATTAACGCCGGTCGTTGCGCCACGTCGGTCCTCGGCCACCACAATTTTCGTACTTTGGTTAGAATGCTTAACTTCGAAGAGTTATTAATTAAAATCGACGATTATCCTTGATAACATGTTTCATTTACACTACACTACAGGGAATTATTTCTAAAAAATGTATACTTCGCATATGAATTTTTCACTTAGTAATCAAAGTTTTGCAATTTTTTGACTCATGAATGCACTGTAAAAGAAAAAATGATTCAGCGTAGTTGCAACGATCGCGTGACCTTCAACATACGCGCAGTCGTTTATTAGCACCTCGACCCTGTGTCTCGAGTTGCGTACTTAAATGTGTATTACTTACTGCTGCGCTGCACTGGTACCGGGAGAGCATGTAGGTACGTTGTACTCACCTTCACGTCGAGCGCGAGCGATTACGAACAAGGGGGCAATGCAACGCAACGCTCGACGATGCAAGCTGGAACGTTTCGTCAGGCGAAGGTCGCCACCTCGGCCTTGCGCCCGCGGCAAACGGTTTGTGACCACCTTGAAACGTATTACAATGCCTACGTAAATATGTTTAACTGCATGTACGCATAACTGCGGCACAGTCGTTCGGTAACACTTGAATTTGAACTTGCGAAAAATAATTCGAATGCTCTAAAGAGCCTTCCTTTCATTACCTTTTCATTATGTCGTAGATTAATTTTGAGAAAAATAAAATGTACCGATATACATATGTCAGGCCTTTGAGGGTTTCGCATCGAAAATGTATTGTATTGGTAATGAGATATTGCACGCGATACTCTGGAAAAATGAACTCAACACAAATGAGAAAAGGGATGACAGGGATTTTTCGAAATGCACACACGCGATGCTTCCCAAGTTGGTGGTTAATCCTGCACCCGCATATAGTATAATAGATATACGTAGTGTGCCGTAGAAGAGAGCTTGCTATCGATGAAACGAAAAAAAGTGAGCCAGTTCTGATTAGACTCAATATCATCGGTCTGATCTAAATGGACTCAACATGCGCGTATACACAAACTACATCTGACACGTTGCGACGTACGATCTTGTCAAACGATAAAAAGACAAACCGGTACCACCTGTCGCGCCGGAAGGTAATCATGCCCGGACTCGCACTGTAGATCCGATCTAACTCGGAGCGATTTAATACCAATTATTGTTGCCCCCTTATAGGTCGCAACCACAGACCGGTGCGGAACACACAAATTGCAACAAATTCGTTACTCCGACCCCCCAACGAGCCTGGCTCACATTATCTCGTCAAGGAATCTATGGACTCGAGCTACTACTTTAAAAAAATTCAATTCCCATTAATGCCTAATATTAGTTCACAGTTTTATTTTTACACTGGTAAAAAGAATCTCTGCAAAAAATTGTTCTGTTAAAATTAAAATTCATCTATTAATCGAAAACTTCTCAAAGTATTCGTTCCAATAATCATAGAACAATAGAAGAGACTATACGACGAGACGGTTGTAATTATACGAAGTCTGGGAATCGGCGCTGCAGCCCGTCCGGCACACCCGCTACATTGCACGGTCAGTTATTATTAACATTGCACCCGTGAATCATGTGGCTAGCGTTACAATTGGAGTACAAAAGTATAAAAGGAAAGAAGGAAGTATCGTGAACGTAACAAAGAAAAACAATGGCACGAGAGCGATGAAAAAAAAAAATTGTATTAAATGCGAAGAGCTAATGACAAGCTGTGCGGTGAACGAGTGACCGGCTAATTGTGGCCGTCTCGGTCAGTTAATTAGCCAGGGCATCCTGCAAAAATATTCAGGCAGTTGGGACTCGTCCCTCCAACGTGTGCTTCTGCCACTTCTACTCGACCACTTCAGGGTGAAGAGTTACAATGTAAGGCAGGGGCGTATTTTAACTCGAATTGCACGATAGCCGATTCAAAAACACCACACCGTATGGCGCGGTACCTCCAGGAATTTGTTATTGCATTCGCTTTTAATTCCGTGCGCACGGCATCACCCGAAAGTATTAAGTAGAGCTCGAACGGATAAATCCGAAACTTTTTTTTTCGATCCCAAATGCCAACATTTTGAGAATTCTATGTCACAACCAAAACAAAGTGGTTCGCAGAGTCTTCTGACAAGGGCGAAATGATTTTTATCAACGCTGAATTTAAAAAAATACTCGTAATTGCGGATGAAACTTAATTAAATACATTTTTTTTTTCAAATCACTTTCGAAATGTACATAAGAGAGGAAAGTTTTTCGCCTTCGATATCGGGTTCGCGTAGCCTCTGCAGGATCGTCGTAGAGACTCGAATAAATATAGTTATACGATGCAAGTTGTCTCGATGGCACGAGTCAGCGGTTCAACCTGGTGGGGTTTCGCTGCGCGTAGAGAGAGCTCCGATGTACTCTCGAAGGTGGGAGGTTGTGCCGGACAGCACACACAACTTGCCAACTTGCCACTGACTACCGCAGCGAAAAGCGGACCGGGGGAATATGCGCTTGTGTGTGCCGCTGGTTATACTCTCTGTCTCTCACTGCACCACACTCAGCTGTACACGTTTGAGTTGGTTGACCCGAAGCGAGAGAGAACCGAGCGCCTTCCCCCGTCGTATATACACGCTATACTGTACTACCATCAGGCTTCTCCATTCCTAACAGCCGATCGTCGTGTACACCCGCGAGGAATCGCACTCTCGACTCTCTGGATTTTGCAATTTCGTATGTGAATTTTCTGAATTTTCCTTCATTCATGCATTCCTGACAAATTCGTTTTTTCTCCGTTTTTTAAGCCTCGCAATAAGCCAATTTGCCTGACACCAAATTTTGGATACGAGCTGACAAGAGAATTCTTTAAACTCTGTGATAAAGTTCAGAAACTGGAGCTCATCCGACTCTGGATTGAAATCACGGAAGCGTGCCGCTATCAGAGAAAATTACTTCGGTAGGGTCCATACTTGGAGTTGCCTGTGCTATATAGTTGCTGGATCGAAGATTCGAGCTTGTGTTACGAGGTAGCGGATCGAAATGGTTAAAAAAAAGATTGGTAGAGGAAGAAGAGGCTGAAGAAGACAATTGCGGGTAGTAAGGAAACGAGGATGAAGAGGATGGTATGGAAGCGAGGAAAGGTCAAAAAGAGAAAGAGAGGAAGATACATGGTGCAAAAGAAGAAATAAATGAAGAAAGTCCAAGAAACGAGTGTAAAAGAGGAGGAGAAAAGGAGAGGCCCGACGGAGATCGTACGCCCGTGGCGTGATGTTCAGCTCGTGGAGGATTACTACCTCTCGGAGTGTTCCAAGTGAGCCTGAGAGAGAAGAACAGAAAAACTACGAAGAGAAACGAACGGACGAGAGTGAGAAGAAGCGAGAAGGAGGCGGATCGGAAAGGAAGATAAAGGAGCGAGATGGAACGTGATAGAAAAGGAAGAGAGCGAAGCATCACGTCGTCAATCATGGTCCAGTTGCTCCTATGTACTCGAGAGACTGTGCGGTGTACGTTGTATACCATATACATACGTTACAACCTCGCGCCCAACAGCGAATAAACGAACGGAGCGATGTACAGTCGCTGGCACGTACGTAGTACACATGCCACCGTATTGTGGCTCACAATGTTCAATCGCATCCTTGAACATTTTACTTTTTCAGTACAATATTTTCATTTCATTAATCTAATCCCAGAAATTATTTTTCATATTGTGAACGGACCAATGGTTTTATTCGTGTCGATATAAAATTTCGATATTATATTTTTTTTTAAATAATAATGTACGTTTATAATGTTGTTTCGTTGAGAGAGAACAAAATCGAAATAAGAGTCACGTCTGGAGTGTTAGAGGAAGCTGGAATAAAATTAAAGGGAAAAAATAAGGAAAGCAGTACCGCGGGGGTGTCGTTGACCTCGCGACAACGATATTGTGTACCACTTCAGTTTTAAGTCCGTAGCGTTGTGTAGCGGGGTTGGAAAAAAAAAGAAAAAAAGTGGGCAAAGGAGAAGGAGAAATGGAATATGAACGTGAGGAGAAGTTGGGCCGGCAAGGAATAAGGACGCCCTCAGCCACACTCAGCCGAAGTCCTTGGCCATGGATCATTAACCGTGAGCGAGAGCTGCGGAAATGTTGGCAGCTTGCTGGGCTAGAGCCATCTTGGCCTCCGTTGCTACCAATGCCAGAGAAAGAGACTACCGAAATCTCAGGCATATACAGTACGGCGGTTATACATCGAGGCGAAATATCGCGAAGTCTTTTCTTCGCAGTGCCTGACCCCCGCGATTTCACCTCCCCTCGCGGCAAGAGGTAAAAGGGAGCGAATGAGAACGACGACGATACTTCGCGCTCGATTCGAGAGGACGATGCCAAGCTCGAACCTAGGGCGAGAAAACCGCTCGAGAATGAGAGAATTACCGGCGTCTCGGTGATATAACACGGCCCGGTGAACAACCACCCTCCCGCTGACTACTACCAGACGGAGGGATCAAGAGGAAAGGAGAACCAGCGACAAAATCCCACCAATTTGTCGCTGACTTCAAGGCTATCGATTTTAAACGTACGGCACAGCCTTTCGAGTGATTGCAGTGCGAAATATAAAAATGGAAGGAAAGAAATTGAAAAAAAAAAAAAAAAAAAAAATTGACGGAACAGGCCATAGAGCTCGAACTTGGCTATTGTCATCTTTGGCGACCATCGACTGTAACTAAACGCGCTTATTTTCATGTAAACTTTCGGTACGCTATTTACAAATCTAAAACACTTTGTCGATACTTCCGATATAGAGAACAATTGTCTAAAAATAACTCGAACACGCAATTTTTCGTTTCTTCTTTCCAATACGAAACGGATCGACCGAGAACTTGAATTATAACGAGTAGATTGCGTTGCGGAACAATGCCCCTCGCTGCCAGCGAAACATGTACATGTAAACCTGTAACGTATAAAGTATTCTCTTGTCGAAGCGAGCAAGAGGGCCTGCCCTTTGGTTATGGTAATCTCGCCATTTCGACGAGGGATAAGTTGAGACATTGCTCGTGGAATCGGGTTACAAAACAGTGGAAGGGAGAGTGCACGAGCTCGAGTAATTAGCCCGGGATACTGGTGAATGCAGGAGGTACGCGTACCTATATACGTCACCTGTATACTTCACAATCTATATATATTACCTACAGCCAGTTTGTAGCAGGTTTCCTCGAGATGCTTCGAAATGCGGCTCGTACCTATACTCTGTTGTCGTAAATCGTATAGAGTCGGAAAGAGACGAAACAGTAGTCGGTGGAGCTGAGTAAGCGAGTAAAGATACCAAATATGGATGATCATATCGTTATTTACAGCGTACAACGTCGAAGAGCTCTTTCTCTCCACAGGAAGCTCTCGACAACACTTTACAGCGCTTATTTTTAGGTGGTGTGCGTGTGTTATTGTACATGCTTCGTAGGTCCCACAAGCGGGTCGTAATAGAGAAACGAAGTAAATGTATACCGCTGCTCGAACGTTGCCGCTTTTGATAGTCGAACCGAGAGACAAGAGTTGGATCAATAATTACGAATTACCAAGAAAGCGTCGCCGCGCGAGAGTCACTATAGGACGGCGCATAGCCATTCACAAATCTTATATCTATTTTAGAAAAGAGTGGGTTCGTTTGTTTGTTCGTGTGTTCGTCCCATAACACCCCTTTCGGTGAGGCTCACCTAGTTTGAAAAACGTATTTTTTTACCGGTAGTCAAGTTATACCAGAAATACATCACTTCCGGTTTGAAAATTTCAATTTTCGTCTGAAAGTGACGTATTCTCAGTATAACACTCAAGAATATTTTTTTTCTATATGATAGCTAATATTGTGAGATGAAAAAAAAATTCTTGAAGATAGTATATAAAAAGTTAAAACATGATGAGCTTCGTACGGCTAAATTTTTTTTCTCGAAAAGTCTCACTAACCGATAAGAAAAAAAGTCCGGTGGCGCGAGTACTTTTTTTTACGTTAGCAGCAGACGCGTACAGCTGTGTAATACTCTATCGTGTGTCTATTCTGTGGAAGCTGTAACGTAACATCGAGTGTATACGGCAGAGTGTGGCGCTCCGGGTTAGTGTATACGCTGGATGATACACGCCCGTACGCTTTACGGCGTTTCTTTTGGGGTCGTTGGGCGCGTATAGTATACCCGTTGCAACGGTACGGCGAGTGGAACTTGTTGCATGCACGCTGGACCAAGGTTCGCAAAGCCATCTTGAGAAACGATGTGGAGAGAGCAAACAGAGAGTCGCTGTAAGAAAGAGACGGAGTCGAAAAACGAGAGCCGGTAATGCACGCTGGCTCGATCACGAAGTCACCTTGAACCCCGAGACGGGTCCACGGACCTGGTGCCGGAGAACTGCGTGCTGGAAACAGAATCCTTTCCTGTATCTCCTCTTCTCCTGTACGGATAAACCCTTAAGCCGATGCCCCGATGCTCTCTCGAGCTCACCGTAGTACCTATTCTTTCTTCTCAATCTCTTTTCCCTACCCTCGAAGTCTTGATCCTGCTTCATGATCTTTTTTCGATTTATAAAAATTTGGAGAGAAAACCTTCAGCGAAACTTCCAAATAAAAAGTATCCTCAAAATGCGTTACGTACAAAATATTGTGCCGTTTGAGACTCACAGAAAAGTATTTGTCCGCGAGTCTCGAAGGTCAGCACGAGTACAAGAGGAAAACAGTCTGGACCGATGAATAAGCCACAAGCGGACGACACGACGGCTCACGGTTAGTGGACAGTCCAAGTTTTTCACCAGATTGTGGTGAACAGTCCGATCGCCTAGGGCACTGCGTACGGGAAAGAGCCAACCGCAGAGGGTTCTTCGGAGCACAATACGAAATCGGGAGCGTGCATCATGTAACGTACAATTTACTTCGAGGATCACACTGCGAAGTCTGCTATCGTCGTACGAGAAAAAAACTATACTTAACTCTGCGTAGCTGAGGGAAGTATTTCGTGAAGTTGGTAGACCGATGTACGTTTGCGCTGCCGGAACTTGGGTAAGGTGTGCGAGAGCGAATTCTTGGCCTTACCACAAACAAAAAAAAAGAGGAAAAAAAAACCGTACCAAGGTGACCATAAAACACACGTTCATGCATTTATCATACGTGCATTTACGAATCTGCTGGCCTCGATCGAGGGATGTGATGGCGTCGTGATGTCGGGTTCTTCAAAAAAAAAAAAAAAAAAACACATTACAACACCAAATATTACACACGCGAAGAGAAAAGAAGTCGAAACGCAATGTAACTTCTTTATAAATGCATTATTTTGCATCGAGGCCACATGCAACTTTGCAATGTATGCTCATCTGTCCCAGCATATCGACGAATACAATGTAACCAGTGGATTTGCCCGGTCTGGCAGTCAATCACATCCTGACATAGCGGAGATTTCGGTGGAAAACCAATAGTTACGTACGATTCGTTTATCGAGTCTGTTTGACGATCACGAAAGTCCCGAGACCGTGGTTGAGGAAATTATCGGGATTCCGAGTTATGGTCTTTCCAAAGTACACGTTGTTAAAAAAATGAGTCTCTTCTAAATCCTTTGCAACGAGTAATCACGCCACACTCTCCGTCTATAGAATGCCCAATGTCCGTGCTTGCTGAACTGTGGCAAAAATTGCTCTTGAATATTGCGTGATCGGCCTGCCAGTTTATTATTCACAGCTGTATGCTCTCAGTCGTTGTAATAAAATATCTTTACAAGTATAGGTATTCATAGTAGAACGAACTTGCGCAGTGAGAGAGGAAGGCGTTCAAAGGTGCGTACACGTCGGGGTAAGGCGCGCATCGTAATCGTATGCACGCGCGAGTACCGTTACTTCGGGTTTCGCACACGCACGACACTAGCAAGAAGTGTGAAAGGGGATATAGGGAAGGGATTAACAATAATACAAACGGTACACACATCGTGTGACTCGAGCTTGAGCAGCCTCGGCACAGTCTTGTCCTCGTTCAACGCCGAAGCGACAGTAATGAAGAGAGCAGGCTGCATAAGCCGTCGAAACTCCACGAAAACTGCAGCGCATAGCGATAGAAAGATAGTCGCTGTTGCCGGCGGCGAAGCAACGGCAAGCTTTGTGGGACGCATCCTTGGACCTTTCGATCCCGGGGGTTCCCCGGTGCGCGTTCGGACAGCCGCGTGTCTCTACTCTCCGAAGTCCTCCCGCCTCTCCGTTCAATGGCGCACCTATCTCTGTACTCTCTGTACTATCGACCCTTTCTGACAAGAAAAAAACACACACACACAATTTTTCAATGTTCGAATCATTTGAATTATAAACGTCATGCGTAGTGTAAAGAAATAAATGAATGCGGGTCGTCGATTCATAGTTCGTCTTTTCAACTGCCCGATGAACTATAGTGAAATTTTTATCATATATTCGAACTCGGTTGATAATTCGATTTGATCATTTCTGGAAAAAATGTTGTCACAGTTATCGAGATTCAGGGAGAAGTTCCTGATGCTGCGAGGAGCTCGCACGAGCCGATAAAGCCACGAAGAGATTGAATTGTGATAGCGAGGAGAACTGCTGCGCTTCCCTCAGATCCAAAGAAGAGTATGACAGAGAAGGAGGAAATATACGAGTGAGAGAGAAGCGAAAGAAGGACGTAAAAGTAAAGAGGCAAGAGGGAGGATAGACGACGATGTGGCGTCATGCTGTCGGGTACACCGGTTTCGCCTTGCTCCCTTCCTCCACCATCTCGTACCGATACACTCACTACCAAGAGTCGCGAGCAGCACAAACACACTCACACATACATGATTGCACAGGAGACACGATCGAGCTCGTAGTACTACGTGGACGAGCTTCGACATAATAGGATACGGAACGAAACTAGAATGACAAATAAAAAAAGTGACTAGTCGGTACTATCGAACAGCAAAAATATAACGATAGGTGTATTTTTATTGTGCTGCACGTATTAACAGCGGTAAGGTTGAAACTAAAACGAGCCGAACGCCCGTGGTCAAAGTGGCGAGAGGATTGTAAGATAAAATTTGCTACAAATCGCGAATGACGGAGTGCCAGGTAGAGAACTGAAGGAGATCTCGCTCGAACTGACGGAGATATTTTGCTAAGGGGGAGAGAAGAAATAAGGATGCGCAAGATAATGCCCGAGACGTACGCGTCTCGACACTCGGCCGTACCACGGACGCAAGGAGGATCTATGCGTGCGTGTCGGATAATTGTACGTAATTCTACGGTAGAATAATTAGCGATCAACAATAAGGCCTCTCCATGGTTCGCGCTGTTGTATAGTTGCAACTCGAAGCAATGCTCGAGGGCATCTTTCCGTTCCACTGTTCGTCGCACTTACCATTCGACCGCGGATGCTGCGTTCACGCGAACCGTACTTACTAAACGTGGATAGTATCAGTACCTGTACGATAGAGTCTACCGTAAATCAATAATTTATTTCTCCGATAGTATAAGAGTTAACATTATAATAGTTCATAATTTACTTTCAAAACGTTTATATTCGGTATTTACCGTTTTCTAAATTGAATTTTCATGTCCACATACATTTATCTTCAACACTGCAAAAAAGGTTGTCGATAAAAGATAAAAATGAAAATGATAAAAGAATTTTTTTTTTAGAAGTTAAATAAAAGTTGTTAATAATTGGAGCTTAAAATATATGCTGACACGGCAAATTTCCGCGTAATATAACAAATAATAATAATAATAATAATGAAAACCTATAATTTTTGTAGAACAACTACAACTGAAGTTATGACTGTACATACGGTAACATTACGATGTTGTAGTACCGCTGTGACTCCTGGTCGTCCTCATACTAGATACATATATACTATGTATAGATTCCCTTGCCGAAGTATATAGTACATCGGCGTGTATATTACGCGGGTTTATACGATGAGATCGGTAGGAGAGGGCGGGTTCAGAGGAGAGAGCAAACGGTTTCTGCTGTTACTCCTCTGGTATATTATCCTCTGCCCCGCAGTATTGGTAGTACTTGCTCTCGTATTGCTTGCCTCGTACTACTGCCAGACTGTAGTGCTCTCATCCCGTGGCCCCCGGGGGCGGACGAAGGTACGCGCGAACGAGACTCCCCTCTTCGACCGCCGTTCTGGGCCGGTGGATCAGTTCGGACGACGTCGACGAGGCGCGGCACGGTAGCCCAGAGGCAACACCGCGAGACGATCTCACTGGGCATGCTGCTGGTTCCTCCTACTGCTGCTAATAACACGCTACGGCTATTCTACCGACGCTCCTGCTTCTGCTTCGTATCTCTTCGATGCTGCTGCTGTTGCTGCTCCTGCGGTTCGGCTATCGCAGGCTCGAGACCCGAAGCCCGATGCGGATTAACGCCTGATCCTCTCCTGCACGGTAGCCCTCGGGCAGAGTCCGGCAAGAAGAACGGAAAGAAGAAAAAAAAACGCTCTCCAAGCCAAAGAGGCAATGCACTACCGTGTAAGAAAAAAAATCGTGCGACCCAGTTCAGTGGAAAAAGCAATGTTTATGGTAGAAGCTAAGATATCAGAAATCACGATATTCTTATATATATCTTATTTTGTTGAAATACAATCAGGATGAACACAAATAAGTACCCGAGCGATTGGAATTTCGTTTTGTTGAGTTCGATTAACAAATTGATATTGTCGCATGCTTCGAGGTATGTGGAGACGGTGCGGCTCGGGAAATACTGTAACATTGTCGGGGCGTGACTAATCTATCGTCCGAAATCCTGTATCGCTAAACCGAGCGACGCGTCATTTTTTTTTTTTTTTTCTTCGCCACAAGTCCGTTTGTGCACAGGCGACACTGTCTGCGACGCGGCAATGGCAGCAAAAGCTATCCGTGCAACGACTATTACAACTATTATTGCGTTTGTCGCTTATTCTGCCATCGAGTAGATACAGAAACGCGTCACTCGGACCGCAGGTGCAACCGGTCGCCATCTAATTGCAAGACTCCGCCTTTTGAGACGTTCTTCTATATAAGCGATAGTTTTCCTCTGCTTTGATTTTCCATCACTTCTTTCCGATCGTTCCTTATTCTCATTCAAACTGTCGTTGCGTTTGTTCGAACTACGTAATTGCCTGTAACATGTGTTTGATAACAGGTTCATTTCATTGGGCCCCAAGTGAAATATACTTTGTAATGATATTTTTTTGTTACTATATGCAAAAAATAATTAATAATTCCGACGAGAAGTTTTACAATTTAATGCTACGTGCTCGAAGATAAGTTATACGAGGAGTACATTGACCCCAAGCCCCAAAAGTTCACTCGAAAAAGCTTTTTCGTAAGTCAAACGAGAGCGTCTGCAAAGTCGAGATACAAACTGCCCGATATCCTAGTCCACGACACTACTCGTCGCCACGAACTTTTCCAAATTCTCATCTCGGCAAGAAGAATTACAGATATATAGGAACTTCTTTATCGTTTCGTTCCACTCCCCGACATTAGACTCGCTCGCCGATCTTTACAACCAAAACTTTTACCCACATACCTAATGCTCTCCTATTTTCATTTCAACCTTTCCACCGACCGAGTATTCGAGTATTTTTATTTTGCCTCTTAATCGTCCGTATCGGTTCGTGAGGGAGTCCATTGTACTCGGACCGACTCCCGGCGAATCGTTGATTCTCGCAGGAGTGTGGACGAAAGATTATTGAATTGTGCATGTAAAGGATTATGGATTAGATATAGTTACTCCAGCCCATTGAAAATTGATGGAACAGCTAGCCTCCAAACGGCGAAACAGTCCAGGAGACGATTCGACGATCAATTTCCGTGTGTTAATCGATTGCGGTCCTTCGGAGGAGGTTTCAGGAGTGAGGATAGGTAACCGAGCCTCCGGCAGAGGCAAGGAGGTTCCTTCTCGATCGCGCAGTGCAGCGAACGCTGGGGAGAGTGCAAGGAAAAGAGGAGGTGGTGGAGGAGGAGGAGGTACGGCGCACGGCGTCGTTCCGCAGAACGTCAAGGACCTCGGGACAATAAGACCACTCTCTGGTCGCGCTGGCCCGATCGGATCTGCTGTTGCTGTTGCTGCTACTACCCGCCGGGGACCTGCCAACCTCCGGTTCGCTTATGTATACGTCCAACGTACATAGCATATATATATATATATATATATATAATATGTGATATATATATATATATATATATATATATATATATATATATTAGAGCCATAGTGGTCAGAGTTACAGGAACCGGTAGCGCGCGCATGAAATACGACGAATTCGTTCCAAAGCTTCTAAAGTGTGTCGTTGCCCGCGTTCTGGTTTATTATCGTAACCTTATCTCCAAGCAACCCTCGTGCAAAGCTACGGCTGCAAGCTAACTATTCTTTCGGCAGAGCTTGATGGGAATCTATGTACCTCTGATACTCTACACGCTATTGTTGACCATCAACGCAGGGAGCTCCAAGCGTCTATGATTTCTTATTGAAGATAACGGTTGATCGAAAACTCTTTCGGATTCTAGTATTTTTCTTACACAATTGCAGATAATTTTTGCGATAAAAAGTCTTGCGCTCATTCTTTATACGAAAAATATTTTCAAAACTATGATCTTTTTAACGTGCCATGTTGACACCGGGGTTTTTAACTGGACCGGAAGCTGTAAGAAAGACGCAGTAGGATATTGAGGCAATGACGATCGTTTGGCAAACATCTTTTCCCAATATCAAAATGAATACCGAAGGCCAATCCTTGTACAGAATATGTGCGAAAAGCCCGAAGGCGGCTCTGCTTAACAGAATGCTCAATCCACCCCTGCGCCGTGGGGTGGTTCCACTTCGAGTCACGATGAAAAACAAAGTCAGCGAACGGTTGTACACATTGAAATGCAAGCAACAGGAAACAGGGGTCAAAATCCTTGGGCTCGTTGAAACGAAGCAGTGACATTAGTGTTAGTGAAACCCGAAGAATAAGAAGAAGTTGGCAGCGAAGGAGAAGAAGAGGCCGAAGAAGTAGAAGAAGAAAGCGGTTGCGACGAACCAGGTGAAGAAAGGGATACATAGTGTCCGAGAATTAGATAAGGACAGTCCAGCTCGAGATTCGAATTTACCCTGCAGGAGAGACAGCGATGGTATCAATCTCTGTATGGGTAGCAAAGCCCATCTGTATACATAAAAGCGTTTGTGTAAAATCTCATGGTAGCTCGTCGAGAGGGAAGAAGACGGTCAAACGCTATTGCAGGGTTGGCAGGTAAGCGAGTAAGAGACGAAACATGCAACGGAGATGAAAATATAGCTCGTCGGAGCAAGTGGGTAGATTGGCGAGCTCTTTCGTAAAGCGAAAGAGAGTCGTGTGCTGATGTAGACTAGAGAGTATCGCGCGGGTAAGGGGGGGGGGGGGGGGGAATTAAATCGGCGAAGCGAGTGGGAGAGATATTGCAAGGAGGAAAAACGGGGGTAAAGAGGGATTGTAATGCTACTGCGCGTTAGTCGTGCCTGTAGTACTCGCTCTTTCTATAGTATAGAGTACTACAGAGGCAAAGAGCATAAGCGAGAGTACAGCAGCAGCAGCAGCAGCAGGAGCAGCGAGCGGCAGCCCTGCCACCACCTCTCGCGACCGGCTCACCTGAAGACAAGTTACCCCGCAATAAAAACACCGAGAAAATTATATGCCTCGGGGCACTGCGCGCGCCCGCCACAGGCCAGTAGCGAAAGAACTACTCGGCTTTTCTACTGCTTACTACTACAGTACAGCTACAACTGTGTTACTACTGTACCAATACCGCTGCAGGACAGCTCCGTGACTTGTCTGAACTGTTGGACGAGATGAAGAGACGAGAGGAAGTTAAAGAGTCGTAGCGTTAGACCCAGGACAGCTCTCTGGAAGATTCAGCCGAAAGAAAGAGATGAAAGCATATATTATATCTTAAAGAAGGAGGAGACAGAAGAAAGGAGAGGACGAAACAAAATCGTGGGGTAAAAAACGGCGACGCTTCGCCGGATCGGTCGGATCACGTCGAGAAGAGGATGGTTTGGGAGTGTATATATAGGAGGAGTCGAAGAGAAGAACCCGGGGTCTAGGTTCCGATCATGCGCATCAGGTATCGGAGCACCGGAGATGCTTCGGCAGAGACAATCCCGTGTTGCCGTCATAGCCGACAGTGGTCACGTAATTTAGAACGGTGGAAAAGGAAGTACAGATACAATTCAAACAACGATTTCATATTTGTTATTAGCATTTTTAATGGACATTGTTCTTTAGATCGGCAAGTGCGAAACTTTATTAGGCACTGTGCATAAACTGTATATCAACTAGGATGAACGCAATCATTTGCAACTATATAGAAAGAGAAGAGTGAAATACGAGTCACAAGAAACAGAGAAACGGGCGGCGTTTAACTATCGTCAGTATTACCCGAAGGAAATTGCGTCAAGGGTCCTCGCAGTGATTCCTACGTAGCTGTATAGTTAGAAATTATTCTAGTCCTAGAGACCAGATGCTGTCGTTCACAGCGGCGATATATCCAAATTGCGAGTAGTCTGGAAGACGCTCTGAAAGACGCTGAAATCGATTTTGTGGACGAAACACCTCTCTCCCGGGACCAATTGAAATTTGCAGTTAATGGGGAAGCTGCGAGAGATCCCAAGTATCGACTCTCATCTTGTTGCAAATATCTGGCCTGCTAAGCGGAGAGAACATCAAATGGATCTCTTGGGAACTCCCCACTTGTACGCAAAGAGACAAGTCTTTCATCTCATCCTAAGATGTGGACGTAACAACGTTGTAGTCTGACCGAATGGTATCGAACCGCGGTCGACACCATAATTTGCAAGAAATTTACCTTGATGATAATGTTTTTTCTGGCATTCGCTTAGAGCTCAGAACTAAAAAAATGCATGTCCTCGTCATAAGGTCATTCATTTATTTCCTAACTAGCAAGTTGCTTTGGCTCAGACGCTTCGCATCCCCGCTATGGACTATGGAATTTATAAAGCGGATGTTTATATTTCCTTAGGTTTGCCGGCAATACGCACTTCGGTCGAAAAATGAGATTTTCAAACCGGAAGGGACGTATTTTCGGTCGGAAATTGCGTTTTTCGGACCGGATTAAATATCACATTAGTTAATTTGCAAAAAAAGGTGAGGCCGAAGGGAATGGCCCCGGCATGGGTGGAACAAAATTAACCTTTCTCCGCGAGCCAGCTGATGAGCCGGTTTTTCAATATAAACTTTTGTTTCAACTTTATTCTTAATCCTCTTTTCTTCCGTCCCTCTGTCTACTAATTTCCCCGTCGGTTCATTTCAGTCCCCTAATATTTTTGTCGTCTTTTTCAACATCGCTACACAGTCGAGAGCCGAACTCGTGTGTATATTTATACCTCTCTCGTTGTCGTCTTTCCTCTCCCACTGTTTTGTTTCTTTTTTTCCTTTCCTCCTCGTCCACTCTCGTGCGTGCGCGCACACCTTCGAAATTTAAGTGGCTTCGACTAAGTACGCGCACGTTAAATCTCTCAGTCTTTCGGGACTGTCGAGCGTCTGGACTTTGGGGACTCGTTTCCATTACTTCGATCATTAGTTTTCCTTGCCACCTCGTTCCAGGCAACAAAACTAATTTTATATCGGAATAATTACGGCCTTGGAACATCCTCTCTCGCTGCAACTGGTTGTAGGTCATTTTTTATTTAAATATTCATTCTTCGTGTGAAAACAAAAATGAATTGGCTGTCACATGAAGTCAAATGCTTTAAATAGAAAAGAAAAATGTATATCTTATTGTCCCTTAGTCGAATCGATCGCCACAGTCGAGGAGTTTGATTCCGAAGGATAATGACAGAGTGTGGGGGGGGGGGGGGGGGAGAGAACAGTGAAAGAGACAGCTCGTCTATCTCTTCCAGGTCGCGAACAAAATGATCGCAGCAGCGATAGAGCAGCAGCAGGCAACAGCGGCGTGTAAGAGCGCGGCAATGAGATCATTGCCTGGAATAAACGAGGCAATAATTTTATGCCGCGCACTATCGCGCAGTGGTAGCACCCTCGCCCTACTCAGCTCTATAGCGAACTTGGAGAGTCTCTCAGCTCGCCTCAAGCCAAGCTGAATATCGTGGTACTAGAAGTCTCGAAGTCGCGCGCGCTCGGCTGGCCGCCGTTGGTGATTGCGCAACGATTTATTTTCCGCTTGCGATTCGTACACGTATACATACGTATATACGAGAGCGCTATGTAGCTGAACTGTAGTACAACTGGCCTTGAGTGAGATAGGCATTACGCGATGGCATAATGCACCGGGGGAGAGCGACCCGCGCGGTGCAAACAGCTGCGTATTCTTCGGCAAGAGCGTGCGCGGATATATATACTGCTACTTCTTACCTTTTTACTATCTGCATCTCCATCGTTCCTCGCTCTACTCTCCTGCCTCATCCACCTCTCCTTGTATACTTCTTCCTCTTCTTCTTCTTCTTCTTCTTCTTCTCCTTCTTCTTCTTCTTCTTCTTGGGCTCACAACACTTCTTGCTCGTACTTTCTTTCTTTTCTCCGGTGAGCACGCGCGAGAATACTACTACACAACGCACGTCTCTATCCACTGCTTCCACGCCGGCTACCGTTATCATTGATGACCAGAGTATCTTGAATTATTTTCATGGAGGCGAGAATCTATTGAAATAACGTTGAGATGGAAGTTCAATAATGCTGTGTTTTGGAATGTGGGCAGAGACAGAGCCATTTTTAATTAATCTTACGCAATTGAGTAATCTCGAGCTGAAACGTGATTATTGCGGTAAATTTATCCGCCCTTGTATACACATACAAACTTGTATACACATACAAATATACCGAAGGGCTGCCCGGGAGAGTTCTGTCGGCTCGAAGGTATAAGCGGGAGCTTCGAGGATTCGACAACATCGCATCCGGCTCTCGGGGTTTGTTTGCTCAGGGCTTCGGTACCCACCAGAAATTACTCTGCTTGCACTGCTAATTAGGCACGTGGTGGTGGTGTCACTCGAGTGTGTTCGCCGCGTTACACGTGTGTAAATGCATCCGGCATTACTGGTTACATCGCCTACAACCTCTGGTCTCTGCATCAACGCAGGAAATTCGCAAATCCTGTTGGTATTAACCGTTGTGGATCGGCTAATCCAACAAACGTACGTCAACAATCCTCGTCGTTGTATTATCTTGCATAAAATAAACCCACCTGATGGGTCGTCGGTGAAGAAATATAATTGCAATTGTTTCGACGTAGAGATACACGCTGATATTGATCGACCTTGAAGAGTATCTCGCAACTAGACACCTGCGATCACCTTCGCAGCGTAAACTTTTCTTTCCTCTTCCGTGAGAACCGCAGAGAGTAACATACTCATCGTCAAAGAATCGTCGTTGAACGTCAGCCGCAACTATCCGAGGGTTCCGACACTTACGGAAGATCCTGTGTTTGACGAGAAGTCACAATTTTAAGCGTTCGTTTCGCAATATCGTGTTTTCCTCAAAAGGAAAGCACCTTAGTCGATCCGCCGAGATGGGGCAATTCACCACAACGTTCCGGTTATTAGATGTGATTTCACGGCAATGGATTTCTTTCTCTCTCATGGACGTTTTACTGAGCTTCGACGCATCTGTGTGGCTCGAGGTGTTATCGAATAATGTAATAAAGAAGACAATCGATGAATTTCAACTTGATAGCAGCCTGAGGCGTACGTTTGAAAATTTGTTGTCAAGCGTGCGCACGTTTGGCACGAGACGAGTCTGACAAGGGTCTTCGTCTCGGCTTGCTCCTTACATTTTTGTAGGGGTTTCTCGGGTTTCCTATCCTCATCACTTCTTCGCACATTCACAAATCACGAGAGATATTCGAGGGACTCGGAGGAAATTTATTTTCATTGATGGCACACGGCGAAACACGTGTTGCGATCTTCTTATCCTCTCGCCATTGGAGGCACATCCTTCCAGAGACGAAGAACGATGGATGAAGTGTGAAAAGGAAAGAAGTCATGCTTACCTTATGTGCGCTGCCACGGTATTGCGGGTAACTGCGGAGGAAAAAACGATCCATGGATCATCCCGTATGGTAACGTCATCAGTGCAGCGAGCGAATGGCCCGAGGGCACAGCAGCAGCAGCAGCAGCAGCAGCATCAGTGGCAGCAAGCATCACGTCCGATATGTATTGTTTCAAGACGAAGAAGAGACTAAGACGACGGCGACGACGAAGCCGAAGCAGCCGTGTGAAAGGCACAGAATTCCGTGGTATAATACAGCTACTTAGCGATCAGTCACGCAGTGACAAGGATCTTCGCATTATGCCACCAAGGATGTCCTTTGAATAAAGACAATGAAAAAAAAGGATGCTGTCAGGCTTCCTTTTCTTGCGGGTCTCTTGAGGGGACGGTAGGTGATATTTTTTGTGGTAGTCACAGTTTTAACCATGTTTTGGAAAGATCCAATCTCAAAATATCTTAAGCAGCGATGCTCAAGGGTGTTTTTTGTTTTGTTTAAAAATAATATGCTTCAGCCCTGATTCTCTGAATTAAATATCATTTTTGAAAATGAGTAAAATTTTGGTCTGAATTTCAAACTCGATGCAGAAAATAGAGAGGTCAGTAGCGGTTCTTCGTAACTGAGCTGAAAGTCATGTGCACAACAGCCAAGATCGCGATACGTATTTATTTCTCTATCACAAACATTATATCGTTATTATCGGCTGCGTCATCATATACCAACTTAGTAAACAAAGAGACAAGAACCCTAATTGGTGGATCTCGTGTATCGCGATAACGGTAAACTCGTAGCCGCAGGATATCGGCATGAACGTACTGCAAGTATGTAACCGTTGATAGAGCAATTAGTTTATGGCAAGTGACTCGTCGGTACCTTGAATGGACCATCACGATCGCGCACGTTGAGTTATTCGATAGAGCAATTATTAGAGTCGCGTTGAACAGCAATAATTATCGAAGCTCCGGCAGCGCAGCGGCGATAGTGTACGCGGGATAAATAAAGGAGCCGAGAAAAAAGTGAGAAAAATGCCAAGAGAAATAAAATTATCAATATTAGTCGCGAGAGAAGTGCTCGGCTGCGTCATCATTCGCGGCAGGGTCTAGATCGTGACGCGTTTGACCGGCAGAGCCTCACAGGCTCATCGAAATCGCAAGATCACACGAGGCAGAAATATCGCCATAGTCAACGAGTAAATCGTCGTTCGAAGAATAATATAATCAGTGAATAATGAAAGTGGCGATCTACCGCGCAAACGGAATCGACGATGATCTAAACTTGGCCTTGCGTCCCTCCTCGAGGGATCGGTCTTCGAGATTATATCGAGAAAATTGTATGGGACTGGGAAATCCCGTAGATTACGCGCTTGTACAGTATTCGCACAGTGAACCTGAAGAGGCTTACTACAATGATCACCAAAACGATAGAAATAAAAATATTAAAATATTTGCAAAATCAAATAAAAAATTAATTGTCAAGGCGACTGAAATTTATCTTTTTTACATTTCTCTAGTAGAACTCTGGTAACAAAAGTTAAAAGACGCTCATACGCAATTTTAATAACCGATCGTAAACGTGATATTCATGCCCAGACTAACTGTCGTCATTGTCCGTCTCGCTCTCTCACATACCGTTTTTTCACTCTTTCGTTGCTTGCTCACTACACCTCGCTACGATACAGTATACACAGCGTATATACACAATGCAAACAACTTCGACCGTGACACCTTAACCTTACACAACGGTTGATTACCTGCGCGAGCGAACGAACGAGTAGCCGATCGGACGGATCATTAGCCATTCGCGTGTCATTAGACTTCATTGTGCACCGCCGATCGATGATGACTTTACTTGGATCCTATTTGCATGATTACCGACGATTATTTATCTGGAGTATGCGATACGTCAAGCGTAACTCTCTTGACTAAGATTTTTTTTTTTTTTTTTACCTATCCCTCACTTTTTTCTTATTAAACACTGTGTTCTGCCTGTTGAAAGAAGAGTTATCAAGTCTTGATTGAAATTGAATCACGGAGCTGATTTCTTCAGCTATGCTGTTTCTATTTCTGAACCTGTAATAATGGTTAAACTTATATCCTTCGATTTTTTTCGTATAAAGTTTTAACCTCCACTTTTTGTCAGAAAAGTATTTTAGATGCAATACATTTGTACTCCATTTGAATTAATTCACGGGATCCAAGGTCGTACGTGTGTTCATTTATGCGGAAGAGTGATAATGAGATTGAAAAAAAACGTTCCTCCTTACTATTCACGAAGGAAGAATCCCAGTGACAGTGACGGTCGGTGACAGTGAAATCTTGTTGCAGGAGGTATATCCGCGTGTCGGGAATAGCTTTGAATACGTTTGAATGAATTTTCTGTATTTTCTGCTGCTGGCGATGCAAACTCAGAGAGTTCTGTGAGGATATGGTCCAATAGACGCGGCAGAAAGAGGATGAACGTGTAGCACCAGCAGCAGGAGGAGGATTCACCGGGTCCATCTGGAACCGGGCCAGAGCTTCTCTATTCCGGATGTAAATCTCATTCAAAGCATGAACGTACTATGTTATTCTCGGTGAATTCGTTTCGAGATTGCATCGTGCCGGAGGTAAGACGCTCACCGGATTCTAAGGTAGAACAGGAATATGCTACAACTGCGATTGGACAAGATGTCCGAACCCAGACGGGAAATCGCTCGATCGTATAACGCTAAAGCCTCGGGCAGAAGAAAATTGATTTCATTAGATCAATTGGTTTAGTAAGAAAGCCACGATGGGCGGAAAAAATGTCAACACGCGTGTTTCATTCGACCACTTTTGTATACACTTCAATGTTAAATCATCGTCCTCCAGGTCGGAAGGAGAAAAAATCATAAACTAATTATCTGTTTGTCCATTGACTTGAGCAGGGTATCGATGTAGGTAGGCCCGAGGATCTCGGGAGTAGATAGGATCGATTTAAAATGCGCCAGAAGAGTCGAAGGATCGAGAGAGGTCGCTAACCCCTGAGGGTAAAGGGACAAATAAAGAATTAAAGAACGATGCCCTGAAGTTTCATTTCTCCCTCTCTCGCTCTTTCGCATCCTTCCCTATACAAGACTTGGCTATTCGCTCTCGCTCTCGTTCAGACTTGAGGGGGTTTGGGTAGTTTAAAAACATCTTGAGATGGGGTCTCGTGTAGGACGCGGGGGGGGGGGGGGGGGGGGGGGGACAACTGAGCCAGTACGTTCAGGTTAGTCAACAGGTGGCTAACCTGCCGGGGGGATCCAGACCTACACAAACAATACGTTCAATGCACAAATACAAATCTCTCCCTCCCCTCTCCTTTCTCATCTTTCTCTATCTTTTTCCCTTCTCGAATATAACTTAGGAAGTCGGGGGTGAAGGCTCCTATATCTCAACTCACACAGTGATAAAACAGAGCGAGGAAGGGCAGAGTGTTACACCGAGTGCGCAGCGCAGACCGGCACACACACTTGTAAGAATACATCGATAGCAGCAAGAAGCAGACACAGCGGAGAGAAAGAGAGTCGAGCCAAAGAGGCAGCAAAGGAAGGAGCACCGTCCGAACGCGAACACGTTTACAGCACGGGGGGACCCTGGACCGTTCGAGACTGCACGTGTTCCTAACGTACCCAAACCCCTCTTGCCATCGTCAAAAGGTTCTCAAGCTCGAACAAACGAGATTCGTTGAATCTACAAAGCTCCGATAAACAGAAAATGTTCGATCTCAAAACAAATTCTTACCTCATACGGCTATTTACATTTGAAGAGGTGGAAGATAACTCTTTCGTAGGTTTGCATTTTGCTAAAAAAAAAAAAAGAATTGTCTTATCTTTTATAGATGTCTTTCCTTTCACAGATTCATGTTCACATTAAAGGTAAATTTTGAATATCGAGTATTATTCCAGAATGAGATAAAATTGCTGTGATAATTGCGAATTCCTTTTTTCAATACGCTTTTGATTTAGATAAGATATAGGAGAAAGACTCAGTCAGGGTGAGATGATGGTATCGACGATGGGAGCCACTGGAGCCCTCGCCGCGGGGCACCGTCCGTGACTCATCAGGCCCCTCGATTCCCTCTTGTACGGGAGCAGGGCCCAAAAAGGAACAAAACAGTGAGATCCAGGCGAGCTCTCGCACACACAGAGCAAAAGCAAGCCAAAGAGGCAGTGTCTGATCGATTTACGTCCCACACGCGCTTTCGGAGGAAAGCTTTAACAACGGAAAACGGTGCTGCTCTCGGATGGCTCTCCGCCATCCCCCCGCGTGTGCGGACACGACAATATCGATCACGGATCCTTCCCTCCTCGACCGACCTTTTATATATTCCATACATTTTACGTATTCTATATATATGTTACTTGCGTTTTTTTTCTTAACTTCTTTGTTCCCTATTTCTGCGCTCGTCGTGATCCCCTCCCCACGAATTTCTCTTGTGCAGTCCAGATCGAACCGAACTCGAGTCTGCCATTGACGATAACCCCTTCAAGGTTAAACTCTCATCGCCTTTGCTATATGTCTAACTATATGTCTCTCCTGTTTCCTTTCTCTTTCTCTCGTGACCATTCCAAAGCGCGAACGGAAAGAACTCTCGATCCTCCGCCACTCCAGAAAAGAGCGGTCAAGGTCGAGATCATTCATTCGAGAAAACGACGGTGCCCGTACAAGTTTGATTTTTCCGTTTTTTTGAGACAATAACAAAAAAGGGCTGCATTATAATTTCAATAATCAACGATTTCGAATCGTGTCAACAGAATCCAAGTCTTTTCTATTCTTTGGTTATTCAACGGCGTTCAATGACCCACGAACGTGTCAAAAAAATTTTATTTCCATGGCTCCCTAAAATAGTGTGTTGGTTGAGCGTGCTTTTTATCATTCTCACACATACATAAGTAATACCTCTATACTCCGAAGATTTGAATAAAAGGCGAGAAAGAGGGCATAGAATGAGGTATACAGAGAGGTCGAAGAGGATCAATCTCCGGTGGATCTTACAACAACAAAAAACCGATCAACCTTTCTTCTCCCTTCGTCCCTTTCGCTCCTTGAGCCCGATACGAAGCAGGGCTCCTGTTTCTCGACGACGATCCCGATGACGATCCTTACCTCCGCACGACCCGTGGGACGTTACGACGATGCCTCGTAAACGTACACACCACTATAGTTACACCAGTTGACCCGGGGTTCCCCTCGTCGGGGTCCTCTACGTATCGAATTCCCATGCACGTGCATTCGAGCAGTGTCATCACCTCCGAACGCTGCTCGTACCACCGTCTGTCACATGTGTACAGTGCGTATATACCTAACTGGTATTACAATATTATATATATCTATAGTTACTATAGCATAAACCTCGTTTTTGCTCTGTCCTTCGGCCCCACCGAGGGTTACATATTGTGTTTTAATATCGTCACCACTACCACCACGATCACCACGAATAGTACTTTGAGACTCCCTCCGCACCGCCCCCGTGCGTCTCGGCACCGATTTTGACAACACGTTAGGGGAACACGGAACGTATACGTCCCGGTATCGAGTTCGGGGCCAGGGAACTCGTAACTCTCCCTCTTGAAAAGTTCTGTACACCTGTGCGATTCCCATACACCGTCCACACGGCAGTTTTCCCCATTCACCCTCTTCTTGATTTTACCCCTCGATGGAATAAAGCTCGATCTTAGAACCGAGGAAAGAGAGATCACGCATAGGCGAGGGGAAGATGGAAGATAGAACTTTGAACGGGAGAAAGAGGGATGATGTGATATGATATGCGAGGGAATTTAAAAAAAATCTATCTGTAACCGTTTCTACGAGGAGAGGAGAACCGCTCAGCGCTTCGTAACACACTTGTCCCACAGGCTCGTCGGGAACTTCTCCGGCTATACGGTTTTATGTACTCTCGGTCTATGGTATACAATGGTGAATCGTGGGGCTGTACACCTGCGAACTCTTCACGGACAGAAGCCAGCGCGTCTATTGATATGCAGATATCTCGGTTACGTTACACCCTTTCCGAGGAAGGGAGACGATGGGCTCGATGAAAATAACGAGCAAAGGTGAGATGACAAAAAAAAAGAAATGGAGGCAAGGATACGGCAGATAATAGCTATGAGAGATGTAGCAAAACTCTTTTCACGCTCGAAGAAAGTTACTCTTCTGGCTTTATTTCTCACCTAGGAAAATGTATAACACCGCTAAGTATGAGAGATGCAAAATCCGGATGCCAAGTCCAGAAAAATGTGTGGTATGTTATCACGGCATAGCGGTAACAAAAGAAAGTTGCGTGGAGACCGAAGAGGGGACGAAGAAGGAGAGAGAACTGAACGATTGGAGAATGACTCAGGTGGTGGAACTCGACTCGAGGCTGTGTGTATAATTATGTCACTAGTCACCGGTTACTCCGGCGTAGTCCAGGAACGGTGTCTGCGGGGCAAGAAGCTGGCGGGGTACAGTCGGCGAGCAGACCATCGTAGGGGAATCGCGAGGACCGGGTTACGTCGTGAATTAACGTAGTGCAACGGAGAAACGGCATGCAAACGAGGGAGAGCAAGAGGAAGAAGAAGAACAAGAAGAAGAAGAAGAAGAAGAAGAAGAAGAGTTGAGTGAAGATGGGGCTCGCTCGGTCCGCAAATACCGTGAATCATACTGAGTCCCGCGCAGCGAGAGCGCACTGCTCAAGAGAGCGACTGTCTCGAGTCTTTCGTAATCCAACACCGTTCGATACACGGCACGTTGCTTCCCGATTCACCAGGGGAGAAAGAATAAATGGCAAGAAGATGGAGAAAGAGAGAAAATGCGAAGGGAGACGAAAAAAGGGCGCGAAAAGGGGAAGATAATAAGAGGGTCGAAGAAGTTGCTTCGAGACGAAATGAAGAAGGTAAAGAGGCTTCTGTGCCCCGAAGAGGGGGTGAGAGGGACGAGGTCGGTCGAGGTTTGGGCACACAATTATTTTACTTCCGGCTACAATCTCCATATATTTATTCATTAATTAGGGAATTTATTTGAGCTTACGGTGTTACTGAGGATTCGAGAAAATTAGCCGACACCTGCAACGGTTTTTGAAATGTGAGTGACCAGTTGTGTGAAACGAGGCCAGAGACACATCTTTGAGTTATTCATCATGGGAGGAAGGGGTTCCTCGCTGTATAGGAGTAGTTTTTGTTTCTATTGAAGGCTGCAAGAAGGGATTGTCGAGAGCTAAAGCGAATGGAGACCCTTACTATCGTATCTATCTTGTAGCTCATTCGACCCTAATCCTCACATTCGATGCCCGAGCACACTGTCCCACAAGAAACCCTGCTCTGTTTTCGATTCCGTATTCAGAACTCTCGGAATGAGGAGCAGAAGCAGCTACGCCAACGTTCGGAGTTCAACCAATAGTCGACACACCCTAGAAGACCGTCGCCTTAGGTTCCGAGATTTTGTTTTGTAAGTCCTTGAAGACCATCTCTTCTTGTGGGCTAAAGAACAGATTGATTCATCGCACACTAGACGGAAATAACAGTAACATTGTAGAATTATGGAATTGTTTCGGTAAGCTCGGTAACCATTCACTTTCTTAGCAATTCGTGCTCTCGTTTTTCAATGCACTGTTAAATATCAACTTCTTCTTCCGATATCGTTCTCAAAGTGCATTCGCCCGATCCGTTTTGTCGACCGCTCGATGTAATCATCGACCACTTCAGAGATCTGGGTCAACAGCGTGATGTCGTCGAGCCGCGAGATGACGAGCGAATACACTCGTGTGCGACATAAAACGATTTCGTTTTTCTACAGGAGATCGAGAGGATCTTCGTACATCGAGTTCTGACCGCACTCGTCGCACGTCGGGTACGTGCATAGGAAGCTAAACGAGTTCGATTCCAAGCGGCGAGACTCGATGCCGCGACGATCGACTGGAGCAAAGATCCACCGATACGTGTAAGGAGCGACACGAGAGCGAGAATTACAAGATGTCGTCAATGATGTGTGAACCCGGATCAACAGCGTTCAGGAACTCAATCGGCGAGGGGTAAGAAGAGAAAGAGCCTTGCACGTGCAAAACTCCTTAATGCTCGTCACATTTTTCACCTGTTGTGATAAACGTAATTAATCCAGACAATGTCGTTCGTCCATTATATAATTGAAGCGATTAATCATCTGCAAGAAAATATCGTAGGTTGTCATCGAATCAGAGAGAAAAATCATAACATTAACTATGATGGTCTGATTCATACTTTTTCTATCCATAAAAAAATTCTACATGAAACTTATGACCGTCGTACTTCATAAAAACACCATATCTACGTCCCTCAGTTTATTACTTAATAACCTGTAACAAAAATTGTTATCGATAGATCCCAATTTGAGTAATTAATCACACATTTCCGCCTCATTCACCCCACTTCCGTTACAATGAGTCCCAGATCTTGAAGAACCTGAAATGTTACAAGTGTTCGAGTGTATAGTTGAAAGCTACGATCGTTGGTGCAGCGGTGCTGATGCATAGCTTACCTATAGGTCCGTGACTATTTTATGCTGGCTAGTCTAGTGAGTCACACACCCGGGAACCGGAGACAGTATACCGCCCTTCATCATCGGTACTGGCGGCAAACGGAGAAGCGGTCGTTGCCCACGGGCCAGTACATATCTACGAGAATGTGTGTGTTTCCTATGCAAGAGTGTTATTTTCGCATATACGTAGGATATGTAGCTTATAGCTTGTATGCATAGGTACCGGTTACGCGAACAGCGACGTCCCTCTGGGTGCTATTGGCGCGTACCTGTTGAGCTCCTCTGTGACTTTACACCAATGTAACTCCAGTATCCAACTACTATACGCTCTCCTGTACTGCAAACGCCGCCTCTGATGATTCATGTCAAACAAAAGGCCAAACATTGTGTGTGACTCCGGGTTGAACACGTGTACGCGTACTGGAATTTCAGATACCTCGCCCTTCGTCATCGTGAGTACGTGTAAGCGTTTACACACGAGTTACGCGTCTTACTTAGAGGCTTAAACACCTTGAGAATTATCGTGGAACAGGAATAATGTCTCATCCATAATCATGTATGGGGTCGATTGTAACAATTGATCCGGGTCAATTGTACCAGCAATAATAACTTTTTTCCAATAACAATATCAATAACAAAATATTTTATTTATTTTGTTCTTACATTCTAAGCAATCAGAGACCGACGCTCTTATAATTTAAACTATAACTAGACAATAAAATTTATAGCTACGCTTGCACCCCGTTCTATTTCTTACTCTCAGTCGGTGAAGGATTTCGTTGATGCAGGGGGACAAATTACCCCATCACCCGTTACAATTGACCCCGTCGCGGCCCAAATTCTCACCAGAGTTCCACTGCGGTTATCAGTTGCCATTGAATCAGTAAAAAAAAAAAAATGAAGTTAACCCCCTTCAACCGAGATAAGAATGTGCACTTTCCATATTTTCGACAGATTGACTATTGTATGACCATTCCCTGTTGATAATGTTTATTTCCCATAAGAGTGAAGGTTTGAAGATGAATGGTTATACTTATAGGTGAGGCACGTATGAAATATACGAATAAATCGAAAATGCGTAAAGCCTTGAAAGACACGCATCAACTTGCTGCTCGGTAACGTTGAGAAAATTTGATAGCGTCAAAAATATCATTTGAGTAACTCCAATTGCCACGTTTCCCCTCATTGTGCGCGAATCAAAATAAATTTTCGGCGTAACGTAAATCAGAGATAAATGTTGGTAATTAATACGAACGTTGTTCTGCTTCCTCGACCCGTCGTATGAGTGAATCCGAGTCGAGGGTTGCCCAGTGGCTAATAATCATTGGATTTCACGCTTCTTAAACGACCATCCGTGGGGGTTTGTGCTTCGGTCTCTCGATGGCCCCTCACGATTATTATGCTTCCATGCTCGGATGCGATTACGCAGCCGTTAACATCGCGTTGCAACCGGCAGTACGAATAAACCAGTGGAGTAAAGCGTGGAAAGAAGAAAAAAATAACAACAAAAACCCCCTCCGCAAAAAGTCCCCGAGACTGGAGGAGGGAGAGAAAAATCGAAGCAACCGCAACGTACGTGATTCCTTTTTTCTCGAGGCAACGTACGAGCGAAAACTTTACGCCCCGACGTCGGCAATAATTTTCATTTCAGGGTGCAGAGCAAGCGTGAGCTGCTTCCAGGAGAGAGCTGCGTGGCTAGAGGCCGATGGGACGAAGAAGGGAAAAAAACGACGCTCCGGAGGGAAAGGAAGAGGCGTTTACAGAAGGAAGAAGAGAGTGAGAGAGACGAACCAAAATTTTTACGACTTATTTGCACGCGATCCAACGTCGCCGAGAGTACCCCGCGTGCGTCGCATTCTCTTGTTGGGTCGCCCTCCACCGCAACGACGGGCTCTTCCCTAGGTACAATTTCACCCGAGTTTCAATTCCAAACTCCGTATATCGTGATAATAAAGAGACGGAGAAATGTATAAACGTCGTCAATAATTGACCGGTTGGTCGTATCTTCCCTACGCGATATTCTACATACAGGACCCACAGAGATCGAAACAGAGAGAGAGAGAGAAAGAGAGAGAGAGAGAGAGAGAGAGAGAGAGAACCGGGGCGTTTCATTACGAGTAATTGCTGTCGAGTCTGACGCTGTTGCGGTCTCTGTCCCCGTCTCGCACCAGGTACCTGGGTTACATGTACAGTATCATTTTCATAATGACGCCTCTCCACTTCTCTTCACTCGATCGGCGAACGCGCCCGAGCTGTAGACGAAACGAAAGAGAAAAAAAAAGAACAAGTGGGAGAAAAACGATAAGATAAAAAAAAAGGTGGAGGTATCATCCTTACGGTTCCTTGTGCGTCGTAGGGTCCGAGCAAGGCCCAGGGGAGAAACAGAGAAGAAGAAGGTGAGGGGGGGGGGGGGGGGGAGGCGCTGTGCCGAGCCAGTTTTCACTCGTGTGATGTGTTCGTGCTCGTTCTCGTGTTACTGGCAGCCTCAGCGTCGCCATGCGTTCTTATATATGAACTAACCCATCGCGTATCAGCACTGTGTTAACGGAGAATCATCGGTATCGCACTGGACGATCGTGTAGATGTGCAGGTAAACGCAGCGCAAGAAATGGTCGCGCGTGGGTGACGGTAAGAAGAAAAAAATTACAATCAACCACTACGGTGTGACCCACTTCAGTGGACGGGAGTGGAAGGAAGGAAGGGAGCGAACGATGGTAGAGAGAAGGGACCGTTGAAGAAATATAAACGTCACGACTCCATGAGCTACCGTATCCCTCGTTATCTGTTTTTCGTTGAGCGTCAGGGACGACCGAAATACCTGAACAGCGTAACTTCACAGACTCACGGCTGATCAAAGTTCCCTGCAGCGTCGGTGCATCTAGGGAGGAAAAAAAAACGAGGACAGAAGTTTCTATTGAAGGATGACTTGGGAGCCGTGCACAATGGCACCTTCGCGCTTGTTCGACGCGTTCACACTCACCTTTGACATCGTCCTGCGAAGGGGTCGTCACTACTCCCCATTACGTTAGATGCCATTCGTTGGTCGTATCCTATTTTCATTAGACTGTTTAGTATGACTGGAAAATGGACAGATTATGGGATTGGATGAAAATCATATACAATTCCGGGTGCAAGAACCCGTTTATCCGTTTCATTGGATCCGTGCCCCATACATACAGAAACACACACGCAGTTTCAATAGCCCGAAGCAAGCGAAGATATCAGCTGAGTCGGGTTGGTCGTCCGCAAGACCTTGCTCTCCGTCACCATCTCTGGAAGTTCGGAACCAACTCGACCAGCACTGATGGGGTCTTACGGAGCCTCAGGGGTCCTACGCTACTGCAGAGAGAGACGCGGAGCTGCTCAGCTGCACTTTTAGTTCCCTCCACTCTCCTCGCTCGCGCGCGCCTTCGTCTTTTACCTTTTTCTCTTTGCCTCTCTACGTCGTTTCCCTTTGGATCTGGACTCTCCGCGGCAAGGTTTTTCTGTCTTTCTTCATCATCCGTTCGCCCTTGTGTGTGTTTCCTCGCTCTCTTCTCCCGTCCGGTCCCCTCGGAGTTACCCGACGACCGTCCAACGGCTCCTTGCCTACTCTTTACTTCTTTTTCCCATCTCTCTTTGCTTCCACGGGCTTGGTTCCCCTTTCTCTTTTCATCTCCCATTCCGGCTGTGGCTATCGGGGCCCGTCTACAGGGCCCTACGGCTATCAGCCACTCGTGTTTACATCGGCACAGCGGCGCAAGCAACGAAGGGGTAAATCTACTTAGCCCCCTCCCGGATAAAACACTAGAAGCTAATCTCAAGGCCCTCAGAATAGTTTCATCTGCACATGTGTACACTCAAAAATTGCAGTAATGTCATGAATGCATGAGGTTTGAGGAGAAAAAAAATCTCAAGAGTTGCGATAGAAGATTCCTAGGCTCAGTCGTTGAAGCTTTTCAATGCGCAGAGCAGTAGAACATACGAAGTCTCGAAGATTTGTCAAAACAAAACGGGTCTTTCGCCGAGTCACGTTTCGAGGGGGCGACCAAAAGAGGAGAATAAAAAGAAGGAGAGTGCCAAGATCTCTAGACCATACGCAGATAGTCTTCGAAGAAATAAATTAGAAAAATAGAGGAGGCCGCCACTGGCCTACTCTCGGCTCGCTTCTACTCCTCCGGACGGTCGAGAGGAAAGATCAAAATACAAAGTAATTATGGCCCATGAGATTTCTGACACCATGGAGCATCGGGGAGCGAATCGAGTTGGGAGACTCCGTATCGCGCTCCACTATTCTGGATTACCCGTTATCCTTGACAAGTTCTCCCGAGGTTGATGGTAGAGATCGGGAGAATGAGAAGACACCAGTCGAGACACTAGACGCCGACAGGACTATTTCGTTCCCCTTTTTTCTCTCCTTTCATCACTTAACTCTTGGATTCAGGCCCTTTCCGTGTGACCCTTAATTCATCTGTTTCTGTCGCTCGCTACATTCGAAACGAATTCCAAACACATTTGAGACGTATCATAAAAATTAAAAATATTCTCTGTAACGTCATTTCCGTTTTGAAAATCTCATTTTTTAATCGAAAATGACCCCTAATGTTACGCAACGTCGGAAGATAACGACACCGATAGTGACAAGTATTTCGTTTTCAACTTAGAAAATCTTTGTTTTTCACCGAAAGTGACGTCGAAGAGAAAAATTCGAAATTTCTGTGACGTCACTTCCGGGAAAAAAAAATATTTTTTTTTAATGTAGCGGCAACCTCACGCGGGTGCTTTCAGCGTCCTAGAATAGAAAAGGATCGCTAATGCCGTGCGAGTCCACGACTAATCTTGCTGTTCATTGAAACGAGAGAAAAGTAAAGAGGGGGAAGGACTGATGAAACGACGTTAGGAAGGAAGATATTGATCATTCGGGTGAAACGTTAAGAAGTTAGCAAATGTCTGCAACGCCTCCTGCCAAATGTTGTTTTTTTCTACAATTAACGCCCTTCGAGTTTCGTCGATGACTTACTTCTCTATCTTCGGGAGATCGAGTAAACAATCGGTAAAAAATGGATCAAATTCCATCCGTTTTTTTATTTCATCAACCAAAACTCTTGGGCCAACCAACAAATATTCAAACTGCCGCTATTTCCGAGAATAAAATTACCCACAACATCATAATACGTAAAGCTGTGTGTACAATCACAACAAAGCGTGCAGTTCAAGGAACTCGATTGCTTCAGCGCGATCGTTTTTGTCTCGTTTCGCGCCACTCGAAATATAAAGTGTAATAATGCCACTCGAGTAGCTGACCACAGGAATAGCGAAAAAGTGCATATAAAAGAATAATAAAAGGCGCAATACGGCAGCGGTAGGAACAATAACACAACAAATGTTTCTGCTGTTTGCGAGAGAAAACTTGAGAAACATCTGACAAAGTTAATGGTAATAACCTTCTAGCACCAATGCTCGTACTTCGTTGTCTCGATATCCGACAATCGATCGCCGCGGATTAACGAGTTGACAAAAAAAGGAGCAACCACAATCACATAGAGTGATAAACGAACTATGGAGGCAGCAGAAACAGTGCACAGACAGTCGGGGCAAGTGTATAAAGCAAGAACGAAATCTATGAGAGTTCAAAACCACAAACTATAAATCTCTGTTAGCCTCTTGGAAAGTACGCTCTGTTCATCACGTGATTGGCTTTTAAATAAAAACGTGAAACAAACGGTCTAAACAACTGAGGTTTCAGCTTCCGCGGTGTAATGGACTAGTTTCTGAAGCCTCTGTTCCGATATCTGCAGGAGCATGGGAAACGATTGAGATGAGAGAGAAACCAATTAATATTATTCAAAGTAAAACGGCAAGACAAATTATGTGCGAGATGAAGAATTCGGTGTTATTACACGATTATGATGATTCACCAGAAGCTGCCACTGTTGGCCCCCATTTCCCATGTCATGTGTTAATCTTATCGAACGAATCTCAACCTGAATGCATAATAGGTGGAGAAAAATAAAATACATTATTTCCCACGAAGATGGCTCCATTCTTCGTGGGTATAGATGTACACCGGTAGTAGTTGTCATACGTGGTGCTCAAAATGCACACGTGCAGGGGGTGTAACGCTATCAACCAAATAAAACCGGTGCTGGCCACAGTTCGCGGAGAGAGATATACAGAGAGAGAACTAATGGAAAGAATAGAGTTGAGACACAGAGGGCAAGAGCAAATGACAGAGAAGGATAGGATAGGATAGGATAGGATAGAGGAAAACAGAAGTCAGAGCAACAAACCCGCCTCCAACATGCACCAACACGTTGTCCCGACCATATCCCAAGTACAGAGCCGAGCAAAACACAGACAAACGCAGAGAGGGATGGGGATGGCAAAGGAAAAGAGACGAAGCGTTCCCCACAGCTCGTGTCTCTTTTCATCTCGCACCACTCTCCCTTTCTTGAGACTGCACACAAGAAGAACTGACGGTAGAAATTTCGTGCACACAAACAAGGTTCGCGAGAAACGTTCAATCCTGAGAGGTGTGTACACGAAACTGGTCTCGCAGTTGTGCACACACGTGTTGCGGCGATTCTTCTTTGGATAATTTATTCTACCGTAGCTCTGATCGAGGGAATCCAATATTTTCTCATCAATCACACATGACAAAGAGCTCCCAGATAATAATACATTTTTTACGAATTACAAGAAATTGAAATAAAAAAGCCGAAACGTTTTGTCGTAAAAAAAATAAATTATATTTTAATAAAAATTTATTTTCGAGCCCCGAAAGTGACAGAGTGTACAGTCGTCAGTGCACGGAATAGAATCAGAAGAAAACAAAAGAGTTAAGCCAAGAGGGGAAGGAGTTACGGAACGTCGAGGAAAGGAAGGAACACGACGAAGGAGAATACCGAAAAGAGAAACAAGAAGAAGAAAAAGAAAATATCTGAGTTCTCTCCCCTGACGGGCTCTTGCGAGCGCGCGCGATGCAGTTCGACGCTATGCAGTGTGAGGGACGAGTGGGGAAGTGCAGAGACGCAAGAGGTGAGGAAAACTCGGATGGAATAGAGTAAAAGAGGGAGTAAGATGGAAAACAAGCTAAAGAGCGGGTGAGAAGAAGCACAAAGATACAGAGGGAGCTGCACGTTTCACGCACACGCGTGCCCAAAACCGGTTTAACCACCTCATCACGAACAATCTCCTCGCGTTACTCTTTTTTTCTTTCTTTTCTCTTCTTTTTCTTATCTTCCCCTCTCCCCCCCCCCCCCCCCCCCCTCTTCACGAGGCCCCGGCCGAGATCCGCAGCTGTCTCGCTCCTTCTTTAAAGTTCTATCCGTCTCCATCGTTCGTTCGGTTTACGGCGAGACACTCTCTTTGTTCACCAGGCAATCAGCAACAGCAGCTCCCCCGATAACGGGCCGCCTTCTCTCTGTCGTAACCCAACGAGACTGTCTCAACCACTATCCACAATTTTTGTATGTATGCTATGTTTTCGTCGTGCGTGTTGGTTTCTTATGAACCCGATGTGTTTACGTACACAATGAGACCAGCACTCATATTGTATTGAATAATTATTACGCGCTTTGCTAAGTGGGCGAGTAAATATTGACTCGGGTATTTTGGGAGGTTATGCGAATTTTTATTTTTCTTTTGTTCCGATCTGATTCGAATGCAGCCTCGAGTTACCGTGCCACTTATAATTGCGCTGTTTTCATCCTCGATGCAGAGATACATCGCACAATGCGTCGAACTATTTTGCTCTGTAGTATACGTGGCACTTGCGAATTGCCGGATTATAGTAGACACGAAATATATGGAACTATTTCTAGCGATGAGCTGCTACGAGTACAGAGGCGTTACGCATCGGAGTGGCAAATCAGGTCGCGTTGAAAGTTTATAACGGACGGAATTAATCATCCTTTACACTCTTGTGTATACTCGGTCTTCCAAGTCTCTTCTTCGCCATCAACTCGCGGTTTTATTCGTCAGTTGTGTCGCAAGGATTATGGGTTTATTGCGGCGTATCCTGTAGTTGGTATCGTGGTGGCAAAAAAAAAAAAAAAAAAAAAAAACTTGACAATATCATTATCATGCCAATTAGTGACTTTCGGTCTTAAGCCTCCGACGCTGCATCAATGCTACTCCTTTTTGAAGATAAAAATAAATAATTCTCTCAATTATTGAATCGATTAAATTCTGTCGTTGGACTAATGGTAGTCCAAGTAATTTTTTTTCTCTCATATCATCACTCATTGTCTTACTCTGGCGAGACAAACTTTGTCTGTATACTACAAAGCTCTCCATGGCCCGAAGCTACGATATTATCAACAAGGTAAATTTTACCATTAATAATTCGCTGTTTTGCGATCGCATCGTTGCACACGTACGTGAATGCGGTGAGTTCATACCACAGGGTTCACGTCGATCTCTAATCGTAAACCAGCTGTAGATATATACCGCACACATAGTATTGGATAGGTAAGTTGTTTTCCATACGCTCGCTGGTCCGCCGGGAAAGGAGGGGAGTGGGGGGGGGGGGGGGGGGGGGGCTCTCTGTAATCTGGCGTTGTCCATAGGTTCCACATAAGTACCTACGCCTCTATCGTCTCGCAGACTCACCTAATGCTCCTATCGCCGTTATTCTATACTGTTTATACTGTACATTGCCGGCTATACACAGAGAATTTCGTAATAATTCCCGCGCGCGCAGTGCGCGCTCATGCGTGCCACGACCTGAATCTTTGTGCGCATGCAGAAAACCCCTCGGGGAACACACCTCTCTTTTGCACACTCCGCCCCACCGATATTATTAGGTAATGGAACACACACACACAACGCGCGACTTCACGACTTATCAATCTTGACGCTAGATCCGCGCGCACGCCTCGCTCGTTCCGCGTTTGCCACGATTATTCGGACCGTTGCCCACACCCACAACCTGCCCTCCATTTTAATGTAGAGACTGAGAAAAATTGCATTGCATTAAAATAGTTACACACTTGCAAAAATATAAATTTATGGGTAATTTGTTGTCAATCAAAATTACATTTTCGTGTCGGTGATGATGCAACTTTTACTGTGAACACCGGGAAAATGAATTGAACGTTAAGAGGGCAATTATCGTCTCTGTATTATTTTCGAACCCAATCTAACGCTTGACATATGAAGCCACTTCAAGACTTATTTCTGATCGATACATTTTCATAAAATGTTATACCACGTTAGAGCTGAACGAGTTACCACTAAAGCCACCGATGCTACCGGGTTTACGCATTCTCGTGTGTACCATGCTAGTAGTAGTAACCTAGAAACGTTTGGCTCGTATCGATTGCAATGTACGTTCGAACCAGAGATCCGAGGAAGAGAGAGATAGAGAGAGGGAGAGAGAGAGAGAGAGAGAGAGAGAGAGAGGGTGGAGGAGACTCGGATTGGCGGTGCGTTACAGTGTTGCACTACTTTCGCCGTTTCTCGGTGGCACTCGGCGTCAATGCCATCGTATCTCTCTCGTCGCAGACCCGGATCGCAGCCGGTTTGCACGACTGGCTCGGGCGCGCGAATGCACCTCCCGTTTCTCGCTTCATATGCTGCATCCCGTGACTCCTATCGTATGCAGACTTCGCTCTTAGCTTTAACAGTCACTCGAAGAAACTGGTCGAGTAGAACTCGCCGTTTGCTACTGGCAAAACGCAAGGGTGTCAACACATTCATAACACATTCACACAAACGTAAATTGAAACTCGTACGTTTGACCCTGCAAATTAATTTTCCACTACATATTTAAAAATTTTAATCATAAACTTTCTCCAATTTAAGATGACTTATGTTGCATGTTTATGTAATGTAGGTGTTTCGGGGCTCTGATGTTGTTTCTTTAACGTAACGAAAATAAAAAATAGTTTTTCTCTTTTTTTTTCCTTTTCAGCCGAAAAAGTATTGTGGATATGGCTCACTAGAAATTATTTGCACATGGTCCATGAGGCCCTCTCAGCCTCTCCGTATCAGTTTCGCGACCCACGCAACGACGATCGGTCTAACGTATTGCGGTATAAATTGCGATACACCGGCAGCGGCGGTCGGAGACAAGCTGCGACTGTGGGATGCGTAGGAAGCGAAAGGAAAAGGGAATACACATGTGTGGGCAATGTACGGACAGTACTACTGGTGATTCTCGGCCGACCGGCCTAGGCAGGTTGAAGGAACTCGGTATAGAAGTGGAAACGAGACGCCGGCGTCTCTGTTGAATTGAATTATGACCCCAATATCAAGTGCACGATTAAATTTTTCTTTGAAATTATTTTTGATAAGATGAATCTTTTTATCTTGTCTCGGAATGAATTAATAAGTTCGAGAATCTAGTATGATCCAGCAGAATGCAGATATGTAATCTAACGCAACACGAATATAGGAAATAAAATGCGCCGTTATGATGATATGCATATGTCAAGAGTTAAGAATCCTTGCGTCAGCAAGAATATCAACATCGACCAGTTGGAAGACTGCTCACGGCATGCCGTGGCTTGTTGTGACGTTTTTTGAATTTATTTTTATTCTTATCGTCGCGATGCAAATATTGCACGAACGATTACCTTTTTATTATACCAGTAGTATTATACCGTTACACACACGATTCATTGAACTGCGGTAATAATCATCGAGTTCTACTCATTCAACGCACACATGACTTCACGACGTTATTCATTATGCCGCCAACAGTTCAGCTAGCTGGTAATACATTAACATAGAAGTTTTTCGCGTGGGCGAGAGCTCTCGAGAATGGATATCTTTCAATGCAAAATTTCTTCCGGCTGATTAACGAACGTTTCGATACGACATTAAAACCGATAATTTAGCTCCAAAATGAAGAATCTGTAGCGGACAATCACAATCGAAAGAAAAAAAAAATTGATAAAGTGGTCCTCATTCGGCGTCAGATTTGATCATGAGATAACATCTACAAATTTGATTTATCCTTGACAAAATAGCAGTTTTCAATTGTATACTGTACTACGAATCTATTTAAATTCGAAGTTTAAAATTTTTAAAAACCACAAACTCGTTCGATTTTTCAAATCTTGTGCTCAAAGTCGCAGGCAAAGTAGTGTTTTTATTCAATATCAGTAAAGAGTCCGAGGCAGATGAAGCGAGAACGAGTCTCAGATTAAAAAATGAAAAATGCTTGGTGTTGGAGAAAAGGTTGTCTGTTTGGGTCGGTGCAGTTCACTGTGGAAGTTGTGCACGTGGATGCATGTACGTACGTAGTTCTGGACACTGGTGCACCGCTACGAGACGTCTGGATGTTGGTGTTTGTGAGGGTGGCGATGGAGGGGATTCTCCGATGCAGGTGCTGGCCTTGGGCCGCCTAACACCAAGACCACAATCTCTCTCCGTGCCTTACCCAGCGGCAACAATGGCAGCACGTAGTAAAACCTGAAGTCCCCGCGTGCATGGACTCGTACACGTATAAGCAAGTATGCAACTACTAAATATTAGCATCTGTGGTCGTGTAGAGTTCTTACATACCTATAGAGTATGTTACATACCAGACGGCAACACTGACACAACTATCCGCGGATCTACTCTACACGACGATTGACTTGCGCACGCCATTAACCTGCGTCCGATACGCCAATGGATGCCTTTGTTTAGGAGGTATTTACGGTATTATTGGGAGATATATACCCCATTTTTGCGAGACGTTTAGCCACATTGTCTCAGACAATGATACATTATCTCTATATAATCGGACAGTAGATATTTATTTTTATCGTTACAGGCAAATGAATTTTATTAATGCAAATTTGAATTATTTTATAAATGGAAAAGTGCCAGGGAAAATACGTTACTTGCGCTTTGCAAATTTAAATCTCCGATCGATGTTACATATTTTCGGTTACACCACTTCCGGCCGGAAAATAACATTTTCAAATCGAAAGTGTCGTATTTCCAGTAAATCTCTGGAAATCTAAAATGACCGTTTTTTAAATTTCACAGTCCGTAGCGAGGGCGTGGAGCGCTCGAGCCACCACAACCTGCTAGTTGGTTATAGAAGGGCCGATTGCGATTTAATTTTACGAACGCGCGTAAATGCGCATACAACGTTCGAATCATTCGTATAATGTCAGCAGGAAAGGGGAAAATGACCCGTCAGGTTAAAGATCGAATGATTAACGTTCAAGTGTGTTTGCCGACCGTGCGGGTGTGTTCACTCGTTCGAACCGAAAACTCGATAATATTCAGGTGGCAATAAAAAATATCGAGTCGCTCCTGTGACCGACGACTATTGCCACATCTAATTCAAGATTCTATTGCGAGAGGACCGAACGAAAGATAAGCGACACGAAAAAAATATGCTCAGTTTAACGGACGTACCTTTATCTACGTAATCATTTCTCCTATCGAACTATAAACGCAGGGCAGTGGGCTCTTTTCATTCATTTGGCGATTAACTATTATACGCGATTGAAGCCGGATGCCGGAGGCCGTGAAGAACTTGACTACCGACGAAAAGTCATCCTTTTACTCAAAACTGTCATAATGAGAAATCAATCTGTCATCTCTAGCTTTTTTGTTGATGTTGTGGTTGTTGTTGTTCAACGTTTAATCAATCTTTTCCGAGAGCTGTATCGTGAGCTCGTGCGTGAATACTTTGCATGTGTGAGATTTTTCTCTGGACTTTAGAGATTCCCATACGCATAGCTGGAGCGACTCACTGGCAGTATCGTGTATCTTGCAGTATAATATGCACATAAATACAGTGACACACGAGGGAGGGAGGACACATGTATGGATGAGTGAATGTGTTTGCGTTGTATGGATGCAACGATGCATGGTACGCGTATGTACTATGCGAGATATACTACACAGTGTAGATTATATACGCGTGTATACATGTACGTAACCACGTAGATGCCGTCTAGGGATGGCGTCAGCGAGACTGGCGCGGATTTATCCTGTGCTTAGCGCGCTCACCGAGGCCACCTATTAGCGTTATTGTATATTGTTATTATTACGCGTCGAGTTAGAGACGCGCTTTTATGCAAAGCAGGTACAGAACGTCTTATACGACTCTTACTTCGCTAGAAAACCAGACAACAGGAAAAGACATACACAAACTTCGAATGAAAATAAATAACAAATAACTAAAGGGTAACTTACGAATTTTATCCGAGCGATGTTGTATTTTATCTTGCAATGCGATGTTGCATGGTACTCAATGGCAAAATAACGCCGAGAGTAGAGCATGAAAAACGGCCCCGATACATAATTCACAAATTTGAATATCTCGTTACAATATTCATTGGTAGCAATAAAGTTCCATGAATAAATAAAGAAAAAAAATATGTAGACAAACTAATTATGCACTTCGAGAAGAAGAGTGAGGATGGAAGACAAGTATCACATGTGCGAATGTTTTTTAAAAAAACAACACGTTAAGTTTACCGTCTCGAGAAGGGAAAACGAGTGCGGGTCGTGACGTCAGTAGTGACCACGTGTCGCTCGTAGTACGACAAGCATGATCTCCAGTTCTCTGCACTCTATAATAATACAAGCTGCATGGACAGATGCATGTTACGTTCCTTACGGAAATTTGATTCTTTTATCGAATTTAATTTTTTCTTAATAAAAATAAACAATACACCGTGAGCCATTAAAAAAAAAAAAAAAACACACAAAGACTCTTTGAACCCATTAATTTCTAATTTTTCCAATGAGACCTTCAAACGACGATAAACTTCCATTCCTCTTATCTCGCTGCAATCGTCGCAAATTGCAAACGTCAAGGAAACACACGACAAAGACCTTTAGACTGCACGCGACGTAGTTCAAGCTATGTATGTGGAGAATTCGAATTCACACTTTCGTTTCTCTGTATGTGTATGTACGCAAGATTCTCGTGACGATTCCCCGCCGTTGCACTGCAGCTCGTTCTTAGTGACGTCAGCTGTGGCCACGTGTTCCGCAACATAAGCGAGAAGAGTTGCCGCCCGTGAGTAGCGAAAGAGAGCGAGAAAGCGCGAAACTGTTAGCGCAGGAGATCGGTCGAAGAGGCACCTAGCTTCTCCGGTCTGCAGCGTGGCCCGGGGATCAAGGACGGTTTTACTCGCTAGAACCTGAGGAGAAGAGGGATCTTTGCACTCGGCGCTCTCGTAAGAGATCTCAGCCGGCTGTCGAACCAGCCCGAGAGGATCCGAGTGAAAAGTATCGAGAAACCCAAAGGATCGAAAAATAAAGAACGAAATACTGGCAGTGGTGGAAGCGGAACTGGTAACTGGTAAGCCAACTGAGCTGTACAGTAGAACAAGTGAAGCGAGGAAGCGTTGAACGGCGTTGTTGCGAGGGTGGCGTTGATATCGACGAGCTCGAGTAGTCCCGGGACTCTGAGAAGAGCCAGTGGGATCGGTTCCAGGGGATAAGAGGAGATGAAGATAGGCTGGGCCTCTCCCGATAATACCCGCTGCAATGACCAGCCCATGATACAACCGAGCCGCTCAGTTGTGGAAGAAGAAGGGACACTCGGAGATCTGCAGTAAAGTTATAATGCAACCCGCGTCGTCCACTGGCAATATGTTCCTGGGGAAAGGGAGAACCTCTGCTGTCCCCTCCTCCTCTTCCCCCCTCCACTTGTTTTCGCTTTCTCTCTTCTCACTAGAACTTCTTCTTCTTTTTCTTCTTTTTCCCTTCTGATTCTCCAGTTTTCTCTCTTTCTCCACGTGGCTGTTTTTTTTGGTTCGTTTCCTTTTACGTTTATCTTGTTCTCTCGCTTCTTTCCACTCCGCAGTCGAATACTCTGTCTCGTTTAACCCGTTGGTCTCTTTCCGAGTATCTCTCTTCGTCTTGCCTGTAGAGACCGATGTGAGTCGGACTCGCTTGCGCCCACTTATTCGACTGGTCCCGGTTTCCTCCGTGTCACTCTTCGCCCCCTCAGCGGCCCAATGGATAAAGATAAAGACAGGAGAACACGGCAAAATACTCCTCCCTCCGCTCACCTCCTTCGGAGTGCGGAGGTGCGGACTCGAGAAGCGCACGCGAGGAGAGACGCACGAAGGAGAGCTTCGGGAAAACGTGTCCCGGCCTGCACGACGAGGTACAGTCGATACAAATAGTTTCGATCATAACATTGGCGTCGAAACGTGGGTTGAACACAGTTGATATACCTGCGGCAGACCTGGGTGTACTTTACCCAGAGAGAGAACCGGAGGAAGGGAGGGAGGGAGGGGGTAGCTGCGATACCTGTCGAGCCCTCGAAGTCGTTCCTGGTACATAATATAGGCCATCGAAAATACTTGTTTTTCAGGGATTTGGGCTTTCCTGTTATTGTTGTGGTTGCGTAGTCTCTTCGTTGTGAGATTGATGCAACGTTGGGAGCTTTGAGAAACCACGTGCAGGAAAAAAAACGAGATACGAAAGAAACGGTAGATCGCAGAATAAGTATCGATTCAGAATGCGAGTCATGATTGAATTTTTTTTTTCAGTTTGATTCGTGTGGATTTTAGCGTGCGTCGCGAGATATCCAAAGTCAGAAAAAAGTAACGCGTCTTCTCGTCGAATCGTAAGGAAAGAGAGATTCGCGCGACACGATGATTTTTTACTCGTTAATTTCGACGAAGAGGAAAGAGAAGAGGTCGGCCAAACGTGTCCCAGCTTGCACACGATTCTCGACGGGTACAGTCTCGGTCAAGACTCGCGGATAACAAAATCGTGTGTGGTAGAGAGCGGAGAAAATAAACGACACGGAAGGTTGCGAGAATCGTGGGGGCGGAACATCTGGGCAGGTTCATGCAGGTCGAAGGACACCATCGTCAATCTCGGAACTTGATTTTCTTCCTCCAAGAAATCCAACTGCGAATCGCCAGACAAACTTCTCACAATATTTAAATTTGTACCGAATTTTTTAATTTTTTCATTACGTGAACTATCGAACAGGACAAGAACGGGTTCGACCCGCGGGAAGGTTGTTCATCCCCGGAAGTCGAGACGCTGAAGAAGTCTTAATGACCGAGTATTGAGGCCCACTTGGGCAAAGAGGACCTTAATCCTTGCGTGATTTCGAGAAAACTAGCTCGGGGCCCCGTTACAGGTTCACAACCGCTATACGCGACGTCTCCATGGATTTCGCATTAGCCGAGCTATAAAAATCATTCGTTATGCTCGAGCGAACGACGGAGAAGATTATTTCACTGACCTAGGAAGCTTCACGCCAACTTACTCAGACCCTTAACTAATGGATCACAACTCTGTTAAATATTTTTTCCCTAATCCTCCATCATGCACTTATACCCTCTGTAAAGGTATCCAGGTTGCTCTTCACTGATCGAAGATTACAATACAAAAATTCTCTCGAAAAATGACACGACACTTGATGATGTCTTTACCCTTTTTTTTTTGTTACGATGAAAAGTTTATGGCGGAACTGAACTTGTTTTAAGCTCTTATCTCGAGCACTGCAACATCCACAGTTTTCTCTTTGACCGTCTTTTCTTTTCCCGTTTTCTCATCTTTCCGACAAACGGATGACGCTCTTCGTGTACGTCTCGACCGCAATGTATTAGCCCGAGCTCATTCGTTTCTCGAATTCGCGTTTTATTCCTCGATTGAATAGAAGTATGTAACTACCGCCTGACAACATCGAATATTAGCTCATAGAGAAGCGGAAAATAGATACGTTGACGCTACCGTCCAGTCTTGCAAATGACTCGTTTTTACTGCTCCGGGATATCTAACACTGGAATTGAGTGGAGTTTTTTCAAATCCAAGAAAGTTTACCACTCGATTCGAATCAGTTCAATTCACGCCACGGATGATCATTCGGTCAATGTATCTGAGGATGGAATGAGCGGAACACACAATTGAAAAAATGTCGAAGGAAAATCCAAGGACAGAAGAGTCTTGCAGAAGAAAAAATTGTCCGTGTCAACGACACAGATTTCACGAATACGTGTTTTCCGCTCACTTTTCCTGACCTTCTGACTACTATGACGACGAAGTCGTAGAGAGTGCAACTTATTTTATCCAGCGATGCGATGCTGAGAAAAAAATGCAGTTGAAACTTCTTTTTCCATTTACGAAGAGACGGGATTGTCTGACCGAGTTGCATTAGATCTTATCTCGTTGATCGCGCCTAGAACGTGCGCCTGTCGTGAGATTAACCAACAATCTAATAACAATGCACACTACGATATGTATTGTTATTTATATTACCAATTTTGTTGTTGTTTTTTTTATTTTCGACTACATCGGCTACATCAATTTTCATAGAAAATTGGCGCCCGACTGCGGTAACTTTAACAACTGTAAATTCCCAAGTCGCAACCCAAGCCATCAGCATCTAACACCCCATGGTAAATGGTACAGCTTGTCTCGAAAGTATAATGGGAGTCGCCTTGATGGCCACTTAATGATTACGGAATTTTATGTTGTTGTGATGATTGAAGGGGTTTAAACGAAGCGAAGCGCATTGCCAACCGATTTGACGATATGGATATTGGTAGTCACTTTTTGTTTGTATCGTCGAAGAATCCACACTTTGGGAGTACCGCGGTGAATTTTCATCCTCAATTTGTTACCAATCGAGCTGTTTGAAGTTTGCTGACCGGCGAACTCCGCGGCTCCTCGTTAGATGAGGATACAGTGAATTCTTGAAAGCTTGCCCGAGAAGGAAATTAATGTGTCAACGACTCTCTTTATCCCGGTCCCGGCACGAGGCCAACGACACTATCCAACCGCTCTTCTGCACCAATAGAAACAAATCGCTTTCAAGTGAAATCAAAAGGAAGAATAGCGAAGGAATAAAGGAGGATAATGAAAGAAGCTCGAGGAAGGGAAAAGGAGTCCCGAAGAGAAAAGAAGAAAAATAGTGCAAGTGGGAGACGATACTTTGCCGAGTTATCAAAAGGACCGTAACAGTGTCGTTGAAGCTCGGTTGAACTGTCTTGTCGCTCTCTTAGCGTCGTTCCAAACGATCGTCGACCCGGAGTATCGTTGCCGAACAACTTCTTGGCCACTGGCACGTCTAACTCCTCGGAGCTCTTTCACCGATAGAAATTTTACCCCTGTTTTGTCTGGCTCGAAATCGCTTGTCCTAGGACAAGATATTCCGTCCAGAACCTACCGGAACATTTTCGTCGTTGTGTTACACTCGCTTTCGTCTCTCCACCGAAGGACAATACGCCTGGCACGGTAAATGCATACGTACCATACAACGATTTCGTGTTACTACTCTCGCTGGCGTTCTTCTACATGGCTTGCTCTCCTCGTGCTCGTACAATGCCGTGTCCCAATACATGCATACGTATGTCCAATGTGCATAGAGCATAGCGTAGGATAGAAAGCCGAGTACAGGACTTTGGGATTACCAAGTCAAATACATGTGTACGGCGAAAAAAGCGGGAAAGGGAGGGTGGGAGGGAGGGGGGTTGCACGACGACGATGCACGGAGTCAAGGAACTCCCTGTGTGTTCACTGCGTCTCCGTCGGCTTCGGAGGATAAACTGATCTCTGTGGAACGGAAAGAGCCCGATTTCCAGGCGAATCTCAAATCTTGGCAAAAAATTGAAAAAGAGAAGATATTGTCCGGAAGGGCGGAAGGTTCCTTTGCGACACTTCGCGGAGAATCGGAGACAGGGAAGGTGGAGAAAAAAAAAGAGAGTGCATTTATTTTGGAAACTATCCGGAGGTCTGGAGGAAAGAGCTCCCGAGCTTTCGAGGCATATGAATTCAAATGGGTTTGCCGACCCGATTTTCATCTCTCGCTTTTCATTTGTATATGTTGGAGATTCGATATTGTTTGCAGCGACGACGACGCTGGATCCAGGAGCGGAATAGAGACGGGTGGAGAACTATAGCAAGTGTTTGCGATTGCCACTGGAGTTAGAGGGAAGTCTCGGTAAGATAAAAGTAGAAAAGATATTGAGGGGAAAATATATACCCGTGAGGTTATAGTAATAGTGGTAGTATGCGGGAGTACGCAAGCGTTCGCACGTTTCGAAGAGGGCGGACAGGACAAAATTGTACACAACTCGCGATGTGTGGAGAGCCGTATGAGAGAGAGAGAGAGAGAGAACTTGCGTCAGAGATCACCGGCGGAGAACTGTTGACATTTTACTTTGCACACACGTTGACTCTTGTTCTCGATGCTTCTTGAATTCTCCGGCTTCGAACGTTGAAACGTCGTTCGTACATCTCCGGATGGGATTCTGTCGCAACTGAGAAAACGGTACATCGCTGGCTCCACATTGGCTGCCGTACCCCAAAATGTTGCATCGGTTCTTCTCCGGCCGGCGTACGTAGCCAGAGCGAAGCCGACCGTCTTCACAGCATTGATAAGCACTTGAAAATCCTACTATCCTACTGCTTGGCAGAGAAAATTTTTTTACGTTGTCTGTGGTGTCATTTTCGATTTGAGAATCTTGATTTTTTACCGGAAGTGACGTCATATCGGAAATACGTCACTTCCGGTCGACAAATGAGATTATCAATTCGGAAGTGACGTTACAACGAAATTTTTCAAATTTTTCTGCGTGCAAACACTTCGATTTTAAAAGAGAGTTTTTAAACAGCAAGTGGCGTTGCAGAGAAGATTTGTTACTTTTCTCTGAAATGAATCGCTTATGCAGCCAGTGACAGAAACGTATGCATGCACCGCTGAATCACGTAGAATCAACACTCTCTTCCTGCATCGTAGAACTCGCGTACCGCCCTCTCGACAAACAATAGCAATAAATATAATGATGTTTCATCATATTCCTCATTCTTTTAGTATAAAAAAAAATAAAAAAAATAAAAAATCCGCTTTCGACCCTTTTCCATGCCTCTTACCATTGCTCTTCGGTGCTGTATGCCGAGTTGTAGGATAGACTTAATTAGCTGACCGAAGGTTTTGCGGCCACAACATGCTACGGGAAAAATACGCGCTCCCGTAGCTTATGCATTACGGCTATATAAAACCCTCTAGGTATATTAAAACATATATATTTTGTATATAGAATACAACGGCAGTGTACAGATGGCTATAGATTGAATCGCGAGCCTACACTCGAGGGCTTCGACACGAATACTCGGATACTCATGCCGGGTGTAAAATTTGGCCTTTCCTACGGTTACATGGTCTTTTGCGGGTGCAACCGCGTGGACGTGCCGCGAGAGCACTCTTCGGGCCGATTGGCGGGTATAGAGAGTACAGACCAAGAGTCTCGGTACTGTGTGCAATACCGCGGCTGTAGTAGTCGTACACTGTAGTGGCTGTAGTAGGACTATAGAACTTCGGCATTATAGTAGAAGCTGAAAGATAATGGTAACCGCGATCGGGTGCACGGATAGGAGGTAGTGGCTTATAACCGACGACGGACAACCGGTAGGTTGTAAAGCCGTCGTAACTCTCCTGGGGGATAAAAATCCTGGCACACGTTCACCCGGCCGGTGGGACTGCTGGCTTCTCGCTTGTATACGGATATTACATGTATGTATATAGACGTTATGATAGATATTCCGTGTATGAATCTGTATACAAGTACTGTACTTCGGCTATGGGTGGGAGGTGGTCGCGCGAGGTGATGGCAAACATTTCTTGACTTGCGACACCACCATGACCACCACCACTGTGTTGATGTTAGCGATCAGCGGGCAGTTTGGATGCATAAAAGTCTATCGAACGATCATATAAATGCGCCGATCCTAGGAGAACTTGGAGAGTATGTGCGATGGTTAATGCACAGTCCGAGGCTTTTACGCTCCCTTGGCCTTAATTAACTTCTGACACGAGTGCTCGTTGACGATAACGACCATCCTAGCTTAGGGGCATCGGTAGTTTTTCATACAATTCTTTCAATCAACTTTCGATGATGTAGAATAGTAATGGGATAATATTTCCTCCCTACGGTTGTTTTTTCCTCCGGATATTTAAGTTGAAACTTGGATTGTTGGAGCGAGTCGATAAATCGTCGACTGAATAAAGGACACGCGCTCCCTTACCGAGCCAAACGTACATAATTATGAGTTCTTCTTCTCTTTCTGTCTTTCACTGAGGGGGTAAACGATCGCGACGATTAGCAACGACGTCCAAGATGATCAGTCCCCGTTCGCTAGGCGAGGACGCGTTAGCCAACGAAGCGTATTATGAGCTCGCCTCGTTTCGTCCAGAAACGACGCAAACTACCATATCTATAGTACCTGTATCAGCTCCGGTAAAGCAACGTTAGTGTGGCTACCGCGGCTCAGAAAGTCAATAATAATTTACGATACTTGGCCAGAGGCTCGCGATCCTTCGACTCTAACCGAGCTTCGTTCGAGTTTATGTGCTTGTTTCTCGTTCGATCGTTAAATAATATAATCAATGTAATAATCCTTGATTAGTTATGTACAGAACATTGTCCGTCGTGGCATTGGACTCGAATTATGCTAAACATTTTATCTCCGTACCATAACACAAATTCATGCAACACTGTGGATCTGTCGGTGTCGTGTTTTAAATGTTAATTAAATCAAATAAACGCTCTTACCGATCTGACTTATTTGCATAGCGGATTTTCTTGTTTCCGTTGGAGGTACAGCGATACGATAATTAAACGAACGTTGACTCGAACGAGTCATATAAGGTGATGAGTATGATCTACCTGATATGGAGCTCACCCAGAATTTACCAGTACTCAACCTTCACCGAGTTCTCGTGGTAACAAAATGTGGAACCGTGAAGTATAGTTTTTACGATGACGCAGAAAAAAATTGACGACACACAAACACATGTTTGTTGTATAGCTAAAAAAAAAAAATAGTCCTTTTGCATCGACTACAATTCTCCGCGTGCCTCAAGTGTTGAATAAAGAAAAGAAATGATACCGTCATTATAGTGTTTTACCGCAGAAGTGAGGATTGACTAATTGCAGACGATTAGAAGACGATTAATACCACACACAAATCTTGTGATGACTCGTGAGAAGCGGAAACGAGGCACACGGCGCGTGCGCGTTCATGAATGTTTCGCCTCGAAACGTAAAAAAAACCGTCATCTATGTTGAACGTACATAAACGCATGCATCGTACATATACCGATGCATTAGGGAAAAAATCGCGAGGCCGTGATCGTCGGGTTACGTGCTCCGCGGAACGGAACAATGGCCTCGTAGGTAAAATTAACATTTTTACATGCAGAAAACCGGCGAAACGATTATATCCGAGGTGCGAGCTTGCTAAGCCTGGCTCAAAGACCAACCGGGCGTTACGCCGTCCAGAGAGTCAGTGCATTCGCATAAATTTCATTGTTCTTAGAGCTCGCGAGATTCTCTATTAGTTCCATGCGCGAGATTCGCATGGAACAACGCCGTATAGTAACCTTGGCCCGAATATTATTTGTTAAATCGCGACTGTGAGAGTTATACTTAATTTTTTGCTTCCTCATAGAGGAAGCTTTGTGATGGTGAAAAAAAAAAAATTTCGAGATTTTAATGAAAACGTGTTAATGCAAACATTTCAATTTGCAACTTATGTGAGGAAGCCATATGAAAATTTTAATTTTCAACATTTTTTTCAACTGCTTCGGTATGTAGTGTACAATAGAAAACATTTTACCGGTTCGAGATAGCTTTGTTCAACGAGTTAGCTATCAAATGTGAGAAGAAACCCGCTTATCCGTTCTCATACAGTGCAATCGATTGCTTCGCTGAATTACTTCCACTTTTTGTTCAATAGATGTGATATCGTAAAAAAATACAAAAACGAGAACAGTTAATTTTTTAACTGAGGATTCTCTTTAACTAGCCAAAACCCTATACCAAAACCCAGTTATTATATTTCGGATGCTCTGTGCGGCACTTTTGAACCGAGAAATGGATGTAACGATCTTGAGATGAGGAAGCAATAATTTTCCATGCTATGGAGACTTGTGTGAGTTTTGAGATTGAGTACACAGTAGACGCTGTATTGCCTCTTCCGTGTATACACACATCTACCGCTTTCCTTCCGTGTAGAATTCAATCGAGGTCTTGGCTGATCTACTAGTGTATTTGGTATTACAACGTTGAAATAGAATCGTCATTCAATAATTTGTGTGCAATCGAATAGCCATTATCATGAAAATATTGTACAAAATGTCTAAATCATAAGGTGTAGAGATAAAAGGGTCGGCTAAAAATAACGTATTCTTTCGTTGTGCATCACAGGACAAGAATTGCAGTACTAATCGTTCTTTGGAAAACAGGCTCACCGTGGTTTCGCGTTTTCATTGCTCGACTAAACATCGCAGAGTTGAACCGAACGCGCTCTGATGCAATTAGTTTTACGATAGAGAACATTGGCGTCTGCGAGAGCGTTACCGGCTCGCGCGAGCGCACGTCCCGCATTAAAGTCCTGCGTGGAGAGAGCCTCGACACTTTAGTACTTCTCGCCGTAAGGCAACGTCGTAAGAACGGACAAATCCAAAAGTTTCGGATGGCGAAACAAAGAAACACAGTACAATGAAGAAAGACAGGGCGAAAGTGATTTTAAACTATGTACAGTGATTGTCCGTTCGCAACCTCTACTCACTGTAACTGTAAGGAGGCCAATGATCGTACCCTCTATTATGGAAAATATAACTCTGCGTCGTTTGCAGAATTTACCTACACTTTGTGCACGTATATGCTGTACGTAGGTGCAACTATAAACCTACCGTTCCATGTGCTATAATTGCAGCTGTCTATGCGCCTACATACTGTCTAGGATCGAAGTCGCGCAATATTTAGCTCAGGGCTAGTAGGCGAAAGTATTCTCGTCGACGAGATCGTCCGGTTGCTTCGCGCTAAGGGCTGATCTCGGTACAGCTAGTTACTCGGACTTTTATTTTACGTCGCACTTTAATAATGTTACTGTATAGTAATACGACGTAGGTTTTCCCGTTCGTCGAAGTTGTCGACCGAGAGCTAGTGCCTGTTAGCCATCAGGATAGCTCTCATGGTAGGTCTTATATACTACACAAACAGAGATTGCAATAGGTGTATTGCACCTATGAGAGAGTCTCGTCAGGCTGCGCAGTTTTCCACGGATTTTCAGCTTTCCCGTCGTCCTCGAGAAGCTGCGCCTCGCTACTCGATCCAGGTTATCTAGCAGCGGGAGCAGCACACGCTTCTCGAAGGTCTGCTACCCCACCAGCGCCGCTGCAAAACGCATACTTGATCAACGATATATGCAGTCTGCGTGCTCGGAGATGCAGCCTCCGACGAGAGACGCGTGCCCCGGGAGCCTTGAAGCTCTCGAGCTCTATCTGCTTGTCATCTACTATGGGAAACGAAAGGACGAGGGAGTTTCATTCCATATTCTTTTTGTTGGTTTATTTTTCCTGGTGTGAGTAGGAAAAAATCATGTCGCTGAATTCATTGAAATAACAATATCGGTGATGAGACTATAATTCGTAGCGTAAACGAGGTTTATGCATGTATAGAATCGACCACGTAAATACCGTTAATACTGTTATTGGAAAATTACGAAATCCTTTAGAAACGTCGAAGGAGGTTCCATATACAAGGTTGGATTGTTACAGCGGAGACTTCACGGCGGGTACACAACGATCAGACGTATCTCCGTCTCTTTCACTTTTCCAGTCGTCTCTTAGAGAGCAGGTCTAATGGGAAATTGTGAGTACGCCTCGTTGAGAATAGGTATCTAGCGTATGGTATATATTTCGTAGCGTAAATTCCCATATGTAATACGTGGATGTAGTACGTGGCCGAGAGGGAGACCGTACGAGCATAGCAATTCGCGTACGTAGCAAAGGGCACGTAACAAACCAATTTTCAAGATAAAATAGTGAAATATAATGGCAAACAGCCGTACTATATTCAATCGCTCTTGCGATTCGTTAAATTTCGTAATACGATTTCTTCTCTATCTTCTACTATGCTAACTCTGTAGCTGCTACTTGTTTCTTACTTCGCTTCGTTTCTTTTTACTTTTTTCCATCATTTATTCACTCTATCCCGCGAGCTCTCGTGCCGTTTTCTCACTCCGAAACTATACGCTCACACAATGTCTGATCCACGTTCCATTATTCCCGTCTCGTTAAGGCACTGAGTGACTGCGTCGCACGGTCTTTTGTCTCGAATTCGCTCGCGGTACCGTGTGCAAGCGAAAGGATCGACGACGTTGTATGCAAAACCTGTCCTCGTGTATTCTTCTTCACTCGTTCGCGACGCAGGAGAACGTTGTCTATGGAAGATACGCTTCACGTTTTCCACTGGGACGTTTGTGATAAGCTGCGGAATCTTTTCGATACAAGAAAATTGTTTCTATTATACCTTTCCGATCGCTTCTTATTACATCGCTCTTAAAAATAACGGGTGAAAAGATTGGAAAATCCAACGATAGCTCACACGAGCTATTATTCACACCTGCAAATTATTTGTACTCGGTAAGATTATGCTATTTGGCCCAATCTGTATCCCAGTCTCATCTCCTTACGCTGGATTAGCTTGCCTCTCCCAAAGATAGTCCAATCAATTCTATTGATCGGTTAACGCTCAGAAGCTCCAACTATTCACGATCCCAGTGGCAATGTGCCAAGACACCTGAGACTACTAGTCAGAGCTAGGGCCGGCCGTCAAATTTCGAAGGGTGAGCGATAGAAGGGGGAAGAGAAGAGACAGGATCGAGACAGGAGCTAAGTAGGTCGTGTGTATGATAATGCTCCCATTATTGCGGAGAGGATCCTCGAAGGGTCTCGAAACAGAGGGAAGGATTGTTCAACCAACCCCGTCAGATTTCGCACCGCCACCTGAGTCTTTGTTAAGGACTTAATTAATTAAGGTTCCAGCTTCGGGAGCGATTCGTTTCACTGGAGGGTTGAAAGGGCCTGCAGCTTTTCTCAAACTTCTCGCAGCTGATGCTTCCGCATAACTGTTGAGAAAATCATCACCCTTTCTTTCCACAATATTTTTTACAACATAAAAAAAAAATATTGCGACATAATAAATAATTATCAGCCTTGTAAGTTGCAAAATCAGACGTACCGTTACAATGTAAACAGTATTAATTGAAGGTGATCAGGCACGGTGGATTTTTAATCGGTTATTTATACAAGCGAGAAAAAAAGCTGGCGAATAATTAAATTCAGCACCGAGCCAAAAAAAAACGTGTGCCAGAAAAAGGTTGAGATCGTCGAGCAAGTATCCCTGTTCCCTAAGCAACCTGAGCAACAGAAGTCTGATGCTTTTCCTAAGCTAACATAAACGTTCATACGATCAGACGGTCGTATCCCGTTCTCGAGCTTATAAAAGTTGTTAAACGCAACAGCGGCATATGTACCTGTTGTACAGTTATCAGTAACTTTATCTACAAAAAAATATGACACAAAGAAGGGAAATATGTTGACCAAGTGCATCGTGAAGTAGATTTAAAGTTGCCGTGGAGAACACACGCGATTCGCGGTAGTATTCGCGGCACCGAGTGTGCATAATACATTTTGTTATTATCTGTTCATTAACACTTACGACTTAATTACTGGATAGTTCCAGAACTGCAGCAACAGCAGCAACAGCATCAGCAGCATCGGTTATACTATCGATTCGCCTACTCGTCCGTAGCTATCGCTTTCGCGAACCGTTGATTTATGAGTTTTTAAAGTGGCTCGAAGTGGCTCTCGTTTAGTCTCGATCGTGGGCCTCATACATCGCCTCGGCATATACGCCGCGTGTGGAGAGCACCCGTTATCTTCGGATACTGTGGCTCTGGAGGGATTTTCTCTCTCCTTCTCTTGCTCTTTCGGGCGACTCGTGCGAAGTAAACTCGCAGATGAAAACCCGTCTTCGATTCATGAGCTCTCGTACGAGAGAACTTCCGACCGCGATACCGGCTCGATTCCTCCGTCCAGCGTACAATACTTTATAAACCTAATGAATAATTCTCTCTCTCGCGAACTCGATCGTTAATTACGAACGTATCGATTCGATAATAAAGGAATCACTTATCCGAGATGAATCATTTTTTATTCATCAGTGCGACGCCGATCAAGGCCACGGTGTAACAGCGATAAGCTACCTACCGATGTATTATGTAGAGATACATTTCATAGATAAATCTGTATGCAATATACCGCTTTCCGATAGCTCGATTTATTCATTGTCGGGGAAACTCCTGACCGGCAAGACAATTGTTTTTTTTTTCACCTTTATCACTTAGTATTGGAAAAATCATAAATAAATAAATATAAAAGTGTCGTTGATCGGCAAGAGACGGAATGAATATTGAGGGTTGTTTATTTTATGGGTGCGGTGCCGCCGAGGACAATTGAAAGACGTTCGAGGTTGAGCGTACATTACTTTTCATTTTTTCCCGTTTTTTTTCTTTTTTTTCTTCAATTTATTATTATTAATATATATTCCTTTATCGCAGTAACTGTCGTGGTCTATTACAGGCACGGTCGGTTGTCGAGACGGGTTATAAATAACGACGCAACGGATAATATCCTCTCGATATGGAGGAGATATTGCTGCAGAGTTAGCGAGATGCATGACAGAGAAGCTAATCGATGGACGAACAATGTTTTTCTTCGTGTTTCTCTCGGCCTCCAACGAAGCCAGAGGGACGAATGGGCAGGAAATGTGCAACAATGTTTGAATATCCGTGAGTTGGTTGTCTTATCACGTTGTAAGACACGCAATTCTACACGACGCATAATGTACGCAGCCGTGTACCGAATTACGCGACTCACCTATGGAAATAGAAACTGCCGAGAGGGAACAAGCCGTTACACACGTGACGACGCCAGACCGTCGAAATTTCACTGCGGAGGACGAGTTTGTTCCAATGAAAACTATATTTCGTACGTGGCGTCGAGCTTTTATAAGATTCTAATTTTCTAAAAATTTAATTTAAATGATTTACCTTATTATAATTATTTCATACGACCAAATAAAGTGCTATTAAGCACTCCCCTGCGGTCTTAACTTGCGAAGTTGCTTGGTATAATGCCGCTTCTGTATGGGCCTCCCATAGAATTTTACGATGGAAGCAAGAGTGATCTAATTCGTTAGAGGGAATATGTATATATATATACGTGGAAGTTTAGACGAATCTCGAACCCCTGGTCACCCTATACCGCCCAGCACCTCGTTCGATGGTCCATTGCGCTTTCACTCTCGTGGACGCGTCTATCGTCGTTCGAGTGTTCAAATCCACTCTATATACCTATATAGAGTACACGAAGGGACACGCTCGTGGTTTTACGAGTTAGGTACGTAGCCGTATTTCTCATCATCGTCATCGTCGTCGTCTCCTACCAAAATCACTGGTGACGCGATAATAAAATAATCTGGGTCTTTCGAGTCATTAGCCTGGCCCTCGTTACTTAGCGGAGCCCACTTGATGTCGGTTGCCGAGCCCAGTGCTGCTGTTCGCAGTAGCGAGGTTTACGTATAATTCCAAAATGAACCTTAAGCCAGCAAACGTTTAAACAAACAGAAACACGTTAACGACTGGGCAGCTTTTTAAACCAATTCCGATGATTTTTCTATATTTACTCGACAATCGCTCAGACTTCACGGGAGTATCTAGTTAAACTGGCTAGGCACTGGACAGAGCCTAACATCGGGCCCTTCTCAGGCCTCTTTCGGACCTCATCAGAGCTTGATCGAACGCTCTAAAATGTCTACCACGGAGATAGGATAAAATTTGGTAAAGACAGATCGAACTACAATACGAATTTGCATCGATCGATCGGCGGTTAATTGGTCTGTAGATGAAAAGTTTGCGAGTAGTTTCGTACCATCGCATGAGTAACCATGCCAGCATAAGCTGTAGCTGTAACAGCCAGGAGGTTACGGCGGTGGCGCAACACACTTCGCCATACACCATAGAGCAGTAATGTCGCATGGCGTATACCCCGTTAAGTGGATCCAATCAACCCGGTGGCAGTGGTAGTCAGCAGCAGCGAAATGTTGAGCGAGATGGAGCGAACGAGGCTGACGGTGAGTACAGAGGAGAAGGGGATGGGCAAGAGCAGGCGACTTGGAAGCGCGGCTATGCAACAGTAGCAAACGCATGAGGAGGCCAAACGAGAAGAGAGAAAGGCAATCCGGAGAAGCTGAATTGGGAGAGAGGAGGGGAAGAAACAGAGCGAGATGACACAGTTATTATGTTACGCGCATCCCAGCAGCAGAAGCAACAGCAGCAACAACGCCAGCGATAGTGCAATGTAACGCCCTGGGCGATGTCCCGACAACCATCTACGTCCCTCCCCGTTCTCATAGTCACTGTCGTTCCGTGATAAACCCCTTTGTCACGCACCGTTGATTTTCACGAATCGCAAATGCTCGCCATGCATCTCGTCGTATAACGTATAATATGCCGCGTTGGATAGGATGTCTGGCAATGATGCTCTGTATTCCCATTCTACGGGAAATTGGCGCGATCGAGACGGAAATTAAATTTCTGACCTCGAATTTGCATTGGGATTTTTAATGGTGGAGCTACGGGTGGATTGAGGGGAAGAAACTCATTTTATGATGGTTACGGCGATAGAATTAAAATTTAAACCAAACGACGACTTAACATCGAAGAGTTCATTATAATAATTCTTGAGACTTTATGTGTACATTTGAGAATTTTTTTTTCTCTAACCCTCCTACCAAGATTAATATGTAGCTTTTAGTATTTAGAGATACTGTCCGTAAATACCATACTGTTTTTTTTTGTCGTTGCTAAAGGTCATTTGAGCTGATGACTGATTATTCATTGGGTTAAGTCGAGTGCAAGTACCCGGAGGAAATACAGTAGTAACCCGATGTAGTAACGAATCTGGAATCGAGCGTTGCAAAATTTCGTAATTCATTCTCCTCTTAGCTACTAACGAGTGAAAGTATAATCAGAAGCCCTCCGCGCCTTGGAGTCTCTCGTACCGGCGCGGCTTTTACGTAGTGCGTGTGTTTAACGGAACTGATTCGCAACTTTGCTAACCAGCCTCAGTCGGCATCTATGCGTGCAGATGCCGACTGAGGCCGGCAAAATAAAAAGAAGAGAGGAAGTAAAGAAAGAATCTACGAACGAGACAACTGCAATTGTCTCGTAAATCGAAAAAGCTTTTAGATTCGTTTGTTCGTCACTTTGTGAAAGACAAAACAGCTGAAGAAAGAACTACGAACGTGGACCTCGTTTCGCAACGCAATACGCCACATTGTTCTCCAAAACGTTTAACTGAGGGAACGAGTGAATTTTCTCGCTCGCGTTGCTAGATTGTCGAGGCGTAAGCGCGATTTCCTTGGAGAATAATCGAGAGAGAAAGACTAGGTCTTATTCACCATTCCTTCTAATGTACAGTATTTCTGCGCAGCTTATCTGCCTATGTTTTATTCCCTGTCTGTGGCGCGTATGCACTACGTTTGAGCACATTGCGTTAGATCTTATCGCAGGGAAATCTCTGGTATCCAACTCGCGGTGAGTCTAATGGTTTTATAATATCGCGGAAGATAAGATCCTGTACCTCGATTTGCGATAAACGGCTGCGGAGATCTCGGGAGTCCTGTGTAGTACCGATGTCGTGTCGGGCGGTTGTGTGGAGATTCGAGTACGAAGACAATTATTAGACAGGCGCGCTGTTGTCAGGCAGGCATGTTAAATAGTCGACAGTTCGAGTGAGGAATAACCAATTATTGGACTATGAAATTTAATAGCCGGAAATTTAGATTTTCGGTAGTGCTTCTGGATCGCTGCGCAGTCCAACTGTTGCCTACTGCAGCTGACTTAGAGTTTTGTATAGACCGATCGTTCTGCAACCGAAGTGCCATTAATCCCAATGGACTCGACTTCAAATACTCGCGTCGAGATAAAATAGTGGAAAAGACCATAATCGTAACGAAGTTTATTTAGAATCTGCAGCCAATAAGAATTCAAAGGAATACGCCGACGTTCGCTTCTTTTCCTCTCTTTGTTTCCTTCTTTTCTTTAGTTCAAACAACTCCGTTGTTTCTTCTCTACGTCACGTTGATCCCTTCAATCAGGATCACAGCATTATCCACAAGCATTTTCGCAAAGGACAATCAGTTTTATCGCCACGATTGTAGCCCTCATTGAATTAACCCCGTGTCGGTCAAAGCTCATAAACTCTTGCCAAAGTCAAGATCCGAGAGTAGACTCCACGAACTCCTCCCGTACCGTGTCCTTTGCGTTATACCGTATCTCTGAAAACGGCTCGTTATGTCATTCACTTGTCGCGCAAACGAGTTTCCGGTGCAATATTTACCACGGGAATCTCTTTACTTCGATTGTGTCTCTCGCACCCATCGTGGCAAGAGAAAATTGCCCTTTCGACGATTTTCAATGATTCTCCACGATTAATTCGGAGCATCGATTCAAATTATACAGATTGAAATTTAATCGCGAGCATTGAATAATAAAGTAAAAGGCATAAAAATGAAAGCAACAATAACGATGAAGAAAGTACCATCGCCTCAAGGAATAATCATTTGTCGGATACAATCGAGAGTTTCCCTTTTGTATGCATACATTTTAATATAATTCGGATGCGTCCGGTGCATAAATGATGAGATGCAATGATGCACGTGCGTATCAAGTCGAGTGCACAGTGAGAAAAATTATAATTTTCCACCTTGGATTCTAATGAGAGGAGAGAAAAAAAGCGCCGCCAAAGGGTTGACGAACCAATGTAGATCGTTCTTTCCAGATTTAACTATACGCGCGACAATTTGCTGCAATGGCCATAGGCAATATTTCCCTAATTAATTCCTTCCATCAATAATCTTTTTACTCAATTGTCTTTCATATCAATATTTTCATTTTCGGATCGCCAGAATAAAATTTAAAAAACCTTGAGTGCAATATAACCGATAAAAGTGGAATTGCGCCGCGAGACTAATCTAAGTACCCGCTATAAAATGCTATAAGGAATTGTCGTGATGTATAATGTTACGCATTCGGCGCACTCGGATATATACTTCTAACAATGTATATTAGATGTTCAACGGGTTGTAGCAGACAGCGTAGATTATAAGTTATAACGATCCACTATGGTATATACGTCGAGATACAGTTTTACACCGTCGGAGATATAATGATCGAACGCGTGGATATTACGCGGGTCCATTACACCGAGTATGTTTATCTACTTAATTCTTACGTATGCCGGGCTCTCCTGCCACCTGAACCTGTCGAGAAGTAGAGAAAGCTGTTTTTCCATATACCCGATGCCTCTCTCGTCATCATACTCCAACGTACTATTGCCCTACGTATATTATACGACTACGGCATACAGCAGTACTGTGCACCATGTACAGTGATATCTGTGTGTGTGTGTGTGTGTGTGTGTGTGTGCGCGCGCGAGTGTCCGTGTGTGCGTGTGTGCGTGCGTGCGTGCGTGCGTGCGTGCGTGCGTGCGTGCGCGCGTGCGTGTGTGTGCGTGTGTGTAATACACGCCTATCCACGAGCTACCGACGGCAAATGTATTACATTAACTGCATGAACGCGTATACCGAGCTTTTGCAGGTGCTGACCTACGCGCCGCGATTTAACGCTACCGTTATATATAAAAACTCGTATACCGCGTTATCTGAAAGAGTGTGTGAAACGCATAAACGACACACCATTCACTATACCTGGGTTCCTACCGTCAAATTGTTTCCATACATGTGCTGTGAATAATTTTTCTCTGCAGTAAACGAATTCTGCGATTGCAGCGTAACCCAGCGATATGATTTCGTTTCTTTTATCGACTCTCTCGATTACTTTCACTTTTACCGGTATACATCCGCGCTGCGGGCAATGCGCACACGCGCATGTTCTCACAAATATTCTCATTTGATAAGTTTAATCTCAGTACGTCCGCAGCAGTGGCATCGGGCGAGCTTATTCCTCACCTGGATGTTACCTCGGTGTAACACGCGTGGCGCGAATGGATTGTAAATCAATCGAGAGCATTTTTATGGCCGCAGATAAAAGGTGAAGGTGCGCTCGGATTACACGACGTGTCTTACATGTTAAAATTTTTGTTATCGATAATATGACTAGTTTCAACTGCCGATAGGGCATTTATTCGAGCCTCGCGGTGTATAATAATGAGTGAGAAAAAAAATATACAGAATTTATCGAACGGTAGACTTGTCTTTTATCATTTCCACGAATCATCCGATGGTCAGCGGTACGATATGATAGTACGTGGAATACGTGTTTCCGTTTCAGATAGAAGATAAAGCGAGGATGTTTCTATAGGGGGTTAATGTGTCATAAAAAAGCATTAAAGAACATATGGAAATCTGATAATTTTGCGCCAATTAAACTCATTTGAATCAGCTTGATCTAGTTCAATTTTGTATACTCGACGCCACTGTATACTGTATACTGTGGTAAATCAGTGTGAGAGTTTTATAATATATTCCACTGGACCAACCTCCTGGAGAGGCAATCTCGAGTCATTGATCAGAGAAAACTCGGGAAACCTCTTGCCAGAGAGTTGGTCAAGCGAGCCCCGTCGTTCTGTATACAGCGCGCCCTCGTGAGACACAAGCAAAAGAAGGAGTGGGAGACGGAGATTTCGCGCTCGCGCGTTCCGCAACTTGGAATGAAGAATTACCTCCTGGTGGACCTATATGGTAAGCGCAAGTTTTTATACGTGTAACCGTTGGCGCTCGTAGCCGAGACAACAGGGACAGCCGCAGATACGGAGAGACAAACTAGAATCGATGAATGAAAAGGATATCGGTAGAGTTACCAGTTGGTACACATATATGTATTATGGTACCAGGTCGTTACGGACCGGCGTGCAGCGACGCGTGTGGGACGTCGTCCCACTGAGACACATTCACAAGTTTCCACTTGCAGTTCGTCTCTTTTTACTTTTTTACTCATTTTTCTTACACGTATCGTAACTCTTACGCGACATGCGCACGCACGGCTTTTCCCATTTGCAATTACGCACGTTACCTTATGCGTTTGGGTACGTTCGTGACGTTCGTCACAAGAATCTATCACGGGCGAATGTTAACCGTAAGCGTGCAAGAGGAACGAGACGAGCTTCCTCCTCCGGGACGATCTCGTGGACAATCTATCGTCGCGCGGGTACAACTTATGAAGTGGCTGTAGATAATGACCGAACACGCTTCTTTCACACCGTTTACTATACCGCCAGTATGTGTCACTCTCTTCTTTTATTTATCTATTGAATATATGGGATAAAAAGATTCTTGGATCTTTGCACGCTTCGAGAAACACGTTGTCGCCAATGCAATTATTCGTTCACAACGCACCGTATTATCGAGTGATGCAACTTAAAATGGACTTGAGAATCCGCATATCTGAGAAAACATAGTTCATTTGATTTACTGCTCGTGAGAATGAATGAAGGATTATTGGCCGGAAGTGAGAGATTGTTTACGCTCTCCACAGTGGTGGATGGGGCTGAGAGAAAGTCATAACGAATGCTGATCAAACAATTATCCTTGAGTGATCCGGGGCTGTTAAGCGGCGCAGGTTACAGAGTGACCAGACCGACTTGGGTGGTCAGTTCCAAGCACGGCCATCAACGAATTGTTGTATGTTCTGCCAACAGTGTAGGATCCGATATATATTGTTCCCGTGTCCCGGTGGACACGCGTTCCATCGCGTTTGTCCGGAAAGTCGCCGCTGCCCATCAAAGGCGATAATCCACGAGCCGAAGCGTGGACGAATGGCTTTCGCGACGGCGAGAGCCATAAAAATGCACGGGAAGGAAGAAGAGAGAGGAGCGGGCAGTTGCTTCTTCCCTTGGTCCCCGCCTCCTCGAACGTCCTGCTCGGTAGTCTCTCCCGCAACTTTCTTCTACTTTATGCAACTCCGTAACGCCTTAAGTACGATTAAGGGCTTTTAAACCGAATACGACCACCGCCGTTACAGGATCTTGTATACCGGAGGCTGCTCAACTGACCGGCGACGAGACAACTCGCTGGAGGAGGCCTGTTAAATTTCATAGGAGCCGTGACCGAGAAGCATTGTAGGCAAAATACGCTTCTGCTACGGGTACGTCGTAATCTCGACGAAACGACGACGATGGGACTCCCAAACGAAGCAAGAAGTTCTCGGTTTATTCTTCACGTCTTTATTTTATTTGATATTTTTTCCCCGAACGATTTCACCTTCCGAAGCAGCGAGCGAAGAGGACTGTAACAATGCGAGAATGATGAGCATAAGAGAGAAGCGGATTCGAACTTACGAAAAATCGGACGTCTCCCGACTAGAACGTTATTCCTCGAACTTCAATATTATTTCGTCGATCGTATTCGAGTTAGAGCCTCTCGGCAAGCAACAATGTTACGAGCACGACACTTACGCGTCGCAGAGAATTTCAGTCAGCCTCGTCTATTTCATTTGTATTTTTATTGTATATTTATATGTATTTTTGTTGTGTGCGTCGTCTTCGGAGTTTACGAGGGTATACTCGGGACATTAAAACGACGTGAGAAGTGCCCTTCGAAAGAACGAGTCAATAAGCCGTTAACAATGTAACGATACTACGGACGTGGGTGGGTTCGTAACATCCTGGAGGCTAATAGGCGACGTTCGCGTGACTAATACTATTTTTCAATCTTTTCGGAAGATAGGCACGACAAAGCTCCTATCGTACGAACCATTAATAACTAGTCTAAAATCTCTAAGTATGTCACTCTTCAGCATCGTATCGTGGTCTAAACTCTGTCTCCTCTAAAATGCCGCTAAAATTACGTATCGATCTTCGTTCGACGATTATGCAAAACTGTCATCATCATGACGGATGCTCCATGACAAAAGTGCGGTCCGATTTGCGAAGTCTCCCTCAGATTTTTACCTAACCTATCCCTTATCATCGCAAATGCCTACGAAGTTTCAAAAAAAAAAAAAAAAGAAGAAAATAACGGTGCGAGTTGAAAGAAGAAAAAAGTTGAGCGTAACTAAAGAGCATGGCACCCTAAGACAAGCATTGTCATGCATATGCGTGACGCGTAGCACACGTTCCGTACAGCGATACAATGAGAGCTAACTAAGCATTATGCAATGCGTCACGAGGTGAAGACCGAGAGGCCGCGGCGTACCCCTCCATCACCCCGGTGAGCGATACGTTTCTGATTTTTTTTTCTCTCTCTATTATTGCTTTTTTCCTTGGTTCAAGCTCGCCCATGTGAGCCCTGCACACGGAACACGCAGGAATTCGTTATCCGTTTCTTGATCTCAATATCAATCGTCTGTTCGACCTTTTTGTTGTACCTGTGGCTCGAAGCTCGAATATATACCATTTTTCCTTTCTAGCCGGTCGAGAACGGGCACTGCCTGTTTGCTTAAAAGATTATGCATAGCTGTATATGTGTGATCATCTATTTATGTTCATTGACCCGCGTCCGATCCATGAGACACACAACTTATTTTTTTTAGACGGAAAATAACTTCCGAAAATGATTAAAAGCATTTTTAGCCCCGGAACGTCGCACAAATAAGTCTGTGTTATTTTCTCCACCGTTACATTACTCCATTAATTTCTCGACCTTCCAAGTGGTCTATTGGACAATGAAATTTCTAAAAATTAATCACTGAGTTGAATTGGAAGAATCGCTCGTGTTAGCGTAGCAGGATTAGTTCTTCCATGTACAACGGAACACTGGAACTGAAGTGAACAGAGGTTGATTGCCACACGGCGGCTCTTGCACGTGCATCCAAGACGTGTTATTAAAAAAAAAGTTATTCATTCAATTTACTAAACGAGGTCTCTACAGAAGACCCAAGATTTTCTCACGGTGTCGTTGCCGTTGACAGTCGTATCGGACTCACAATAGACTCTTGCTTTCCGCTCGGAATGAGGAGGCAAAATAAGTAGAATCGTGGCTTCGCCAGTAAGAGCGGCGTATAAGCTTTGCGAAAGGACATGCAACAGTAAACCCTCAGCTCAAACAATTTTAATGACAGAGTCCGAGAATCCTAAACCACCCTTCGATACGGCAGGTTGTACTGTGTACTGTACCGGCAAGTGAGCGGAAAACAATGAGACTACGCGAGCGCGGTGCAAAGAAAAAGAAGTAGAAGAAGAGAAGAAGAGTATGAGGAGTAGACGGGAATACGTCGAGGTGGACAAGAGGGACACAATAGATTTCCCGCACTTGTTGGACATATGGCGCGTCTCTTCCGCCTTTACCTTCGCATAGTGGCGCGTAGTATCCAACTATGCTGTGACCACCAATACCACTCTAGCTGCCATTGGATAGCGAATGCGTTTCTCATACCACCTCGACGTGCACGCACGTATTTCGTCCACCGTGATGCGAGTTAGCAAGAACTCGCCAGTCGACGTGACGACTCTCCGGTCTACAATTATTACAATTACCGATAACGTCCTGCTATTTGTCCGTTAATCGTTACGTGACTCCTCCGTCGTTACTTTTTTACGAACCGGGAGACAGGGCGCTTCGTAAATACAGGCGGAACTTAGTCGTCGACCGTTGATTCTTCACGCTGGTCAATTGGTCCGATTCAAGGGAGACTCGACGCAGCCTTGCGGCTTTCCCAAAGTTCCTAATAGAGACGCCGCGAAGAATTTAACGTTGGAAAAGAGGGTTGCAAGATAAAAACGTCGGTGCGCCCGGTAGATAGAAAATATTGTCGAAACTTCGCAGCCCAGTGCTCGCCGCCGTGCATAAATCTACCAAATGTACCACGAACTGTGACGAAAACCTTTGAATGTCCGAGCGTGAAGGTTAAAAAAATATTGAGACACGCGCCTGCCTCACTGTTCAGCTCAATATTTCCAAAATTGCTCTGTCCCGTAACGAATTAGCTTTCCGGGTATCTCTCTCTCTCTCTCTCTCTCTCTCTCTCTCTCTCTCTCTCTCTCCCCCCTTGAATATAGGTAGAGAAGATAGACGAAAACACACGGGAGAACCGCCGACCAGTCGCCTCTTGCTCTACTGACTTATACTCACACGAACCCATTGCCATTGGCTTTGGCTTTCGTTTATTCGGCGAACCTTTGTCAGGCGTGAGAGACAAAGTTCCGCGCTCGCTCGAACTCTTTGTCGGCTGACTTATGTTGGCCATACGTCAGCACCATTGTGTTGTGCCAACGCAGAGATCCCTCTTTCCTCGAAGTAAGATGAACAGAAACGAAAGATGGAACGGATAAGCGAGATAGAGAAAAAAGGAAAATTATTTTCTCGCTCTCTTCTTACGATTCGTTCTTAACTGACGAAAACGATGCACCGCTCGTCTCAATATTAATGGGCTTCGGTTTTTCTCGAGCCCGAGAAAACTGACGTCGGAAACAATTTTGAGAGCTCGAATTCCTCTTAAATAAATATTTTGGACGTGGCAAGAAATGAAGATTGAAAAAAGTAGCATGGAGAACTGGTCTTTATTACCCTCCATTGATCGATGCACTATTCGACCTTTCATTATTTCATACATTGGTTCTTTGGCCTAGTTTTTTTTTTTTTTTTTTTTACCGAGTTCTAATTTGATTCTCGGGGCATCTGGATGTCATCCCTATCGCCCGGGTCGAAGAGGGTCACGCCCGGTCGAGTTCCGAGTTTCCTATGTAGCTTTTTATTGTTACAAATGACACGGGGATTGCCGCTACTGCTGCTGCGAGTGGAGTCGCTTAGCCCTTGAATTTCATCGAACAGGTCGAAACGGAGACGGCAAAAAGAAAGCGTTCGATATCCTCTCTTTTTCTTCACATCCTCGCTTTCTCTCGTCCCCTGTACTCTCCGAACAAATGCATCCCGTTTGGCCTTCGACATTGAGCTATCGCCAGTTGGAATTCGTAAAAGCTCCTCTCTCCAGCTCGCTCCCTTTGGCTCCAGAGCGTTGTCTTCTGCGTCAGCGAGATTCAACGGGATTAAAATCCCTTCCCATCTTTATCTATACTTCGGAGCTTCGTTCGCTCGTGCACAGTTGAAAAATTGAATGAGACACGTCGACGAAACGCACACGCTTCGTCGCGACCCCAGTCTTACGAAGACGAATGGTTCTTTGGGTACAAACTTAGGTTTTTTCACTCTCTACTCGCATAAACGATATTCGGCGCAGCTAATTTTTTTTCTTCGCACCGAGAGGAAAGCCGCAGAAAAGTGCAGCAGACAAGCAAAGTCTTTTGCAGTTGGATGCTTCAGCCGTTAAATTTATCCCCTGGTTGGAAACTCTTCCCGGTAGGCACGCGGCGCCGCTACGCTTATCGCGGGTACATTTCATTGAATTTTATACGCCTCGAGACTTTAAGACAGCTGTCCCTATTGACCACCCTGGTTAGATACCCCATACAACGCGTTGCTGCTCTCGATTTATCACTTCTTGGAGTTTTTGCCTGAATTAATGAAACTCACGGTGGCCCGATGGGATCGTATTACTACTGGCTATTGAACCCGAGCTTGGAGTCCACATCGCCGTCGCCGAGTTCAATCGTTTCCGTTAAAACTCGAACTGCCGAGACTCTCGTTATTCAACATTATTCACCGCAACATCAACCTGCTAGTACTCGCAGAAAAAAAAAATTCATTTGACGGCCACCGTTTATTTGGTGCAGGTAAAATATTGATTTGATTTAAATAAATATTTACTTCATTTAAGTAACTATTTACTTAATTTGAATGAATATTTATTTAAATGAAATAAATATTTTCCTTAAACCAAATAAACCGTGGCCGTCAAATAAATTTTTTTCTGGATGTATAATTACAAATCTCTACTTTGGATCAAGCTCACGCGTCGTATATTTGAACATAATTATTGCAGTTTCAAAATAGAAAACAAAAATTGAGGAAGAAAAAACTGTGGAGTAAAGACCAAGATATAAAAGAAGAATGGTTCTTCCCGAGGTGACGGTAGCGACTCGCAAGTAGCACATACAGCTCAGATACCAAAGAGTCTTCTCGCGACCGGAACCCCATGAAAATTTACGTTCGTTGCCGAATCGCCGCAGCACTTTTAAATCTCCTCAGGGTCTATCCGAGTCGGTCGTTTCTTCCCCGCGTTTGCTTCGTCTCTAACTACAGTATATATTGCTACCGTGTACATGGATGAAAAATCCGTGTAGTCTCTCACGCTGGTATAGCGAAGAACCGTACCGCACATGCATCCACCCTCGTTCTCCCTTCGGCGCGTATTCATTTTTATTAACCGACGTTTCTCCCGTAATAAAATCCCGCGCAATCTTCATAGAATCTTTGTGAAACACGCCAGAGTGTTCTGTGGAGAGAGAGCGGGATAGAGATAGATACTATCGGGTTTGAGCGGGAAGGCTTCTTCATCTCCCCCATACATAGCTCGTTTCCTCTCCTGTGGATCGTGTGGCTGGTGATCGTGCGATGCTCTGCACACCCTTCGACATCGTCTACTACCTATACCGCATACATATATTCCCACAGATCTGGACATACACGTTGCCTCTCATGTATGACTAAAGTTGGCGCGCACATGGATGATCGGCGTGCATGGATAGGCGAAAAAGACAACGACGGAAGAAGGATAGAGAGAATCATCGGTGTGTGGGTCGGTAGGATATAAAACCTGATGGCCGATAACAACCACTGGTGCCCCAACAGAAGCGGCCGAAGCATAGCCGAGTACCCGCTACTGTATCCCCTTTTGCCAACCCTGGACACAAAAGCTGTGAGTGGTTCCCGTTTTATTGGAACCATACACGGATATGGATAGGGGCCAATATGTATATATAGATCTGTTGTACATATACGTCACTTACGTATATACATATATCTGTACACATATATATATATATATATACATAGTGACGCTATACCTGGGTTTCTAGCTGTATAAAGCAAGAGAGAGGAAAAGCAGACCAACAGACGACAGAGTAGAAGAGATCCTGACGAAGAAGAAGAGGGAGCTCTTCGAGTCGGATGTGGAGTGGGCTCTTCGCTGACGGCTTAACAATATGCGATCTTTCACCATCTCCATTTTGATGTTTCCTTGTTCCTCGACTTCGGTATCACCGTCGATTGGTCCCTCAGTGACTTTTTCTTATTCACCCAGAACACTTGTCTGATTCCATGATGCTCGAGTCAAGTTAACTCATGTCGGGATGAATAGGTAGAGCTCGACTGGTCTTGTATGCTTATAATCTCGTCATCGGTGTTAATAATGAACGAACGGATATCGATGCTCGTTCGACGGACAGGATCATACGTGGGAGTGTTGCCCTGAAAGAGAAAATCTAGTGAACGTCGCTGGGAACACGCGACTGGCTGCAAGTGAATTACATCTCATCGTTACTCAATTCGATGAACCGGCAGAATTCTTTCACCGGCAAATTGGAGAAAATCCGACGATGCGCGAGTTTTCTCTAACTGGAAACAGCGAAATTGTTCTGGCAATTTCTTTGTGTTTTTCTATCTCCGCGCAGTGTTCGCTATCTTTTTTACTCCGTTTTCGCAAAGTGCAAGCGATTACGGTGGACTTATTTGTCGTTGCCGTTTGAAATTACTATTTATAGAATCTGTTATAGTTGCATTGTTATCCAGCAGGCTTTCTCTTATCTTTCCGCAAACAGTTTCAATAATACCGTTTGGATATCGGTTAATGAAATAGGGTGAGACAGGGAGTGAGAAAATCGAAGAGTGGCAGGCAGGACGTGAAGAACCATAGAGCTCTTGATATTTATGCGCTATAAAAGCCCCAGTACATTGGGAGAAGGGCCAACGGTCGAGTCAAGGGTGATGACCGGACATCGCTTTTCAAGGGGACACTGGCCAAAACGTACAGTGACTATGTTCACATACTTTTCTATCGTCGAGCGACTGTCTCCCACCCTTCGGACGCACAACGTCGATCGGTCGATGGGTTTTTCCTTTCCATTTATGACGATCGAAGTGATCAATTTACCCACAATAGACACGAAAACTAAAGGCGGGATCTTGGGACGCCCTGGAGACCCATCGTCGGATCAAAGAATCTTGTTGAGCGCTATACTCGTGTCGATGAATTACGATTTGGACTGTAAAATGTTCATGGTTCACGAATAACAGAGCCAACTCTTGGGAAAATAGATATTTTTTTCTCCGAGGTGAAATGACTTGAACTGTGGTCTACACAAATTTCTCTGGTCCTTTTTTTTATTCTGGCTACTTTCAACTCGTAATTACAAGTATAAATCAAAAGTCTGAGCCATAGAATCTTTTTCACAGACGTATATGCACCTCGGAGATATACTTTAGATGGCATCCAGTGAGGATATTCCTTAAAAGGACTTTTCGGCCGAAAGAACGGAAAACAGATCCTTGGTATGAAAACATGACGTTCGTTGCGCGTTTTCGATCAGTCACAACGGTAGCTATAATTCCTATGGGCTTTATTACCAATCTCGATAAAAACCCGCAAACTTTCTCTCGAGACTTTCGGGCAAAAAGCCACGGTAAAAAAGGGATAAAAAGCCCAAGCCTGGGTTCGATGAAGGAAGGAGACAAAATTCGAAGAATCCCGAAAAGTGCGTTTGCTTAGCCCGTACGTAGTTGAATATTTGCAGATATACTTCAAAGATATATTTCAAAGATACATTTCAGTAAAGTAACCAAAGATTCCGCGTTTTTTTTCTCTGAGAGTAAAATTGATAACAAACAAATGTAAGATCACACACAAGTTGAGGGAAAAAGAAACGCTTTTCTTCCTCGTATTTCTGTATGCGAACCTTTATTCTCGCATTCCCATTCCTCGCTCTCTCTCTTCGGGAGGGGCAGGAAAAAGCTGCGTCTCCGCAACCCTGTATTTCCCGACTATTATTTCTTCTGTCGACGGAGGGAGATAGAGTGAGGAAGAGAGAAATATAGAAAACCCGAAGTGGGGAAAAGTATAGTGGCGTTGGAGAGTTGGAGTTGCCTATGGGGATCTAAAGAGAAATAGAGAGAAGGCATCACCGAGAGCAGGGGGAGGAGAAGGTCGAGTGGCGCAGCCCGGCTGAAAGGTAAAGATTTAAATGCCCTCTCGGCAAAAAGCATTTAGCTATTCCCCGTGGCAAACGACCATGGCGAAACTGCTACGAACATATTTTAAACAGATTCCCTTTTCCGCTCTGGATGTATTTATGTGCCGTGCGAGGCAGACTCAGGGTCGCGTGCGCTTCTACCCCGATGCCCAATCGTTTTTCACATATCGCTTGTGCACTTATACCTTACAGTAGGATAATACATGCGCGACCGTACATGTATCTTCGTAGTCGGAATACAAATAAATTCGAGCATATTCTTGCATTGGAGTGTCTGCACACAGGCGCGCGAAAAGAAAAAAGAGAAAAAAAAACACGATAAAAATGGAACCGATACTTTACTTCCCTGTTGAAGAGTACCACTGTTATATAGGATCGGTACCGGTCCTGAGACGACGCGTTTTTTTTTCGGGGGCTTAGAATTTAAAAGGTTTAGAGCGATTTCCCTGGAGAGGGTGCCGCGTAGCCAGCCGACCGCACTCGATATCGGTTCGCTTTCGCGACTCCATCTTCCTGCCTCTATTCCAAGAGGCAAAGAAAACGAGATACGAACGAAGAGAAACAAAAAGGAAAGAGCCAGAGGACCAAGCTTTTCCTTGCTTTCAAGCCGTTCGCCAATTCGCAACCCGCCTTGTCCTGACGTATTGCCAACTTTGCGTGCATAACCCCGCACCGTAGCCGCAGTAGACGGTTCTTGCGTTATTGCGAGCTCGCCCCCCAACTCCCATACATACTTTGGAGGAGAAAATTTTTGTGGTTCTTTATCCTTCTCGCACTAAAGCCAACGACGACGACGATGACGACGGCGCCGGGAACGAGCTACGGTTTTCACGAGGCAAACGTCCGTTACCGCCGCACGGAGGCGACGTGAAAAATGACACGTGAAAAGTGAGCGAGCTGAAAATTTAATAATACTACCGGAATAAGTCCAGGGGGTAGTCTTGGTTTTCGTATATATACCGTAGCAGTATGAATCTATTTTCTTTTTTTTTTCGTTCACTGCTCCGGTGACGGGGTTATAGGTATTCTGACGCTGCTACATGACGTTGACTGTGAGCGGTATAAGTGTCTTTGTTATTTGGAACGTATTTTTGTGGCGAAACAGAAATAAACGAGAGGAATGTACATTACATAAAATTCATTCATTTTTATTTTTAGTCTACCGATCGCAAAAAATTTTTCCTTCAGCTCCTGACTGAAAAATTGACAGGTGCCAGGAGTGATATTTTGAGAGTTCCCATGAACTTATTCTTTTCTCGTGATTCACTGAGGGTTGTGACGAAAGTACCAAAAGAATAAAAGTTTATGAATGCGTGGATAGGTGGGACAAGTCCTTGAAGTAGCCTATAAGCTGGAGCGTTCAGAGAAGACCCGAACAGAGTGAGCACAGACGATATCGGAGAGGGTGAGAGGAAAAGCGTAAAGAACATTGAGAAGCGTCTGTTCGACCCTTAAAAAAAAATATTAAAAAACCTAGCGGCGTTCTCGGCGACGTTCTTTCTAATGGAATTAATGTGCTCCTTATAACCCGCCCGGAGCGCAAGATTTGCTTTTCATCCCGGGGAATATGTGATCAGGGTATTAGTGCCTCTGTATTATTAAGAGATGGAAAAGTTTCAACCGGTGGCCACGGCATATATAGTGGGAGTGAGAGGCGAACGAGTGAACGAAGGGGCGTGGAAGATAAAGAGAGTGCAGAAAAGAAGTAGAAGAAGAGGAGAGAAAAAATGAGAGTCCTCCTCGGGCAAAGGAGACGTTTTTCCCCCGATTTCAATGCGTGGCTGATTTAAAATTCATCAGCCTCTTTAAGGGCTTATTTTTCTGCTCGCGCTCCGGGGTATTTTTTTTTTTTTCGTTCCACGGGCAACTCATACCTCACTCCTTCTCTGTTCATCTTTTTCGAGGAGGTACATGCTTATGTAATCCTCTACATTCGCGTTGCCGAAAGTACCTCGATCCCTTTTGTCCAAAAAAAAAAAAAAAAAAACGAAACAAAACGATGCGCTAGTGGAAGATTTTTAATTTCGCTCGTATAACCGACGAGTGCTTCTTCCACTACATCACGTGTTCACTCTTTCCCCGGTTTGACGACAATCCCCCTGAACTCTTCAAGAAGATCTTCAAGAACTGTACTCCTAAGACTTCACAGTATGTATTTGTAAGTTGAATTATAATCACTGTTGCGCCCAGATCTGACGGTCGAACGTGCTTTGGCAATTTTTATCCAACTTAATCTTGGGAATGTTCAACGTTATTCAGAGCCGAATGAAAAAATCGAGGCAGTACGAGAATAAAATAAAAATAAAATAATGAGAGGGCATTACTGGAGGGGTGCTTACGATCCTCGAAAAAGGCACTCGGCGGCAATTTTGTCCATGTCCTCGCAACCAAACGAATACAACGGGTGGCGTACAGATTGCATTAAGTGATATCCCTGAGAAATTACAATACGCTACATTTGACTTGGAATTTATAATATCCAGCGGTAGGTAGAACGTCGATTGGCGATACCGCCGTTGTACAGCATTGGCACCCTGGGACCTATATTGTATACGAGTCGACACGCTAGTGCGCCCTTCGCTCTCGGTCGACCCTCCGGCACTCGCGCTGCGCTTTTAACAATAAGGGTCGCACAACGCTCTTTTTTTCAAACTCCACCCTGCTCTACACTTGTACCGTAACAATTCACTGAAACACTTTTTATTGTATTAATTTTTTTTACGGTGCTTTGCCACCATCACTTAAAGCGATACGATACCGATTGAGTCATTTCATAACTGTATTTAGGACATTCGAAAATTCGATTTATACGATAGTTATAAAAAAAAATCTCTTACCGCATTTGGTTTTTAAATTGAATGCCGGCAAGCCACTTCTCTCCACTCGCCATGCTCGCGCGGTTCGGTGCCAACTTGGTCATACAACTATGACCAATGACGGCACGAATAAAGGGGGCAACAATGATTGCGATAGGCTGCGATATAAAAATCTTAAAAGTCGATAAATATCGTGACAAATAAACTTTTTGAGAGTGCCGACAACGATCGACGACGACCGACGATTTTAAGAGTTCGACGGCGACGACCAGGAAAAAGAAGTTTGTTCAAATTAATGCACCACGTTAAACTTTGTTTGCTCGGTAATTTATTCGATGTTACAGCCTTCCATAACTGTATTCAACACGTCGCTAAAAATATAATAACGTATACCGTTCGCTCGTTTATAATGTTATTCAAATGAGTCACTGAGTGCATCACCGTCGAAAATTTGATGACGGTTTATCGATCCCAATTTGCTGCGCCGTATCGACTCGTGCAGTTCGAAATATATATATCCCGGCTATTGCCGGGGAATATAAATCACCGTGAAAATCGATGAAAAGTAGAAAATGATCGGGTTGTGAGTGGATGATGTTGTGCTTTATCCGTCGAACAGGGTTGGAAAACGCAAGAGGGTCGAGAGGGAGTATAACGACATGGGTTTTCGATCCATTCGTTATTATCATCGCCCGCTGAACGCGCTGGAGCATTAATACAGATGCACCTATAGCCATACATAGCATGCATTATCTGTCTATATATAGACATAACACTCGATTCCCAACAATTTTCATCGTTAGTTCGCGTTATATGGAAGCGTTGCATAATTATAACACGGTGACATGGTGGAAGGCTCTATAGGCAGAGAGACCTGCCCGGTGGCATCATCCGCGCAATGACCGGAGCCAACTAGGTTGGAGCCGGTGGACCATCGGCGAATCCTTTAGTCCCGTGTGGCCTGGTCGTCCAGACTCCGACTCCGACGCCGACTCTCTCTCCTCTCCTCTCTCCTCTCTCATCTCCTCTCCGTCCATTCGCTCTGGTCGGCGCAGCGAACGCACAACCACATCCAGATCCGATGGCAGGCTCGGGTTGTGTAACAGAGACTGAGCGATATGCCGTCGAGAACGTATGAGATTATATGCCTAAACTAGGATAGTATGAGAGAGAACTACAGATAGAGGGATAGTCAAACCCGAATCGACGTTATTCGAAATATTAACAGAACCCCACAAAGCGCCAGGACACAATGTATGCCCTATTACCGTGATTAGCATACGCTGACAGGCGCATCCAACCTCTATGGCGGGGGGAATGAAACACTTTCCCCACTACAACGGAGCCTTGTATTCCATATACGTTCGCCACCCTCTTCACCGCCCAACGTTCACTCACGTTAACCCACTGGAATCACCGGCTGCAGCTAGTTGCTCACGAGCATCATCTATGCGTCCACCACCTTCATCCCTATACCTCTATCCCTGAGATGTGTATACCTAGCTTTCATCGATGTGCGTGTGCGTTCGCATATCAACACGGCAAACATATCTAAAGACGATTCGCATATGTGGTAGTCATCCTAGCGCCCTCCTCCCCTGCGGCACGGTTAACATATTGCGACAAGCTATCCTAAACATTATGCCAACACGGGAGCGGGTCCAGGACGACGACGGGTGCTAGATGTCCCGGACTACCCAGTTCGCTAATACGCACATCTCATTTGCCCTCTGATGCGCCCCGATGCTGATGCCGGTCCTGCTGTCGTTGCGGTACTCGAAGGATACGCCGTTCTCAGAATACGTGTGGCGTATATGGCGTCGAAATACATATACCCAGGATCGTTGGGGTGTTTCGCAAATCCGTATGGATATATGTGCATCCCGAACCTAGGGGAGGTTCACCGTAGCCAGTCAACCACCCTTCGCTGCGTTATTGTACTCGGCGTAGATATGCGCGCGAGTTGGAGAATAATTATCACGTGCACTCGGGCTTGGTTTTCTCACTCCCTCGCGCACTCGATGGATAGCGTTTTCCACTGCCGCTTCGTTCAGTTCATCCCGTTTTCGTCGTGAATTACTACTGCTACTTTCACCCGAGATCCATGACGACCCCATGACGCGTAAAGATCCCAGCGCGTCCGGCGGTCTCGACGCAGTGCCTCGGTCATTTGTCCGGAAATGTCATCCCCTTCTGTTCATTTACGTTCAGTAAGGTAGACCGGGAATGTCGAGGGGATCATTTTTTTTCTTTTTTTTTTTTACGAATTACCTTGCGTGTGGTGCTTAGCGGGTATGTGGAGGGTGCATTTACGCGGGTAAATGTCAAGCGTGTTTGATAATTATGTTGTATAGGGTATGGTTGCAATTAAGGGGAGATTTGAAAGGTGTGGAAGGTGACTGTTTCTAATACGTTGGGTACATGACACGTTTACACGACACGCATACTTCGATGAAGAATTTTCACATACTCGTCCATATTAACTACACTAAACGTTAATGTATATTCACGTACGAATCAACCTTTCATATGCTGATGATACGAACAAGACGCCATAATCTTGTGATTGGTGGGCGATGACGCGAAGAGAAATCGCCGGCAGTGTCTGCAGTGGCATCGGTAGGAGAGTTCGAGACGAGTAAATTTGCATTCAGGACGGATAAACCCGAAGGATCTGTTCAAAATAGTCAGTAGCAGGGTAACGTCGGCGAACCGCCCTCAAGGCCTAAGTGCAAGGATAGCGGCAAACGTCGTTACGGGGTTGACGGACTCATTACGAGTGGTTTGCATATAGACGGGGGGCTGTTGCCTGGCCGACTCGATACTCCTCTCTCTCTCTCTCTCTCTCTCTCTCTCTCTCTCTCTCTCTCTCTCTTGCTATACGGTCTGCTGCCAGGGCCGAAGCGGCCGTGAGAGCCACGACTGGCCAGACACTGACCGACTACCAGCCGAGTAATATGGATTTGAGGGGTTGCAGACACAATGGTACCGCTAATGCACAACCGCCCTGAACACAACGCCTGGCCAGCCCCCTGGCAAACTACCTATACAGAGACCATTCAATATTGGCCGGTACCTCGGACGATGCAGCCCTCTCTCTGTGTGGTCGCGGAGTGCACTCCGGCTTATCTACGCTTAATGGCGACATTGAATTGCGAGACTCGAAGAAGTACCTCGTACCTATGCAATCTGTCATCCCGCAAATTAATGAGTCGGAAAATCTCGTGTTAAAATTCCCACTCTCAAGACTTTGAGATGTCGTTGATCCGTCTTTCGGACGGACAAAGATTCATGGAGTATGGAGAAAATTGCCAATTAAAAATATGGTGGTAGAAGCTGCTGGAGCCATTTTGGGCGTGTCTCAAACTGTGGGGCGCTCACGCTTCGAAGAGTGATGTGTATCACTGGCACTTGGCCCATTTGCTTCGGCGACTAGCAGCCGTTTTTGTTTTCCTACTAAAATTCATGTCTATCGCGGTTTTAAAATGAATGCACGAAAGATTGTCCGGCATTTATTGACATGCTTGTTATTATATCGTTTAACTGCATTATAGCTCAAGCTCTACATATATTATCTGCACGACATACAGTCTATCGTGAAGGCGGGACGGGCAAATTCTCGACATATAGGTATATCTATATTCGTCGAGACATCGAAGCCGCGACGTTCGGGTCAAACGTAGCGGGCCGGCAGCGCAGTATCAGCACGGCCCATTGCCCGTGAATCCGGCCAATTTCCTGGCGCGTCCTGATCCGATCGTCACTTTACGACGCATGTTACCTCTCGCGCTCTCCAGCAGGCGTCCATCGAAATACCACAGGGTCACCAACGTAGTACCCTAGTCTGAACGTCCGCTAGTCCCAACAGTGCTTGACACGTTCGGTCTTCGGTACCCTGACCGAGCTTCCGCTATCTCTCTCTCAGCTGGGCTCGTCTGCGAACCGCCCATCAACCTTGTACGAACGGTCTCTCCGCCTACCACCATGTAGCTACGCCCGGTAGACCAGATAACGTAGTGGCTTTCCCGTTCTACCTCGATCTCGAGAGCGAGGACATCAGGTCGTACAATAATCCGTAGGATATCGTTCGAGTAATCGTCGCCGGCAAGAGCTTGTCCATTCGCGTCTACTCGGGTCTGTTCGATCTGGCAGCTACTTTCAGCTTTCTACGCAAAAATATGGGGCGAGTTCTAGACTGATTTAGTCGTAGGCCACAGATTAGCCTGGTAATAGGTACAGTATTAATATTTGGTACCTCGTTAACAAAAATTGCTAAGGAATAGTGGACACAGTAGGATATGCAGTTATCAAAATGGAAAAATGTAATCCCTCTTGAAGATTTTATTTGTAACATTGAAATGTCCATGTGTTAAAATTCATAGGTCAACGATGCACAGAGTCAAAAGTTTTTTTTCCCACGGAGTAAGACCAATAGAATGAAGACATTGGACGTCTGGGCAACGGGTGTGCTGTGGAGTTTATGAAATACGTGTTTCGCCTAGGTATTCGTATAGTTGGCGCACCGAGGTGCTGCGTATACGATTTGGTGCGTAAAGGCTGTATATACGCGAAACGGATAGAGTGTGCTGACGACGACGACGAAGCACCATTGCTATTCTACCCGCGTCTACGTCCATTGTCACATTGTGCTTGCTAATACGCTAAAAGCCTATCTGTGTTTGAGATCTCGTGGCGAACTGGGAATATCGCCGGTATTGTCGCTATCCTCGCGGAATTCAAGTCTGCGTAACGAGGTTACACCCGGGTAGCGCGTTCACTCGCTGTACAGAAGAGCGTGACGACAATCGGCGCTTAATTATACTATCTCGTCGAGAACTTTGTAATAATTGAAGTGTTTCGTGCAAATCCGATGCATCCTCTGCATCCGGATATATCACAATTTCACAAATCATTTTACGTTTGTACGTATCGAAGATTCGATTATAAAAAACTTGTCAAGAAAATATGGAAAATAGTTAAAAATAAAAAGCTTTGTAACAACTAATTATTGGATCTGCCCAGTACTATAAATATTTAATGGTACTGTTTTTTTTTTCATGAGGAAAGTGCTGAAGGCATCTTGAGCGTCGAGTTATTTTATCCAGAGTGGAAGATCGCTTGCTGAGTCCAACGGAAATAACGACCTGCCCATTCGATCAATCTATTATTACGTGCTGGAGATAATAAAGAAAGGCCGTGATCCGTTATCGAGCTCATGAGACTGAATTCTGTACGCTCTGTATAATGCGTGTGTTTCTGCGAGCTAGGTAATAGGCGAAGGGGGGCCTCAGCCGAAAGGATAGCGTCATTATTACGGATTTTTTTTTTCGCAAAAATCTGGAAAAGGGAGATCGAAGCTACGACAAGGGGAAAATATCTATAAAAAAAGGAAAACACAGCGGTGCAAAGCCCCTGTGGTTCTTAGTGCGGGCCGGTACTCACGGATGAACGAACGTTTGACGAGAGAGCGTGCAAATTCTTTTAACGGCGAGCAAAGCTCCGGAAAAAGTAAACTCTAGGCTCTGCCTAAAAAAAATCCCGTTCTCTCATTCCCCGCAAGTATTGCATGATCCGCGATTATCGAAATTTCTTTGATACCTACCTGAATGCCCTTTTTTATGGTCTCCCCACCCTCCTCTTCCCAATATTTTTTCTATCGAGTTCGATGAGAAGAGAAATTATAATTGGAGCGCTTCTTTTTATCTCGTAACAGGTGGTCTGTGCAAATAATTATGTTAATGTGGAGGTTAGATAAATTAGACATCGAACCACAATACACAATTGATGATATTATAAAAATGGAAAGAAATGCTTTGTTGATCAGTGAGTTCATTGACTCCGAATATTCGAAATGGAATCTTTTCCCGTCTTAAAGTAATCCTTCGTACAAGTTCATTTAACGTTGTAGGAGTACGTAGTAAAAGCGAGCGGTACTTTCCGGGGTGAGAAGAAGATTGGGCGCGGTACAGAGGGAAGTAAAATGGAACCATCGATGTAGGATAGGTTTTTAGGGCCTACCCGGAGTACGATTGCCGTCGAGAATTGTCGTCGACCTATCCACGTGGATTTCACTGCGGCTTTATCATGAACAATACCACGGGATAAAGCAGCTCAAACTGTGAGCAATCAATTCGTACAGCCTCCGAAATATTTCATAAGGGAGGAATCTATCAATAACGAAGTTGGACGATGCAAGAGAGTAATACGTACGAGTGCGTTCTCTGGGCAGTACGCAGCTATTTTTTCTTTTTTCGTGAATCCCTGTACATACGGCGAGTACGTAAAAATGTGTAGACACGCGTGTCTATAATCCAATACGCATGTGTGCGTGTGATTCTCGCTCCCCGAGAGTGAGCGAACGAGCGAGGGTTCTCCTCACCCACCAGAAGCAATAAATAATACGATAAAACACGAGTTTGTCAGGCTATCACGAGGGAGGTGGATTTCTCTTTCACCCACAAGTTCGCTATGAAACATTCCTACCGTGCGCACGAAAGAAAACGACAGATGCAAACCTTGCGAATCCAACCACCAGGAGTGTACATAGACCGGAAAAGAGTTTTGAAAAATTAATCGGAGGCGTAATGGTCAGTGATATAAAATCATTGGTAAATTTGCAGGTAAAAATGTTTAATCCAAATATGATGAGTACAAAAGAAGAATCTCGCTTGACGAACCTCTGGAAATCTCTCAGGTATTCCAGAGTCCTCCAGAGTAAATCGAAGATAGGAACGTATTACCAAAAATCTGTCGTCACCGACACTATCGACTCTATCGTACGGAATAGACAAATTGGAGTTGCAGGAAGAATATTCATAAAATCATGGACTCAAAATCGGATTATTTCTGGAGTCTTCGCATCGATTCTGCTATTTTCACCCCATTGGCTAACCTCGTAATACCATGCCTGTATCTGTTACGAATGTTACCGGGAAAGCGTATCTTCCGCCGTTGCTTCGAATTTATTAGCACTAAGCCGGGAAAGTGCCGGCTGCCAATCACGAATTGTTCGTCAATAACCGGAATTGTAAACGTTGCAACTACCGGCGTGTTCAGCGTCCGCGTTATTTGTCCCTTTGCGCGTTATATACGATAACTGTTCGCCATATTACTATATAGTAGTACAAAACGCATGGTAGTAGTGCGTCGCCACTGTCGATGACTAACGGGGGCGGTAAGTCGAAATGTGCTCGACGATCGTTTGGTACAAGCGAACATCCGGTCGAGCGTTATCTTAACTGTTAAACGTTAATAATACGGAGTGGTCTGTAACGCTTCGACAATACGCAGAATTATTACGGCCAATGTATGTGATATGCTTTTCTCTCCCGACGAGGGTTAACCTACGTATACTGTACCATACGCCAATCATATAGTATAGAGGTACTTGCAGGAGGTCGGTAATGCACGCATTTGTTTATGACCGTGACACGCGCGCATATAACTCGCTCCGCAGCTCGTACTCACACTCGTATCCCGTACGTAACGTTTATGTTTGTCACATAAAAATGTCGTGCGTTAACTATTGTCGCGGTTCGTCAAGCACGCGTGTGCGGCTCCTTTCCGTTCCTCGACGTTGACTTCCGGATAAAATGAAAGGATTCGCACCGATCGATTCTCGTTGTTCGAAGTAAAATTTTGAAACGCTCGACTTGAATAGTATTATTTCATAACCTCGCATTATTCATTTTTATTTGTGTAGCTTTTTTCCCAATATTTACGGGAAGGGACGCATTTAGTGTATCGAACTGTACATATCTATACAGAAAGAAGGAGGAGAATGAGAGATAATCGCGAGTATAAAGGATGGAAGCAGTGTTTTACGATTTTTAGCTTTCGCCGATTTAACGGCTGAGGCTTTAACGACCCCGGGCTCTGCCAACATACCGGAGCACACAGGCTGTCTTTGTCTATCTCTCTTCCTTTTCATCTCTCGTGTCTTTGTATATTCCCTTCGCAGCAACAGGAGCAGGCTCAGCGCCGGGCATATTATCGAGGTACATCTAATCATCGTAACGTCTCTTGTCCGCCGAGAATGAGAGGAGAGACGAGAAGAGAGCATGCTAGTGGGCAACGAGCAGGGGGATTGTAAAAGTTTAATATCTACCGGTTTACGATTTCGCATGACACATCGACGTTGGCACACGAATGCCCGCCACGGCTTCCAATTTCTACAGACGACGGCAAACTGTACAGGGAAACGTACATGCATCAAGTAGCGAGAGGGTAGAGCGGAACAAACATACGCATCACCGCGACGAACAACACTAGATGTGTATATGCTGCACGGAGAGATATAGTTTTGCAAAGAGAGGGAGCGATAGTATACGTATGCATATAGATTTGCTGCACGGTTATCCCATCGGGGATATCCTGGCCACGCACGGATGTACGTGCTGCTTGACCAGTGACCACCGTCGCGTATTGCCTCGACCCCGAACAATGCTTTGAACTTCCACGTGTTCACATATATATGTATATATATATACGATACATATTTGGGTAGTCTGTTCGGTAGCCGGTAAACAAAAGCACGGGACCATTTATTCGAAATCGTGCATAGACGGGTTATCGATGCTAAACGGAGGGTTGATGCAAAAATAGAAGTTTTATGCCAAAAAGTCGTATTTTTTTACTGCATTCGTCTCGACACCGTAAAAAAAAAAAAAAAAAAAAACAACAAAACTAATCCCGGCTATTCGGCCGGCATTACATCTTTCTGCTCAGTAATACCATACAGTTATACAAAATTTCTATTTACGAGTTTGAGGGCATTTTGAGCAGAAAATGATTTTAAAATAAAATAAAAAATGTTTAATGAAAAAAAAATCACTGACAGTGATAGGTGCGTGGTTCATGTGTGGCTCTGGCGGTCTCCAAAGTCAAGCAGTACCGCTCGCGGTTAGTACTTAGATGGGTACGGATGGGGATCGCCTAGCTGCGCGCTGGCTAGCGCATCTAATCGAGGAGCGGGAGGTAATTTTCTCGGAGATTGGTGATTACCCTGTAGGAACACCAATCTCTAGGGAAAGAGCTGTCCGTATATGGTCAGGTTTTCCGCAGTTTCCCTGTGCCCTTGTGCGAATGCGACACAGTAAGGGGGGTAAGTCGGCTGCGACGCAATCCTGCGGGGGGGGGGGAGGAGGTGGGGTGTGTAAAAGGGGAAGGACCCCGTACAAGTGGGACAGATGTAAACAAAAAAAAAAAAATTATTTTCAAAAATCTTGGCTGCATAAATTCATGAGCTCGTTGTCCGTCCGTCCATACGTGGTACCTATGTTCCGTGTTCCAATGTTCTCTCATACAGGACATTGGTCCGTTCTATTGAACCAAAGGAAACAACAATCCAGAGAGAAATCAAACGCAGGATCCGTGAACACGAAACGTCGAACAAATTATCTTGGATGAAACCCATGGCTTGTGGTGCTCGATGGGCAGAGTAATTACACACGTAGGTACACGCGGTGATACACGGAACACGCCGTGTATATATTAACAATACCGTCCATATAGTCTACGAATAGGTTAGAGCACCTACTACCGGATAATAGTATACCGCAACCGGGTTCGGATTTAGTTTTCGGAGTTTATGATGTCGGCGAGGCTTCCTGGGTTAACCGGCCACGTAAATGCGGGGCATCCTCTCTACTCTCGTCCCTGCTACTTCTACCACATGCCGGTTATATTCTATTAAGCGATAAATATTAAAGCTTGATATATGGTCGGAGAGTCTGCAGGGTATGGTGAACAACGAAGAAGCTATATACGAGGAAAACGCATGGATAACTTATCGCAGGATGGTCGGAGGGTGGGTTATGCTTCGTGTTGGATCAGGTTGGGTAAGCGGTTTGTACGAGTCAGTAGGGGAATGGGGATGGAGTTATACTCGAGGGAGAGCATCAGCCTCGGATTTTAACCCTTCCGATTCTGACGAACTTCGTGATCGACTCTCCGGTACTTTCTCGCTCTCTTGTCTGCCCGACTAGTTGCCATTTTAATTGGACGAATTAATTAGTCCGAATTACAATGATTCAGACAGTGCGGCTGTGCTTGTTTGGAAAATGCTGGTCAATTTAATTGCCTGGAGAACTCAAATCTGACGGATCCTTTGGGATTATTTTTATTGGGCATTGTATGTGTAGTGTAGATAACGATGAAAGTGCACTTTCTTGTTATCGCCTCCTCTTATCGACCTTCGATTTATCTCGTCACAATTTTCGTTCTTGGTTTACCAACGTGTTACTCGAAGCATGAGTCGATATTGGAGGGAAGGTAATAAAGAGGACAAAGGGATCAGTGAACGTGACCTTCGGTGAGGGCTCGGAGGGCAAAGAAAGAGGTGTAAGATTATCGCCCTTATCGTTAGTCCTCTACTATAGCACTCGAGCACATTGTAGATAAGAGTAGACCGAAGAGGTGCAAGACGAAGAGAAAAAGACCCTTGCGCTCCAAGTCGGCACACGCAGGCTCGGTTATTTGTCCCATGTCGCGGTCGTTCGATTGCTCTGCTCTCTTTTTTTTCTCCTCGAGCTATATGTCGAGACTCTCCAAGGCAGTTCAGACAGGGGAGATTTGATGTGAGCGCCCTACAACGATCCCCATTGACCCAATTTCCCATCAAATTGATCCTAAATAAATGAACAGGCAAACATTAAATGAATCAAGACATTTATTTTGTCACGAAAAAAACAACGTGTTTCCGAGTCGTTAGTCTTTCTAGAGTTTGTTGGGTATACAACGTATACCGTTATTATGTGCTGGTCGCGATCTCGACGTATGTCAGTTGCGTAGGCGCACGAGTCACACGAGTAGTCTTGCGACAGTAGTAGAATGAGTAGTAGCAAGTCGTTTACTATTTTTTTTTCTTCACTAAGCTTCCGAGAACGGTTCTTCATAAAGATTCGACTGGTAAAATACAACCTGGTGATTGATCAAAATGTGTAGGGAAACAAAGATCTGCAAATGGGGTCAGGTATTTTTTTATTTCAACTTTGTCTGGATTTTTTCCATGGCTTAAACGTAAGCTGCGGATTGTTAGCCGTACATGTAAGATATACTACATTGCTGAGAGTTCTGGGATAGGTCGTGAGAAATGTTTATATTTCTCAGTATACGACCATCGTCTTCCCCCGTTTCATTCTTATTCAAAATTGCGTTTCAAAACTGTTTGGTGCGCGCAAATTCGAATTCTAGCTCTCGCGTTACCGAAACCATTCGCCGTTCTACGGTACGAGAAAAGACGAAGTAGTAAAAGAGAAGGTTTCCGTACTGCAGAATGAGCCAGAGCGAGAGAGACAGAGAGACACAGAGAGAGAGCGAGAGGGAGAGAGGAAGAAAACGAAGATTCCATCCGGTGTGTACTCGCAAAGTGATACGACGCGTTTTGCATTCGAATGCTCCACGGGCCTTTGGTATATAAGCATCAGCGTGGAGCTCGGAGCATTGAATGCTCGGCGTCCTCTCGTGGTAACCGAAAGTGCGACGAAATAAGAGAGGGTGTAGCGTTGAAAAAAAACGAGTAAAAAAGGGAAAATTGGTCGGGACGATTTGCGTCCTCGGTATTGGGATCGTCATTAGACCTTCCAACGGTATATTTGCATCTACTGCACGTATATATATCCCACTGCGAAGAATAAGAGGCAGACGGATAATAGTAGGAGTGAGGAAATGCGCCACGTTCGTTCTTCGACTTTTCACCAGCTCGGAATCTCCCGATTTTAGCATATTCATCGTTGTACGAGAGACTACGGATTCGAAAATAGACTCGTAAAATCCTTCAACGGCAACTACCGCAGCGTTGCAAAATAAAATAAATTGATTACGAAGTCTCACCTGAAAGATCAACGAGTGGGAAACTAAATTTTTTCGATCACTGCAATCTTTCGTGAGCTTTCTTTACTCACGGGAGACAATTTCGAAGTTAATTACTGATGTCAACTGAGAGTCTCGAAGATGACTTTAACGCAGCAATTAAGACAATAGTAGCCAACAAAATATTAATCGTTTTCTTGTAGGTCAACTTCAGCTCGTGACTACTAATTTGATCATAAAATCATTCAGTAATATAACTGCGCTCTATTTTCTCTTTCTTTATGGATTCACGATGCATTTTCTTCTGTTTTTTTCTGTTTGCTGGAATTCTCGTTTCCCGGACAACCGAGTAGGATGTTGACCCAGTGAAAGTACCCTTTGCCTCTTTGGAAACGCGAGAGCCGGTGCATATCGTCCCTTCGTTCATTATTTACACCCTCCGCGAGTACGGGGGGAACTGAATGTAAAACTCGGTTCACGTGGTAGCATATATACCTACTCTACACGTGAAACGACAACCCTTGGAAAGGGTGAGAGTGGAGGAACGAAAAAAAACGAAGCCAAGAGTGAAGAGCGGTAAAGGGGTTCACTATGCAGCCACCGCCGCTGCGTTGATGCACTCGGTGAACTCTCACGTGCTCACTCGGTTTTTTTTTTCAACCTGCTCAAAAACTCCTCCTCGTTGCAAGTGGGCCAGTGGGCTACCGAACACCGTTGAGAGTTGCACTTTACCTTCCCCACTTTCATTTTCTCAATCCTTTAATCAATTCCTGATTTATAACAGGGATTTGAAAAATATCCTCTACAAACGAAGATCCGAAATTGGATTATCAATGTTGAAAAGCACTTGGCCTCTCGAACGTGGTAATACTTAGATACACATTGATTCGATCGCCGCGCAATCTACGATAATTAATCGCGGGTAACGAAATTTGCAGACTATTAATTTCAATTTAGCGTGCACGTATAAAGTATAAAGTTTTCATGTAAATGAACAGCTTTGAGGCTTTGAGGGGGCCGATGGTTCGAAACTTAGTGAAAAGGATATTTCTCCGATGTATATAAAAGCCCGGTAGGCAGAAGCGCGCCAAAGTAACTCATGCGCTTCGCAGAGCCTTCACCCAAGTAAGTTGGACTAATTTAAATATCAGTTAGGGGTTGGTTTGTAGTATATACGAGGTGGGGTTGCCGTGAAGCTTGTAAATCTATCAGCTGTGCGAATACAAATTTATAGGTGAAGCGCCGGCATATGAATGTTTTATTTAGTAGCTCTCTTCGAAAACTGACTTCTCGCTCCTTTCACCTCTTCGTCTGTATCATTCAGTTTCCATGCAAGCGTGAGACACACACGTAGATGCACCAAGCGGTTCATACTACAAGAAGCGTGTGTATACGCGCTCTTCATGAATAAAATATCACTGCTAATGCCCGAAGGCTGGGCGACGCGTTTTTTGCTGTAGCCAAAAGATCGTGAGACTTCGTCGCGCACCGGGGGCGGGTCTCACGAAAAAAGCGAAAAGTAGGAAAGAAAAAAATGAGCGATTGCTATGCTGCATTTGGAAAAATGGCTCGTAAATAATGGTAGGGTGAGAAGACACTTTGGTTCGGTTCTCTTCGGAAACCTCTCGGAACCACCCTCTTATATATCGACACCCGACAAGATATTTTATTCCAACGATCATCGCCGATTTTCATAATATTCGAACAATTTTGACTCAATATCCACCACGTTATATGTGAAATTTATTAAAAATTATCTTTATTATCGACGTTGCCATTTTCTTTCTAATATTCGCCATTTTCACGGAGCGACCTGGATTTTAGTAACTTGATCCATTGTTTTTTTTTCTTTTTTTAAAATGAAATCCGAGCACATCTTCCCCATAACTCTGCGGTGAGTGGCGAGAATCGCGAAAAACTCGTTAAAAATAGCTACGGGAACGATGCGTTGCGAGAGTCAGTAAAAAAAAAAAAAAAAAAAACCGCGTTGGGACGAAGGAAAGTTTGAATCCACACAGGCGAGTAGTAGGGGATGGTCGTGCATGCTCGTAGTCGCGGCTCGTTTAAAAATGCCAAAGAGCAAAGTACCGCGAGAGTGGGTACGAGTATTACGGAGGGTTTTCGACCGTTCGAGTAACAGAGAGGAAAGAGTCAAAGGATGAAGTGAAGTGGATACGAAGGAGTGTGAGAGAAATGCTAAATTCGCGACCTATACCGAAACGAGAGCGAAGATCCGGCAGCGAAAATCTGCATTTTATTATTTCTGGCCGGGTAGTTAAGCGACCCGTCGAAATTCACCTCCCTCTTGTATATGCTATTTTCCGCGTCTCTTCTCTCTTGCCCGAGTTCGAGGCGGATTTCTTGAATCGCGCGAGGCTTTTAGCCTGCGTGTCCAGGAAGTGGAGTGGCCAGACCGGATACGAGCGCCATTTGCATTCGCGGTTGTAAAGGAGCTGTTCCGCGATCGAGCTGTGTTCCCCGCATCCTCTCTCTGCGTTCTCTTTACTCCATCCCCCTATCTTTCTTTGCTCTTCTCTCGAGAGTGAGAACGTCGTGCACTTTCGAAGAAAGTGCACAAGGGAGAGAAACGAGGGAAGGGGTTGATTTCCAGAACCCACGTGGGATTCTGCCGTAATTGGAACAATAGTACGTCGCTGGCTCTACACTGGCTGAATTATGCCTTAATGTCATATCGGTCATTCGCCGGCCGGCGTAGGAAACCGGAATGAAGCCAACGATATTCCGAATACAAATACCTAAACATTGGATAATGCTTCTGATTGGCACATTAAAATTTAAAAAATTCTCTGGGAGATAACTTTCGAATTGAAAATATGACCTTTCAACCGGAAGTCACGTCATCAATCTCAGTATTCGACTGGAAGTGACGTCATACGGAAAAACAGCACATCCGGTTTAAATGTCTAATTTTTCGACCGACAATGGCGTCACAACGAAATTTTATACATTTTTAAGCGTAACGTCACTTCCGATTGAAAAGTGACATTTTCAAATCGGAAGTGTCAGTTTGACGCTACAGAGAAAAGTTTTTATTTTCTCTGGAATACTTTCAGTTTCAGTGACAGAAACGTATCAATTTAGGAATACAGGAGTGTGGGTAAAGACACGTGCGTGATACATGTCAAGCGTGTTTGGAGTGGACCCGAGGCAGATTCATGGTCTTCGAATAATATTCGCAGACCATAAATCTACGGAATGGAGTACAGCCCGCAATACTGTTCCCGATACAGGTAGTCGCAGCGATAACATGTTTCGTTCAGCCGATATGTTGCATCCGATTCAATGCCGAGGTCGGGCGGATACCGGCTTGAGTGCCGGACAAATACAAGACCCTCGCAAGCTGGGCCGGTCCCGTAACCGTGCTGATGGTTAAATTTCACCTGCGAAGCGACGCGAAGCGACGCGAAGCTGTTTAACAAATATGGGCCGATGCCGCCGCTTCTGCTTCGAGGTCGATGCGAGCTATGTGTCACAAATAATTTTTGCCCCGAGTCATTTGCCGATTCTTCAAGAGAAATATAGAACGAGCAAGGAGAGCTCTCGATGTCACATATACAGTGAGAGCTGAGTATCGGGCAAGTACGGAAACGGAAGCACAAAGAAGAAGAAAGGGATGCAAGACGCTTTTATTTCTTTCGAGACTTCGAAGCTCGGCGTATCGCGAAAATTTTGCGCCTATAACTTCTCAAGGCCTTTTTATCATTATGTATACACCGATGGAAAAGTTGAATTTCGAGTGAGAAGTGCGAGAAGGAGCTGGCCGCGGAAGCTAATTTCCTTTTCACATTCGATTTTCACGGCGAGCGTTAACGCCTCTGGTCTCGAGCGAACATCAGGTAGTATCGCGACGCCACTCGCCGGCCGCAATAACTAAATGCTAAAGTGGCTTTAATATGTGTGCATATAGTATATATAGGTATATGTATACACAGGACTGGGTCGAGTGCACAACGACCGACCGTTCGCTTTTACCGCGAGTAGCTGGCTTTTTACGCATTTTTATTCCGTAACCATATAATATTTATTTCACTACTCTCCCCCGAGAGGAAGGGGACTTTATCATTGATGGAAGAGAGACTTTAAGGCTCGTCAAAGCTGCACTTGTCGACAACGCTTTTGACACGTTATAGATATAGGTACTTATATTATGTGTACACCGATAGAATTGCCTATGAAACATTGATAACGAGAGTGTACAAAAAAATAAAAAATAAAAATAACGCCTCTTTTAATGAGCTCTAAGCGTTAAAAAAATAAAAATGATACTTTGGGATCTTGAAGTACAAGTGTAAATTAGTTTTTTTTTTTGGCACTTGAAAGCCAGCTTGGATATCGAGAGTTTCTGTACTTTTCATAAGCTTTACCCCTAAAACTCAGGCAATACTCCCGTCCTGCATTTTATGTCGTCTTGGCGAAGTTTATTTTCTTTTTTCATCCCTTCAATGTCGCGCAGCCCCCGCAGTGAAAGCAAATCTCGTTCACGTCGAACGGTGAGCCACGTAGTGCGTAAGCATCTGCTGTGAGTGACAGGGGTCTCACTCTTTTTTTCTCCGTTCTCAATACGCTCTATAGTATATGTACCGCATGTATATATACGCAAAGCGAAATAAATATCGTAAAAAATATGCCGAATAAATGCAAACAATTCGTGGCAGGAACTCGCCGGTTTCAAGGGTTGCTCTTTCTTCGACGAGGGGGTTGATCGAGGTGCTGTAACCCCCGGACAAGTGCCACCAGAATCTCCACCCACAGCCCGAGCACTCGGTTATTATTTCCCATTTTTATTGGTTCGAATACGCGGTCGCGTATAACGTCCCATAAAATTTCTCTCTCGCTTCCTTTTCTCTCTCCCCTCGAACAGCCTTTTATGCCCGTTGACTGAACGCAATTTGCAAACTGGTGCATAAGAATTTCCGTGACAAAAGTTCGAATCGAAAGATTAAGGAGATTGTCGTAAAAATTGCACGTTTACGTTTCAAGTGAATAAAACTTTATTGAAATTAAGGTTAATTATCGTCTGTCCTGTTCAAGATAATTAATAGCGAAATCAATAAATTGCGTGTAAACATTTCAAGTACCTCGAAAACGTTTTTCGTTGAAGCGCGAAGTTGAATTTTGCGATTGGTTTTCTACGCTAAATTCCAATAATTCCGAGCGATAAAGTAAGATCGACACTCGGGCGAGCTCTCAAACGGTGTCGAACAGATGGAAAGAATGAAAATCGTCGAATAGAAGGCAACGTTTGCAGACACAGGGAAAGCGGTAGAAAAACTGTGAAAAATAACGTTGTCGGCGCGCGAAAGTAGAACCGTGTTGTACACGCTCACTTGTAGTATATGTATACGTACGTACGAAGATTCGAACGAGACTCGTCCGTGGCCGGAACAAGCACCTTTTGCAGGCTGACTCAGCGTAAGAATAAGCGGATTGCCATCAAGGCGTTACAGCCAACATTAAATAAAGAAATATAGCCGGCTTTAGACGACTATGGCAGATCGAGCCTAAGCATTCGTGCGTTAGCACTAAACTACATTACAACCGCAAAGTCGACGAAGGTTACGCTGGGTGATGGGCTCTGGCCATGTGCAACATACATAGACAGAAACCAGTGAAGATTTCACGAAAGCACCGAATGCTTCCTATAGCTTTGGCTCGTTGTGTATACGTAGTTAGAGCGAGCCACATGACGGATGGACTTTACGAGCCTGTGATTTATTTTATCGCGACACTCTTTCCCTTCGCACCGTCTCTTTCTTTCTTTTGGCTCTGTTTACATTGTTGTTAATCTACTCATTTAAAGGGGTATTTAACGTTGTTTCTTTGTCCTCTTAATTTTCTGTGATTTTAATATTACATATTCGTAAAAGCGTTTCAACACGTTCAAAGTATGCTTCTTCGTAACATTTGGCTATTTCGGTTCGGTGTCGGCAATTCTTATGCAAACAAAAGCCGCGGTGAATCTCCCAATAGTCAATTTCTGTCGCGAAAGCTATTCAAACCCGTCAGATTCATCGAATCCAACGAAAAAATGATTGCCAAAGTAATTGCAGTATAATCCACACGGTTGGCCGTATAAATATCACTCGCGCTAGCACTCCCAAGATATTTGCATTCGGAAGTAAAATAAAAAAAAATACCTTTATACATATTGCTGTGGTTCGCAATTTTTCACGAGGTACAGTGAGAAATGTTCTCTCTTCTCGTTACAGAAATTGTCAGGCCGCGTCGGGACAATGGGCAACGTCTGTTAAGAGCGAAAAAAATGTCGGTAAGATACATATATATATAGTGAAGCGAAATGAAGAAAGAAAGCGAGAGTGAGAGAGCAATCATGACATTTTGACGGCACCAATGCTTCGGAAAGAGATTCTTCTCTTCGTCGTTGTAATCGTTGTAGTCGTCGTAGCGACTCTCTCGTTGGTAGCCATAGTTATAGAAAGAGTCAAAGGGTATCCTGTATTTGCACAGTGAATATACAGGTTTGCCAGCAACACGGCGAGAGAGATGCTCTCTGGACGGCTGCTTTTCACCGTGGCACATCCTTCGGTTTGCCTCGTTTTAATTTTCTTCGCGACTTGATTTCACCCCTCCGACGACGAGTCGATCTTCTTCTTCTTCTCCTTCTTTTTCCTTTTTTCTTCTATCTCTCGCAGTTGCTTACGAGGCGTCACATCCCCTGCTACACCGTTCCTCCTACCAGCATACCGTCCCGCTGACTGTATATCTTCCTTCCTTCGACGACTTTCGCTCTCTCGGAGCTCGAGGAGTGTAAAGTCTCAGCACCCTCGGCTTAAAAAATTGATCCGATATCTCGGCGTGTTGGCCCCGCGAGCTCAATCCCGCGGGAACTGAAAGGGACAATGCCGGCGTCTGTGGGACGAAATATATGAAATGGAGAACAGTGAGAAAAAGTGAGAAAGAATTCAAGCTATGACATTGCTCAAGGGAAGAGGGGAGCAAGCTTCCTGGAGCAAGATGTCGAAGAAAAAAAAAAAAAAGAGAGAAGATCGAAAATGTGCGACATGACGAGAGAAGGTAAGGAGTATGCGCGACATAGCGTATAAGACGAAAAGAAAGAGGTCGAAGGGATCCGCCGCAGTGATTATATCCGACAAACCTCCCCAAACTTGTCGTAGCGCATAGCCAGCCAGCAAGCCTTCGGTCACCCCCTGCGAGTTTTCTATCACACTCATACTCTCTTTTCCCCGCAACCCCCTCACGATGAAACGCGTCGTATCCCCAATCCCTTGTAAGGCGCAACGCCGAATAAAAATGTTTTAAAACATCCCTCCTTATCCGAGCACTTATATTTACCACGCTGAGATATCCTTTATGATTCTTGTTTGCTTCTTTTTTTTCTTCGCGCGAATCGCACGCGGCTTTGCCACTATGAAGATATTGAAACGAAAACTCACACTTTCATTGGTCTTAAAAGAAAAATTTTGACAATGAGTTTGTACTTCAATCAACAGTCTCGGTAGACCTTTGTGGACATTCGTATGATGTTCTTCGGTATTGAAAAAGGTGAGCCCATTTATTTATTTTTTAATCCACCAAGATGAATTTTTGACAATTTTTAAAAGTCAGTCGTCTTAGCATTCTCAATCATGAGAATGTAAACGAGGATATCATATCTAAAAAGCCTATTTGAAAATGCGCAAAAAATGAAACTAATGGAATATCATTCTTTTTAAGTGAGAATTTGCGTCTAAAATGAAGTGAGACTGGCACAAGTACAAGAGTTACTACTGTTTTAAAGGTCGGCGGACCTCTTAGCGTAAAAGAAGTAAAAGAGAAGTGAATTCTATAGTTCTCGGGTCAGCAACCTTGCCTCCTTCCCATCGGATCCTAACCTAAGCCAACAAAGTAATATAATCCTTTTCTTCGTTTTTCTTTTTTCCATTCTGTTTGAATTCTTTTTCTTTATACTTTCGCAGACTCGCACAGTATCTCGTTTGTCCCGCTATCTCTTTCGCCTCTCTTTTGCCGTTCCGCGCGAGAGGGGATAGGGGACGAGCTCGTAAGTTACGCCAGCGTAAAACTGCCTGTAAAACTGGCAGTCTTGGCTAGCCCCCCATTCGCCCCCTTCTGCTCTTTCTCGCAGACAAAACTTTTCGCGGTCTCTTCCCTGGTGTTGTCTCGCCAGCTCTCACACGCCAACGCCGACCCGTCGACCTCTCGGCTTTGTGGGGTCGTTCCCCGCGGACCTCTCGACACGACCAAATGAAAATGGAAACGTTCTAAATAGAGCTGTGGCGGGTGAACTGCTGTTTTTACTCTTTTGTAAGTCGCAATGGAGAATCCGCAGTTGTTTGAGTAATATCTAGTTTCCTAGCTCTGTATCTTCATCGGCATCACTTTCTGTAATACTCAATGCATCGGTGATGACGTTTCAACGATGCGGGAGATGTTGTTTGACCCAAATACGCGAGATTTCGATGTCGAGTTAATTTTAAATCGACGAAGAGAAGATGATCGTCGAATAAATTCGATTTCTTATTGCTCGTATTAATTTCTATAAGTTGCGACGAAGTTTCAGAACTGATATGTGCATTATTTTGTTTGTTACAGATTCAAACAACAACGGCATAATTTTAGCCGTTTGAAGAGGAAATAAACCCGTGAGATTGGGCGAGCGTTTGCTGGCGCCATACGAGCACACAAATTTGGCCTTAACTTCTCCTTAGCGCCTTATTTCCATACGATTACAAACCACGGCAAACTATTTGCGTTATAACGCCTGTGTGTCGTCCGGGACCTGGTGGGCGCGACTCGGTGGCGCAAGTCGCGTTGTAACTCAGTCTGGCTTCTGAGAGCTGCGATTGTTGGGAATCGGGTGACTTTTGTGTTTCAATGGGCTCCTTCCCGCTCCCTCAGTCTCTCGCATTCGCTTCGAAGTAGATGACACTACAAGGGTGTCGCTCGCAAATCTAATACCCGGCATACGAATAACCCGATGTCATTTTTGCATTTCTATGTAAAACGCAACGAAGCGTTCGCTATTATCGTAACGGTAACAGTAGATTCACCTGTTTCATTTTGAGAGCAACTTTATTGCCAAGGAAAAAGCGTTTCTTTGTAGACTGTTCAGAGTACCGACACCCTCGACCAGCTGTTTTTCCATGAGCTTTTTTTTCATCATCATCCTTTCATTGTTTCCAGAGACACCGAACAGACCGTTTCATACAGACAGAAGCTAGGTATTTACGTAGCGCGCGCCTTTCACGCCCGAAAGACTATTGAAATTCTGATTAATCGGATCTTCTCAATTGATCTTTCCAGAGGTGAGAATGGGTAAACAGCCACAACTAAAGAGTACAGCAAGAACAAGACATAGCTATCGGCGGAATGAAATGGTGCGGACAGAGAGAAAAGCGTAATTACAATAGCTCCGGGGTTGCTATGGGACAAGCCCCGTGTTACAGAACGCCAGAAGTGCCTCATGGGACCCAGGTTGAAAAATATATATGTAACCTTTATTCGTCGAGGATATCTACAAGGGTGCCGGATTTCACCTCGAGTTTCCACTGCTTGTGCCATAGAGACGGAGAGGTAGGAAGGAAAAAGGCGAAGAGCCCAACTCCCTAATAAGATGTATCGTTTACTTTAATAACCTATCATAAAATATTTCCTTCACGTTTTGGTTGAGCGAAATTTCTCCAAACTAATTCCAACCTCCTTGATTTATATATAGATGTATACCTGGTCTATGCCCATCGTAACAGAATCGAGCTTGAGCTTTCGAGCTCAAGAAGCTACATGAAGGCCAATTATTTCGCTCTAGACCCTCAGGAGCGATTGCACAAGTGCGCGGGAAGCGCTGACGCGCGAAAGCCCAACGACGGCTCGAAAACAAAACTCACCCTCTCGCTCCAGTAACGCTCGACGCCCTTTCTGATACGATTTTTTTACCGTCCAAGCTACGAGTGTCTCGTAAGCTCAAACTTATCAATTGCAAGGAGAATCTCATTAATGAAAATAAAAAATTAGTTCGGGAAATGATAATGTTTGACTTCATATGAAAGCGAAAATTTGAACTTCGTGCATGTTGAGCTATTTGGTAACTATTACATATTTAAGAAGAAAGTTAAAGCGAGATTACAATTCAAGCGTAACCGGAACTGTGCCCAGTTGTCTGAAGAGATGACACAGCTTTTCGGCAAGTGGTTAATTAAAATTCACTAATTAACTTCAAGTCTTTAATTAATCAAGTTCACCGTTCGTACATACGGTGCGTGAAAGTAGTAAAGGTTGAAACGAAGCTCAATTAAAAATCTAAGGGTACAGTGTCAAAGTGCGCGCGTAGCACAGGATCGATGGCAAAAGGAGCGGGTGAGCGGTGTATCACGACCACGAGTTTTGCGAAATTTTTTCACGCGCCAATAAGGAAGGTGAGAGATGAGAGACAACAAAAATTGTCGCGTTCCACCTGGCAGCCCGATGAAAGAGAGAGAGAGAGAGAGAGAGAGGGAGAGAGGGAGAAAACGACGGGTCAGGTTTAACGAGCAGATTTAGAATTTTCTTCGCGGTCTGGCGATGAGTGGGGAGAGAGCATAGCCTCTGCGCGCGTGCTGAAAACCTTTTTAAAGCCGAAATATAATCCTTGTAATTATCAAATCCCGCGGGTTTCTCTATAGGACAGAATCCTTGAAAGGACCCTGACTCCTCATTACGAGGCCCGAGCATCAAAAGGACCCCCTGCCCTCTCTTATTTCTCCGTCTCGCTTCCTACGGCTTTCTTTCTCCTCTTCTTTTCTCGCCTCTGCTTTCACTTTCGTCAAGTGACTACACTCTGTGTGAATCGTTGAGGAAAGGAGATAAAGTCAAATGGGCAAAACTGTGAGGATATTGTTATAGGATTTTAGCCCGGTCGTTTGATAGAATAGAATCAGAGGAAATCGATAATGTATACGGTCGTTTGCCTAAATAGTTCGTAATCCCAGTATTGAATTTATAACCAAAATTAATTGGATTATTGAACAAGACATTTTTTTACCTCGCTTGCGTTTTTGCCGAGCCATGATTAACGTTATAATAACGGAGATAGAAATTATAATGCAAAATAAAAAAATGCTCAAAACCTTCGAGGAAATAATAGTAATGATAATAGTAATATTTTCGTTTGGTATAATCACTGCGATGACACAGTCTACCGTGAAGCTCTCTCGCGGTCGACGAGGAACGTTAATTACGAAAGTTTACGAGCGCTCACGAACGAGCTAAGGAAAACCAAATTAGAATGCTAATTCTCGAATAGCAGAGGGCTCGTTTCGCTATGACCTCCCGTCGATCTCGCGAGTTTAAGAAACCTGACCTTTTACGGTAGCAATCATCTGCTGTGCAGTCGACGGTCTTAAAATTTGCCGTGATAAAGTGTCTCAAAGTAAAATCAAAAAAATAATAAACTTCTTCGACGCTAGTATACGGAAAGAAAAATAATTGAGACGAGAACAGATCGAGAAATATGCATGTTACAGCTCGATGAATAAATGAAGCATCGTTGAAACGAGAGCATAAACATGCTGCAATAAATCGTCAAGGGTGCCATCTCACCGGTGGCGCGCGTTTGCGCCACCGTCGAGTAGATGAAGCGCACGCTTAACCCTCGTCCTCGCGGCCATCTATTGTTTCTGCCATATATTCACCCGCATATCCACGACGATATATCTCTTCGACCCTTATTGCTGGGGGTAGTTTGTCATGTTAATTTCGGTCTCGCGAATACGCGCTTGGGGTTGGCGCAGGGCTTTTAACGCACTGCCACCGTCCCGCGAGTCACTCGCCCTTATAGTGTATACATATACACATAACGGCTGTGTTTCGACCAAAACTTTCTCGCTTCCTCTCGCACCCATTCACTGTTCGCGCTCTTTCGGTCGCGCGCGTACCATCATCGACGCCGACGACGAGATGCAAATCTGGCCGACGACGATGAAAGGGTTAACTGAACTGCCGGCCATTAATATGCTAATAGTTTTCGAGTTTCGAGTTTCTGGCTTATGAGAGTTATTATCGGCGCGTAATGATCCGCGAAGCGCCTTTTTCCGGAAGGGTTCATCTGTGGTTCTGTCTACAGCCCGCTGTACAAGCCCTAGCGGAAAACTTCTTTCCGTCCAAGCGAAATAGAACGACTCCACATCCCGAAACTGATTTAAAAACGTTTCGATAGTTTGGAACTTCTTTGTAAAAATATATGATTCTACCTTCAGCGAAAGTGCGATAACTTGATCCAATACTAAATAAGTCCAACAAGTCGATTTTAAGCTGTGGCATAGCTACGGTTGCGAATAGTGCACTCAAATATTGAACGGTTCGTTTTTAACACCCTCCCGACACGGGGTATATCACACGTGTCTTGAAAACTCGCAAAACCACATGAAATTCATCCGCTAATCCCGACAGATGTTTAAACTTTGGTTTTACTGCAATGCCAGTACCATGTTATTTTTCGAGACTATCCACTCTCATTTCCAAATACACTTCTTTAAATACAGATTGAATAAACAATACAAATTGCTTTCCTGCCTTCTTTGCTCTTCGATTATCGCCTCAAGTTCAATCTTTGTTCTATCAAACCTTTCTCACGACTTATCCAACAAAGTTCATAACGAAATGAGAGGTTATAGATCAAACTGGGCAGTTTAAAAATTATTACAGATTAACTATGCCTAGTTTCGAACCGTGATTCATGTCCCAGTACTTCGTGCTATACCGAAGGACCTCAGCGAAGAGATTTCAGCTACGATGAACCTACAAATTTACCTATCTCAGCGAGACGGTGCTCGCAGCTAGTCCTCACTTTATGTCTGACGGCAATAAACCTCCGGCATCACCCCTGTCGAATTAATTTCAATCGGCCTGTGCGTACCTATGCCGACCTAGGACTTCGTGCTTTGCCGAGAGAAAGATCGAGGACAACGGTGTAACAACACGATAAAATATACTCAAACTTGTAAGCGCCCAGAGAGCGTTATACATATGTATGGATAAGAGTGGGCGGGCTATGTTTCCCGTGTAGGTTGCCTATACGGTGCAGAATAACGCTCGACTAGGGCCGAGGGGCGTCGAAAACATAAAACAATAATGGCGAAACATAAACGACAGAGCACTTAACACTTGGCACTTAAACAACTGGCAAATTGCTCCCTTGTCAGTTGCCCGTTCGAGGTCGTCGGCTGAGAAGACCACGATGGCGGAGGTAAAGGGTGAGGAAACCGGCTGTAAGGGAGAATTTAGGTGCCGGAATTGACGTACGTGAAAGCGAGGCATCGTCGGAGTCGTACGTCTCTCATCGCCGGAGAGAGACGATGTTTCGTGGGTATTAGGTACGTGGTACCTAGGAGGTTAACGAGACACATTGGAGAGTCGAGGTACCGCGGCAGCTTTATATTCGACCGGCAGACAAAGGTTTTGGAGAAAAGGGCAAAGTGTTAAAAGTTTATTTTTATTGACATGGAGAAGGTTCTATATATATTTTTTATTGATCGATAGCGATTACGAAGAATCGACTTTCGAGAGATGACACACACACACACACATATATATATATATATTTATATACATATATATATATTGATACAAAAAATGGTTTCTCCGCGGAAATTTCGACTCTATAATTTAATTAATAATTTTGGAGCTTGTTTTTTTCTTTTTTTTTTTGTGACGTAGCAGGTTGCACGTGCACCCATTCATTCGAAGATAATTTCTAATCTCTAATCTCGGTGTGGAGTGTAGAAGAAGGACGATGAAATAGAGTGAAAAGACTACGGGTAAATTTTTTAGCTAGTCTGATTTACGAGCGAGGGTGCAACTCCGCTCAATGGAACTTATACACGAAGGATAGTAGCTATTAACTATTAGTCAATCCCGTTGAGGCAAGCATCAAGAGGGAGTGGCTACGGATTGGGAAATTCGTAAAATCCTGTGGGGTAGTAAGCTTTAGAAACATCGCACGAGGCCGCGAGAGCCTGTATTACGGTTCAACGATAAAAAGAAAGAAAAAAGAATGATGATCTCCCCGATAAATTTCTCGCCATTCATAAGAAGTAATGAAAGTCAAATAGTGGCTTGGCTCAAACCAGCAACGGAAAAGACACGGCTAAAAAACGACAGGCAGAAACCCAATTTCGGTGTGGAATGTGTATGTGAATTCAACACAGGGGGAGTTAATCTCGGCAGACATATGGTATATCGTTGTGTGGTATGAAATTTTTTAAAATCATACTCCGAATGACAATTCACATATTTATGTTGAAAAAAAATCTTTTAACGAACGAAGCTTGAGTTCAGGGAATGAGATACTATTTTGGAAAGAAGCTTAGATTTTCTATTTTTTGAAAATCCGTATGAAAACTGAGGATGCATCGCAAATTTGTTAATCTTTTGTTGAAAAGATACAGTAACTGTAATAAGGCAGTAGAGATATTCCATGTTGCACGGGATTAAGTTCGAATTCAACATTAAATATTGAAGCTCAAACGCCCTTCATCATCCATGTGAATCTCTCGGAGGTGTATACACACACGCCGGCGTTTTGTATTAAGCTAGAAACTGATGGTTAGTTGTGCAGACACGAAAACATCGAAGGGGATGGATGCATCGAGTAGCCCGTCGCCCTGCTTGTTATCGCCGCTACACTGAGGACCCACCCGAACACTTGCGATACAGAGACGAGGGGTGAGCCGCTTTTTAATTTTACAATATCCCCATAAAATATTCGCCATAACAGTAAAAGTGTTGCGGGAAAGTACAGAAGGGAGAAAGCTCGCGGCTAAGCCGTGATTTGCGAGCGAGCTATATTGCCGTGACCGCTTTCGCAGGCTTTTCTACCATAGGTACTACGTTCCACATAAAACTCTGCAATCTTTTAACCGAACGATAAATACAGTTGACGCAATATTTTTCATCGCACTGTATCCGATATCCCGTATCAGACGATGCGCCAGTGTTTCTCACCGGCTGTTTAGTGTAGAAACGCTCTATGCACGTCACAGTAAACAAGCATGTTTACGTACAAAAAGTTTTTTTTCAATCGAGTATCAACGATAATTTCCTCCCCTCTCGAAAAATGTATCTAATATGGAATTTCGGAAAATTATTTACCTAGATTACCTACCATTTTTGCCAAGGAGTCCAGCGTGGGAAAATCGTCCGGGGAATTTGTTGGGGAATTTTCGTTGTATCGAACTTTTTAATGTATATTCATTCTGGATTTCCTACTATTTTTGCCAAGGAGTCCAGCGTGGGAAAATCGTCCGGGGAATTTGTTGGAGAATTTTCGTTGTATCGAACTTTTTAATGTATATTAATTCTGGAATTCCCTTTTGAGAGTTAAAGTCTACCCTCTGCGAATCGTAAAAGTGATTGTTATATTTAGACTACAGACAAGGGTTTTAATGACTGAATGAAAAGTTTTGAATTTAATAGGGTTTCCACGTACGAAATTCCGTGGAGTTCACAATCGAGTGTGGCATGCGGGGCTCGGTATGTTTTGATTTGTAGTCGAGATTCCGGAGAGCTAAATTACTCGACTCGTAGCATGACGAAGTCCTTTTTCGCATCGCAAAAGGGCTGTTACAAAAGGTAGCACTCGAAAACGGGAAAATAAAACCCAACTGTTGTTACGTAATGGAGCTATACACGTGAAACGGTAAAGGATTTACCACGATTCGTTCCGGCTGTATTTTTCTGAGACTTTTGTGTTTCCTACGCTTATCTGAAAGTGTCTATCTATGCCAAGTTTCGGCGCGAACGCTGAAAGAGGAATGGCAGCGAAGCTCGTCCTTCGAAATAGGCGGTTAGAAATGGAACTCGCCGGAACAATCCCTCCCTCGATAAATGCACAAGATAAGAGCACGCACTGCAATTATCGCGACTGGCTTAATGCCAAGCTCTTGGCTTTCGTAATTCTCGTTACGTGTCGCGAGGACGTAAAACTTCCGTCACGGCTCCTCCTACTTCTAGACACTTACGACCAAATTTTCAGGAATAAACTATTCATTTTTATTCGCTAAGCGTGTTTACGAGACGAGACTGCGTTACGCCTCAATCGCCTTATCGGCTCGTGACAATGTCGATTTTTATACGCTTTGCGAGTGAGAAGTAATTATAGGGGGAAAGACAAATGTGCGGCAGGTGTAATCGCAGCCGCAGTCAAATCTCTGTTACTGGTAAAATATGCGATGGTAATTTAAATTTTCGAATTTTTAATCTACTATTTTATCGTTACACATTTTTTCAAGATAATAAACTCGTATTTCTTTTTAGTTTTTCTTTCAACCGATTTTTTTTATGGAGCTTCGAAGACGACGAAAAATCAAAATTAGACCTATCCAAATAATTAAACAATATATTATGCAGCAGTATAGTTGCATAATATCGCATTATCGTTGCAGTTACACTTAGAAATGTTGCAAAATAAGAAATTTTACATTGTTAATCAGTCCAAGGTGGGATTCTGTCGTCACTCGAAAGACGGCACATCGTTCTCCCCAAACAGTAAGAAGGAGAACAAGAATTTTGCACTACACTGGATGCTACCGTCTAGTAAAAAGTAAACATTTTCTCTGTGACGCCACTTTCGGTTTGAAAAACTCGAATTGACACTACAAGTGATATCATATGGGAAAATGTCACGTCCGGCTTAATAGTGAGACGTTCAAATCGGAGATGACGGTACAAAGAAAATGTCTTATTTTTTCTGAAATGTATCTCGAATGCAGCCAGTGTCAGATCCTTATGAATTAAGGACCACGGAAAAGTGGGTGAACGAACGTGCGGGATACATCTCAAATGTATTTGGAGTAGAAACGGAGTGCACCCATGGCACTTTCATGGTCTTCGAATAATATTTTTAGATCATGAAAGTACGGAATCGAGGCCAGGCTCTAATACTGTGCCCAGTACAGACGTAGCGAAAAAAAAATTTCGTCGAGCCGATATGTTTTGTCCGCCTCGGTACCGGAGTCGGGCGGAATATCGGCTCAAGTGTCGGGTGAGTATAGATCCTCGCCAACTGGTGCGGTTCCATAGCCGTAGGGGTGGGCAAATTTCGCCCGATATGTTTTATCAAATTATGAAAGACCGTTAAACCTAAACGTGAGATATAAGCGCGTATCTCGCCGAGATTTGACATGAGCGTGTTATAATGCAATGTGTACATATTTCCACATGATAAATAAGCTCGTTGTCGTTATACCTCTGAGCCCGAGGATTATGCTCATAATGCACGCGCGTGAACACATAGGGCCACCGCTATTAAAACCGCGGCTGTAAAGCCGACCTTTTAGACTTTACGACCTTTTATGGAAACGCGTAAGTAACTTGCTGACGTTGGAGAGTTTGCTGTTCGTTGAGACCAGTCGTCGCTCTTACCACTGTTATACGACGGTCTATGGAATCATGATGAGCCGTACGAGCCACTATCCTTCGACCCTGTGCTTTACGTAAAATTATTTGTTTGTTATATATTAATTCTCCACTCACAATTTAGTTGTCAGCCTCATTAAACTCATATGTATACAATACAAAAAACAATGGTCGAAAGTTTATTGTCAAGCTACGTACTAAATTCGCCAAAGCTAAAAAGTCAAAGAGGGCCCGAAACGTTTGAGTACATAGTTAGTAGTATTGCACGAAGGACAAACTGTAGCTAGATAGATGAAAGGGAGGTAGACTTTTGAGGAATCCGCACAACTCAAAGGACTAATTATGAACTGGAAACTATAGGCTATACGAAATTTTGTATACAACGTTTGTATACGACGTAGATTGAACAGTGCGTGAGTTGGGACAGAGTAGGGCTGAGAACGCAATTTGACACAAACTCCTCTTGGAATGACGTAATCAGCTACCGTCCCACGATGCCAATGTCATTTATGAAATATAGTTCCGAGGTTGGAAGAATAAAATTTTATCGGAATCAGAACAAGAAAATATTGTTCAGATTTTAGCCACAGATTCTTCTTCGAATCTGTTCTCTTATTCTCATAATTACTAATTAATTTACCGGTCATATTAGCCATTTAACGATTCTCGTGACTAATTCGATAAACCCGACGAGGTTAAATCCTGATCTCGTCAGCGAAAAATCAGTTCTCGGATAGTAAGCTCAACGTGCATCAGAAGTTCAACTCAGCGGCAGCTCCGGGGATGTCCCGGGGGTTTGCCAGCTTGGAGAAGGACGTATTAACGAGGGGGCTGGCCGAGAGAACCCTCCGAGGTTGGGCTCTCCGCTGTGTCGACGTAACCACAGGAACCTCGTCGCCGAGAGGCATAATTAATCGCACTCCTTTAATAATCCCTTGGTTGCCCTCGCGACACGAATGCAACATTTATTAACCGACCGAACGAGAACGACAACGCAGATTGAGTGGACCGTAAGATTCCATCAGCATACATCTTCCTACTGATCCTCGTCGGTGCACTGACTGAATACCGGGAACATACATTTGGGGTCTAATTTTCAACGGGGCCATTTACTCTCAAAGGAATAATAAACGACGAGTTGAATGTTTGAATCATTATTCTCATTAACACCTAATCTCATTCTTCCTAATATACAAAGTTATGAACGTAGCAAGTTAAATTCTCTTTACTTTTGCCTCAAACCTAATGTAAACGTCGTATTACGATAATTATATCTGCAAAACAAAAATGTTGTTATTATTATTATTATTATTATTATTATTATTATTTATTGGACATAAAGCTCTAGGACATCGTCCCTTAGCCAACGCAGGATACAAATAATACAATCAATCGAAGAGGCAATGAACAATGTAAATTCACATAAAGCAGATAAAACCGGAACTGCAGAACAGTTCAAATGTAACAAATATAAATCGGTACAACTTTCGACTTTCGGGCGACTTTTAGTTCCATCTCTGCCGTCTCTCAACAAATTGTGGTCTTCTCCATTTGTAATTTACTCAATCCTCGAAGCTACAATAATACCTGCCTTATTTAACAGTCAAACACCTACGACGAAATCTGAGCTGGAACAGTTGCGCCAGAGCGTTATTAATGCCGTGGCCGATATTAATGCTAACTTCGTGTTCTAATTACACGCGGTTAAAAACGAAAGACACGAGGTTGTGATATATCCCTGGTGCTCTGTCTACGACGTTAAATCGATTAGATAGAGTCCTGCATTTTTACGTCAGAGAAAGAGAGCCAGCCGAATGAAATGAATGGCTTTTGCAAAGGAGGAAAGAGAAAAAGGGTTAGGATTATTGCGCACACACATACACGATCTATCTATCAGAGTAAGGCTCGAAGCGTTACGCCACTCGCGCGACTGTATAGCTAGGTGCGGAACACCTGTGCGCGTCCCACGTACGATGTAAATCGCTTGTATAACTCTCTAATACCCGGGAACGGAACGATGACGGCGTGTGTCTGCCGAGAAACACGGAGACATTAACGCAACGAGGCGTAATGGTGATTTAATTTCACCGCAGCCGGCGAGTGAGAGCCCAGCGTGACGCGCCGGCCACGATAACCCGAGATCGAAATCATTTCGCGAGTGTCCATCCATCCTGGCTGGTTAATGTCCACTTGACACACACGGGCTCAACCATCGAGAATCAAGCGACCGGGGGGCCAGGTGCCCGCCAGTCTATTCTTTTTCCTTTCTTTTTTTTTTTTTTTTTTGTGCCTTCAAACCTGTAACCCTCGAGTATGGGTGCATCAGGGCAGGACAACCATGTTACATAATAGAGGGGTTGGATTTAATACCAGTTCAAGATCCCTTTTTAAATAGAAGCTCGAATGATATTTTTCGGCGGTGTGACTTTGGGCACTGAAGTGCTAAAATCTAAGCGACAAGGTCGAAATGGTTGCTTTCACTGCTCTGTGGGATCGTATACTATGATCTGTACCCTCATAGTCGACCGAAAACGGTGACAAACCTCTTTGACATTAGTTCAATCGCTCGGATAACAGTTTAACCCCCTTATTGGGAAAAGTTATGATACATCCATAAGTTAAATAATATACAATTACAGCCACGAACGTATTGCGAAGAAGCCGTCGACAGTGGTTGGAGACGCTTTTAAAGAAAAATTATGAGTTCTAAACTGTAGAATCGAAAGAATTCCCGATAACTGTATTATCAATCATCGGATAATTTTTCGTTCCATAGAAAAATATCGAACCGTTTTAGAAAATTTGTTAAAATGCTATTGCCGGAACATCTATAAAGTTCGAAACAGAGAATAACAGAGTTATTTCTGCAACGTTGAGTAAAGAAGTTGTAACTCAGCTGCTCGTCGACGGATGCTGCTTGCTGCGACTTGAAACGAATTTATGGCAAGAGATGCGCTATGGCCCTCTTCGTATAGTACAACGGGAATTGGAGGAAAAGTGCTCGTTGACTTGGGGAAAAATCGGATATCCCTGTGATCGTTCGTTCGGGTTCTTTTATCAGAACTAGAGAGAGAGAGAGAGAGAGAAAATTGTACAAGGGAGGATGAGAATCTCCGGAAGCTTTTATTCAGCGCAGACACAATAATCAGGCTCTCGGGTATGGTGCTGTATCAAACTCAGTAACAGAGCGGGCGAGATGGCAACAAAAACGTGGCTTGCCGTTCAGGATGAAAAAAATGGATGGAAAGGCGAAGAAAAAGAACAAAAAAGTGGCAGGGAGTTCGAGAGGCGGATGAGAGAGAGCGAGCGTACGCCGGACTACCGATATACGTATATCTATATAGAGAGAGGACAGAGTGAGGGTTTTCGGGAGAGAAGTGATTATGAGTGATTCCCGGCAATATCAACCCCTCCGATACGGGACAAGGGTGGGTGGACACTCGGCGTTCAGCAAGAGAGAGAAAATATTTGTGACACTACCAAAGAGTGACAGAGATAATAAGATAGAAAGAGATTGAGACCGGTTGGTACTGCGGGGTCGGGAGGAAGAGTGAAATTCACTTCGCGAGGAAATTAAAAACAGTCGTCCGGAGAGCGTCGGGAACGCTCTATGTCCCTCGAATGGCTGGCATCGTTCATGTCAATATGGGCCATTGCCCGTATTACCATATTACGTTCTCCGCCACTACGAATGGCGGCAGGGTGGAAAACGTCGTTTCAAGCTCGCTACCGAGAGAACAGAGAAAACCAGCAGCAAACCATACCCCGCCTGTCGCGCGGAGTATCGCTTATAAATACCAGCAATTACCAGAGAAAAAGCGAGAGGGCTGTTTTGCCTCATCTGACGCTCAGGCGGAAGGGCCGAAATGGAAGGAACGATTATATACATAGATATGATATTTTGCACAGTAACCGGGTTTCGTTGGTCGCGGCAGGACGTTTCTGGATACTGGAGAGGACACCGAGCGATCGCGTTATTTTTAACGCCACCCTCCCATCCGAAAGCTTATCCGCTTAGTTTTTATGATTTTTTTTCATTTATGAATTTCCGTGGAAGGTTCGCTGTGGCAATGCCGAGTGGCGAAGTTCCCTCTGGGTGTCATTCGATGAAACGAAGAAAAAAAGTACTTTTACTAAATTTACAAAAGTATTGTGACTTTTACATGTGTAATCTTGAAACGTCGCACATGAGTCTCGCAGGGATCAGAGTTTAATATATAAGAAGAAAAAAAATCGTTTCCAGCCAGACTTAAGTCCCTCATGAATTACATTAACTATAAGCAAGCTGAAATCGTTTTATTCCTATGAAAGAAGCACAACGACGAAGACAGTGGAGCATATAAAAGATGTATAAATGTGCGGCTTGAACTGAACGTCAACTCTCTGCCACCCACGCAATCTGATCCGTCATTCGGCATCGAAAGTATCGTAGAAGGTTCGTTAAATAGTAGACGAAGTGAAAAAAAACGTCGTTGTAAAGAAGTACAAGGGTTGAAGAGTAAGTTCTCTCTAATGCTCAGGGCAACCCCGAGGCTTAGAATTTCGAGTGTTTCCCATGGCCGACAAAACTTTCAGTGCCCACTTCTCTCTTCGTCGCAGGATGGAAGTGGGCCGCCCTCCTCTCTATCCACATATAATCGTTAGTATATTCTGTTCCAATCAGGTATTGCTCACACGGTCGCTACTATCCGTGCGCCCGCTTGACATTCGAACACAGCGATTCACTCGATTCTCTGCGCTACATATTCAAGACTGAAGAGAGTACGCAGAGCTATGGAGAATCGAGGACAACTATTACCCCGCTCTCCGCTCTCCACCGATCGAACGATTGACGAGCGTCGGCGTCAGGTTCACCCCCCCCCCCCCCCCCCCCCATGAACTATAACACGAGTGACTCGACCGCGCCTAATATTTACTATTGTAGTTCTGTATGTGTGTGTGTGTGTGTGTGTGTGTGTGTGTGCACTTGAGTACATGTATCGCGAGCGTACGCTCGAACGCCATCGTACGTCAATATGCTTCGATCCGTCGAGGGTGCTAAGAGCAATGTATTTCGTTCGTAGGGTAGAACGACGACTGCCGCAGCGCCGCGCCCGATGCCTGGGGGTGGAAAAGAGAGGGGTACAGCTAAGTGTAGCAAGCGTAGTTGCTGGTATATATTCTCTAGCACTAACTTTTTTCTTTCCTGTGTTTCTCGGTCTAAGCTCAAACTCCCCTTCGAACGCAGAACATTCAAAGTGGAGTTAATTGATCGGAAGTCTTGAGGCTGCACGTGCCATTTTTTTTTTTTTTTTTTTTTCATTGTATCGGGACGATCGCGCATCCGAAAGATTCGACGGTGCTTTGACGGTTCGGTCGCTCATACAAGTCGCATAGGTATTGTATATACGTTGGTATAAATTGTACGTGCGACGAGTGGATATATGAGTCGTGCAGTTTGTTGCGGCGGCACTTGGAAACCTCTCTGGATTCTCGATGGATTTCGAGAATAAATAACGCGTGTACCGAGCTGTGTACTTTGGTTTGAGGAGAAAGATACTTGTGCCGTGGTGTGCTTCTCTTGTGGCCTGTAACGATCGTTTAGTGGATTATCGTTAATAGCACTTTTGGCATTTATTGAAAAAAGAAATCGAACATTTATGAAAATCTGTCAAGATATCGTAGATCATTTTATTTATAATATTTTTCATATATTTCATAAAAAAATTTGCTGGTCTGCGTAAAAGTACGATCCTTTACAATATGTGAGTTTTGACTCCATATCTGAATAATCGCGTCAGCCGTTTGCCTTTCCGATTCCCCGTTGCCCCGTATGACGGAAAGTTCGCTGACGACACGAGTTCAATAATAAAAAAAATGAAGAATATATTTGCATCTGAATAATCCCTTAAACTTGCAGTCACATGCGTATCTAATCTTCTCGCATAATTATAGGATCGACTTCTCGTTAATTGACTCCATGAATATATTCACCCACACTGGTATAAAGGAACAATTCGCACACGCACACGCACACGCCTATAATAGCGACTCACATTTGCTAAGCGTTACAAACAGTAAAAAATGAGCGGCGATGAATGTTTCATACTACAGTCGCGGCGGGTGAATGAGTTGCGTGCAGAGGCGTGTACATCGTACCGTCCGTCCTTCCGTCCGTCCATCGGTTTCTCCAGATCGACGCACGTCCGAGTTAATAACGGCATACGTTTCATACTGCGTGCACGTCGGTGAAGACAAGCGAATAGTCGAGAGGAGGTAAATTCAACACAAAATTTTCACACCGGGTGGGAAGCGTGCCAAAGGGAAAGAGTCAGAGCTAAACTTTTGTTGCTTTTTCTCCCCCTCGTTTCTCGATGGCTCTCAGTGATGGCGCAACGCAGGAGAACATTCACTCACACTGACAGTCTTCCTGGCTCGGACAGAACATTAACCGTTCGATTCGAATACTATGCTGATGTATAAATGAATCAGAAAATAGCGACGGGAGCTTCTCCCACACGTGGCTGGTCACGTGTTGGATAATTAGATATTCTTTAGGGGGTAGGTGCCGCAAACACATAGTGTATGAGAGTCGATGCTCTTCCATTAGATCAACTGTGAACGGGCGCGTCGATGTATATTCAGCCCTCAAACTTTTTCCACGACAACGACGACGACGACGACGACGACGCTCGACTACTCTTGCCCTTGCAATCTCACGTTTGCTTTTATTAATCGCCGATAGATATAACGGCGGGATAGCGTGCCGGTGCTTCCAAGCTACACGTCATACATAGATGCGAAAATAACGAAGAGAAAAAAAATAAAAGGAACATGATCCACCGGGCGCCTTTTCAACCGGTTGACCGGAAGTCCGAGAGCAGTGGGAACCTCGTAAAGTTCACATAGAAAACTATTCGTTCTAGGAGGACGAGTTGTAGCCGAGAAGCTTCAATTCATCGCGTGAATTTAATTCCATGACCATGGCATTAGTTACTTTAGTTTGGAAGAAAAAAAACGATCATTAAAGAGTATGAGAGGGTGAAATAATGAGGCATCTGCTTTTTTTTCTTAAATAATTGTTGACATTTCATGGAAATGCAGGGGTGTAAGTTGTCGAGAGTTCAAACTGGTATAATGTCGACTCGTTTTTTATGCCCGTAAAGCCGGAAGTGAAAAGCGATACGAGGCAGTCAGGACTGCACAGTAGGGTTAATCTTTCGAACGCGGTGCATATTATAATGATTCAAACAGCAGTTCGGGTCTCACACTGGTATTCCCCACATAAGAAATTTTTTTTTTGCTTTCTCCACCAACCAGAAAAGATAAATGTGATTGGATTTAAAAATGCGTAATTAAGAGGAAAACGATACGTCGGATGTGTGTCATCATGTGGAGAGAAGCTTTATTATTTCAGCGAGAAAGATCGTATCGGTTTGAAACATTTTTCGTTATCGTTAATACACGTAGGGAGAATTTTCTACACTGTCTCTAGCCCCCTTGCAATTGATGTTCGAGCAGCATAAACACGAGGGCATTGACGCGCAGTGTGCGTAAACGGCGCGTGGCAGTGCGTATAAAAACAAACGTATAATGCCAACATGATGATAGGATCGAAAATTGCGTTTGGTGTTTGTAAGGATGGCCGCGTCAACGTATTGTCGTAGAGGTACGGTCGCGCGCGTCAAGTCCAAATTACAAATACAAATTATTACGTCGGTTTTCCGTGTCTCTTTTTTTTTTTCTTTTACTGTTTGCATATATCCTGCCTTCCGACATGCAGTGCTTGAGCTCTTGATAAAATAAATGCAAACACCCGCGAATCAACACGTAAATAGATTTCCAACGATCATTACTCATCGGTACTTCGTGCGACCGGCGAGGTCATGCAAACATGCATGAGTCCAATCGTCAGCCTCGCGAATGATGCTCATCGCGTGTTTGTCGCATTTAATATTTGCGATATAATTTTCTTTTTTCTACCGGAAGTTACGGTCACTCAAAGTGGGGTAAATTTATGTGTTCGATAGCATTTTTATAAATTGGCATTGTAATATTTATTTCTATCGCTGTTCGTCGAATCACTTCGCTCCTTGGTACTACACATCGAGAGTCGGTCTGAATAATTTTGTTTGTTTCTACAACCTGCCAACGTGACGAGATTGAGAGCGTATATCGCTGCTATCTAATTAAAGTGCTGCATCCGCATGTAGTAATGCGTTATACCTTTTTTGTGTGTTTCATGAAAAAAAAGACGCAGAAACATCGACGCGAAAGACGAGAAGGAAGGACAGAGGTTTAACCGTGTTGTCTGACGAAATCCAACCCTTCCGGCCTGGATCTCATCCCTTGTTACAACGGCGGGAAGGGCTCGCGCGACCGGCCCTTCGAGTGATTAAAAACAATTACCGTTTCGGCGCAGCCATCGTTCGGGGCGGACTAGCGGAGAATCCCTCGGACGAGTAATGAGTGCAGAGGGGGTTAGGTGTGTGCGTTCGGTATAGTTCGAGCCGAGAACCATCAGGAAAGCGAGATGCAAAGTGAGAGGAGGAGGGTGGGTACGATGGAAAAAAAAAAGAAATAGCCGCACATCTGAGCCCTGCGGGTTATGTGGTCGGATTCGAGGCTCTACCGTTGGCGTCGCCTGTGCTGCGTGTATCGCAATCCTCCCGGTTCCGCCGCTCACCCCACTGTCATTTTCGCGAAACATTTGTATGAAAATATTCGCCGTGCGGAATGAGAGGGTCGAGTTCTGCTCTGGCTGCCGGTAGTTTTCGGGGCCACGAAGGGCGGCTCCCGTCGACTGCTAGGTAACGCTCCAACTCCGTGCGTGCTATATGTGTATACTATTACGTGCGGCAAAGGGGTTGCAACCGGAATCGACCAGCAACAACGACAGTGGATGTATCGTAGTGCGATCGTGCAATCCAGGAGGGATGGAAAGGGAAATGAGAGAGAGAGAGAGAGAACGAAAGGATGACCAAAATGTAGGAGACTAGTACGTGGCTGTCGCATTCTTCGACTTCTAAATCACGAAATAACTGCGCCTGCTCGACTGTGCTATGTGCACGGAGTAGAAAGGCCAAGGGGTTGAACGAACGCGCTTGGCTAAATGGGCTTGCCGGGGCTCCGAGTCGACTCTATCCGGCGATTGCCGCTCTACCGGGGGAACCCGTGGAAACGGAAATGCCGCCCGGCGGATTCCTTCGAGTCACCGACGGTCATTATCCGGGTCCTCTTCATCCCACTAATTAACAATTAAACGCTAGAGCCAGAGAGGGCGAGACAGGAGAATTCATAATCGCAAAAATTTTCCGAAGCCTCACGGAATCAAGTCAAGTTGCCTTTGTGAAACTGATTTATGAAATCTATAAAATGAAAAGTCGCTACCCGACTCGTTTTATTGCCAATAATAAATCATTTAATAACATTTCTTGCTGATTGAATTTTGTGCGTCGGTTCAAGTTTTTGATTTTTTTTTTTTTTTTTTTGCAAATTAAACTTCACGCACAACTTACGGTGAGCAGGCTTCGCCAGGTCTCATTTCGACCAGAAGGAATATTCACCACAATTGTAATTAAACAATTTGCGTACAGATGAACTTTTTAGCTCGAGCATTGTGCTTTGTCGGCTATGTATGTGCCAGGAGTTACTCATCACTATGCATAACCGCATAACTCCTATATTAAAGTCAGCTGAGAGAGAGAGAGAGAGAGAGAGAGAGAGACAGTGAAAGCGTTAAATGCTCGCGTGATTAAAAATGCTGTTGTCGAAGTTCCAACTGCTGGGCCGCGGAATGTTCCTCCGGGCTTTGCCGGCATTCCTGACTCCATGGGGGAAAAAAACGAGGCGAAAAGCTTTTACTTTATAAATAAATTCGCACGTGGTCAACTGGAGTTACGCCAATCCGGTCGGGGTATTTAATATTTTCTTGTCAAAGGGTTAGATAGTGTAAAGTCGACAATTCTTTGAACCTCTTAACACTTTTGCGTACAAATAATATGTGCCTCTATATCTATGTTGAGCTTGCTACAAACAAAGGGGCAAAACATCTATATTTTATGTCCTATCTTATACGCTGGATTGAATTGTTTTATTGCGTGATATACAATATCGACTTGAACCGTAGATCAAAAAAATGACTCGCGATGCACTGATAAAATGAGTTTTTAGAATACAGGATATTTCCCCGAGGAAACGTCTATGTATTTTTCTTTGTATGTCTATATTTGACGGATTTTCCACTATATTTCGTGTGTTTACCCATACTATAAAATATAGACGTTACCTCAGGGAAATACAGGCAAAACAACGCAGAGATCTACTATATGTGGTGTTTATTTTTCTGTCTATAGACACATTCGTAATTAAAAACAAATTCAACCGAATTTCGGGTTGGCTGAAATAATGACATATTCATAGGTAGCATTATTCAGGTCTACAAATTGGCAAATACAATCGATCACCTTGACAAAAATAACTTATTTTTGGTCTCATTTGTTTTCCTGTAACCGTACATTTTTCCATAGTTTTTTACAAACAAGAAAAGAATCCTCTGCACCAGTTAAACAGTGACTGTTCTCGAGTGCAACGGCTCGCGACAAAATATAGCCCTCGCAAGCGTCCAAAGAGGAATGAGAGCCAACCTCTGTTTTTTAAATCCCGACGTTCACCCTGCCGGGCAGTAAGCGAACAGCGAGGAGAAGCCGAGCAACAGCGACGATCCCTCGCTTGGACAAAGGCGTAGAATGAGAAAAAGTTGTATGTGGGACTGTCGGCCTTCTATGCTATCTCAATCTTTATGAGGGTTGTTTCAACAGCGCGTTGACGTACTCTCAGCTTGCTGGGTATACCATATCCTCGAGTCTTAGTCCTTCGCTATTATATTGTAAATATATTTGCTGTAAAAATCGCTAGCTGACAAATCGTGGTCACTTAAAAAACAATAAAATCATTGTAAAAATGTACCCCAGTCAGGGAATTTCCCGTTGGTATTCGACCAACTGTCATTTTGTTTTGGCGTATCGCACATGTGCGTTCCGTTTTTATAATTATTTGATTGCTTATTGATGGAATCATTTTTCATTCGAAGGTTTTAAAATAAAATTTTTAAACTTGAAGTGAAGTATCAGAATTCCGAGAATCAGAGAAACTATACTGGGTAGATACTAGAAAGCGTTCGGGATAAGTATAGAAAGTTCCCAGAAACTTTTTTCAAATATTTCTGCGTAACGTCACTTCCGGTTTAAAAGTTAGATTTTCAATCTGGAAGCGATGATATCACAGAGAATTTTTTTCTTTTCCCTTGCCAATCAGTGTCATTGTAGCATTATCCTGTGGTTATTAGTGCTCGGAACAGCGTTGGGATTTTCTCTGGCTACCTACGCCGGTCGGAGAAGGACCAATGTCGCATTTTAGCGTTTGGCAGCCAGTGTCGAGCCAACGACGTGCTGTTTTTCCAGTTACGGCAGAATCCCACGTGGGAAATGGAAAATTGTAACACGGCGGTACGGATATGCGCGTGTAACTAATATATTTGATCAGGCAACAATGACCCTATGAAAATTCGAACCCAAGTATATTGATAGTACAGTACCTTCAGAATGGAAGGAAAACGAAGAAAAGAAGGAGAAAAATAGAAGAGATGATGGGCGCGTTCGGGGGATAAAAGGGCCGCGTGGCGAGGGGACATTGCTAGCTTTATGATCGAGTGTTAACGAGAGAAGTGGAAGTGTTCCTCTCTTCTCTAGTACCTTGAATCCCGCAGTGGTTATACTATATCGATTACCCATCAATCGAACTTTGCTCAAGCTCCGATATCGTTTCTCTCTCTCTCTTTCTCTAAAAAAAAAAAAAAAACCTCTCTGTCTTTCCCATTTTCCCCCTTTCGAATCTGTTATTTCCATCCTTCGTTTACTCCGTCAAACCACCCTATTCTATCGTTTCATTGAACCTTATTCAAAGATTCAATATGTATGGCTCAGCTCCTAATGTCGGTAATTGAGAATTTTCCGCAATCTCTCGGTTCCTCGCAGTGTCGCACCAGCGCTATAAACGAACAAAATGAGATTTTAAATTTGGTGGGAAGGGCGGTACACCTACATCTCTCGGTCGAAACTGTGAGCTCGAAAGCGAAACGACGTCGCATTTCGCATCGTATATTTTCGATAAAGAATTCCGAACTTTTATTTATTTTTTAAATCTCAAACATCAAAGGAACTTTGTTCAATGGACCCGGCATATTACGCATCCCGTCCGTCGTGAGATGATTCCCGAGATCCTGCTTCCGTTATGAAAGCGTTTATATCTTTTCCTCGTTCGTATTTTTTTTTTTGCCAGTTGCAAACAGGAAGAATATGAAATCCGGAGAATATCTATCGGAGACAGGAATCCCAAGTTTTCAATGCTGATTGGCATGATCATATTTCCTATGATCTTTACGCTGCCATACAAAGAGTTTTCATTTTTCTTTCCAATCGATGATCCGCACCCAAATTTAAGCTGTACAAATACAATCTGTTGACTGCAAATATACTTTTTTGCAAGGGCAGTGCACATCTTTGTTTAATCCTCCTTGCGTAAATAACACGATGATTCAATGGACGTTCGACGTTGATATATTTACTGTACACATTCCCTTCGATCCCTGGGCATAGTTCAATTTGTTAAAGATTGTTTCTTGTTACCGGATGGAGGAAAAAGAGGATGGAGTTTGGCCCGTGCGAGATCTGAGGGAATGAGTTATCATGCGATGTACCGTTTGTTGACGATTTCTATGGGACGAGAGAGTGAAGCGTTGGCATATCCCCGACCGTCCTGTGAATATCGCAGTCAGAAGCGCAGCGGTTGTGGAGAGAACGCCTCGTCCGCCTGGGGCTACGAAGAAGTCAGACAGACAGACAAGCGGACGGAGCCAGAACGAGATGGATTTCCTTCCGGCGAGGACATTCGCATTCGCAAACAGGAGTTTAATTTCGCATGCAAATATTACGTATGAGAAGGATACACCGAGGGTCGTCCTAGCGACGTCAGAGCAGTCGCGAAGCCTTCGAGGCTGATGTATACACGGAACTTTACCCCCCAATATGCTTTACTCCCTTATCACCGTCGCTCGGTCATGATTTTTTTATACATCGATGCCAGGGAGATTCTTCATCGAATCCCTCACGCTCAATGACTTAACGTGAATAACATGACTTTCGATATAACAAAAGTGTCAAATTACCGAGCACATATTGGATCACCTTTCTTTTCGGAAAGCATCGCGTTACAAACCAATGAGCTCTTTTTTACATCCTTAAAAACATTAGGTTTGTTCGTTTTCAGAGTAAGCTGGAGCAGAGCGCTCGATTTTACATAGAAGGTATATATATATACACATATATATCCAATAAATATAGATATACTTTCCACGTAAGATAGAGCGCTCTGCACCAGCTTACTCTGAAAACGAACAAACCTATTGATAATTTTCTAATTCAGCTATTGCATTCAAATGTACGAAAGTCATCGATTTATAGTACGTTGAATCTTAATGCCATTTTAAAGACAAAAATTTGAATGATTGACTCCGATGCCGAAGGATCAACCCTTCAAGGATGTAACATAAATGTTGTATTGTATAATTGAACCGACTCGGAATCATAATTACGTTGTATCACAATTCATTTCAATCATTCGCATCGATAAGCTCGTTACGTAACCAATATCTCCGTAATCGGAAGCTCGCGTACGGTCGATCGACTTCCATCGTTCCACGTATTCGGCTTGTACTGTCAAAACGCATCCAGTACTTACTATCGTTATTCCGTTCCTTTGTACACTCCCCGTCCTAACGTTTGCTCGTGAGACAGCATAAAAAAGCCGTTATGGCACGTCGATCACGAAAAAAGCGAAAACCGAATACCATATCGTCCGGGTATAATCGATGATTGCTCGGTCCCTCGTGCGGCTTCCGCCTGACCCGCGTCACGTCTCGCGTCCCCGGCTCTTTCGTCAGTACCCTACATGGGGGTTTTTTTTTTTTTACTTTTTCCTTCACGAACACGATTCGCTCGAGCAAAGTGGCAAATACAATTTATCAGAAGAGCCCTGTGGCAGAGGTACGCAATATTCGCGGTGCAAGCGCTCGCACGAGAAGCGCATCGGTGCGTATCTGACTTGCAAAAGTGAGGGAAAATCGGGGACGTTTCCAAGGTCTTGGGTACAATATATTTTGGCGAAAGATGCAAATCATCGTCCGTGTGTTCTCTCGCTATTGTTCCTTGCTCAGAAGCTTCACTCTTCGACGTGGAAAAACTTGCCGAGAAAGTACCGAATAAATTGAGAACGATGCGAGATGTAAATAACATTGAAATTGTGACGCGTGGCAAAATGACAAAAATATTATATACACAATACCGAGCTCAACCTAATACAAAAGCTACGGTATTACATAGGTACGAGTGAGCCATGTTGAATTCGCCCGTCTCGCGTACGCTACGCACCGTAAGTGGCAAATATTCCGAAGTAGAACCAGTCCGAATCGAATTTTCGATTTCATGCGCAACGCAAAGGACATTCACGAATATGTCTTTTATCCTCGAATCGGTTCGTCTTCCTTTTTCCGTTAAGCTACAGTTATTTTATTTGCGAACTCCCCTCGAGATTTCTAATTATAATTCCCAGCAGTATGCCCGAAGCGCGAAACTTGCATCAAAGTCCGTTGCGTTCTCTATTTCATAGAACTTCGCCTGGTGTACAGAAGCTAGATAGATAGAGGCGTTGATGATAGATACAGAAGGAAGCCCGGGGCTGTCGGGTGAGGCACGTTACTCTGGACATCGGTGAGGATGTCCTCACTGGTCGGTTTAGGCACGCGTTATAATACGGACAAAGGTGGATGCATCGATTCCTGTAGACAACGCGGACTACTCGATGACAGGGATATCCGTGTTAAACAGGCCCGTCAATGTCGGATCAACGGGCGCTCAACCCCCAGAATGACCAGTGGTCAGTTTCCCATATACTATGTCCATACCACTCGAAGTTCTCGATTCACTCATCGACAAATGGTCAGCATCAGAAGCATTCAGAGAGCTTCGGGCTGTGCGATTGCCATATAGCGTCCAAGCTATGAGCGTTCATCTACAAAAGGACCCTATGGTCAACGCTTGTTTGCTCCGACCGCAAGAGATCGCGATAAGCCACCCACTCCGGGGATGAACAATCGAAACAATTCTAAGTACCGTGAGATGAGTGACCGGTGCAAGTTTGACCAGTGTCTAGCAGCGAGCATACCGTTCGCATCGATAAACTCCTTTCTTTACCGGAACGTGTGATTGGCGGGCTTCGACGAGCTTTGACGACTCTTAACGACGACACCGGCAAAAGCGTCCACTGCTAATCGAACCGTTCACCATAATCGTGTTCAACAGCTATGCCCTATTAGGAATCTGTGGAAGTTTGTCAAAAGGGTTCGAACATCGAGCCCTCGGTTCTTCATGATTTTGGGAAAGTAAGTGCGACAGCGTGTGGATTCGAGGGTTACAAACAGATGAATATCTACGAACGTCACAATCTATGCCGCACGAGATATATTATTATTATTATTATTATACTAGTAGCCTGCAGGAAATGCAAGGAAAGGCGTGTGAGACGAGACGAATTAAAGCGGCGCGTGGTAGTTGTCGATCTTAATTTTCTTAATCCACGTTCATGTTTGAACTCGCGAAAGCGCTCACAGTTGGTTAGGGCGATACCCAAGAAGAGTAACGCAAAGGGTGTGGTCAAAATGCGAGGGTGAATAAAGGCGAGCAAAGGGATCCCAGAGGCTATGGTGCATTGCTGAAAAAAAGGGTACCAGGTGGAACCTGAAACCGGACGTAGCAGCGGAGTCTGAACTCCGATCATTACTGTTCAGTAACAAATAAGGTATATCCGAAGACATTGCATTGGGCGAGAGGCTGATAACTAATAGGAGACGATAGGAAATCGATACGATCGGGAACGAGGCTTTGACTTTTATTTTTCATACCCTAGTAAGTTTATTGTTCGTAAACTATGTAAATTCTAAATTGAGTATGAAATTTAATGAAAACTGCAAGATATGCTTGTGGATTATCAGAAATGGAGATATATGTGAAGACTTTAAAGGGGCATTGAGTATAGAGAAAGGAATCGAACTTCGAAAGTTCGAGAGGGAAAAAAAGAGAATCGAGTAGACGTGTATCATACAACCTTAACAATATACGACGAGTAAAGGACGATGAGGGAACGTATCGGCTTACCTCAATTTCACCCCAATCATTTTGAAACCAAAAACCAGAACCTTCTCGCGTCTCCCTGGGTCCCTTTATCTCGGCCGCATTGCGGCGGATATTGATATATAAAAATCGAAAAAGGGCAGACGAAGCATAGGAGTATACGGATGAGGAACAGCGGAGTGCGGCGGATGGTTGGCTTGTCTCCGAGGTCCTGTGAGAGAGTCGTTCCTCGTGTCACATATGAATGCCCACTGTGAATACAAGACACAAGAAAGAACCGAGATGGTATGAAGATTGATAAATCGTTCGATGTCAGAATCTTCGTGAAACAATTTTTCACATCGCTACGACGCTCAAGAACAAGGGACAAGGGAAGCACAAAATTGTTCGTGTGTGTTTTTTATGTTTGAATCGACAAGCCAGGAGGATCCGTGACATTTTTCAAGCAGTCGAAATTAACGATGACGAAAAAACAAAATTCGAGGTTATTACGTCATGGCCTGACTTGAACCCATAGTTCAAGTATCCGTAAACACTGTGTAATATGCATAAATGAAACGAAAAAAGAAAGAAAAAGAATCGAAATTAAATATCAACTCAGTTGACGAGTAAAATAGGTCCAGTTAAAATTCGCCTCAAATTAAGTAACTCGAACAATAAAACATGAACGCACATCAATTACTTAACGTCGATATATCGGTTAGGACATTTATTCATTAACATTTCTTCCAATTCCCGTGCTGAGCATGATAAATTTCATAGAAAATAACCGATAAAATTAAACACAAGGAGTAGCACAAACTATACTTTGCACTCACAACAAATGTAAATTCAATAATTCGCGTTCTTCACATCGCGTATATCGTGTTATTTCGCAAAGCAGTATATTTTCACACACACATACTATCATACTTTCGTCGTTCGAATTTTCGACTAGCACAATAAATCGGATCGAAGCAAGGCTGGTTAATTCAATACGAACAATAAAATATTAAAATTGTACTCAGCTCAGATGAAATGACAGATGAAATGAGCTTGAATCGGCTATAAATTGCATATAAAATAATGTAAATTTACTACAAATATTGATGGAGTCTCGTCAATTGCAACGCGACCTCGTGTCCACAAATGTCACTCTACTCATGACCGGAAAAATCGATTCCGAAGAAGGTTTCGTCGTGCCCGAGAAGCTTCGAGCATGAAAGGAAATGCCAAATAGACATCGAATAGCGAACGAACACAGGCGTGAATCAGTGAAAGCGAATACATTCTCGTAGGTGTCGAGGATAAAGTTACCAAAGGGAAATCGATTTACCGCTCTGAAGAAAGAAAAATCGTTGACATATATCGGAAATCGAGGCATCAACACGCAAAGTGCCAACGCTGTTCCGTAACGAATCATTGACTTTCAGAGAACGCGTAGTGATACGCCAAGATTTTTCATCTTGATGCTTCGAAGCCGATGATTCTTTTACTTTTCTCACGCAATCTGAAATTCTCAATCAATATCGAATCAAAGAAGCAAAGCTCGAATTATTCGATCACGACACGGTTATAATGTGACGTTGTAGATAATATATATAAATAACGAAGCAGGCCGCAGCCCCATCGAAATCGTCATTACTCGTTAATGAGCTGTGGTTGCCGATCGCACTGAGGCTCGTCGTCGTCACGCAATGCCGTGGGAGGGGTGAGTATCGCCAAGGTGTGAGAGTGAGCGAATGACGAACGATAGAAAAAGTAAGAGAATATGGGTTGGCCGATCCCTTCGATATCCCGGGAACCCCATCGTGAGACCATCTCTGTTCCGAAACACCATAGACCATTGACGAACCCTCATACATACGCGAGCCTGCCTAGCACGGACACGTGACTGCTTTATAGCAATAGCGAAGGGTCGAAAAACCGTACGATCGTGCACACATATCCCATCGAACGTTTTACTTCTGACCCTGGTGTTAACTGGCAAGCCGACAAGGGCCCGACGACAAAACTAAACCAGCCTCTTCTCAATGAGGGACTTTATTGTGATGCCACCCGAGCATATTTATACTACCGAGTGTCTATTGTTTCACTTGATGCTACGCAACAAATGTCACGATGAAACGCAGCCAGCACACTGCTTGACCGTCTAAGTTACAACGACACTTTTTTGTCACTCGGTTTTTTTCTTCTACTTCCCTACGAGTGCTGGCAAATTGTTTCTCATTTCTACGCTAAAGAGATAGGATAGAAGGAACATCCGGTTGGAACGCTACATGTTAGTATCTACAATTTGTAAGGTTTTTAATGGCAAAAGGTTGTCGATATAAATTTAAGAGGTACGTGTACAATGTTGAAAAAAAATTAGCAGGCTTGATGACTTGATGCAACTTATTTTGTCACTTGTATGATTTTGGCGGTGAAATTCGTTTGATTAAATCTATGAGAATAATGACAGATCCAGGGCGGTGAATCTTATGAGGGAGAAAAACGAAGGTTGAATCCTTGGGGGAATTATACGTTTTGTCAGTGGGACAAATCGGTCTATCCATATTCCACGTACAGATAACAAAAGTGGCCAACAATATCGAGACTGTCTTTGCTGAAGAGATTGAGGTTTTTTGGCAATATCGTATCGACTTCCACGATATATCGCCGATAGCTTGTGATAACTCTGACATTCTAGCTATGGAAGATTGGCGTACTGTATACATTGTGTAAGTACGGAAGGGTATAGTGACACGAACAGAGTGGACAACGACGCCAGCAAGGCGTGGGGTTCTCGTTGAAGGGTTGTGACTTCGGGTGAGTTATAGGCATCATGGGTGTGCCACATTGCCATGCTACTGAAGCCACCATACTACGAACCTTCACATCCTCCGGTGGCAGAGGATAAATACAATAAAATATAGAAAACTATAATGGGGAGTTGCCGCAGATCTCGACGAAGCTATCGATTCTCTTGCCGTGGCCGTCCAATCCGCCGATTGGCTGTAAATCTTGGACGCTACAGAGTCGTTAGCTTTGCACACGTAATACCTACCTTTTTTTCTCCTGTATCTCATCGTCTGAGCAATTTTCATCGAGGGCGATGCAATGTTTACGTGAATTACTGAAGCGAGAAGAACTTTAGGTTATGAATAAAAATTATTCACTTAGTTTATTATGATGATGTTACTTAAGAATGTCACTAGTTTGCCTGTATCTCTACTTTCCGCCTTGTAGATACATTGTAAAAAAATGTCTTGAAAATTAATTAACGGTATTGGAAGCTTTTTTTACATAAACTGTTTCTGAAATTTTAAAAGCATGTGCGTTATAATCTTACAGTGAAATTGTTTTTTATACTAGAAATCTTCGCAAATTTCAGGCAAAAGATTTGTAATTTTAATGTCTGGTATTTTTATTTCACAAAAAAAAGTACATTAATGTTCAATTAATGTAAGTAATGTAAGGAAATTTCAAGTTCCAGTACATTAAATTTACAATTTACTTTTACATCGTATGCCTTAAGTATCGCTGAGACATTATGAGTTATTAATAATTTCGTGTTAAATCAATATTTTTCATTTGAACAACATATGCTCGAGTGATGGAACATAAGGCGTTCCAAACAATCGGGAATCAGATTAATTGCATCAAGGTAAATATCCACCGTGTTGCAGGTGACGCGAGGTTATGACCAAACACATAAGTGAAAATAATATATCGTACAACACCAAGTCTCAAAAACCCGAAAACGTTAGCCCATTGAATTTTCACCCCCGCGTATACGCGAAAGCATGTACGAGATACCGAGAAAGGATTTATTGGATTGGATTCTAAACGCCCTACACCAAAGGCCTGAAAGGGTATTTCCTTTCGCCATAGTTTCTGATTTCGGCGGTTCGAGAAAACGAGACCGAGAAAAACCTAAGTTGTGTTGGAAGCTATTGTTGACGATAGATTGAGAAACTTAAAAGAAAAAAAAAGTTCCTCTGGGAAATGCGGGAAAAATACATTGATAAACCTGCTCAACGTCGATTAATCAAACGTGCCTGCACTGCAGGGTTCTCGAGAGTGGGTACTTGACTTCTGTTACTTGCCAAAGTGAACCTAGGTGGCGAGTATACTGATTCTGTCGGCAACCTGAGAGATATCATCGATTCTTCAAAAGATACCCGATGGACTCTACGCTGGTTTATGTAGGCATACTATGAAAGAGTTCGATGCCTTTAGATATAATGTCCATGGCGTGTGACCTTTCCTGTCGGCGTCGGGCAGCTATGGAGAGATCTTCTTGTACGGTACCTGTTTGTACAAGCACCCCCGTTATTTTTATCCGAATCGAAGAGCGCCTGTGACTCATGGAGATCAGAGCGGGAGGAACAGAAAAAAAAGAGAAGCAATTCATTGCTCCTCTTCCTCTTCTCTTAGCTTATACATCAACTGCCGCACATAGTTTATACTATATCTTGGCTGAGAGCATCGTTCGTGGCGCACAAAATCGTAGGACCGCATACACGTTGTAGTTTGTGTACTTAGCGGTTGAACGACGGAGGCATTTAAGTTAAACCTTGCCTTCACCTTTTAGGCCAGAGATTCCGTTTTGATATAGCCACACGAAGGAGTCTATGGTTAGTTAGGGATACCATTCTTCGCGGCTTCTCGTAAGTCTTTCGCTTCGACGAACGCAAAGTAAAAAAAGCGCGTCCCGTAAGCAAAGAATTAGATATTAATTCTATTCATGCTATTAGCTGCGCTCGGCCGCAGACTCACAAAACTCAAACAACAACCTCTGGGCTTTTTTATAGTTTCAATGTCAAACTCAAATTACGAACAAATTCATAACTCATCCGGAGTCATTTAGGGTAATGTATACCAGTTACAAGATTGTTCCATCGAGATACATTTGCACCCTTCTTTTTTTTCTATGAAAAAAAGAAATAGAATGCAAAAGTGACGTCTGGAAAGAGTTTGAAAAAATGTGGAAGAATAATAATATCAAGTCGTCGAGGGACTCTGCTGGCCTTTTTCCCAGATATTTTCATTCGTTCTGCCCTCTCATCGGGAATCTAATGAGGTCGAACGAGTCGCGAGGGGACGCTAAGGCTATTCTTTATTTTTTTCCTCCATGAAAAGTCGGGAGGTCGACGAATCCTGCGGGATTTGGTGATCTGCTCTTCCCTATACAGTGGTGCTTTATATGCCCACCGAAGAAAGGGAGATGAGTGAATCTATACGCTTTATGGTTTTATAATGCGAAAGGTTGACCAAGGGTCTGGCGAGTACGAAGCAGCTACTGTCACTGTTGTACGGCTACACGCGTCTACCCAACGGCGCCTCGTTTCTGTATCTTGTTCTTCGGATGAACTATGGTAACACATGGCTTCCCGGGCTATTTTCAACCCTCCCGTTCATCAAAATAGGGAGACCATGCAGGCCACTGTCCACCGCGAACTGGGTAATGAGCCATCACGTAGGACGGTGGGGACACTACCCAATAAAATCTATATCAGGATTTAGGGGCTTCGAATTTTCCTACAACGGTGACATTTTTTTTTTTTACTTTTTTTTTTTACTTTTTTTTTTATTAGGAGGTTTTTTTATACCACCAGTCTACTGCGATAAATCATGTTCGTTTTTTTTTTTTTTCGGGCAAAAAAAAGAAAAGGGGAGATCGAGAGAGTAATCGTTCCGAGTGGTGTCACCGGCTTGGGTGCAGCTGACCAGATAATGCGAATGCTGATGATTATGTTGTTCATCCAGTTGCCTCGGATGTTGAATGGACAGTGAGATAGATGGATGAATTATGATAATACCGGGTGACCGAAAGATATATTTTATGTTACAGCAAGTTTCTGGTACTGTTATTCAATGGCGTTTATAGTCCAGTGGCGAGGGAAGGTGCTGATGATAGAGACGTTTGAGTGTGGATTAGCCTGAGCTTCGTCGGGCTTTCAGATTGATTGGATCTTTCGTGTAAACGCGACAAGGGTCAGTATATCCAATGGCATTAACGCGATAGCTGTTACGTACGTTACCCAAGCTTATCCGATACCTTGCAAATGCCCTGGCGAGATAATCAGACTGGCTAAACACTCTCGGAAGTGATTAAAGAGTGTTTATAGATAACAACTATCCGTCAATCGGTGACCATTGACTCCTCGATTATAGAGAAATCAAATGTCTAAATTTCATCTCATACATTTGACTTTAGAATGATGAAATGAACATTTTTTTAAAATCAACATATCGAAAGTACTGCTCAATCGATTTTTTTTTTGGTCAATTTCTTGAAGTGTTATATCGAGAAGTTTTCTCTTCAGAGAGAAAAAAAAAGTACATTTAATATTCATTACAAAATGACATAGAGGAAGGAATGTGCTCATTGGAATTGTTTGCTTCTCTGTTTTGTGAACGTTTCATTTTTTCGCCCATTTTTTACATATATGTGCATAGTGGCGCAGTGTTGAGAAAGCGAGGGAGCGTATCAATCTCGAGAAACTGGTTGTACGGCGCAACGTGGGAGATGCTCTATTTTCGTGTGCTCGTTCAACGTTTTTCTTGTTGCTATGGATGTCGCGTTATATTTAGCCACGTGCGCTGCACTGTGTTATCGTGTACTTCTGCTGTAGCACACTGTTATGTACCACTATGTGCCACTCGCGCTTGTTCAACTCTTTATCTCGCACATAGGTGACTCTTAACGGCGACTATTTCGAGACGCGTGGGAAAGCTCTTCGTCAGGTGCCTCTCTGCGATTATAAATACCTATCGAAATAGAAGGAGCGGCATCCCTGTTCCCTCGCATATCCGGCTTTGCGTAACACCGGCTCTTTAATGACTATGGTAAGCGGTTTCTCTTTTTTTTCAAAATTGGCATTGTTTTGTCTCATTGGCAAAATGTTGTGCCATTTTTTAAATCTACAGATCAAGTTTCTAAAAAAATAAAATAAATAAGACCTTCTCCTACAAAGTAACTTTTATCACCAGACATACATAGAATAACAACATAATTTATATCTCAGTCACTTCTCCATAAGTTTGAACTGAATTATTACTTATTCTCTCCTTCAGAAAAAAAGAAAAAGTAAAGTGCAACTGGATACATTTGTTTTGGTAATTGTGAACAAAGTTGACTCGTAAAGAAATGGTTCAGTGAAAGCTTGCTCGAAGTGAAGAGGTTGCTTCTGCTGCTCTACTCGCGCAAGTATGCAGGTATACGCGCATGAAGAGGTACACGATAGAACCTCAAATCTAGAAAACGAACCGCCCAGTACCATCCTACACTGTTCTGCCTGGTGCGTGAGCTACTTTCCCGTCTCTTTCTGTCTACTTTCCTGTCTCTCTCCTTGCTAAACCCCACTGCTAAAGTTTACCCGCATATTTATACTTTCCGAATGTAGAAGGATCCTTTTCGCGTGCTCTTTCTGTAGATCTCCCATTGAGATACCTTTTGACAATCGATGAGTGTTTTGCTGCGGTTAATTCTCTGTTGGCCAACGTCTGCATGCTGGTCATTAGAGCTATCTCAACTAGGTGCAATACAACAATGACGTTTTTTTAAGTTTTTATTTCTCTTGCTGTTGGGGAGCGCAAGGGCCATTGAAGGTGTTTCCGTGAGAAAACATGGTGGTCATTATAATTAAACAATCTTAGCTTACATAACGGTTGCCAATGTGTAACGAAAAAAAAAAATATATATATAGAACATGTATCTCGTGATCCTTGACTTAGATAGATAAATCCGTTTATTACGCATTCTGGGGCCTTAGCCCCCTGAGAAATTCGTCCACTAGGTACAAAAACATCACCTAAGTTTGTAAATCGTAACAAAAATCGCGCCGTAAGTCAAAATACAAATAAAAATATCGAAAATGTTGCAAAAGTAACATAAAGTAATATATCAAAATAATATAGCGAAATAAAATGAAATAAAGACCGACTATGGAAGAGTACAGTGAAAGCAACCAAAGCAAGAAAAGCATAATTTAACAAAACAACCAATCACCGTCAACCGCCTCCGATATCACGCCTCATCCTCTCGAACAACGGGTACGAGTAGGCCCGCTTGAACAGCCCCACAGAGCCAAGACGTCTGACCTTCGGCCGAATAGAGTTCCATAGACGTGCATAGACGTGCATAGATGTGCATAGAGTGCATAGACGTGCATAGACGTTTTTCGTAGATGAAAGGCAAAAAATGTAAGCTGAATAAATTTATTCCGAAAGTGTATTCATGTATGATCGAGTAATACTCCAAAGTATATATAGTTGCAGCATACATGTGAATTGCGGCTTCTTACTTTGGTATTATTTTTGTAGGCTAGATATATTATAGATAAATCGAAAGGATCCTAGTAGAAAAAACTCATAGACCAGAATTGATAGAAAAGGCAGAGACGGAGGTTGAGGTAAATCCGTTTTAACGTTGACAATTCCAAGTACAGTGGCAGAGCATAGAATGCATCAGCCCAAGAATCAAGGCCTATTCTTTTCTATACTTGAGGAGATTAGACTGTCACAAGCTTTTCTACGTTTCGAAATAAACCACCAGAGTTGGAACGAAGCAAAAAGTGGAGGTGGGAGGTAGGTACAAAACGTGTGCGATACAGAGAGAAACGAAGGACGGAAGAAAAAGTGCCAGAGGGGGCATCGAGTGACCGTATCCACTCGAAACAAAAATAATTCTGTCCCTACAGGAGCGAGTCGGTAGCGGTGGATTTTCTGGTTGCGGCCCGGCGGGGTAAGCCCCTCGACAATGGGGAGGATATTTTCTCTAATGAACCAAGACGAGTGGTCCTCTCCAGTGCCAATTACACTTCAGCTCACGTTCTTCTTCGTATCGTACTTGTCCTCTCTCTCTCTCTCTCTCTCTCTCTCTCTCTCTCTCTCTCTCTCTCGCCGCGTCGTCCACTTGACTTCTGTCATTTCAAAGCCTGAAACGAAACGTCGCGCAAAGAGAATGGAAGTGCCCCCAGGCCCGGTCTTCTTTCCGCGTGTCTTCTTATCTATTACGATTGATCAAGAGCTTCGAGTTCATCCTTTTTCATTCTCTACTATTTCTTTCAATTCCTCCCTTTATTTTTGTTACTCTTGCCAATAGAATTTCTCGCCCGCTGCCTCGGGCTCCAGCTCGGACCATGGTGGGAAACTTTCATGGCACCGAAAACTACTTGCCGAACGTGGATACAAGCAGCATAAATGCTCCGCATAGCGAATATCAGGAAACATGTTTCGGTTGCAATCGTCATAGGCGCCTGAGCACAGTAATCGTTAGTAAGCTCATCGGAAGGCGATTGAACCTGAGGCAGTATACCCGACCTGCCAACTGTATATGCTCTGTACACTATGAGGACGCGATTGTAGAATTGCATGACTAGAGAACCCAAGCATATACACATCCCAGTGCAGTGTACAGCTGAGTGTGTGTGAGAGAGAGAGAGCGAGTAGCGGCTTCGCTTCGTCTTAATTTAGCATAGATTACGCAGATCACAATAAACCAAGTTGATAGGGTCACTCCGAGCAGTAAGCCTTGATTAACGGATTTAATTATAGGATTGTGTGGACGACCGTGTGCGCGTATGGGTCTGTGAATGTGAGTTGACGGGTAGGAAAGGGTGAGCGTGAGACGGTGAGAGTCGGCTCATCGAGGATATGCAGTGTGATGGTCATTACGAGAAGGGAGACCTCGGTAACCCGTATATTGTACGTGCTCGCCATATATGTATGTATACATATGGTTGTTGTGGCTCGAACGCTTCGAGCCCTTGCGATAGATTATGGAATGTGGAGATCGGAAAATTATATTCTCAGTACTTTACCGGAAATACATTACTTCCGTTTTGAAAATCTTATTTTTCAACCGGAAGTGACATAATTGCAGCATATACAAATATGTATGTGGAAGTTGCGTATACCAATGCGCACGGAGGCTCGAGAACATACCAACAATCCCATGGATACTCATGGACACGCTGCGAGAGAAAGGTTCTCAATGTTGGGCTCCCTGTGCATGTGAATATAAACTCTGTGAACCGAGAATGTGACGATCTTAACGATCCTGACGGCAGATTGACGAATCATAAGACATCGCTATGAGCAAGGTGAAAGCTCACTTGCGTTCCTCAGAGAATAGGACTTTAAACTCAAGTCTCATTATGACGCTTGCTCGTACAGATCAGTTAGAGCAGCCTTTCGTTTTGACCAGTACGAGCTCATTGGATGAGAGTAGCTGGATAATATGAGTTCGTCTATCAAGCCTTCTGGTATGGAGACTTTTATCCCAAAAGCAATCGGCTGCACGTGATTTTAGCGGCAGCAAAGACACGGATTGAAATAATCGCTTTTCCAACTTGGCTACCAAACAAACTACACATTGAGGTACCATTATAAATTTGATTACAATTATTTTTGCTACCTTTTCGAAATCCTCCCATAGCTCAAAGGTTGCAGACGGGAAATTGTAGCTCGCAATAAGAACGATACGTAAGTGAATTCGTAATAAAAATGTACAATTGGAAGCAAAGCAAAGGAAAGGAGGTGTATAACTACGGCGAAATATGGCGGAGAAAAACTGAGGGCTATGGAAGAATGAGGGATACGAGAAGGAAAGAAACGAAACGGATTTCACGCTGAGCCAAGTGACAAAAGTAATCGATCAAAGAGGAGACACCCGCTTATCCAAACTCTGTCACGGTACTGCGAGCGCGATACGTCTAGAACCATTAAGGGCCTTCGAGTCCCTGAACGGCGCATAGGGTAGGATCATTTGTTACAATCGCGAAACCGCTGGTGTGCGGACGAGAGAAAGGGCCACATAGGCAACGCTCGCGTTCGTCGCTTAATACCTCGCGTTTCACGGTTCCGGCGAATGGATATCCCGCGAGGAATGTAAGCGTATTAACGTTAGTATTTTTCCCCAAACGATGGGCAAGAGGGTTCGCTTTTTGATCCAGCAGGGAGAGAGGAAAGAGGAGCTTATAGATTTGTTATACGTGGCGATGGATACTTTGACTCTGATGAATCTGATGTGAATGGATTTATTTAGCGAGGGTTTAGAAGATTGCCAATTCGATTCGTACTCGATGAATTAATTGTAAATATACGAGTGTTGAATATCATTGTAATTGCGTATAACAAATGGGACATGATCATAAATCACGGGGGGGTTTACATAAATAATCCATCACTGAATCTACTTAATAATAAAATAAGAGGCCACTAGACACTCTCGTAGACACCTCGCACACAAAGCGCGAGCCGCAACAACCGCTAGCGAAATTAATAATACCTTTGGGCTGCAGATATAAAAATAGTCTGTTGGCATTCATTTGATTATTACAATTACTCTATTGTCAGTTTTCATAAGAAATGTAGGAAAATTTGTTTAGATCGAAGGGCAACTACTCAAGACTATTTCCCATGGCCGCGTTCGAAAGCATAGCGAGATAGAGAAGCCGGGACACGCTTGGGATATTTCCCCTTGAATTTCACTCGTCTTTGCGCCCGAAGCGACCAAATCACCCTCGAGATAGAGACTCGCGAGTCACGCGAAATCACGACGGTAAATTTAACGTTATGCAAATTTTGCGGTCACTATCCAGGTCCAGTTTTGCATATGAATGCGAGAGATGTTCCTTGGCTCGTGCTTACTCTACGACTCTCACTCTGCTGGTACTGCCCTACTATGCGACCTTAAGATGATGCTAATCGCAGCGCTCACTCTATCACCACCCCCCCCCCCTCCCCCCCCCTATCTACAGAGACGCGGAGAAGTCGAAAGCTGCGAGAGGACCACGGTTCGTTTAGTTCAGTACTTGGAGGATCAGAGGATTCCTGCCGTCCATACTTGTCAACGGCCCCGTAAGCTTACTCAAAGATAAACGAAGGTGAACGGACCATCAATTCTCCATTGCACCCTTGCCGGATAAAGCTGAACTCTTCCTGAAACCCCGATTAGCTGTGAATAACTCCAGGTCGGCCGACAAAACCAGTGCAGGACTTGATCCAGTTCAAAGTTCAATATCAATTTTCTTTTTGTCGACGTCCAAGCACAGAATTCGTTCGCTATTTAAAATGGGGTTGAAAAATTAATGCGATAAATTTGCCGAAATAGAATTGCTGGACGATCCTGATATATTTCCCCTAAGTGCATCGCGTGGTTTCGATGATTGGCACACAGTGTGCCTCTCAAAACACAGTTACACCTACTCCAAGCGGTAAATGCATTTAGCATCTCGCCCTTCACGAAGTCGTAGAGGTACAAAGGCTACAACACTATTGTCCCAGATGGTATCGGTTTAATTCATAAATAAAACAGTCCGATCGCGACAATTTCAGTTCCTACAAAGATACCGTTTATATATCGTATCCGTGTCGAAGAATATTGTGTGAGCAACGGTATCACCGGCAGCAACAGAAAAGCAACGGAGGGTTGCGTACCCTCTGATTAAAAATTCTCGCGTGGTTAAGCCCCCGATAATGATCTTCCCTAACCCCTTCGACCCCTTCTACCAAGCTGGCTTTCGCTCGCTCTCTCTCTCTCTCTCGCTCTTTCTACTCTTGTAGGTCTCTCGAGGCTTTGTACTGTCGTGCACTCAACGATATACTATATACTACATTTACAGTGTGATCTGAAAGCGATTGTACGTAGTCGGTGAGCGTGCACCGAACTTTGCTCGAAGGAAATTGCTCGAGGTCGAAAATTAACGACCGTCCGGATATACGTTTCGAAACTCTCCGAGTTTTTTTTTTATTCGTTCCACTTTATTATACAATAGACAGTGTGGCAAATTTTTTTAAATTTTTGGGGCCGAATTTTAATTTCTGACGAATTTCCAAACTACTCATGCGAAGCCTTCAGCGGCGATCGAATTACCAATTTCACAGGATACAGAATGCTAATTAATAAAACAGTAGATATTAATATCCGCGATTAATATCGAATGAAATATCAGCGAAGCATAACGTTGAGCAGCAATCCGTCACATAACCGGACCGTGAACACTGGTATCGTGCATACCTCCGAAATTTGTAATAAACTTAACGACCCTCGGCAATGAAAAGTAACGTTTGAGTGCACATCTCGTAGGGTGATTGTCTCTCCGGTTGGAAGGACAGGCGAGATGTTCAGATACCCGACAAACCAGAGTAATTGAAAGGAGTTCTGCGAGCGAATTTAATCAGTCACTCCTCCCTCTCGCTCCTAAAGCGACGAATCGGGCTTGCACAGAATTCGTCTCTCAAATAAATCGATAAACGGCATTTTTTCCCAGTCCGATGCCTATGGGGCAGTGGAAAGGAAATGTATATTCAGAATCGTTGATAATCCCTTTAGTTCGATCAGCTTGACGAATTTTGATCCATGAAAAAAGTCAACCTGAGTAACCAACCTATGGCTATGCAAATACAAACTTTTTATCTGATACCATCTCATTGGAGTTCACAGGCTGACAAATGTTTTTCTTCTTTGAAGCGTGTGACTAATGATCGTGGGTATGTTAAAACGAGAGCTTAAACAAGTCTCGTTGATAAGATTTGCGGTAGTTCCGGTATTATAATTTCGCTAACGATGCTCGTGCGGTTAAACGGCAAGAATTAAGCGAGACGGAGATATATATGTGGGACAACGTAGAACCTAGTCAAATTCCAATGGTAATCGATCAAAGGATAGACCTCTCTTTTATACGCGACCGAATGATGTAGCATCCCCAACTAATACCTACCTGTTCCTAAGCTCGTTCGAACCCTATTCACATTCAAATTCGTAGTTAACGAACAAGGTGGTTTCGTAATCTGGCATAGCATTTTCCCCCCTTTTCACCAGTCGAAGGTTAATTATTCAAACTAAGGGGGATGTAAGCAGACTGGTCTCTCACCCCTAAGCCCCGCTTCGTCGATGCTGCAATCTCGGTACAACCAACGGCGGTGTCGTTTACTGCGCGATCCTGATAGGCGTGCTACTAGTGGTCGTAAGCACTGCTACTGACGATGTGGTAGTTTCAACTTACTCAGCTAAGTATGAAAGGGCGAAAGCTCGGGAATCTTAACCCCTTTAACTTTATTGCTGCCTGATTGCGCGTAATTAAAAACAGAAATTTTATTCTAAAGACCAATTATCACAATAATGCTCAAGCTGAACACATTCCCGATGTAACACGATGTTATGATAGGATAGAATAGAATAGTGTCGTTTATTCGATAGATCGGTCGGGTCGAAAAAGAGATTTTCTCACCGGAAGTGACGTATCCCTTAGATGACGTCACTTCCGGCAGAAAATAGCGATTTCGAAACTTGGAAGTGACGTTTTCTCTAGATGACATTAGGATACGGCTCAGAAACGATGGCAAGATTAATTTGAAAAAAATTGACAACGTCGGGCGCAAACTCGCAATGTTTCGGTTAACAATCATAGGTTTCAGGGTGCATAAACAAAAATCACTTATAAAAGAAAATAAATGTTTTCGGTTTATGTTCATTCGTACGCTTGCTTAAACTATTGAATAAGAGTTAAATTCGGTGCAAGGCAGCGTTAAAGCGTCGTCTATAGTATATAAGATTAGTGAACATGGTGTTTATCATACCTAGTTACTTTTTGGCGGAAATGAGTTTTGGCTGAAATGAATTCATCGTAAATTATTACCCTACCATTTTAATAACGTACGACCCGTGCAGAGCGTAATAGCCATTCAAGCAGGATAGCTTGATAGGGAGAAGTTCACCCCATTTCAACTTGGCGGACTTAACGTAGACTTATAGCGTCATCCAACGTGTATAAGCATATTCATAGTTTTCTTCTATAATCTAGTAAGTTTTTTTCAAAGATCAGTTTGGCGGAGATGCTGTCGTTTTATTTGTGCCGTGATTGGTCGCCGATAACCACGTGACCGAGTGAAGAACGCAATGCAACAAATAACATCGATCCAAGCATGGCTAAATGTTATCAAAGTCATATAGTACAGTGACCAAGTCTCATTTGTATTGAGATAGACACTATACCCTGTGAATTATCTCGGTGATCTATTTACGTTTTCAGATTGTTTTTCGTTACATTATTTTTTTAAACTATTTAGGCTGTTTGAAAATTGTGTCCTGGCAAGTCTCGGCACTGTACTAATTGATGAAGTGTAACACACTTTTTTACACTTTTGCCGCCGACAGATACATAAATCTTGCAATAAAATCCATTTCCAAAGGGTATTCGATGAAACTACATTGTCCCCGATAGCTTATTCTTTGGCACTGAGTAAAAGCAACGTTTCAGGGGGTGGACTAGCAGACAAATCCGTAAGGAAGCACCGGCGGACGCCGAGCAAAATTAATTCCACGTCCGAGCCACTAATTTAGGACGTGGTATAGAATGAAAGTCGAAGGAGAAGTCTATGCACTGGCCAGCTATGGAGAATTCGTGAGAGGTTCGGGAGCCGATTCCCGGGGAAGGATCGTAGGGTGGTTCGCGGGTGGCCAAACCAAAAAGAGGTTGGGGATTGTCGCCGGTGAAACGTAAGAGGACATTGTCGTTAACTTTTACGAGGCCATTAACGGTGCGCGTCTTCCGCGATTCCGTAGAACATATACGAGAACATGAGAATGTCCAACCACCGAAAGACTGGACGTTCTGACGTCACCACGGCGCTACAGACCAGTGGGGAGAAAGGAAAAAGAATAGCAAACTTATTACGAAAGAGTGAGAGGCAAGTAAAAAGAATTAGCTGGCGAGAGGACACCGACCGAAGTTGTCCTCTCTTTCCATCAGCATGCCAAAGCTTCACACTGTTACACCACATGGAAGAATACCATCGCGGCTTCACCCAATCCCCAACGTTCTTTTCGATCTGGAAACTCTCCGAGATCGTTGTCCTGTCATGCTGGCCGATTCAATTCCACAACTCCCTCTAAAATAATGAAACAAACAGACCTACGACGGAGACAACGTAGAGCAGAAAAAATGCTTCGATAGATAAAAATAGTTCGATAATACGACACAAGAGCTGAACCGGTCACGACGGACAACAACGATGTAAGGAAAGGGCCTTCGTTGATAAAACCGAGTATTATAGTCGTTAAAGCACCGAAGGGTTCTCTAACATAACAATCTGGAGGCGACAGACTCCGCACCCTTCACAGTTTTTATGATACAAAAAAAAAACAACAAAAAACGGGATACCACCGGCTTGTTAAAAAAAAAAAAAGCAAAAAAAAGAAAAACATCGTATGATTACAACTGAAGCGATGGATATATTCGACTACTGCGATGACGGACAGGGAGTTAAAAAGATGGAGCTGGCGACGCTAGCGTTTTGGGATTTGACACGCGTATCTAAAACACCAAGAGAGGCCGTGTGGGTCACGTGCCGGTTTTCTGTCGGTTCGACGTCACCGTTTCGCCTGTCCATCAACAGGTCACGTGGCCGCATAAAAGGGTTGAGATTTTTCACAGAGCGTCGCAACCCTCTAACGGGAATTAGAGTTCTAACCATAGAGGATAAGCGAAACCGGGGCTACTTGACCCTCTCCATCAATGGAATTGGTGAAGCGATATCGGAATTTGTTTTTAGATACGTGAACAATTATCGATGTATAAAGGTCATATCGATGCATTGCAGATGATCCATTAAAGATATTTTGCACACTGGTAAAATAATGTGGTTGACTCGAACAAATTTCGCATCAATCAACTAATTGGCTCAGGTCCATACGTTCAAATAAATATGTACGTAATGCGAACAAAATAATTCATTGTTTTTCCAAAATGAGAAACACTACGACCAACATAACGCTAGGTGACTTTAGAGGAATTTTGTTTGCAGTAATCAAATATGTATTCTATCCAACTCATATATGTAATTGAGTGGACAAAATTCTCGATGCTTCAATTACATCTCTTTTTTTTTGTAAAAACACAGACCTCGCTTCCGGTTTTTTCACTTAATATTATAAGGTTTGAAACAAAAAATGATAATGTTGAAAGAAACCATTTTTAATTATTTAGTACTCATCAACATTGATTTATGACAACAAAATACATTAAAAAAAAAATTAGTAATCGCTTTAAAGCAACCACGTCGTTGCTCATAAGCAACAATACGGTAGTGTATGAGCGAGGAACGACTGTTTGTTCCAGCACCAATAATTCATCGGTGCTACAGAAAATGCTTGGTATTGAACGAAACAAAAAACGGCATTTCTGTTTGCGCAATAAACTTTTAGTTATTATTCTGTCTACTGATCGGCTTCAACTGAAACCCTTTTCGGTCGTTCTGACAAAAAACCACCTTCATCCAAGCCGATATACGCACTTATGTGCGATGTCATTCAGTTATGTTGCTTTAGAAATTCCAATAAAACAGTTGCATAATTCAACCAAATAACGATGTTCCCCAACATTTTTTAAGGTTTAGTATAACAATACAATTTATTAAATAATAATAGAAACAATAATTAACGTAGTAGTTGATCCCCCCCCCCCCCCCCTCCCTAGAAGCTATACCAGGTATAATGGTTCGCGGACGTAGTTGACGGATCAACAAACTCTAAGTCTTAATAATCTTCCCGATGAGTCAATCATCAAATCACAAGAGACCTTTCCTTTGATTTCTATTCGAGAGATGAGATATAGTATTTGCGCCCTTGCCATTGTCAAGCCAAGAAACTGTGGCCATGCGATGTTTAATGGCTTTTTGAAAGCACAGAGAACGGTGCGTCCGGAGAAGAGCCTACAAACGATTGGCCCAAAGCCTCTCCCTTTGTGCGCAAATTAAAATTCGTTCTAGGCGGGCGACTACGATGAATGACTATATTAATTACCTACGGTGCGTGGCGAATTGACACAAACGGGGTGACGCTTTTCATTGACGGGCTTCATTGCAAAGCATCCATTTTTTAGACAGATTCCCGTTGGGTGTTATATCTAGATTAATTTACGCTTAAGCAGTATTGTTACGTCCGGAAAAGTAAAGTTTTCGCTCGCTAGCAACTTAAAAAAAATAGGTCCTCTAATCCGTGGGCTAATTCGGGGTGAATAATACCTTCAACAATCAATTACCCGTAACAGGTCAATAAACAAGTTGATGTCTTCATTAATGGGACAGAATTTCATTCGACTATCTTTCCGTCCATCAGAATCCACCAGCTCTGCCAAAGATTTTATCATTTCTCCGAGCGTGAAAAATCTGGCGGATTGTCGCGATGCAAGCTCCTTAAAATCGACCCCTAATCCTAGCAGCATCGACCGATACAGAAGACTCGCAAGACGCTGGTTTGGCTGGTTATACGAAATCCGGTAGCACTTTACCAACACCATTTTAATGCCTTCCACAGCTTATCAGAGAAAACAGGGCAGCAATAGACCGAAACCCCCGAGGCGAACGTCGAGCTTCGAAAGAAACGAGTGATGGATGCCCGCGGTAATCCGCGCTAACTTCCTACGGGATTTGGCTTCCCGGTGTCTCGTAGTCGGGCCGAGGAGAGAGGCTTGAAGCTTCCCGTCTTTCTCACGAGTTTCCAGGCGGTATCTGGAAAGCTCAGACTGAGAAGAGCCACAGCTCTTGCCCTCCTAAATTCTACCCCCTATTGGAAGGTCGCTCTAAAACCTTCGAAATCAAGTCGGGTCGCTAAGTCTCCATTGCGGCAATTCGACCGTGCTCCGGAGACGCGCCGTTCTAATTAACATCGTGTCGGTCGGCTTAAGGTTCGACGGTGAACCGCGCGTGTTGCCTACGTCGTCTTCCAAAAATCATTAGGATACAGCAATGAAGAGACGGCTCGAGGGTAAATAGGAGAAAGCAGTAGCAACAGCAGGACGATCGTGCAAGCCGGGGAACGAAAATTCGAGTAGCGAAAAAAAGGAGACTCCAGCTGAGAAAGATGGATAGGCGAAAAGTTGGGGAAACGAAGGGGTTAGAATTGGTGGTAAATGGGAAACACAGGGGTCGGCTTTAGGAATTTAGCGATAAAAATACAGCTATGCTCTATTACGGTGTAGATAGGGGTGAAATGTAGCGATTTTCACTCGACGTAAAAGCAGATGCTACAGGGAAATGAGGGATTCACATTTTCGCAAATCGTTCGTGGTAGGTAACCCCTTCTGGGATTAGCGAGCCCCATGTGGTCGGACTCGCTGATGGCTCGTTACCGAACTAGGAGTGCTACGCGACTACCGACAGATATTACTATTTATCGTATCATGAGTTCGCCTGCCAAAGCTATTCGCAAGCGAAACTCGTTCGAGGATCAGCAGACACCCTGTCTCACGGTCGACGGGGATGGACGGGCGTGCCGAAACGATCGTCGTATCTGTTTTTCAAGCCATCTCGAATATTCTGTTTCCAATATTTATGCATGGGTTCGCATGAACATCTGATACAACCTGGATAAATGGGTAACAGTAAAATATTCTTTCAAAGTGGTTCCAAGCTGGACTACACAAAAAAAAAGAACAAAAAAATGTCTGCCACACAAAAGTTTCTTGTTCAATCAAAAGAGCTCATAAATTAAGCATCAAGATTGCAAATCGTCCTGTGTACTAAGTACCGTTACTTACGTCGATGCCGAGAGATAAATGATTGCAAGCGTCCGAAATCTTAGTGACGATAGCGCCCTCTCTCCTGGTTCTGATTAATGAGGAAAGCGCGCACCGGCACTCCTAATTATCGCAGTGCTTGCCAATTTCGTTGGCGAGAGGGTTGTGTCCTACCCGAGAATAGCGGTAGTAGTTGAAAATATAGTAGTAAGTATATAGGAGCCATCAGGGAGACTCGGTCGTTCCCTTAAACGGTGATCGTGTCCTCTTAAATGTGACCCTTGGTCACTGCAGGGTTTTGGACATAGACCCGTGGATTCAGCACTTTCTCTCACTCCTCGCCCTCTCTCATTCATTCGGGACGTAACTGATGTCCGGCTTAAGTCAACGGGGCGCCCCATCGCTTCGAACCTTCTCACACTATTCTGACGCTATGCGTATTGGTAACGATACATACAAGGAAAACGGACCAAGATATTTGTCACTTCATTGTTCATCGCTAAAGTTTGTACGTTCACCAAGTTTTCCCACAGTGTCTAGTCGGAGTTTAATGTTACGCAATTCCTGAACTATAACAACCGGTCATAACTTAAGCTAGCAGTACGTCGAGGCAGAAACGGCAAGGGAAATAATTATTCTTGTCAGTGGTTTCGGGATATTACCGGATGTACGCAACGGATATAGAATATATAACCGAACAATAGTATATTCTTGAACAGTTTGCACCGAATAGGCGCCATTCGAGCAAAGTTTAAACTGCAACTGAATCGAGTGAGAGAGCCGGTAAGTTGTGGAGTCGGGATGAAATTCAGACCCCGGAGTTTGTACTCGTTTCCCTTCGAATACGATTCTACCCTCTTAATTAGTTGGCCAGACGAGACGACTACAACGAGCGCTGCGGTGACCAGCGTCAGAGCGAAACTGGATATTACATCCGGCCACGAACGATCTTGAAACTTGGACTATTCGACAACCGATGAAACATTCGAAGGAGCCACTGGAGAACAGACGAAATTGTCCTGAGAATTTCTCTGATCCGGGATAGCAGAATTCATACCGCTTTAGAGACAGACGAGACTAGACTCGACTGGAACTATAAGATGTTAGGATGTTCCATTCGAGGAATATATTATTCGGCAAATGAAGAGAAACGCGATCACCAAATCGTAGACGCCTCTCCGACGTCCTTCCCAGCAATGGTAGGAAAATTAATGAAGAATGACGATGTTTCAATTTTGGTGCACGAGAAGAAAATAGAGCTATTGGAAAAGTGGGAAAGGATTGAGTTAACGGTTGCTGGGTAAGAATAAATCTGGTTCTCGGAATCCATAAATTTCCTCGAGACGTTCAAAGTACGTAGGATAAAGTTGTAAGATGCAAACGGAATATAAGGCAGCCGCCAAATGGTTAGTGATGGCATAGCCCCCATGCTAAATCAGGTCATCAGCAGGCTGGAGAGGGTCGATGTCGATTTTGGTTTGGTACACTCCACGCGACCGCAGGTCACGAGAATAATTACCATTTCAACGTTTAGAGTCACTACTGAGGGTGTTTTTAGCTCGGCTCCCTTCAGAAGTAGTTCGCGTTCTCATCTCGAGAAGATTCCGTTCATTTTCTATATTTACGCGTTGAAGAAAACCGTCGATTACCCCCTATGTTTCTTCCTCTTCTTAATGGTTGCAAGGCCGCACGAGCGTAACGAGCGACGTCGAGCAAAAGCTATCTTCCGTACACTATTCGTCTTCTCGCGTGGGCTGGAGCCAGTGTGTCCTGTCAGGCTAAACTCCGATGGGGTTTCGACTGTTGCACAGGGGTTGAGAGACGAGTGCTTGACGCACGAGGTCGCCACAGGACTAAAAACTTACACTCTGAATAAAACCCACATCGATGGATACGCGGTTGGTGTACGGCTTCGGCGGTGCCCAGAGTCAAGCATATTCGTTCGCGGTCAGTACTTGGATGGTTGACCGCCGAGCCGTCAACTAACTGGCGCATTGGCAGCTTTGAGCGCGTCTGAAAAACAATCATCCAAAACAATTCGTCTAAAACAAAAAAACGATAAACGAAAAACATCCATAGTTTTTTATCTACCGCGCGCAATATTCATAGTTGTTTAGTGTTCGAAAAACGAATCTGCAAAAATTTATTTGAAGTCGGAAAAATGTATACGAAAGTACTGGCTAGATGGCACACAAAAGCTAAGGCCTTAAAGGGGGCGGGGAAAACTAAATAAAATCGATTTGACGCAAGAGATTTCTTTAACAAGTGAATTGTCATTGCTGTCCAATTCTCTTACGTCAGATGGATTTTATTTAGTGTGTACTATCGAAAACATAGCCGAGAACTAGGAATTTTTCTGTGAGAATCGGAGATGGGTAACGTCTCCGTGAGACGTTATCAGGGAAATTAAATGCTGTGGAGGCGTAAGAGAAATATATTGAGAATTTTTAGCAAAATGGGCAAGAAATTATGTATCACAATATTGTCATATAATATATCATAATATTGATATTATGATTATATTACGTATAGAAATGAAAAAAAAAACTTCTTACATTTGTGCTTAATAGAATGATATCCAATATTAATGAATTCGAGTAAAAACATCAACTGAATTATCTTTCGTTAAAACGAGAAGAATTTTCGGCAAACCAATAAAATTAATTGACCCTCATAATTAATCATCATTGTCAAGAAGCATCCCTTTGTTTACGCGAATAGGGGGTGAAGGGGTTGTATAGAACAGAGAGTCACTGTAACAAGGGGCTTCCTCTCCGTATCGTTACTTTTGGTTGCAACCTCCCGGTGATCGCTCACTTGGCATCTCCGCGCTTCGGAGATTGTGATCTACCCCGAAATCGTCGAGTAGTTCGTGAGCGCCTACCCCTACACCAACGAAATAATACAAACGCATCTCGCATAGAAATACCCAGTTGCGCGAGTCGTCGTCGTGCGGTTTTACGGATAAAGCAACGTGACATATCGCCACTGATGATTCTCTCGGCGCTTTGGTAACAGCACAAATTCTGAATCCCATTCCCCACGAACATCCCCTGTGGCGATTATTCATAACTCGGGTTATCATTTTCATATCGAGCCTGCTCGCGATTTCCGCGGGGAATCGAAATGAATTCGCTGCTTGCTCTCCGCTTGCTCTGGTTGAAAAAGAGGAACGATTGTCTCGGTGACGTTTCTCGTTTCTTTTGCCCACCGGACTCTTCGATTCTTATACTGACAACTCCCGAAAATATAAATGGATACTATTCGTTCGGTAGCTTCGATAAGCAACGAGAACGAAAACGAGACAGTACTGAACTTGCCGTTGGGAATTTCGGCGACGAAACGAATTAGCAAGGATGTTGCGGAGATATCTCTCGAGGGTGGTTGTACTGTTACTCATAGAGCTAATTTATTTTCTTGTGAGTAAAACCGAAGAACTATCCAATGATTCTAGAGATGCCAGAGAAAAAAGACGATTGTACTGAACATTTTTGAAGATAATTATTTTCCTGCACGGATTATGAAAAAAACATTATAAGCACCAGGGTTTTTCCACGATGCCATCGGGAAGCGAAGAAATCGCTGTTTGAAAATACGCAAAATTACTTATTTCAGCAATGTTGCTTATGAAAATGCCCGATAAACTTTTTTTGTTGGTCGTCACTCCAGAACTGTTTAATGTGGTTTTCCACGCTCATCACGAATCTACGACATATTTTATTCATAGATGAATATTTAACACGGAAAATTGCGTGTAAAATAAAATCCTAATTTTTCATGAAATTCAAAACATTCGAAATAACATAAAGATTAAACGGATCGATAAATTCTCCCCAAGTTTAATAGGGGTCAACTTTTTGCCCCGATAGCTAAAAGACTGTAAGAGCCAGTGCGTAGAGTTGCAGTTGTAGAGAGTGCGCACATACATTTTTAAAGATATTAAAAATCGCGTACAAAAGAAACAACTGAACATTGGGTAATGACATTTCGAAGAAACATTGACTATTGATCACACCTGCTATGTGCGAAATTTCAGCTTTATCGGTCTAGGCATTCTCAAGTTCTAGCGGTTTGCACACACACGCAATCTAGCGGTTTGCACACACATACATATATGTAGAAATTTTGTCTAAATGTGATTTTTCCATGTTTTCGAACCTTCTGAACACGTTTTCATTAAAATCTAAAAAATTTCTTTCCACCAAAAAAAAGCTTCCTCTATGAAAAAGCCAAAACGAACTTTTTGGCGAAAAAATAAACAAAAGTGATTGAAAAATCACTTTGGTCGAACGTATCTTCATGAAATTGAAACTTCATTCCGTTCTGACGAGAATACCAGCTGGGTCCAATTTCTTAGGACACAAGAGCTCTCCAGTTCGAACGAGGATCTGTTTCGAATATATTTACGAATAATTCGAGAGTAGCGGGTACTTTGCTCGACAGTACGAGACACTCCCGTCTCAGACTCGGTACGAAGGATAATTTCCCAACAACAATGCAGTAATCGGCGCGGAACGTGGCAAAGGGGCGCCACGGTTTCGAGATTCTCTTCTATACATGCTCGACAATCTCTCTCCTTTCCAACATTTCCAACGACGAAACAGACACGAAGAGCTCAGAGCTTAGAGCACCAGTCTCGTGAAACTGGTTCTTGCAAGTGACTCTCTACCGCCCAACCTATCATGATAGAATCGCTTCCGTGCACCGCTGAGATTCTCCGAGAGAAACTTTTGAAACTCTTTGGCTCGTGTCAATTTCGGAAAAACGAATTGGCGAGATTTTATTTCGGCTTTTTCTTTTTCTTGTCATTAGACGTGATGGACACCTCACTTTACAACTAAAAGAGGATCGTGAGAATGTTGTACAGTTTCGCTCGTTCTCCACTAGACTTTACTGTACTGGAATAGACTATAGCAAAGTTATCATAAAGTTAGAACTTCGGAGTAAGCTCTCAGGCTAATCTCTCGGACTAATCCCGAGCATCAACGACTTATTATCGTCATCTAGCGCTTGTGAGAACAGTAAACGATTCAGAGCACCTTGGGGGATGGGTAGGTCGGTGGTTATTGGCGGAAGCGTATTCGTGAGTTTCCGAAAACGAGCGAACACGGACGTCCACGGTTGAATCTAGCGAAGCTTCGGAAATTGTACAGCTGAATTGCGAGTGTAGATTAGCTCGGTCTTCCCGACGACTAGCCCGAAAGCTTTTCGCGGAAACTCTCTCCCTCCGGTAAACGTAGTTAGTTCGTTTATGAGAATCAGCACTTCGAGCCGGAGGCGCCGTGGGTTTGTTGCAATCGTCGATTTGCCTGCCGAGTGTGGGATGCGGAGATGGAACGCTCGGCTCGCAACACAAATGGAGCTTTCTCCGGATCGTAAAATGTAACGCACCAAAGACATTTTCCAAGTGTGAAATATTTATTATGATATTGCCGGTCTAATCCAGCAATATCATAAAGAAAGGCCTGCGGCATGATACTCCGAGAGCTGTGCAAAGGTCGTAACCAGGCATTAGGGATGTTTACCAAAGGCCCTTTTGCTATCCGGAGCTCTCGGTTCGCTCGTTGCACGCGAACTCGTCCCTCAATGCGAATGAATCCCTAGGACACAATGTTCTCGCCTTTGCATTTTGAGAACTCGCCACCTGCGACTTATCCCTCCTCTTATTATCAACAATCGTAAAATGCTAAATTGAAAGTCCCAGAATGGAGAAAAGGCGAGGGTGAGAAAATACCCGAGGGAACGGCGCTTTCGGTAACACAAAAAACGAAAAATGTATTCAAGCGACATCTTACGATTTCGCTGTAACCTATAAAAATTGATCACACAATTTTTTACATTTTATATTGCTATAATGTAACACAGCAATATACATACATATAAGTATTTTATTTCTATATACACAGCAACTTGAAGTACCCTAATTTGTAAGCAACGAACATAAAATACAAATTACATTTTGTTTACCGTTTTGTGACATTTATCATCATGGTCTAAAGAAAGCAAGTTACTTCGAAATCGATATATGTAATCGAAGAGTGAGATGACGTTAACGCTTAGACGTATGACTGAATAAACAAGTCTTTGGTATGTACATGGAATACGTTTGGATGCTCCAGGAATAGCTGGAAGGTTGAAGGAAAACCAAATTTAATCTTACAGCAAAGCGACAAGACAAATGGTCTTTTCTGCCGATGACCTTTCTACTTCGTCAATAGAACAGGGAGAAGTCAATTAGCCAAAAAATTGGGCCACGTATAAGTTCGTCGTAGTGTATAGGTAGAAAAAGAAGTAATTCGATTGTGACAGAAAGAGAGTCATCCCTTTATCCTGTCCTCTATAGCGCGAGAGGGTCACATCAGATAAGTGAGAGAAGATGCCAGTCATCCCTTGGTAATTAGTTAAGGGTGTAAGAAAAGTGTGCGGCGTATCGCTCGGTTGCCCTAGAGCGAGGAGGACACAGATTGAAGAAGCTTGCCATCGCTGCCAGAAATTCCAAGCTCGTATCACCCTTGCAACCGGCTTGTAGAGGGTCAATCCGCGTTATGTGCGCGGGCGTCTAAGCCCACCCTTGCAGCGATTCGACTAGTGATATCGTCGAGAAAAAAGTTATGCTACATCGCTACTATTCTTGGATTTGATTGATTAGTCGCGACTATGCGTACGAACGGAAACCGGATTTCATGTGTAGTTTCTTCCACAAAGAAACTTACCCTGTCGCATCCCTCTTCACGTGGCATATTATAACATATACGACGGTATTACCGTGTCACTCGGCTTCATCTGAACTACCCTCGTGAATTCGCTGACCCATTCTCTTCCCATACATATATTTATATCAAGCCGCATTATATTTGCACAATCCTATTAGATTTATACTGTCAAAGAAGGATGTTAATAAAATAATTGTCTTGAATATATTTCCTGATCGTTGAAGGTTACTTGCAGAAACTTGTACGTTCACGCAAAAGAAGAGTTCATCGTGATCGTACATAATTTATCACGTCCCAGTTATCTTGGTACAAGGATGTTAAAATGTTAACAGCATTGTTGCTTTCATTTTATTCTCTGTTAGTTTAAGGTTGCGAGCTTATATGTCTATACGAAAGAGGAGTTACATTTTCAGTATGAAAAAAAGACCAGAATTTGACGAATTTTTCGAGAAGGTCGGGTGAAATGTGGCGATTATGAATTACCGGCTGTAAATGTGTCAATTTCGCGGTAGATTCGCATATTGTAACATTGAATTACCTCTCTACATCGGACACACAACAGAAGAGGAATGTTGCCCTCGAGCGCGATCCTATGTATTCGTGTAGATGTGTCTAGAAGGAGTTCGACGACGAACGAGCGACGATGGTATGGACTGTCTCCGGGACTACCGTGTATCACTGCTGCTGTTTCTCGGGTTATACGCATTGAGTTCTGGACAGCGGTCATCGGTCTCTGTCAAGCATCCCCTTTCGTCGTCTCCACGACTGCCACCCCTTACCATTCCTCCCATCCCTTTGGAGTGGCTTGACGGAGCGAACGCCGAAGCAAGGATTGAACCTCCCATTCTCGTATCAACCCTGCCATCACGTGCCGACGTCGGTCTACGATCAAGTACGAAGGTGAGATTTAACCATCGGCACGGATAAGAGGCTGCACCAGTTGCCAAGGATCTTGTACTCGTCCGGTGCGAAAGACGATAACCGTCTTATTCCGATATGGAATCAAACCCAATACACCGAGCACATTATTGGAGCCTGTGCTCTACTCCATAGACTCATGGTGTGCAAATATTATTCGAAGAGCATAAATCTGCCTCGGTACACTCCAAATAAATTTGAGATGTATCAAGCACGTTCTTTTACCCACTTTTCCGTGTTTCTTAATTCACGCGTTCTTGTTATTAGCAGCATACTTTGACGTGGTTTTTCTGTTTATCGGCTAGCAAGAATCGCGTAAACTTCGTTTTCGGGAAGCACGCAGACTTGTCCCGCTACCGGAGTCTCCCGGAGCAGACGAACAGATCACGAGCAGCCTCGCGATCTGTTCATCTGCCGAAACAAAAAAATCAATCATCAATCGCGTCGCGTACGACACTCGGCTGGCGCCTTCAAAATAATTTAAGTGATCGACTGACGGACTTTTGTGCCGACTGCGGTACCGTATGGGATTTGGATTTGGCTTAAAAGTGAGGTACTGAAAAAATTGGTCACAATACATACCAGAGAAAAAACCAAATTTTCTCTGTAATGTCAGTTCCGATTCGGAAATCTCATTTTTCGACCAGAAACAACGTGTTTCAAGTATGACGTATATGTCCTATTCTACACATGTACAAACAAACATACATCCGTAGATATTGTATCCTTAAGAATCAATGGAAAAACGGCCAATCGTTTTTCTGCAATTATCAAGAGTTCCTTACTATGATGTTAACAGCATTAAATCAAATGTAGGAAAACAAAAGCAGATCCTGATCAGTAGAGCGTTCATCAGAATTTCCGAGTTGCATAATAAATTATTCAAACTGTATAGATATTCACTTGATCGAGTAGTGGCAACTACAGCTCGCTACCTTATGCCTGTGATTAATAACTGGTCATTCACGTCGCATTACTCATCGATTTGCTGAGCCATATAGTTGTCCGAGCAGCACTGCCGCCTGGGGTTTTTACACTCGATTTTTCTTACAAGGTCTGCGATCACCACCTAGCCGCGAGTCGAACGACACCGTTTGGCACTCGTGGATCATTACAGACGCGCACACAAGAGCGAGCGGAAGACACGCCTCAATGAGGTCAAACAAGTCTACAATGAAACTTTCGACGAAACCCTTCTTGGACATTGAACGAGGATATTGGGTGACACAAGAGAGTATAGGCCTCGTGAGCATACTCATTTGGTACTCTGAGATGTACTACATTGCACAAAGATTGATACCTGCCGAGCTCGAAGGAATAATTTATGAAACACGCTTTATATCATCTCCAATAAATGGTCATTGGAGACGTCTCCCTTCTACGAACTTCTATTCGAGACTCGAGAGCATTCAACGAATATTTGGTGAGTCAACGATTTTTGTCTATGGGAACAGACAAATAAATATATATATATATATATATATATATATATATATATATATATATATTCATTCTTCATTTCTTTTATATCTTAGGGATAAGATCAGTGTGCCACTATTTGGATAAACGCATAGTAGAAATTGAGCGGTACAGCATGTGGATGTCTTTGACACGAAGCCTTTGATATCGTGGAAGGTGAGAAATATTTTATCTACCAAATTTAATGCTTAAGTTCGTAGTGATATCGTGCAGTACCGAACTTTATTGTAAGTGCTGGATCTTCCGAAAGACTCGATCAACATACACAAAATCTGTACGAAATCTTAAGAGGCTTGACAAGACCCTTCTGAAAGTTGACCCAAATTTAGCATACTCCTTCCGTCGAGCTTATGTTGGTAGGTGACTGATGTTAACATTTTTTCAGCACACAAAGTTCCGCCAACGATTCATAGACCGTGGTCGTTCGAATCGTCGCAACAATATTTTACAGTTTAAGCGAAGTTTACGAGCAACTCCCACAAGGCGGGAAGGTGCTTCTCTTCAATCTTCCTCAACGTAGCGCGCCTATGAATATAAATACGAAAGCCGGGAGTGATTTATGCCGACCGAAAAAGAGGCTAGCATCGCGCCTCCGCAGTCGGGTACGCGTAACAGAAGGTGAGTGCGTTATGGGAGCAGCGGGAGGCACACATCAGGATGGAAGAGAGCCGTCCTGGTAGTTTCTATCGTATACGATTCGAAACCCTAACTGAGCCACCAAAGAACTTTCATTTTATGTCGCGGTCATTGTTTATGTCCCAGATTTTAGGAGCACCGCGAGACCACCCGACCATCACCCCCGTCTCTCAGCCCTTGACTCCCTATTTATTCCCAACTGGCATTTCGAAGATTTTTACGACTACCGAAGAAATGTTACCTCACACTCCTGTCTTTCACATCAATGCATCGTATGTATTGTTCATAAATACACACTTATTGGTCGAGAACGTTCGTATCGTTGTTTGATAAATAAAAACAAAACAAAGACATTTGCTCTCCGAACAAATTTTCGACGACGTTCCATATTCATAGACCCATTCTAAACTATTGTCGTGGGACTATTCATAGATCGCGTGAAAAACTGCTAAAGAATCCCATCATCTTGTTTCGCTCGAAATCTCGATCGAGAGATCCTTTACAAAGGCGATTCCTTTTCTCTCTCTCTCTCTCTCTCTCTCAATCTTTATCTCCCGCGGTCGCTCCCTGGCGCACTCGACTCGAAGTAGATAACGTCTCTATAGATCCGTTAAATCTCGACAGAGCCCTCGTGCACTTGACTCCGCAGTCTGGCAGAGGCTATAGGTGATATTGTGGGATGAGTTAGTACCGAGCGGAAAAGCAAGACGCGATCAACGAGAAGTAGGGAAGCTGGAGACGCAAGGGTAGAGCTCCTTTGCCACAGCCATCATAGTTGTCGATATCGTCGGAGGAGCTTCGCGAGAGGTCCTCAGATATCAGACTGGAGGCTTTCGCACAAATTTAATCGATTTCAGTCGCATACCCGACACAATGTTCTTCAACGAAAGAGCCCCGAAATCTCCTAGGCCCAACAACTGATTGCAATGCTGGTCGTTATTAAGTTTTGATCCTGTGACAGGAGTCGAGTCCATTGTTCATGGTAGAAAATCTGACGAACGCACGATCATCGATCGGCTTGAAGCTCAGTGTTGGGCCGCCTTTCTTTGATCGACAGGTAATGACAGTTTAAACCGTGCCTACGGTGAAGCTCACGTAGAGAACGTACTGTCGGATCGTGGCAAATCTCGTCGGTGCAATGGAACGCCAATAATTTCACCGGCCCATAGACGTACCGCGTAATCCCTTTCGCATACAGTTATAAGCTCCGTGTATGCCAGCCGGTCTACGTTCGCCTCGATCCTCTCTCTACGCCGCTGTTGAAGAGTACCCCCTTCGCTTTCGTCTCTGTGCACCCGCCTACCGAGAGATCGTAATGCATTTTATCCGTGAGCTAAAACATATTTCGATGCACCACGAAAAATTTTAACTCGTCTTCTACTACAGCGTAGATTGGAAGTTCATAAAAGTAGAAAAATTTTATTTTCATGATTCCTCATAACAGTTGAAAATCGAACTTTTGATCTGGCTTTGCAACAATGTACAGAAAGCATTTTCTGTATTTTTGGCTTCCCCATAGACGAAGCTTTGCGAATAAAGGAACATTGTGAGAAAGGCATATCAAAAGTTCAATTATCAACTTTTACGAGGAAGCAATATGAAAATTTCAATTTTCACCTTTTTTTCAATGTCAACGTCGTCTTTGACTATTATGCAAAACGACTGGCCGATTCACGTTCAGCGCGAAAAAATACACAATCAGCTGTGCGCAACATTGTAACGAATGAAGTAGCTATGTGCAAATTATTTTGTAACTTTTTTCGTAACATCAAAAGATTTCTACATCTCATAAAATTGAAACGGTCAAAATTGATTGTAGAAAATCACTGACTGAAATTTGCGTAATTCGTCGTTTTAAGGCCATGTCTTATGAATTTTTTGTAACACGTACACGAAGAGCGGTTTTCTTATGGTAGTTTTGCGAGCCGAATGCGGCTAATTTTAAAGCGCTACAGAAGAAGCGCGTCGTGCATGCGCAGTTCGCGATTGGTTCACTTTCGTCCCTTGAGATTTCACTTTCCTTTGAAAAATTCAAAATCCTACAAAATCTCCAATTCGGCCTCAATCTTCTTAAAAATTGCACTGAATGAAGAGACGTGACCATTCTAGTCGTGTACCAAATTTCAGCTTGCTATCTCAAACCGTTAGTCGACGTTAACGATGCAAGCTGTCACATACACACACAGACACCACACGGACGGACATATACATGCGGACGCCAGGTAAACATCACACTTTAAGTTTCAGACTATTTTAAGTACTCTGGCACTACAATCTACAATTTTTTTTTTCTACGAAAACAGCTTGTATGAGGAAGCAAAAATGAAATAAAAACCGCTTACTCACTTGCATATCGAGAGGATTAATCAGTTTAACAGTATAATTTACTAACGCTTTCGCCACTCTGTTATGTAATCGGTAAAGCTATTTGCATACCGTTTGAATTTTCTACCCTCGAACCCGCTTGGCTTGTACTATCGTATGTTGTGGACTGTTTGATTTTAAAAAGGGAAATACTAATTGCTCGTACACCACTGTACGCAATAATACAACTTATAGGAAGCATGTGGAAGTACCTACCCAAAAGTACTTCGAACTCGCTGAAACAATTTCTCCACCATGGAGCGCCAGCGTATGTAGCCGCAATATGGGAAACAACTCAATTGCATTTGCTGGAACAATTTTCAGCCTGGAAAACTCGAGCGGTAAATTGATATCGGGAGCATACAGTGTATACGATCCAATTAGGCGTTCATATTGAATAAACCGGATCGATAAAGATATAAAAGTTATATCGCAAAGATTGCGTAACTAATTTGCAGTATAACATTTTGCTTTTTTTTATGTATAACCATAACAGATAGGATAGGATGATGAATAACGAATTTGGTACATGCAGTGTTGCTTCCAGCTGCAAGTCCCTGTGCGGAGAAGCTTCGATGCTGGGGTGACAGAGTAAGCGATTGGAGAAAAGTTAATCTTAATAAACGAGGGCAATCAACGAAGCGAGGTCTAGGAAGGACATTGACGACGGCTCAGGGAGCGTAGACGAGTACGGGTAGGTGCGGTCACCGCAAATGTTCGGTCCATGCAAATGTGCGTCCCGCAATTCTAGTCCCGCTCAACGCACACAATATACATATATATATACACATACTGGTCTGCAATGCTACACGATACCCGAGGAACTCGGCGTCTCTCTCGGTTTCTCTCTGTACCATCGACTCTCGTATCCCCAAAAATTTGCATACTACTCACTCGATTCGAGGCCTTTTGTCCGGACCGAGAATGTTCATCAACTTTTTGTTAGTACCAAAGCGCGTCCAGCCTCCGAGTAAATAGGCGAGAGCGAGTTAGCGAGTTACGAATGTATTGGTGAAGGGTGAAGAGGAGGCTCAGATGAAACTGGAAAGAGAGGAACGAGTCAAATGACCGGCGGGGCTTAAGGGTCGTGTCGGGGCAGTAGCAGCCAAGTGCTAGTACGACCGGGTATAGAACGGGCCTTTTATTTGCTGATTGCGTTCGGATTGTTTCGTGATTTAGCATAAATGTTTGATTAGATTACACGCACGAGGCCTTCGGCTGTATTCGAAATCGTCGAATACTGGGATAACTGTCTGTACCTATATGCGACACTCTGTTTGTCCAAAGTATCGACGAGAATGGGCGACGAAACGGACCGGCACTATCGTAATTATTTAACGAGCAAACTTTGCCTGGTCACCATCACCCCTCTTGTTCAGTGTTATTTCAGCAGAGAATTCTGTAGTTTCGGAATTCGAACTCGTAATTATGACGGATTTGGCTGGTCTGTCTGTCAAATTAAGAAAAACGTCGGTGCAGCATCGAATACGGTACACCATAGATAAATAAACGTATGCCAAAATAAAAATATATCTGTTTTCTAAATGTAAAAGAAATATCTCGCACCGTGAAACAGACGACCCGAGGAGCTTATTATACCAATACTCGAGATCATACACACCTTCAATCGTTGCAAGCTACTCGAAGAAGTCGGCAAAGGGCGCCTGTTACGTTGCGGGTAAAGACAAGCGGACTAGTCAAGAACGAGGATAGATTCATGGTTTCCGAAGAGCAAGCAGTAAAGTGAATTCGGTTAGTGTCTCCGGGGGGTTTACGGATTGGGTCATCAGCTAGACAATGGAAGCTGCTTGTGCGTTTAAGGTAATCCCTCGTGAATGGTCTCCTCTCCGCTCGGCAGTGTTTGTTGGCCCTGCTGGTCCTCGGTACTTAATACATTGTCCGAGAGCCAAGGAACTCCGTTCTTAACAACCTCGTCGCAGGCTACCGTACAAACACCAATCCACCCACCCTGGGCGAGCTTACAGTTTCAAGATGGCCTCGCATTAACACCTATTTTACTTGCTCCTGCTGTTGGGCTTTCACAAGCTTCTACGTTGTATAGCTTTGTCGAGGAGTCTGGAGAACACAGAATGGTAACCGTTCAATTCGAAATACCACCGCGTCTAAGTCCGCGTCTTCGGGATCCTATCTCCTCCCGTCTGCTCCTGATCTCCTTCTGGACCCATGTAGTCAGGCATTGTTTGAGTCTCAAGCTGTAAGGTCCTATTTCTGGTAAAATAATCCAGAGAGTCATCGACTTTGATTCTCCTGCAAAACTTTAACGAACTTTTTTATCGGACTCACAAGAAATTGTAAATTGAACTTTAATGTAAACGGCACCTATTCCTTTCGCGATAATAGAATCAATACTTTTGCTTTTCTTTTACATAAGAAATGGCGTCTGCAATTTCCGGAGGAATGTTGTGCAATGATTATTTTGTGCCGAGAACATTGACAAACAAGAAAACGACGAGCATTCCTGCCTTGACGGATCCACAGCGGAGATACAGTAAATCAGCATCGTCTTCGGCAATTACGATGCTGTCCAGTGTCCAATGGAGCGACGTTGGAGGGTCCGGTGTGCTATCATGAACACACGCGAGACTAAGCAGTGGGAGAAAGCAGAAACGTATCGAGGTTGTCGCGGGGCGCCGGCACGGCCGGTGTGTCCCTTGGGTGCGATAAGGTACGGACAAATGACCGACGCATCGGGAGGAACGATCCTACAAGAAGTATTTCGCTTGTCTCGCTCGCCAACTCGCCGAACAGAAAAATAGTCTACGGAAAAATCAGCCCTCTAAGTAAATTCGTATCAATCCCTGGAGACACGCGCCACGGGGTGATCCGTCATACAAGATTACCGAGGTAAATAAAACAAGTTCAAGCTACGAAAACCGAAGAGAGGCAGGAGGACGGAAACATCTACAGAGCTGTGAGAGCCGTGGAAGAAAAAAAAAATGATATTACAACAGATATATCAATCGAATTTGCTGCATAACCAAAATTTTTTATACCATTTGAATCATTCGCCGAGCTTTCGATCATTCACGGTCTTCTGACTCTGAAGACTTGATAGCCTTTTCCCACGGAACTAATCCTCCGTTTTCGGCATCGTCCACTGTATTTTTTATGTTGTGCTTAAACACACGGAAAGATGGTCGAGGCAAAGGGGGGAAAACGCAATTTTCGTACAGATCGAGCGATTACCTTTTTTTTTTCTTGGAGACTTAGCCGTCCTATTTCTAGGGAAAAGTTCACGCCGATTAAGTCAGTGCCGCCGCGATAGGCTGATACTATCGGATGAACGAAGGAGAGAAAAAAAGTTTTTCGCCTCGGTCTGCTTGAAGGATTAGATAGATTACCGGGTATATTATACCATTGGCCGGAAGAGAAACGATGCAGGCCGATCGCCGACGGAACCAGATCCAGGGGGTCCCTCTTACTCCCATGATCTTTTCGTTACGTCGAGCGAATTGACGACGAAACATGAGGAAGAAAAGTTTCGTCTCATTTTCTTGATAAAATTTATTGATCTTTCGCCGAGTCACGAAATGAAAGTACCTCACACATACCACATACAGACTTGGAAATTCGAACAAAAATAATGTCACGATCGCAAAATTCTACGATTCTTCTTCGTATGCTTGTTGACCGGAGTGAAAATCGAGATATTACTTCGAAATGCAGGTAAGAAATGAAACATACAGACATAAATTAGTTGCTTTTACATGAAATATTTCTCTCGCAATAAAGATAACAATAGTAAATGATACTGCATTAGAATAAGTATCTGTTCGTTGCAGCTATAATTCACTTACATATCGCTCGATAAGAGCCAACTCTCTGACAATGGTGAGATCGATCGGGTATTAGGATTGTCTTTTCTTCAATATTACGGCGACGCAGACATAATTCGGTTGGCTTGTAGCAATCAGTCGTTCGACCATTGTATATAATACCAGTAGCTTGACTTCCGCCTCGCTGTATAGTCCCCGCTATTGGCGATTGTATTACCGCTGCATATTCGAAGCTTTGGGCTTCTTAAAAATAAGCATTTGAATGGGCCAATCAATCACGCAGCTTCTCTTCCTTCTGGTGACGTCACTGCAGTCATCCCCCTATTAGTGGGGTGTGATACCGAGGATTGGTGGTGGTTCGTTGCGCGGGGGTGGACGAAGAGGGTGGTTCTACCGACGCCGCGACGCCTGGCGTCGGTAGGGCTCACGGTAATTATATATTCCAAGGGTGTCTCGCCGATCAGTCAATGCTTCCGCTGCAGCGCGCACTCGACAATGGACCCAGAGATAGAAAAAGCTTATCTGTCACTGGTCCTAGCTCTTCGTCACTTCCTTTAGGGTTACTGCTACACAGACCTTTGACAGAGATAGACACACAAATTTTTAATTCACTCCAACCCTCGTGCAGGTTCCGCTTGCTGGCACTGAAAAATTAAATAAGCAAGAGTATTGTGGGATTGGAGACCGAAGGACTCTTGATGACACTGGTCCTAGTCGTTATTGTCTACTGCCCTTTCACCGAATACCCAGTTGATATGAACCCTTTCTAATTACGATTGGACTGGAAGGTTTTCCACTCAACTTTTAACACTTACAGTCAATTAAAATCATTCGATATCTATTTTTTTCAGTATTGATGTATATAGGATAGGTTTATCAGAAATGTTGCGCAATTCTTTTTATTTTCTTCAATGGTTATAAGTATCTTCTTAGGAAAATGCCAGAGCAGCCCGATAATTACAAGCGGCGAGGCGCGATATCACGTCGGAAGTGAGAGAGATCCCGCCGACTTTGCCAACAAACGGCCGATAATGCTATTTGATGTTGACCGCCCTTTGAGTCGCGCTCTCGCGGCTCTGCCTCACTCAGGAGATACAGATATAGAAAGGGTTGAAGCAGGGAGAGAGAAAGAGAGAGAGAGAGAGAGAGAGAGAGAGAGAGAGAGAGAGAGAGAGAGAGAGAGAGAGAGAGAGAGAGAGAGAGAGAGAGAGAGAGAGAGAGAGAGAGAGAGAGAGGAAGGGAGGGAGGGAGGAAGAGAGGGAGCGTGAAGCTCGCATGAACGAGTTGATTAAATTCAAACACCTCGTAGCACGGATTCCTCCTGGTTGACTCGGTGACTCGGTTGCCCGTTTGCCAGAACTTCAAATATGCTCATATCGGTTGGGTTGGGAGAGAGCTCAAAGGACGACGAGAGCCACGCGAAACAGCCCGGAACGAGTGTCACAGAGGACGGAGAGTGTACGAGGAGGAGGATTCATCCCCCAAACATCCACATAGCGCCCGGACAACACGCGCAGTTGACAATGGTCACGCATTATAATCGCGAGTCGACCGGACACGACTCGCGTACGTTTCCACGTTGTGAGCCCTCAACTGCGGAACCTACACGTACGCAGAGAGGGAGCAGCTTTCATTTATTTGACCGGGGGTCGAAGGTCGTCCAACGGTAACGATTATCCACTTTGAATGGAAGGAATAAATACGAAAAAGAAAGGGAAAATAAAAAGAATAAACTGCAAACATAGATGGAAAACACCAAACGAAACGGAAATTAACGGCGTCGCCGTGCGTGATACGTGATACTTGTACATGCAGCGCACCACCGACAGGATGTGCTTGGGGATCGTCGATCGATTAATCGTCCGGCAGGTTTTTTTCTTTTTTTTTTGTCATAAAGAGCGGAGAGCATCCGTGGCTTGTATTTTTTTCGAGCGAAACTTGGTTAAATCAACAGTTTGCACATTTTGAGGCCTTAGTTTTATAGGTTAAAGGAAAAAATTTTAATTGGTGGAAAAGAGAATTTCCCTTCCGAAAATGAAGAGGGGTTGTGAACAGTAATTGAGAACGTGGGATGAGATCGAAGCCTCGAAAACCTCCAAAAGCGATTCCACGAGGCTCGTGACGTCGACCCTGGCCAATCTAAAATGTGTCAGGCTTTGATCGATGCGCCTTGCGCGATTTTAATGCTCGTCTCTCGCGTGAAATACGAGTCCGCGAAAAAGAGCCATTCAGGACGAGCAAAAGTAACCCTCGGGGTGGCGGGGGTTCCCCCAGCCCCTCCCCGACTCTCATCAAACTCCAATCATCCCTTGAGGAATTCAAAACGATGTTGCGGCGTGTGTCCCAAACTCGTATGTGTGTGAATTTTTTATATTTTTTTAAACGCCGCACCGAATCAACACCAGCGATCCCTCGCTGTGTTCTATCTCGCCTGTCGCCTGTGCACAGAGTCATTATCGTAGAGATTTCATGAGCCTTTCATGTTCTCTCCATTGTTATCGCATGGAGGTGATGGATTCAACATTAAAACTCGATAAAAGATCAAATGAGGCGATTGGAAAATTTCTCACGGTGTTTTAAAATTTTGCATACACATTGAGGATCGAGGAAAGTCGGGTTTCTCGACGCACTCTTGACATTATGACGCTGCAAACTTATACCAACAAATTAAGTAAAGAAAAATATCTTCAGAGTCCTCAATATTTTTTATTTCCGAAAATACACGATTATTCGATTTCCCTGGATCGTCCAGCGCGGAGGGTGTTCCGTTGCAGTACGTGCGAAGAATTCATGGACTAATGCAGGATAAAATTCGATCAGAGTAGTAGGAAAAATATTATGATAATCCAATCGACCAATCTGTCTCGGGATGCGGTAGGTCCGTTGTGTATCGAATCATCGTTATCGGATATAGGATTTAGCTCTCGTAATATTCTACGGACGATATGCTGAAAAAAAGGAAAAAGAAATCCTTGAGTGCGTGAGAGTCATGAGTGCTGTAATCCTAAGTGAATATCCCAAGCCCGAGAGTTTTCCCTGTAAGGACCCGAAGTGTAATGTGTGACGCTCCCCTCCAGGCTATATAATGATGGTTTCATTCGATCTGCAGGATTAACCGCGTGTCCAGTTTTTCGTAACGAACGAGGGTAGTTTCGTTTTTACCCACCTTTAAACAAAATTTACGAAAATACGAGAGAGAGTCGCAAAACTGGACGAAACGAATATTTCACGGGAAATAACGAGAGAGGGGTGAGCGAAGGTTGAGCCGACCGCACCATGTCGAAACACTCATCACGTTTATTTCGACCAATCGATGCTTGAATAATTTGGTCGGGTTACAGATGCGCCAATTAATCACGTAGTAGCGCCACACAGTACCTCTATAACGATCCTCGCCGAATTTATTCGCGGCGTCGAGTGTACGCCGCTGTAGCACCCGGGCTCAACGGTAAAATACACAAAATTGTTATTTCATAACCGGGCAAAACCATCGAAGAGCTTTACCCTCTGGCAATTTTGGCTTACCCGATCGATAATGTATCCAACGATAAATTAAACTGACGGAAGAAAAGTAAATAAAGGAAAAAACAATTCATTGAAAATGTTGGTGAGTAGATGCACATTGCGCTGTGTTATTAAAAGTTGCATTGTTACAGTAGAATTTCAGCTAAAGTGTAGATCCATAAAGACATTAATTTTTATTAATGTTTTCGCCGTAGAGACTCTGAAGGAAAATACAAATCGAATCGCTCGACACAAATTAGTGTTGTTGCCAATGTTCCGAAAAAAAAAAAAAAAAAAGAGTAAACAGATGTTTGAATTTTGAATTTGATTATGAGTATAAAATTGAAAAAATTGTTGCAGCACGAATTCGAAAGGATCCGAAAGGTTGTTTCACCGAATCAACATCGGCGAGTGCGGCTGCAGGTCTCGCCGCTGTGTCTCCTTACATACTTATGGATTTCGACGTCCGATATACCCTGCCCCATATTTTCTTCGAGATTTTTTTTTTCGCAAAGAGACTTGCGCAAAAAGACTTTACCGAATTAAACAATTTTTTTGTTTTACGATTGACGATTAAAAGTTTAATGATGTCGGACGATAAAAAATTACCTATGGAGAGGATAATTGATTAAATTACTAATCATTTCTTATCTGTATAACAAAGTGAATGAATCAATGCTACAGCAAAAATGGCAATAATTATCCTTGCCGCCCACTCCGCAGACGGTAATGGAAGTAAATGGATGAAAAGCGCGTGAACGATAAAACTGGGCGCCGTAAGTTAATGACCGGCACTCTACGTATACTTACGAAGGGGATGAAAGTATCCGGGAATAGAGAGCAGGACAGTTGTAAGGGAGTTGAGTGGAAAAAAGGGACGCCAAGTGGATCTTGGAAGTACTGAGCGTCACTCTTGTCATTTGTAACCATACGCTTGATACTTCCAGGCTCGTATTAATCGTCCGTTAATTAATTAACTCGAAGGAACAATGGGTGCGCGTCGCGAAGAGTAATCTCTAAACGTATCCGCCTACGTATCCAATATCTTAGCATTCACCCGAGGGAAAAGTCCATCTTAACTCTTCGAAGAACGGTGCTACAAATTTGCTGCTCCTTGAGCGTACCATATCTTTTAAACGATTCGATGATTCCTCGAACAAAAAAATTCTACATCTTCGGAGAGACGTTACGTTTGTTGGTATTCGTTTTCTTTTTCAATACATCTCCAATAGTATCTATTTTATAACACCCAAACGCATCAAAGAAGTTTGAAACGGGATAAAATTTGTCAGTCTTCCCTGTGAAATAAAAAGACATGAATTTCTCAAATTTGTTGGACGTACTGCGATAAATTCTAATTAGAAAGAACATTCGAGTAAATTGAAAATAGTCTGTGCTCTTCTGCCTCAAGATTTATTATAATTGTGTCCCTATTCTGTTGTTCCGAGGAAATGTGCTGTGGGGCGTACGCCGTGAAATCTCTCACACGATCGGTAGAGAGCCGTCGACGCCAGGTATACCCGGAGAGTTCATTAATTTATTCGAGCGTGGAAATGGCAATTAACTCGGACACCAGTGACAGGAGCAGGCTTGCCCTGCGGGCAGCACGAGTAGGAGCAGAAGCAGCAGCGGCAGCAGAGGCAGCAGCATCGAGAGATCCGGCTCTATTGGTGCGTGTAGTAGGTACAGCTGAGAGTCGGGGTACACGCGACCACGACGCGGTTATGGTTGAGCCCTTAGGGCTCCGATGTCCACGGCGAGCTAAGCTCCACTTCGTCCTCGATCGTTCGATATGTAGTTCTGGGCATCCAGTACATTATACTGATACATAGACAGATCGTAAAACGATGAGAGGCATAGTCGCGCGTGTGAAAATAAATTTCCCTGACAGGAAAAGGCTAAAATATAGTTAATACGTTGCCAAGTATCATGGCGATACACAAAAATTACGCAGGCAGATCCAAGTGAGTCTCGGAGAATGTAATAGAGGGAACCGGGTGTCACCGGGAAGAAACCTCCCGATTTCCGCACCCTGTTCCGCAGCTCCTGCCGAATTAACAATATTGTTAACAAGCTCCTAGCTCCCCCGAGCGAACGACCGCTACCGGTGCAATCGTCCGCAACGACGCAGGGATATTTTAAAGCCTAGAGTTCGCGCTCCCACAGCTACGTATAGTGTCCTACGGCAGAAAATAGGATCGGGGGTGGCAACGGCAGAGATAAGTGTGACGACCTGTCCAACGACCATGCTCCGGGAAAGGGTTGACGCAATCAACGTAAAACGTAACGCCGACGGTAACGGGGATTAGTTTATCTTCGGTGAGTCGCGTCACCGGAACAAGAGAGAGAGAGAGAGAGAGAGAGAGAGAGAGAGAGAGAGAGAGAGAGAGAGAGAGAGAGCGCGCTACGTGGTAACCCCCCTGGCCAAAGTCTCTATCTCTGTGTTAAATTCGGATGGACCAGCCGCGAAATCGCCTCGACACCGTTCCTGGTAATTACTGCGAAGAAAAGCACCTAGGCTACAATATAACCTTCACGGAGTTGTTCCAGTCGGTGGAATTAACAGTGGAGGAATGTAGCCAGGGGAAATTGTCGTTTTTCTGGACGAGATCGTTCGAACTAAATAATTCGAACCGAGCGGATGCCTGGATCAGTTCACCGGAAGAGCCCTTGTCCTCCTGTAAACATCCTTTTCAAATCCTTATTCACACTCCAGCCCGAGGAAGAGGGAAAAGGAGTATCTCTAGTCAGCTTATGTGATAATTTCAATATAAAATTAACAGCGGATAGCGAACACCAGAGAGTGGTGTGAGATGAAGCTGGCTAACTTGTAGGAAGTGTCGAGGTGGGATTCTGCAGTTACTGGAAAAAAAAGCACATCGCTGGCTGCCGTACGTAATAAAAACGCGATATCGGTCCTTTGCCGGTCGGCGCAGGTAGTCAGATCGAAGTAGACGGCCTGCCGAGCACTAATAAGCACTGAATAATTCTACTACACCACTTATCGGTATAGAACGATAAAAAAAATCTCTCTGCGATGTGTATCACTTACGGTTTGAAAGCGACGTCGTACCGAAAATATGTCACTTCCAATCGACAAATGAGTTCTTAAAACCGGAAGTTACGTTTTCCTGTACGACGTCACTTCTGGTCGAAAACGAATGTCTCAAAAGCGGAGATGACGTGTTACCATGTGACACCAGTTAAGCGAATTGTTAGAGAAATCTCCGAAAGGGATTCGTTACGGTATTTTCCCTTACGTCACGACGATAAATGCATGGAAATGAGAAGAAAAAAAAAAAAAATTTGAGAGCATACTCTTGCCGATAATGCTGAAATCAGTGAATCTGCGAAAGATGAACAAATGAGACATATCGCTTCGGTCTTTGTGGATTTGCTCGGTTAGCCACGTGGTTGATAAATGAGACGGGAGGACCAGACCGGCGATAATCCCTTTCCAGCATCATCCGCGCGTGAAGGACAGTGGCCAACGTTCCTTTGACGCTAATATTATTTCTGGTGTTGAGCAACATGTGACGCATTCCTCCTGCGAGTATAGTGGACATGCTCGAACGATACCCACACGGGGTTGTTTTACATGATACATGCTATAAATAATAGAGACGCGAAATAGCTTTTGTATTCATATTAAGCGGACGCGATATTATACGTGGTCGTTTTGTCTGAGAGCGAGAGAGGGAAAGAGAAATTGCCGGGATATTTTCATTCCTTTCGGGATTAATGGCTCGGACATATTTTATAGTGAGAGGGATGTGCCTACTTCTCGGCTATATCTTTATCTCTTTTTTCTCCGCAGAGTGACTGCCGGACTCGGTATATCTATGCACCGAACTGACCGCTTGCCAGCCACTTTGATATATCGTCGGAAGTTTAAAAAGTATAATAAACCATGTGACTAGAGTGAGTATACATTTTTTTTATTTTTTTTTGAATACGTAAATAATATTCTAGATCGGAGGATGTGTAATAATAACAATATCTCCGGAGAATATCGTTATCGTTTTTCCGGTGGCTTCATTTTTCCTCTGGGACATTTAAATCGTCAATTCTGACGTTTCAGAGGCTGTGCGCGATGTATTTCCGGAACGTGCACTGGAACGTAGATGAAGAATGAAGAAAAGACCGGAGGAGATTAAGACTTTGCCCCAGCCGCTTATCGACGCTCGAATAACCCGATTACATATATCTGACAAATGGGAGAGCGTTTAACATCGAACAATAGTCATGGGAATAACAATTTGTCTTTTTTTCGTTTTTAACTGGACGTTACGGTGCTCGGACAAATTTTCAACGATGTAACAATTTCTATATGTTCCCCGTGGCGAAAGGGTCAGGATTATTGTACTAATTTTGTTTTTGTTTGTTTGTTTTTTTTTCTTTTTATTCGCTCTTGAGTTTGTCGAAAGCTTAAATCGTTTCGGTGGTCACCCTTGAGTGTACAAACGACAACCGACGGGGGCCTTGAGGCTGCTCGATATGAATCTCTTGGCCTTCCGTCTGTCCTGTCCCCTCCGCCGGTAGTTGCGAATAAAACTGATAATAAGACGAAAATCCAGCCCTTATGCGAAGCTGTGGGTTAGCCACCCGAGGCGCAAGATGCTACCGACAATAATCCCGTTGTAAACAGCTCGTAACAACATAATTGCTTGTTCGGAGTTAACGCGGTGGTCGCGTCTGCATCGAAAAAACGTCGAGGGGGAAGCCCTTCGAAGATGAAGAGAAGCGAAGAGCTCGAGCGCGTGTCGAAGGCACCGACCGAACACTCGTCGGTTAGTAGCCTACGGCATTTTCGTTTTTCTTTTCTTTTCTATTTTTTTTTGTTTTTTTTCTCTGCTTTCTCTGTATGTTGGAGAAAAGCGCCGGGGGTCCTTTTAAATTGGCGACTTTTCGGTCAACAATCGACCCTTCCGGAAGGTCGGTTGGCCACTGCTCGCGCTCTCTTCGTGTACAAGCAATCTCTCGCACCCGCGTCGATCGAACTAGCTCCGTCTCGCTCTCACTCGTCGACGCGCAACGTCGAAGCCAAATCTACCACCGTCACACCCCCTATAGACACCCCCTACGGCTACGCTATAATGGTCACGGGAGCCGAACCACCGATCGGACGCGCGACGAGGGTTTCTACATGCGTTTGAAAAAAGAAGGTCGAACCCACACACACATCGAAATACTAGCTCATCACCCGTTATCCCTACCAATAGAATTGAACTTTCTGCGAATCTTCAAAGGCGAAGCACCTTCCGTGCACTCAACTTGATAGTGTATATGCTTTCTGTATATCAGAATTCCACGCGTCTCGGATTTTTAAAAAGATTCTTCCTACCATAATAGTGGGTTGCTGGCGATACGGTATCTGAAATATCGACGATGAAAAAGAATATCTGCGTTAAAATTCAATGACCAAAGAGCCGCCAAGCTTCCTGTCTCGTCCCTCGCGATTTCGATTCTCCACGCTACTCGGTACCGCCGTGTCTCTCGGAGGGTGAATTCGTGAGGGCTCGCAATAAAGAGCAGCAAACAAAACAAAAAAGTAATGTATTTGCATGCAAATGCGCTCTTGGTACGTTGGGTGCAATCACTTTTGCGGTTCGCGGCAGCGTAATTGAATGTGGCGTAAATAAATAAATAATGTCGCGCGCTCCACCTCTCGCATCTACGTACTCTCTCTGGATGAGAATAATAACCGACGGGTTGACTCTGAGAGCCGCGGCAGCGGAAGGGCTCAAACCCCTGGCACCACTCGCTTACCGTGCGCAAAGGTCGAGACTTCGATTAAGGCTTCGTCAGAGCATACGAGCATACTTTCGTCGCGCTGGAACGAACTCTTTGGCACTATGCGCCTCTGCCAGTTCCAGGAGAGATGTTCAAACAAGTCTGTGTAGGTAGTTGATCCACACACGCATCGGATCTTTGAAGCGCAAAGCGTGCCGAAAGGAATTACCCGCGCGCAGTAGCGGAGATTTTTTTTTTTTTTTTCTACCGAGGATTAATTTGCGGTCGCCGGACACGGGGCCAAGAGTTGCGGCCGCTTTCTACTACCGTTCGTCGCTACTGTACGCATCCTCTCTTAACCTCTCTCAGCTCTGTACCGTCGACAACTCCTGGCAACGTAAGCTCTTGCTACCGCGCGAACCGCGCCGCCTTAATATCCCGCCCACCGTGGGTATCCGAGAGGAAATACCTAAACGATCACAATATTTTTTTGCACGCACATGCACACCCCTGACTATCCACGCAAAGATGCGCATCGCAGGATTACGAGTTCGCAAAAGCGATCGTGTACTTCATGAAGCAGCTGCGAGGAGTTTGTGAAGTTAGACGTAATCTCCGTGCATGTAGCAACAATATATGATATGCAAGTTTAGTTCGAAGAAGGCATTTTATTGCCCGATCAATGAAAATTGTTTTAACAAATCTATTTAATTTTTTATGTAGAAAAAAATTTTACTGTATTTGTTGATTGTGAATTTGAACAACTGCGAACTTGTGGCTCTCAGCAACTGAACCGACCCGGGGGCCCGATTTTGTGATCGTCGGAGCCTGCCGTCAGTCGTGCGGCTGCACGAAGGAGCTTTGAGTTATTTATTGCCTGCAAAGTGTCGAGCCGCAGTTTTCTCTTCGTATGTTGCGATGTATCTACGGCTCTAAGGAGAGCCGTAGATACATAAGATGTGTAACATAAGAATACCCGCCAAATAAGAAGAAGAAGCGAATCCTGAAATTGTCGGCGACAGTAAAACGAGAAAAAGATTTGCACTGAGCCGACAGCACGGTTCCAACGACGATGCCGAACGTATCAACAATTTTTACTTCCTCGTAGAGTAAGCTTTGTCGTGATGAAAAAAAAAAAACAAATTTCGAGATTTTAATGAAAACGTGTTTAGAATGTTTATTGCACTGTAAAGAAAAATAAAATAAACGGTGGCCGTCAAATAATTTTTTTTCTCGGTGTGCGCACTCGAGCTTTTATAATTTTTTAGCTATCTGCCTAAAAACGCGTACACAGATGGAATATGATCGCTCGATGATCCCATTGTAATTTCGAGAGAGTCGATCGCAACGTTTAAATTTTATGTGATTTTGAATTTTTTGAATTTCATGAAAAATTTGTGTTTTCTCTTAGACGCAATTATCCACATCAATTATTTATCTATGAATAAAATAAGTGGTAGATTCGTGAAATATGGTCGCAGAGCGATGACTAACGAAAAAACTGTATCGGGAATTGGTATAGCCAAAATTGAAAAATGAGTGATTCTGCGGATTTTTAAACAGCGATTTCTTTGCTTCCCGATTGCATCGCGGAAATATCCAGGTGCCTATCTTGTTCTACGGCAAAAAATATACAAGACGATGGATATGATGGGGTTGAAAAAGCTTGATAAGGTGGTATCATTTGGATTTTTTGGGTAAGAATCGAAAGTGCTAAAAAAAAAAAATCACAAACGCATAATTCCATGAATTTTTAGGCGCCGAGCACAGATCCCACAAACCAAAGCGCGACGTTGATGTATTTTTACGCGCTGAACCTGAATAGGCCACCCGTTTTGTATAAAATTCTAACACGACGTTGACGTAGAAAAAAGTAGATTATTGAAATTTTCATATCGCTTTCACATTATGTTCCTTCATTCGCGATGCTTCATCAATGAGGAAGCCAAAAATACAGACAATGCTTCTTCGTCGAAGAAGCTTGACGAATAAAGGAACACAGTATGAAACAGCGATACGAAAATTTCAATTTTTTTTTCTGTGTGAAAAGTGCGTCGCCTGAATCTTCGAAATTTTCAAGGTCACAGGTGCAACGTTTACATTGACGAAAAATTGGTTAAACATTATGTAACTTCGTGAAAAAATAACAGAAAATAAAAACAATATTTGAGCGATTAACAATATCTAATTGATTGATAAATGGAACTAAATAAATTATTCGCAAGAAACTCATAGGGTAAAAGTGGGGAATATGGCCCGGTCCATATATCATTGATTTACACGTTAATCGAGGTGGGCCATATTCACCATTTTAACCCTAGGTAGAATTCAGTATCGAGAAAGAGATTTATCATCGAACATTGAGAGCCATGGGCATTCGAGCTTGGACTGTCGTTGAATATGCGGTCAATGCTTTGACGTTTCGGCGAAGTGCGCGATAAACCCGTGAAAATTATTGCCTCACTTCGCGGTCGAGGCCCGATGTCCCTTGTGCATAGGAAATCCCTGGGGCCTAACTGTTGCACAGTTATATAGTCCGTCGAGAGAAGATTCGTTGAGGTATATAAGTGCCAAACGTCGTTCGCAATTTGTTACGTGGCGCAACAACCCCCTGACACCTACGACCTTATCAAGGCGACTCCGAAGAGTTCGCAAGGAATTCAATGAGCGCGGCTCAACGACTTCTCTCGAGATGAGAGTACCGTGAACGTCTCGCGAGTCATTTCAGACCACAAACTATCGGTGTAATAAGAAAAAAGCATTCAATCGCTTTCGGTTTACGATGCAGGCAAGGTTACTGCATGCGTAACCATAATCCGCAACCTCGGTATCAACGCTTTGACCGTAACACGACTGATGATAAAAACACGGAACTGTATTCTTCAAGAGCGGCGTACGATATTAACGATTCAAGTACAGTCCTGCTTTTAACGACAACAATAGTATGGATGTTTGTGCCATCGAAAAGTATGCAATCTAAGATACCTCTATGATTTTTTTTTTTTTTTTTTTTACATAGATTTTTACTACTTTATTGTGCGAAAAAGAGGGGCTATAATTTTTTGACGCTAGGGGAAATGAATGAGAAAGGGAAAATCGTGATAGAGTGAATGAGAGAAGGAAGAGGGGAAAAGAACGTTAGAGGCGTGAAGATTGATGCCTCGGTCATCCGGGCATCTTGTCGAGTCACTGGACTTTAGGGTGTTTGAACGATCCCTCGTGGCTCCGGGCGCGGACCAAGCCGGGTGTAAAATGGACTTAATTCGGCATCTCACGAGGTGAGTGACGAGGGTCGCAACCGCGCTATCCGTTATATCCAGCAGGCTCGAGAGCTCATCCTACGCACATCGCCGCAACTATTATTGTAGCTTATCCGTCGATCGACTATCTCAAGATCACAATTTTAGCGCAACAAAATCGAATTCAAAGCTATCTATAAACAGTTTGGAGCTATCAGTGAGATTCGCTAAATTAACAAATTTCAATCCGCTCATTATTTACAAAACATTGTCGAGCGCTGACGCTGTTACCAACTAGAAAGGATTAATGTTAATGTCACATATATTTCTTTCTTTGATTGTAAAGCTGAAATCAAGAAACAAAAAAACAGCTGTTCGATGCACTTATGATGAAAAATGAACTTGATGGCATTTACTAAATATCCAATATGTGTACGCGATGTTATATCCGAGAATATGTGCTTTAATCTACGCGTGGAAAATGCAGGACGCAGCAGCGTTAATAAACGGCATCTGTCACCGGTGACGAAGCCTGGCGTTGCGCTGCATTTCGCGTTTTATGTTTCACAACCTCTAGCACCAGGGCGGCCGCCCGGTTTATGCTCCGGTTTATGCTTCACACCAAGCGTGCACGTTTGTACGTATGTTCCAGCTCCTGCCCACATCTTCCACTCTAGCACGCATGTGCATAATGTCCCTATGAGATCAAATTGTTTTTTTTTTTTTTTTTATCTTTCAATTCGACTCTCTTGCCATTCGGGCTTCTCGTTTCCTGAGTAATCAAGTGCTTTCAATCTCGCTGATGCTGATGCTACATGAATGCATCTGTCCATTCTTTCTACTCTTTCGAAGAATTTTATAGTGTCCAGTTGGGCCAGGAAAAGAAAAATATAATTTCCACCCATTGTATCTTGTGAGTGCTCGGAACCGTTGACCGATCATTGCTCATCTCCCACGCGTCTTTCGGGGATGATCGTACAGTGGGAAAAAAATAACTCTCGTCCGCGATTTTGATCACATCGTGAGTGATGTATGAGCTGTGCGTTGCCTGCGTTACAGAATTGTAGTTCCAATATCGAAAACAATCATTCACAACCGAAGATTCACGCATCGATGGAATAAGTCGAATAGCCTCTCAAACGAATAAACTTTTTTTTTTTAGAACCATCGATACTCTCACCATTTACCAAAAAGAGAACCTTATTGTAACCACATGATTTTTTATCGAATTCGTTAAAACGTCAAAAATTATTCGTGCTCGTGACCGCCAGTGCTTTTAGATAAGTCGATCATCGGCCCAGTCGAGAGTGTATCGATTAACAACGTTTTCGCCGCCAGCTGTCGAGCAACGAGACGCAAGAGTTACGCCGATTAAGTCAGACGTGAAATCGGATTAACACCGTATGTTCACTCCGTTTCTTTTCACCGCACTTCAAATCCTCGTTTGGTACAACTAACTAACTATCGACGCGGTATAGCTCTCTGCCTTTAATAATCGCTTGAATATCGAGAATGAAAACTCCTCTCGCCAGCGATTGTTCATGGCGAGATTCTGGCAAGGTCGTTATTTATCTGCGAACGAGAAGCTGCATAGGCTACAGGAGATGCTCTGCAGCTGTATACACGGATAGCTATGTAGAGCTATACGTATTACAGTTAATTTAGAGGGCGAAGCTCGCATATCATCGTCGTAAAAAGTCGAAGTTACCCTCTCTCGCATCGCAGTCGTTCGTGTTTTCGTCCTATCGGCCCTATCTGCATCTGCTCACCCCGTTAACTAGATTCCCAACGCTCTCGGTGGTTCGGCTTTTCATTGCATTTTTATCGATGTAATTTTGCAACCACGCGTCCATGGGCACCGTTCGAGAGTCGGATATTACATTCCGCGGGACGAAAAGAGTTACATCAAACTGAAAAAAAAAATGCGTACCGTAACTCCCGGGTGTCGGGCCAATCAAGCGACTCTGAACGGTATGCCAGCATTTCTCGTTGCAACGATCGAATCAACGAAGTGGAAAATGTACGTCGAAAAAAGATGCGAGAAAAAGTGGGAAAAAACACATTTTCTGGATGAAACGATTTCAGTACAAAATATAAAGGAAAGCACATAATAGAGGGAAACAAAAGTGCGTAGTCGTGAAGGCGCTATAATTTTTAATAAATAATCACGGGTTCGACATAATTCGTGGACGAATAGTTTTCGAATGCACTTTGTATCGACAAATATTGAACACATTGTTAATAGCCGTGGGAATTAAATCCGTGCACTCCCGCGTCGAGTTACGAACCTACTGTGAAATCAATCCAGTGGAGAATAGTGGCTTCCCCATGTAACGAGCCCTACGGAGAGATTTGCCGAGTAATGTTTGAATCCCTTTTACAGGTGGATGGTAAAAACGCACGAGAGGCAACGGGAACGAACGTGACTCTGCACACCGAGAAAAAAAATTTATTTGACCGCTACCGTTTATTTGGTTTGAGTAAAATATTTATTTCGTTTAAATAAATATTTGGTTCATGTAAGTAACTATTTACTTAATTTAAATAAATATTCATTTAAATCGAATAAATATTTTACTTGAATCGAATAAACGGTGGCCGTAAAATGAATTTTTTTAATGGGTGCATTCCATTAAACGATAACCCAAAATGGTCTTTTGAGCCAAGGCGACGGCTGAGTAGAATCTCATGCTAAGACGCAATAGCAGCCTTGAAAAAAAAAAAAAAACACTACGACGCTGATAACGGAAAAAAGAATAAATGCATAATCTCGTGTACGCACAGGATTAATTCTTTATAAGTGTTTTTTTTTCTGTAAATCTCCAATGTAACGCCAGGATTAACTATCTGTAAGTAAGAAAAAAATGAAATAAAACTATAAAATAAATCTCTCGGACGCAGTTAAATTACATTCGTAAACGATTCTTATAGCTCCGAATGACAAAGAGTTGTCAAATTCCTCATCGTTTCTTCTCCAAGTGCATCATCGAGTCCGGTTCACAATAAGGAAACGACCTCGCGGCCCTTCCGTCCTCTTTCTCACAGCGTTCTCTACGATATTTTCCCTACTCTCTGTCGTTAATCGCATCTCCTCTCCTAGCAGGAAGAATCTATATCCCGCATGAGGCACACGACCCGCGTCCGTCAACGATCGTCACGCCAGCTTTACATACGTTTGAACCCTGACAATGCCCGGGTTAAACGATATTACGGAGTCTTCTCGTTGAGCTCTCCTATGTATCCTCCCCATTCCATCATTCTCGTACTCCTTCGTTGGATCCTCATCGGGTCGGGTTAAACTGGCGATAAATCAGCGTAACGTTATTACGGCTCATAGAAATCATAGCCACTTCTAAATCCCCTGAAAGAACTCTCGCGGGCCTACGCGGCGGCTGTAATAGCTCCCTCCTTCTCTCTCTCTCTCTCTGTGTATGTGTCTCCCCCCCCCCCTTTCTCGTTACTTTAGAATATAAGTGAGAACCTCTCACTCTCGTATTCGACAAAGATCCGTGAAGCTACATCTATCCGTAATCGGAAATACTTGGTGAAAAATGAGAAAAGCCATCTCAAGAAGAACGGAGAGAAATACAGATGTGACGAAGGATTGTAGAGATCGATCCCATGAGCTTGAGCGATAGTAGATCGATAATGATAGGATCTCAGATAGATCAAATTTCTGATCGGACTAGGGAATATAAAATTCCAAAAATACATTTAGTTGAATGATACAAATCGGTTTGTATCGATGCATCAACGAGGGACTATCAGTATCAACGAATACAGTAGTCTCGTGTTTGAGTCTAAACACGCACAGTCTACCAAAAATATATCGAGTTCGAATGCCAGTAGGCACATCATCGACTGGGCAAAACCGAATATCCGCAATCGGTCCTATTTGTCATCTCTTCGCGGGTACGAGGTTCCAAATATGCCAACGTTGAGTTATTATTGCTCGAATCTTAGAGACCCAATGACCGTGCCGTTTATCCAAGCTACTATTCCTACCATGCGTGCAGATAATGCATCGATGTGCATACATACAAAAGCATATAGCATTTTGATCGTGTGGGTGGGTTGCGTGAGTATATAGACGTAAAGAGATAGACATATTCACTTGTGGATTCTACTGTATGCCGTCTGTGCACTCCACATATACTATTTGTGTTATTGAGTGTATGTAAGACGGATGCGTGCGTGACTGCCGGTCCTTCGTGCGATCAAATGCGGGCTGTCGAGAGGGTGAATGAAAGAACCTGACCGAAATAACATTTCTGGGACACAAACTGATAGGCCGTAATTCACGAAATTTGGGTCACAGCAGTATTTTTTTGTTTTGCTTCCTCATAGAGGAAGCTGTGTTTTCGTAAAAAAAAAAGGAAAATCGTGATTTCAGTATCAGAATAAAATTGTCTAACTCGTCGAAAAATGCAATTTTTAGCTGGCGTCCGGATTTATGTGTATGTGTGTATGTGTGCGTGCGTGCGTGCGTGCGTGCGTGTGTGTGTGTGTGTGTGTAACAGACTTGCATCGTTTCAAACAACTATAACTTGGAAACAGTTTGAGATAGCCTGTTGAAATTTGGTCCACTAGTCGATTGGTCACGTCTCTCCATTCAGTGCTATTTTTATGAAGGTAGCGGCAAAAAAAATGCAAGCGCGCATAATTCCATATATTTTTTTCGCGCCGAGTACAGATCCGACAAAGTGAAGCGCAGAGTCGGTGTTTTTTTTTCGCGCTGAACCTCAATTGGCCAGACGTTTTGCATAAAAGTCAAACACGACGTTGACATTGTAAAAAAAGGTCAAATTGCATTTTTCATATCGCTTTCTCATAATGTTTCTTTATTCGCGAAGCTTCCTCTATGAGGAAGCTTTGCGAATAACGGAAAATTATGACATTTGAAAATTTCTATTCTCAACTTGATGAGGATGCGATATGAAAATTTCAATTTTAGACTTTTTTTTACTCCAAGGAGTATGTTACATACATACCCTACCATTTGTGAGACAATAACTCCACCTTCAAACGCGACCCGGATGATCAAGATAGAATCAATTATTTTTATAATTGGGACGATGTTGTACGAGGCTTTATCATTATTGTTATTGTGATTATTTTGAAATTTTCGTTTCGTCGGAGAAAACGGAGTAAGTCAAGGCGAGATAGATTGATGGGCTATAAAGACGAACTTCTATGTTTTTAAATGGCTACGATCATAAACTCTCCGTCCGGCACTTCTGCGGTCTCTCGCTATGCTATCTCTTAAATAATGACGTCTCACGGTTTATCTCCTACTATTATTTCGGGAATCGAGGTGTTGGTGGTATATATATTCTTCCAATGCTCTTATCCAAACTGTAACTTTCTTTCCACGGACCTCCTGTTTCATTCATCCCCAGCCCCGTCCTCCAGACATGGTCGAGCAGTCCGCTTGCATACTCGGCTTTAATGGGTAAAAATTAAAAGCCGCCGCGAGGAAAATGCTTCGACGAAACTAATTTTCCGAGTAGATAATTTTTATTGGCTTATCGTTGGGGCTTGGGTATATGCGCAGATTAACCGGACCTTTGACAGTTTCACCATGAAATTACGGACAATATAAAACAAAATTCAACATTTGCTAAGTGAATCTAGATATTTTTTACGAATTGCAAGTTTCATCCATTTTGCTCTCGATTAAACCGAAAATGTTGAATATAAACTTTTTTATCTCAACGTTGATTGCAATAAAAATTGCTTTAATTATCCTAATTTTTAAATAATATTATGTAGATGGATTACTCATCGTCGTCGCATCGCGAGAACTCATCCACGAAGGGATTCACACATATAATTAAAAGGTAATGTCGCTCGAATTAGCATATTATCTTTCGAAACGCCTGGAGTAATTATGTATACACGAATTCACGTATCCGTATATCATTGCTGGTGGTAGTGATGGCCATCGTTGGAACACGAACGCGTGCCAGTGCCAGGGGGTCGCACGAACGCGTTTTATCGGATCAAGTCCAGCACGACGGGAACGATCCTTTCCCTGTCTCTGTCTCTCTCTCTCTCTCTCTCTCTCTCTCTCTCTCTCTCTCTCTCTCTCTCTCTCTCTCTCTATACTACTCCCGTCCATCAAGAAAATTGCACGAATTAAAATGAATAACGTGCACAATGGTCCTTTATATTTATTAGGTGCGCAAAAACATTGATTTTTTAAATAATTTTTTTTCGTAGCTAAAATTTTGCGGGACACTAAACGGTGTTAACGTAACAAAATGCTCTCGTCCCTCTTTGAACTTTGACATTTTTCATTTCTCGCATGCGACGATTTTTTTTTTTTTTCTTCCGACCAAACTAATTTACTCGTCACTGTCGGTTCACATTTTGAAGCCCCGCTGAACAGACCTTTGTGAACGATATACAAACGCGAGTGAAAGTAAAATAGCAACAATATTGCTTTATTTTTTTTTCTTCATCAATTTTGCGTGACATTGTAGGATCGTTTGACGTTGAAACTGCAAACGGAGAAACATGTGAGCAACAAAAGAGGATGTATCGCGTCGCCGAAAAGTCATACATACGAGTGCAGTACATAAAATGACGAGAAACGAAAAGTCCAAATTGGTCTTTATTACAACGAAAAAGGAACTGTCATTAGTGCAGTTTGAATAAAATATCTCGAAACACGACAGAACAATGAGTATTTATATCGACGAGTACAGCATTATCGCGTCGAGCTCTCGAAATTCCCAAGTGAATAATCGATGGGCACTGTCGTCGTGACTCCAGACTAGGGCATGCCATAAACGAGAAAATTGAATTCCCGCGCCGGATGAGTCTCGACGTCCATTTGCCATATGTATATGTATACGAGGAACAAGTACATCGTCGCAGTCGACGGCGGCATCAGATGGTTCGTAGGCGCGAAATGAAATGGCAGGAATGTAACGAGTGGGACATTGCCTGCTCGCCACCGGCAGTCACTCGTTCGAAGCGAAGTAAAAGACGAAGGAGAAGACTGTAAGAGTTGGTACGTATATGCACGGTATACGCGAACGAATATCACAGGAAACCACCGAGGCAGACTTTAGCTATAGCTAGCTACAGCTAGCGATAGTTTTATCCATCCCCTACACAATTTTCCGTCAGGAGGATCGTACGGTGTTTTTCCAGCTCACTCGGTTATCCCAACACCCTCGAATCGGTAGAGTTCTTTCTTTCTCTCTCGCTTGGATGAACCATCAGTCACACCCTGCGACTTTTATTTCTAGCAATCATCCCCGTCTCGCGAGCCCGCTCGATATACATGTATAGATATAGATAGACTATCGCTCTCCAGCTCGCTCATTCTCTCGTCTATACGTACAGTACGACGAGACAAAAGTGCTATGAGAAAAGGAAGACTCGTCGTGATACGAGAAAGAAGGTCTCGTCGTGCAAGCTCTCGACGTTACTTGATGGCAGCGGGCTTTATTGCACGACGTAAACGATCCTCGCTCTTCTTCGACGATTCAGACTGTATCCTGCCCAACTGACTGAAAGGAAATGCTTATTCTTCGATGCGGAGTGCCTACGGTTGATATGTTATTTGTTATCGGCTATTCAATTATTTCGAGCACCAGTTCCTTTAACGCAGTTCAATATGGAAACAAATCAATCATAGTTAATCCCTAGTTAAAAAAAAATATTCCATACTATCTACTACGAGATCGATCAGAAAACGCCGCGGTCGACTCATTTCCTATGCCAAACTTCGTAGACGTGAAATGAGCGTCAACTTCCGTTTGGTCGTTCCCCGGTAGAATCCGTAACACAGCTTATTCGACTATCATTTTTCGGAACGCACCATTTCCTCTACTCCCCTTTCGTTCTTAGTTTCTTTCTTCTACCAAAATGATAGATGCAAGTGTGTGTCCGATTTCTGGTCACATTAGAATTTCAATACGAGGGGCCGGAAAACTCGCTGGTGACTGGACAGAGTCCATCGAGCGACTCTACCGTGACCGGGAGCTCGAGAGAAAACGATGAGTGAGAAAAGAATCTAATACAGGGAAGGAAAAGTATCGCTAAGAACCGACAAACTCATCTCGACTCTTCGTTCTATGTCCCAACGTTGCCTCGGGGGCAAAGGATAAAAAATTGAGCGATATCCTTCCGGACTGTTCCTCGTGGCTACTGGCGACGACCCGAGAGGAGGTCCACTGGCATTTTTTTCTTCTTTTTTCATTTTTTCTTTTTTAAGTCTTTGTGTGACTCTCCGTGCGTTGTCGACATAGGAAAATGAGAGCCTGCTATATTCAAGGGACAGGCTCGGGCATTGATGGATTCCACGCTATTTCCCGGTGAATGGGAGGATTATGCACGGCATAAATACGCAATTTCGTCGCGAATGCCGAAGTCTCTCCTTCCATTTCCCTCCTATATATATATATCTATCTCCCTTTACCGTGCTCCCATCGATAGCCGGCCGAATTACCCCAGCCACGAATTAACAAATGGCTCTCCTCTCTCGTCTGCTATCACCGAACGAAACGCGAATCGATGAACAACGGAACTGACAAATTTACGCTCGTTTGGCCCGACAAATTTCGCGGCGATGACGGTTTCGACGAAGAGCCAATAACATTAACGAAAAACAAAAAACAAAGTATTATCCATTAACATGGTTTTTTGCTTCCTCATAGAGGAAGCTTTGTGATGGTGAAAATAAAAAATTTCGAGATTTTAATGAAAACGTGTTCAGAATGTTCCAAAACATTGAAAAATCGCATTTAGAAAAAATGTCCGGAATGTGTTTGTGTATGTTGACGTTGACGTTGAAAAAAGTTGAAAATTGAAATGTTAATATCGCTTCCTCATAAAAGCTGAAAATTGAATTTTCATATCGCTTCTTCATAAAAGTTGAAATAAAAAATTTTTATATCGCTTTCTCATCAAAGTTGAAAATTTCATATCGAAATTTTTTTGAAAAAATACAATTTTTGTCGAAAGAAGGTAAGGGAAATTTTGCGAAACGGTACTTTTTTAAAGCGTCTTACGGCTCTAAACGGTTTTGTTCGCTCGCATAGAGATGTGTGCTGGCCGTTAGCCTGCCGAGAAAATTCTGAAATAATTCATAGATACTACTTGAGGTATGTACCATGCAGTACCGAAGAGTTTTCCCAAAGCTGAATCTTTAAGTGTATTTTTAATGGGTCTTACGGCCTTTTCATAATGTTCCTTTATTCGCAAAGCTTCCTCCGTGAGGAAGCCAATTATACAGAAAATGCTTCCTCAGAGAAGAAGCTTTGCGAATAAAGGAACATTATAAGAAGGCTATATGAAACTTTCAATTTGCAGCTTTTATGAGAAAGCCACATGAACATTTCAATTTGCAACTTATATGAGGAAGCCATATAAAAATTTAAATTTTCAACATTTTTTAAGTAAGAAATATATGTTTGATCTAGTCCAGTTTTTTAATTTTTCTTTCGTTTTCACTTAAATTGAATTCTCCATTTGTGCTGGTCAATCGTTTGTGTACAACTCGAAGCGAATACTGAAGCTTGCGAGAAAGCTCTTATAATTGCACTGACGGGGAGGAGCGTGCCGACAGAGGGAGGACATTGAAAAAAATGTATTTCTCTAAAGCGCTCAAAAGTGCAGCGAAAGAGAGCACGATGCATCGTACATGGGACATCGGAATTCCACTTCCGGTGGCGCACGACCACCTGGTAAGCCATGACAACGATCATCGTAGCGTGACGAGTTAAGGCTCGGGACTAGGGTTAAACCGCTGTCTATTGCAACACCAACGGGACGACTCTTCAACGCTACGTTAGGCCGGTTGGAGCTTCTCTTTTGACGTATATTCCCCTCAGTTTATTCCCCCGTCATACGCACTGTCCTTCTTTCACCATTCACTTTTATTAACCGTGCGTGGAACACGTGCTGCGATCATTAGGTGCCGTATTATACGACGAACCAAACTTAATTACGTATCAGCGATGCGAAACGTGAATACGCCCGTTCCGCTCTTACACGCTTCGAGGAGAGAGAGCTTCGTTTTACATCGGAAATAAATTTCTGTGTAATGATATTTAGCGATTGATTGGTCTCACGATTTTTTTTTTTTTTTTCGCTTTCATCGCTTTTAGTTAAAGACGAAAAGATTTAAAGTGCCGTTCATAAAGATGCCTTACTAACGGTTCAACATAAAAACTGAAGCGAACGAGATTGTAATATTTGGTAGAGATCAGTAAATAATTATTTTTTATCTGAATAAACAAAAATGTTGCCAAAAAAACAATAAAAATCCTGACACTGTATATGTATCCGTTTGTAGAGGTTTTACTTTCAGCTGGCACACGCACGACGTTATAATCCATGCAGCAGCCAGAAAACTCGCTGCATAGCTGCCCCCCCCCCCCCCCCCCCGCCCGTAAACTCGGGACAATTAAATTATGGAAATAAAAAAGTAAATAAAATGGGACAAGAAAACGGGTCGAGTGAGAAGACAAGGGGGTGCACACGACGTTCAACGCAAGAAGAAAAATCGTAAAACCAAGCCGATCGACAAATCTGTATAGTGTCCCGTGATCTTTATCGCCTCGTTCGGATGCCTGGAGAAACGAAATAAACATACACCGTTAATGTGTGCACATTACCTATGCGATACCTTCTATCCTATTCCATATTCGTATAAATATCTATGTATCCGAAATCAGTCTCGCGATTTTGTGCACGGACATATAAATGAAGAATTTTATATCCAAGCTCAAACTACACCCTCATGCATTTACGCGTATAAAATTTTTTAAATGCGGGTACCAACAGCGTTAGATGCGCGGTTGGAGCACGGCTCTGGTGGTCCCCCAAGTCAAGCTGATTCGTTCGCGGTCAGAACTTGGATGGGTGACCGCTCAGCCGTGCGCTAGCTGGCGCATCGACCGTTGAGCGGAAGGCGCTTTTTTCTGAGACTTTGGTGTTTCTGCACTTTGCTCAAGTGCAAAAATACCGGTAGATCCGTGGAATATGGCTGTCTGTACCGGCACGGGCTTTCCGTAGTTTCCCCGTGTCCCCGGCAAATGCGGTACGGTGTAGTCGAGTCGGCTACGGACGCATTGGAAGTTGGGTAGCTTAGTTGAGTGCGGATAGGGAGAACGAGGGGGGAATCGGAATGGGGTTCCGTAAAAACCCGATAGGGTATACGGTGGAAATGGAACAACGAATATTTATAAATAAAAAAGCAGGAGTAACCGTCTGATATTATGAGGAAATGTTATAAAGGAAAAAAAAATGTACAAATAACGTCTCGGTAATTTGAGAAATTTCTAATTTTGGGTTCAAACTCCGAAGATGATTAAAACGAAAAAAACGTTGTCGCGACAGAACGACACAGCGTACATATTTCGAGGACAGCGAAGACGATTAATTGTAGTTACAATTGTCATTGGCAAACGGGTTTTCGCGGTTTGATGGTGTTAATGAAGTTTCGAAAACACTCGAAATGACGCGTGAGCTACCGTAATTTCGCGTTTGCAGACAAGCATAAATATGCAGACTTAGAAACACTCGGGTGATTCTCCCCCGTTTCGCTTCTGTACAAAGATTGCATAGATTCTACAATTGCTCGGGCGCTTCTCGGTTGTGGGTTATTCCCGCAAATGTGTGAGGATGTTAAAGCGAGCCGGAATTACGGCCCATGTTTAACGCTCAACGGTGTCTGTTCCTATCTTCCATCTTATTCCTTTTTATTCCCCTTTGCGTCATCTACTCTCTGGACGACCATCCTTTCACCAACTAGTTCTGTTCTTGTTTCGTTATTCGTACAACAACATACAGGTACAACCCATCGTAGTTAAACTGGGGCACAAGAGATTCATAAAGAATGACGGAAAGTGTGAGCACAAAAAGTGTTTAAAGTTTCAAAAAATGAGCAAACTTTTTCTGTAAATTTTTTTCCGACTTACTACATAACGTTTAGTCCCTCTAACGTATTAAAAATAAGATTTTCAAAGCAGAATTTTTAAATTGTTCTATGCCAAGCCGTGGTGTAGTACCGTTAGTCAATGTTTATTAATGTTCGAAAGACTTTCTGCTTCGCTGTCGCTACCTACGTCGACCGGACACGGACCGATATTGTGTTTTGGATAACATGCCGATTTTCCAGTGACTGCAGAATCCTACCCGGGTAAATGGATATACATGTGATACGTTCGGTATGTCTATAGCGAATATATAGAGTATAAGTGTGGATGTGACGCATCGTAAAGTACGTAGTGGAAGGGTTAAATCTTCCGCGTTAAATGGGACAGGACAAACTTCCCCGGAAAGTTGGGGAAATCGTAACGTTTCATAGCCGTTCTCGCGTCTAGTGCACGACGATGCATCTATACTGTTATGTACTTGGGAGGAGGAGATCTGTGTACTATACCAGGCACATCCGCCATTCTACTTGGAGATATCACGCACCATGTACCCAACACTCGCGAAAGAGAAAGAGAGAAAGAGAGAGAGAGAGAGAGAGACCGTACTCTCGGCTAAAAGCATTTTACGGGGGATAAGAAGAACATTTCGAGTAAATCCTGCGGGGAATGAGAGTAGAAGGGAATCAAGTCGAAAAATATTTGCATTGTTAATAATATACAGAAGGTGCTAAAAGTTATTGCGTTTCTCTACGAGTTTCGAATTGTTTTTTATGACTTATTATAATAACGTTGAATTTTTATTTTTCAACAAGTCTAAACGAATCATTCACAATCTCTTAAATTTTCTAAAATGTTGTCTCAAAGAAGTGACTTTTAAAAAAATGATTGTAAGGTAATAGTAAATGTTAGCATTGAACCCTTTTTTTCCACAACCGTTCGCTATCCTAACAATATCTGTTACGCACGATCGACTCGTAATAATTGGCATCGCAACGTGCGAGCCTAGCTTCTGTCACCCTTTCGTATGTGTTTCTGCGTCTCGCTTCGACTCACCGTTAAATCTCACCCTCAAGTACCCGAAAAACTTTAAATTCATTTTAGCGGACTACGGGCATTGTTCACGCATCTGTTGCGAGGTCTGTCTTCGGGTGTACTCGATACTGCGTACGGTGCAAAGGCGCAGAAAATGTAATCGGGGTTTCGATGGGAGGGTGAAAATCTGCGGGGACGCTCAATTTCATTATCAGTGTAATTTTTAAGTGGCTGTCAAAGGTCGATCTGGCGTTTTGACGCTGTGTCGCATACGGATTCAGCAGTTCGAAATAGCTACATAATAATAACGTGTTTCTTCGCACCTCACGCACGTACTCACGGATACTCTCGCGGATAAATTTTCACTCTAATTCTCCCTTTTTTCAATGTCAACGCATCGGCGCATGTGGGATTTTACGTGTCGAGTTATTCAATCGTGTCAAATTATGAGATTGGAGGAGATATTTTGGATTTACAAGAGGTGAATAATGCGGGTAATGCAATGGCTCGAAAACCAGGTGGTGTACACCAATAAAGAGAGAATATCAATTAGTGTAATGCCCGGAAGGCTCAAATGTTTGCGTCAAGAATGTTGCCAAGCTTTATGCTGTAAATTAAAATCAATTTGCGTAGAATTGGTCACGGGGAAATAAAACGATGGGAATTTGTGTAATATTTAACTGTGCTCACTTAAAATAGCTCGTAGTCCCGGCAATAAACCTGAAAGAATAATGCACATGATTATTATAATGTAACGTTTTTATAACTCAATTGTCAGCTATCGTTTAAGCTTAGCTAGAAAAAATGTAACCCTCTACTACTTTTGTAAAAATTCTAAGTTGATTTTTCTATTGATGTGGGTATGTAAAGAGTACAAGAAATGTCTCTCTCTCTCTTAAAACTTACATCGGTGCATGCATGTGATATTATATATGTATGAACGGATATAGCATACATAAATTTGTGAAAGACGTTCCGGGGCGTAGCTTGTTATTTTCACACTCGTCGATGTCAGACCATGTCGCATCGAGGAGAAGAGAAAGAAGAAGAGGAAGAAGAAGAGTAAAAGAGAGACCGAGACCGCGAGAAAAAAAAAAGAAATCCATTGAAAGAAGCCACCCCAGGCTGCGCTGCCATAACAAGGGGTGCCGTTTCTCTTGCTTGCCTTCTTGCTGGTGCTGGATAAAAGTTGAAGGCTAAAGGGAGCTCTCGTTCTCGTACCAATCTTCCTTTGAGGTTTTACGTCTGGTGGTTGCACGATGGAGAACGAACAAAAAAGAAAGAAGTAAACTCGCCGAGGTAAGGGAACGCAGTATCGACGTTTCAGGGGAGTGAGCACGTTGTCGCCGGTGAATCGACACAAAAGTGACCATCGCCAGGGTAACCGATAGGAAAAGGGAACGTCCCCTCGGCACTTGGACAGGCTTAACGCTCATCCCTTTCTGTATTTTATCCCAACGATGTTGCATCCGCGCATCCGCACTGCAATAACATAAAGATAAAGAGAAACGATGGAAAGGGAAACGTTAAAAAAAAGGTGTATGTTTGAAGGGTACGGGATGAGTTTGATGTCTGGACAATATTTGTCTTATACCGTGAGGAAGAAAAAAATAATTAATTAAATTGGGTACCAAGGTCATAACGGGGATATGAGCTGTAGGTTACTTAAAATTTTGAACTATGTAGACACCGGTACTCTTCGGCACTCACTCCTTTGCAGCTTTTCCGCAAAATAATTAACAATAGAATTTTAAAAAAAGCGAACACGACTAATTTCAATGTTTTAGGGCCTAACAGATACCTATGAAAATAAGATTCCACATGAATGCTTGATTCGGCCAACGCGGCCTAATTCGACATAGATTAGATGACATCTCGAGACTATATGCAACAGCTCCGTACAGTGCGTATAGGAGATTGGATGACAAGGAGACAATCATTAGGGCCGAAGCTTTCTCTTTGATCCCGTCACGATCGAACGACGAGGCGTAACATATAGACTCAAGCACAGGATACGTATTGGCCCAAAGTTGAACGTAGAAAATCCGTCATTTATTTCGTCCATTGATATTGGTAGGTTTTGGTCACGAATCTGCTGCTGTTGCATGTTGGGGCTGCGGTAAGGCACCCGCATTGTGTCAACAGCCCTCGAGTAAGAGAGAGAGAGAGAGAGAGAGAGAGAGAGAGAGAGAGAGAGAGAGAGAGAGAGAGATAGAAAACTCTGAGGAGGAAAGACTCGTGACAACGCCAAACCAAGTATCTGCGTTCTGACTAGAGTAAAGCAGAATCTGCGAATTATGATAGGGGCTGAGCCGGAGAGATTCTTCCGTGTTGTCATTATTGCCGTACTCCGTACACGGAGGGAAGAATCTGCATAACCGCGAGCACGTTCCATCTGTAACTAAGAAAGAAACAAGATCGAAAAGAGGTTGCCCTTGGAAATGATTTCAAGTCTCCCGCACGCAGCTTCAATGAAGGAAAAAAAATCTATGTATCCCCTCGCAAAACAAGTCGAGAGGTGACTGAGTATAATGTCGCCGTACATAGGAATTTAATGCCTCCATTCCCGTTTCGCGTAGTTTACATAACGTGTAAGCGGTGTGTTTATTGTTACAAAGGGGGTGCGAGTTTATTGTTGTATTAAATGTCGGGTTGATGGAACCAGAGAATCGATCGATAATTTCAATCCCACGAAAACAGAAGCGAAAGAGCATAGACGGCGAGAGATAGATAGATGCTTTTGTGTATGTATACGATACAGATATAGTTTGGTCGAGCGCTCGGTAACGAACAATTAATCTAACTGTCACGGGGAAGTTAATTTATACGGGCGGTGGCGACCGTTCATCACCGCACGCGTTCGCGCTTTCCTGTTGCCCTATCTTCTTCGTATATGTATATAGAACCTTCGGTAGGACTCTCTATCGAGCTCTATGTGTATGCATCTAGTACAACGCGCCGATTTCCTCGCCCGTTAACCCGACCGACTCTCGAAGGCTTTATCGCGCAACCCCTTCAGCGCCACGACGAAGCGAAAACCCGGGGGTGGTTCCACTCTCGTCTCTTCCGTGCTTGTTCGCTATCGCATCTCGACGCCTTTTCACGCCGCTACGAATTTGGGGATGAGATTCTCAACCCTACCCATACACGATTCTTGGCAAGCCCCTGTGTGTACAGCCAACAGCCATTCATCATTACCAACAATATTATCGTTCGTCATTCAGGTAAGAAGTTATAATTACTTGGATAGGGCGAGAGAAATGTCTCGATTAAACATCGTTCAATTCGCAAGGGAAATTTCGCGGTACACAGTGTTGCCAACAATTTTTTTGCACTGCTTCCAAAAATAAAAAATACACAATTATATTGCAATTTTGTTTAATCTTAGTGTTTTTTTTTTTTTTTTTTTTTTTACCCACACTTGACAATGACTTTGAAAATACATAATGCACAAACGTACATCTAATAAACAGTAGGTACCTCCTTCATGAAACGTTAACTTCAATCCTTACGATCCAGTTGACGTGAAATCCAGCCGGTAGTATAACTACAAATGTTACCATCTTCGCCCGCTGCGTAGTTCTCGTTACTTTTATTCCGTATGATTGATTCGGAGCGATAAAAGTAGCGTAAAACCCGATCCGAATCGCGTCCGGACGGATACCCTAGTGGAGTTAAAACCCGTATCGGGTAACAGTAGTTTCAGTACCTAGTAGTAGTTGTGTTGTCGGGGTAAAGATTCGAAGATGCTACTGATGTTACATTGTCGGGAAAAGAGTCGTCGACATAGACGACTCGAACTTCCGGTTTGCTGGGTGGAACGTATTTTCTCGTACAAACGTGCGGGGTGGGACGCGTGAGGATAAGCTCGTAATTTTAACGGGCGCGTCGTCTCGCATTCCGATAGAAGCTTAGCTCGATACGAAATTTCATCGAAAATTTCTCTGTCTCCTATCGTATTCCTAGATCGTTTCCTCTTCTTCTTTTCTTTCACTTGGTCTTCTAGCTGAGCCTCCGGTGGACGATAAAACTCTTCGCGTCGAGTTCGCGCGTTACGGCGAGACGTATCCAATGAAGATATCAACTGAGCAAATACCTACTTCTAATTGCGACGAGCCCGGACATAACTACTGTACGACAATTGTCATGGTTGTGAGCGGGTTTATCTTTTAATAAAAATCTTTATTGTTCGACGATATATGACTGTTCTTCGGGCTTAGCAAACGTTCCTGCTGAACAGTGATAGTAATGCAGTGATAGTAATGTAGTTCAATTTACTATATCCAGTGTTTAGGGGACACTCGATGACCGATAAATTTTGACGTCTATCAAAATTGTTCCAGATGAATCAACCGGCAAAATAGATTATACAATCGATATCGATTGTACAATTTATTTCGCCTATTTGATATATAAAAAATAGTTTCGTTACCGCTAATGCCAACCGAATTTCTCGTTTCGTCAAGTAATATTCACTCTCTATCATCAACGACATCAGTAGTATCGATGGCATTAAGTTGAGAGGTATGAAATAATTATTACAGCCTGTCCCTGACGTTAATGACGAACTGTCTCGAGGCGAGATATATTACGGCGTGTCTGAACGTTGGTCGGTTGCGAACGAAGACAGCCCGGTTAGTCTGTACCACCACCACGACGACTATAGCATTGACGCATCAGCCCGATGGAACAGAAGTGTCAGCTGTAACTTTTATTGGTTATAAAGCTCGCGATATTATGCTGAGCCAGAGTAAATACGTTTATGCTCTTATCCCTGTCTTTGTCAGTATCGTAGCCGTTTTTGTCTACCCTCTTTCTAAAACTCGCAACACACAGACGAATGCATATAGCATCGCGGGCGAGACACCACCGACGAGAGGAGCGAAGAGACGAGAAGGAGTCTTATAAATCTAATACATTTAATATTTTATGGTTCACCGAGGTCTCTTTCTTTACGGCGTATCTGCGGAGAAACGCGAAGCGCTACCCACCTACCCACTACCTTGCGCTTTACATTTAATCAGCTAGCGGCAGGGAAAATCAGAGAATTTGCAGCTACGATAAAAGTATAAAATCTACTCGGTATATTTAATGAATCTCGTTTCATTACGCATTACGCTACATGGTCAAAAGTCCTCAACTGCCAATACCGATGGGACAACTATGTTATTTTCGTTTTCTATCCTCGACTAGTCGAATGACATCGTAAATCCGACATGGGTTCGTAAAATTTGTTATAATATATAATGAAGGTTTATTTAACGTAATCAATATATATCTGTCTGTCGTCGGCACCGAGTCCCGACTGGCAATAAATTTCTACAGCCGAAGCCACAGAGAGATATATTATAGATACAGCCGCCACCACCTACATTATATTTGTCCTCTCGCTAGCCATATGCGCGTCTCTCTCGTAAAATCGGATGTTCAACACAGAGAATCCGGTTATCGGGGGTATATCAGCGGTATTCAAGCGATTCGGCTTTGGATTGGGCCAAAGCACCAAATTCGTCTGGTCGTCTGGTCGTCTGGCTCGACGGTACTCCCGATCGAACCAGACGCTCAATAAATCGGATGACAGGTCTCGTCGCTACGTGCCCCAACTATTGCCTCCAGGTGCTCCTACAGTTATGACGTAATAACCCCGGGGCAAATGCTCGAGTACTAATTGACGGACGTGTGTGTGTACGGTACGCGGTGCGGGCTGTCTATCGTTGATAGTCGTACAGTAGGTACGCACACTACACATTTGTATTGAGACCGCAAATACCCATACAGTATACGTTCAGTTATGGCGCAGATTTTGCAACAATGGTAGACAAGTTTGTGAAATTAATAGAAACATTTTATCAAATCGAATTTTAATGTATTATCATTTATTTGAAATGCAATTATTTTTCTTTTCTCATCCTTTTAATAGCTCAACCATCGTTTCGCCTGTTTTCTCTGTTACTTCTGCGACTACTATAACTACATAGTATCGGAATTATTCGCGTCACGACTCTGTCCAGTCTGACTCGTAATAGGTAGGCGTAGTCGAACTATGTCGTGATAGGAGGATCGCTATTGAATACGGGACAAGTCTGGAACGCTCGTTGATGGTTCGTCTGGACCCACCTGACGCCCGTTAACGCGCACTAGACACGTCTAGTCTAGGTACCTACCCTCCTACACCTGAACGTAACTCGGCTCGATGCATCATTCGCTGTACACTTTGGCCTGCCGGCCACGCTAATTGCGCGAAGACGAAGACAATGGCCCGTATAGATGTTGCCGGTGGACGGTCTTCAGACTGGAATAAGCCCTGTCGGATCTTCAACTTGGCGTACATCAACTCATCGATTTCAACTAGACGGGGACAGACAGGTCAGACCGTTCGATTTAAAAACTATATATCAGACAAAAGTTGACATGTTTTAAAACCTCTTAAATACAGTACAGCAGAATATAACAACATTTATAATAGCCATTGGTCAGTGTGCCCGGCGTAACTCGTGCGCGACCATTGAGCTTGTAGTAGTAATGGTAGTACGTATCGCGATCGATCGATGTCCGGAGATCTAAAATTCATATCCGCAGCGCCTGCTTGGAGGTTCGTGACGAGAGACGGCACTCTAGAAAAATCGTATTGTAATCGTTATATGGTACGAACGTTTAACGATATACCAGTTGCAACAGAACTTTTTATGAAATTTTTTGTTAAAAAAAAATTGTCCGCAATCTCATATTTTTATATAATTAATGCACGTTCGATGTAATAAATTGTACGACACTAGGTATAGAGTTTCGTAAGAAAAACGTGATGAACACAGTCCGGAACCGCGATACCGCGACAATCGGCTCGAAGACCAGTAGAAACTTGCTATCAAGGCCACTGAACTTGCTACTTGAACCCTCGACGAGAGTGCATAAAACCGCGCGAGAGAGCTCGGCGAGTTGCGGTTTTTGCGGTCCCTCAGATTTTATAACGTTCAGCCGGGAAGGCAGCAGCGGCTATGTCACTCATTCTCCCGTTCTTCTTATTAACACGCGGGTAAACGAAAAATTTTACTCGTAACTATGAAGCTGCCAGTGAAATTTTTTTTTCTCTCTCTCTCTCTCTCTCTCTCGCACTTGCGTGTTATAAGTTATCGATGATAATGATAACTCTCGTTCATTTCCTGGTGCGGTTCACGGCACGAGCCAAAACGAAGGATCTCTATTTTCTGTATACATATCTGCACTTCTACGAAAAAAAATTCGGAAACCTAGAATTTACGAGTACAAATTTGGCCCCGAGTGTCTTAAATTTTTATGTGACAGTCTCGGTATTAGACGAGTTATTAGAGGTTATACTTTCGATTCAGAATGACAATATGTACCCGCATGCTTTTAAATTTATGACGGTGAAAATCTAGTGAAAGAAACGATTTTTCATTATCATCGTCGAGAAGCGACCGATATGACAGCATTATCGACGATGCAAATTCATCAGGCACACGTTCGTGTCGCTGAAACCCGGCTGTTTTCCCGGCGTGCACACGTTTGTTGTTCATAAGAACTTTTCTTTTTTCTTGACTGCCGTTTCCGCTAGCGAAGAAGGCTCAAATGAGGCGTTGAGAGATTTCGCCAAAATTTCACCGAGTATCATCGACGAGTTCGACATCATTTTCACCCCTGTCCAGGAGGCTGCCTCGACGGGGGAGTTGGAAAATTTTCTTTCGACGCTCTTCCGAAAGCTCGACTGTCTCACCCGAGAGCCCCTTCGGTGATACAGCCGTGGTAAATGAAGCGCGCGAGAAACGAATTGTCGCGGCATGCACGCCGGAAAAAAGATGACGAGGGCAAAAAAATTGACGGTCAATTAACTATTTCTATGTATACGACCGAAAATCGGACGAACACATTTTAACAGTATGTGAAAAGAAAGAGTGGAGAGTATTATATTATCCGTCTGAAATTGACGCCGGTGATTTCGACGCTATGTAGCGTGACGTTGCCTATAAAGTATACTAGGGTACGAGATAGTTTTCGCATTTTCCTGTCACCCACGAGCCACAAAAGAGTTTCCTGTAGATAAATTTTAGTATCGTCGGACCGGATCAGAGTTTCCCATACTCATGACAACGTTCATCTCAGAAAATAGTTTACAGCGCTTGTCAAATTTCGAAAAGATATTATCCAAGACTCTTTACTAATTTGATATTTGCCCGTTCTTAATTTATTTAACGTGCGCTCGAATATGTAAAGTGCTCAATTATGTGGAATATAATATGACCAATTTCGACGTTTGTTTACGATCGACTTGCCTAATGAGCCAAAACTCTTTGAAATCGCCGTGTCTGGCTTGCGTCAGGACGTCAGATCGCGCGAGCGAGTACCATTATTGGCACATGGGCGATAAGTAAGGAAATACCCACAGCATACTACTTCTAATCTTCATTCAACCGGCAATACTGAACCTTCCACTCGAAAAGTTCCAGTGGCCCCGCTCGCAAAAGCGAATCGTCCCAGCGAATGGCGCATCTCAAAGCGAAAACCATATACAAGAGAGAATTTGAAAAAAAAAAAAAAAAAAAAAAAACGGAATAAAGAGGCGAATGCCGCGCGAGCACGACGCTCATAATTAACGATTACAAAGTATTTCGTTCAGATGATTATCAGTCTGTGCCGGATGCGCCGAGTTCTCCATCCCCCATAACTTCCGGTACTTTGATGTTTCGAGCCTCCTCTTGTTTTCTGCCCCATTGTACTGCCGCTGGTTCTCTCTACGAGCGCCGGAATCGCAACCAACAGTGTGTGGCGCGGAACCATCGTTGCTGCTATACAGCAGAAAGGAAAGAAGTATCAGAGCCGCGAATGCTGGGGTTCTCTCTATTTTTTTTTTTTTTTTTTTTTCTACTCCGCACCCTGTCATTCCCTTTCTGTAGTTTTCGTCTCTTCGTTCTCGTGGTATACAAGGCAGGGCTGCAAATACATGCGGAAGCTTCGAATAAGAGGAGGAATAGGCGCATTTAAACCTTTAAACCTGGCCGATGAAACCCGAATCTTCGAGTAGGGATGCAATGGGTACACACTGGAGCGGTATATATGTATATATATATATATATAGATCACAGTATATCGCGAATCTGAGTGATCCAAGGGATTCCCGATCTTTTTACACTTTGACGTTTCAAAGGTTGTCACTAATTGACGCCGCGGGTTAAGACTCTTTTCCTTTGATATTTTTCAAGTACTACGAAGAAAAGATAGGCACCAGCGTCATTCGGCGCTGATTTGCTTGATTCTGTGGATGCTTCGTCGCTTAAAAAATTAATTGAGGTCAATTTATAAGAAATATTGCCTTTCGGTGTGAATGCCCATTCCAGTTGCGAAACTCTGTCGTCTGTACGTAGTAAAAGGTGGAACAAAACAAACGGTCGTTCTCTCGTACCGTTACAATCGTAACATTGTATAATCTTTATAGCAGTTGGACTCGAACAAGAGATTTTTAAAGGGTTCGGCTGTAGGTCTGCAGCATTAGTGTAGAATTAAACCGACTAAACAACATTTTATCGCGGCTATGCAGGCCGTGCAGCCCACCGTTTTCGGTTTAGGACCTTCGTTTTGCGTTAACACCTGATACGTATAGTGAGAGTGAGGCGACCGTTTCCGAGCCGGAGTTAATGACGTGTCGACGATAATAATGGTGCATCATCGTTTTTGGGTTCGGGGCCCCGAGGTGTCCGCGGCATATGGTTTAAAGCACTCTCTATCTCTCTCTCTCTCTCTCTCTCTTTCTGTCGAGTAATTGTCCATTAAAGTACGAAGAGCGAACTTTGGATCATAGGCTACTGGCCAGGCACGGCAATGGACAACGCAACGAGAGAGGTCGTTAAGCCTCAGCTCGATTAAATTTCATTATCACACTTTACGATTATTCGAAACGGTAGGCCGGTTTGGCGAAGCCTCTCGCACCGTTTATATACTATCAGAGAAAGAATTGAAAGCCGAGAAGACGAAAAAATATCCAATGTACTTTTTCACCCAATCCGTGCAATAAAATCATAAAAACTGTATCCCTCCCTTTACAACGTGACACGACATAACCATATGTCATCCTCCAGCAGTTAAAACAACTGCCGAATAGAAAACTCGTTTTAAAAGCTCGTTGGTCTCTCAAAAAAAGGGTTTGATCCCACTAAATCATTTTTTTGTTTTCGTCAAAGGGTCACTAAAGTCTGAAAGTGGCGATTAACTTTTCGCCTGGAATTATCGACCCTCGGAGCTATACAGAATAACTGTATATAGGATATGCATGTAGCAGTGTGTAGAAACACCGGAGAGTGACTCGAAAAAAGGTGGAAAAATTGAAAATATCTCGAAGATATCCGGAGAGAGTCGAGTCGACCTATTTAGTCGTTGTTACATGTGTCCCTCTCCCGTTGTCCTCGCATGGAGAACAAAGGGATCGCTGCGTGCTCGATGAAAGAAAAAAAAATGTATTTACCGTACAGTAGTAATAGTGTGCGTACAAGCCAAGAATTGACAGTAGAGGAAAGGGAAACGAAACGCGGGAACGTAACGCAGCCCGCGTGTGTTTCACTACCAGCGAGTTGGCAATAAAGCCCTGAGCTCCCAGAAACCCCGAGAGTTTATTGTTCGCATCGAGCAGTGAAGCTAACGGAGAAATAAAGCCAAAAACAGAGGGAGGCAGCCGAGTTTAACTCAAACGCAATTCTTCGTAGGTTCATAGCTAACGATTTGGACAGTTGGATGTGTATGTACATCAGCCACCACTACCTTATAAGCGGGACGGGCGTGTTATGCGAACAGTTAACGATTAACGATTCATTTAGAAACGTTTAGTACACCGGGCAACGATGTAGGCCGATTTAACGCTAAGCCACTGTCACTTAAGGGCGTCAATGGATTTCGAAAAGGAGATCCCCCCCCCAGGAAGAGACTCACAAAAAATTTAAAATTCCTTACACTAGAAGCAACAGCGGTGAATCTTGAGCTTCCGGGTACAAAAAATGTGTGGTCTTTGGATAACATTTTAGATACGTGTATGCCCTTAAGCTACAGTGGAATAAAATAGTTTTAATTTGACTCTTATATCACAACCGAGTCCTACGATGAAGCCTGTCTATCCTGATTCGACGTTTCGCGATTCCAACTAGAGTAGAAAATACCTTAGACGTTCCGAAACGTTTTTGGCCCTATGTCTCGCTGGGTCTCGTAACTCTCGCTATATTCGTCGCAGCAAGAAGGGCACGTTAGTGCCGCATTAAACGTCCCGAAATGCGCGTCGAGAGTCGATGATAACGACTATGCTCGCGACGATCCGTTAATGCTCACTGCGCTCTCGCTCACGCGAATTCAAGGCGGGCCTACTCTCTTTCTATGTCGTCTCCTTCATGGTCATTTCTCTCGGGTGTAGTAGTGTCGGGGCAAGATACTCGCCGAAATGGTAAATAAAGTTAAACATTTTAGAGAATCTAAATACTTTAATTTTTTTCATTAAATAATAATACTATAGCATTTTTCCTTTACTGTTTTACAGAGTTTCAAATATTTGTTAACCTTAAAAAAAGCATAAAACCAACTTTCTCTTTATTTTTTTCATCTTTAATTTAAATGCAGCCAAAAGGATATTCGCAAAAATTAATCGAATTTTAGGTTTACAAGAGACTTGTATAGAGTCCGGAGAATGTCGGTTGAAGCTCACCTAAGAATGAAACGTCTTTCAGCAGGTACTGCATCTTATACACTCACACACATACATGTGTATATGTATATATATATACATGTATATATATACATATACATGTAGATATATCCGAGGGGGGCTCGAGGCTCGCACGCTCGCAACCCTTTCAGGACGGTAGGGTGGCATAGCCCCCGAAAAGAGTAACGCCCGAAACGTCGCTTTATTAAAATATTGCTGATCACGAATATGATATTCATTTTGCTCCAAACCCAATATTTTAGATTTTAATCCCAGAAATACGATTTCACATTAGAGCGAACTGTTTTCTGTGCATAAAATCGAAGATGCAAATGTCCCACTACACTTACGCCAAAAAAGGCCAGCAGATTCATGTTCAACGCATGAAAATACGTTGGTATACGTCGCAGTTAATTTTATGAACGGAAAAGAACATTTCATACGGACAAAAAATATTTTATCAAAAATGCCAAGGCTACCTTGACTGGATTGGAAACCCAATGGATTCCCTTTCCAATCCATTTTTCACGTTTTCCAATGTCCTCGAACGGGACGATGAAACGATTGTAAAACTTTGCACAATCCGCTATTTTGTGTATTTTTTCCCGTAGAACACGATGGGCACCCCGGATTTTCCCTAGCTCCATTGGGAGCCGAGACATCGACCTTTGCAAATCACGACAGTCGACGTTTTTCCAAAAATTGCTAAATATGGAAAAATCGTTGTTCAATCGATTTTTTTTATTTCAGGGCTATATTCCACGTATTTTTCTCGCTGATCACGAATGTAACAATTATTTTACTAGCAACCCAGTATTTTCCATTAAAATCTTAAAAATACGATTTTTCGTGCATAAAATCGAGTCTTTCAATGTCTCACTGTACTTTAGACCCAAAAAGCCCAGTAAAGGATTCGTATTCAGCGGGAAAAAATACGTCTAAATACGTGGCAGTTCATTTTAAAAAAAGACAAAAATATTTGCTAAACTAAGCAGACTTTTTTAAACGAACTAAAATTGTCGAGATAATAAAAAATTCAACGACATTACGTGAAATTGAAGGACATTCCAGGACTTCGATCATCAATCTTAATGCAATAAACCGCTGAAAAATAAATGTAACTTTCAATTACTGTCCTCGCATAATTTGATATCATTTGTCCACATAGTTTTTCTAAATGTGTGGAAAAATAAGAACCTCGTAATAATATTTTGTTTGACTGAGCTTCTCTTTAAAGAAATTTAGAGCCACATCTGGTGTCCACCAGGAACCCTGGGTATCGAAGCCTTCTTTAATTTTGTCCCTCACTCCTCACACTTTTGATCTTTCTCTTATATTAATCAGACGGTATGAGCTTTATCGTGAATAGAGTAGTTACGTGTGGAGTCGATAGTTGGCCTCCTCATGCAGTTCCAAGTGTAACAGCGCTTGAATGGTTCTTAAGCGATTCCGGGCAAGGACTTAGTCCAGGTACAATTTTTCGCGACTGGGGGAGGGCGTAAGTGCACGTCGAGATATCACGTGTCGTATGAAGACTTGGGTTGCTTCTTATTTTTTTTTTTTTTTACCTCTGATAGGCCCGCGCCTCCGACTGTCGTCCAATCTTCTCTCTTTCTACCTACCTAAGCTACAGCGCCATCAACAATCTCCCGTCTGCAAATTCTCCCGAGAGAGCTCGAAGCAGCGCTGATGACCGTTTATCGGTACCGATGGAGCTGGAGTATTCTTTCGCGTCAACTAGGAATGTACACTAGATAGGTGCACTTAGCTCGTGGAACGAAGACTCGTCGGACAGGTAAGTTACTTTAAGGCTCGTCGAGGCGGTGTTGCATTTTCGAAAAACATTATACGCTATGACTTGTATGACTCTCGACTTTGTAGTTATTCTCGCTTCAAACATTTTCTCGCTGTATTGAATTTCTTCATCTCGCGGCGGGTTATGTCTGTCTCAGAAAATTAGTAAGGAGGTGCGACGTCCGTTGGGAATAACCGTGAGAAACTGCTTGACTGCTGAGAAAACTTCAATTCTTTTTTTTTTCTCTCGAATCAAGGGGTGCCACAACCGTAATTTTTATTGTTGTTAAGGTAAAGTTGTTACTAGTTGAGATTGTTCGTAAAAATTCATTTGAAATAAAGAAACGTACCTGAAACTTCATTTTGTTTTTCTCTTTTTTCGATTAAAACCCTTTAAACCTTACTGGGAGAACGAATTTTACTCGCTCGAGTTGTTTTGCCGAATTGTTGGTTGTTCTTATTCTTCTCTTCTTCTCTTTACCTTTCGTTCTGTGCTTCTTTCTATCCGTCACGGTTGTGTTCTTTTTTATTTCTGTTCAACGGGACTCCCATCTGATCCCAGGGGACATACTGGGAAAGAGCTAACCCAGCCATAAAACATCCCGTAGGATAATTAACCCTTTGAGGACTTTGCGGCTTTGGTGGATTTTAATAATCTTAAAAGACAGCGGCGAGCTCTTGATTAGTACTTCAACGTGGATGCTCCCGATGACAATGCCGCAACGACCGTATCTGAGGTTGCGCTTTCTACATCTCTCCCCCTACTAGTGCGCTTCCGTAACGTATACCCTCGCATATACTCATGCTGCAAATATCCATTCCTGTGCCTACATTTCACAGCCGGTTTCGCCCAGCTATGCCAGCGAACAGTGGGTGCATCCACTCGGGTTTGGCTGACAGTCCACTGGAACGAATGAGCTAATAGTCAAGAAAAATTTCTTCACAGAGAAAGTGCAACAATGTCGAGATAAAAAGAGTCATTGCTGTTTAAAGACATCAGAAAAGAAAGGTTCATGGTATTCTATTTTTTTTTTTTTACAATATCCATCACCTCATGAATTAGATATCGGAATCGATTTTGAGATATTTAAAAATTGACGTTGTTAAGTTATTTAAAATTGGGAGCTAGAGATCACCTTTGGCCTCCGATAACTTTTGCGCAGCACGGTACTCAACGGGGCGCGTCGATGTATGCCACTTTGAAGTATCGGCATAAAGGCACAGCCTAGGTCCCCGGTGGCACCGGAGTAAAACAATGGGCGGTGAACATGAAACGACCCTTAGTAGCTAATAACACACGTGGATTATTTCGAAAAAGCTAATTTTTTTTCTCATTCTCTATCCTCGTTTCCTCACTCTTCTCCTGTGTTTTACCTCGTGTACCTCCCGTCCACAAAGCCAAAGGACTGCGTTTCTGCGAGTTACAGTTTGAAAATTTCTTCTATTGTGCATTTTAATTTTTGTATTTACATTTTTCCTTATCGGTATATATATTTTTTTTTATATATGTGGTACACGTTTCGGCGACAATATTTTCGGTCTTTCTCCAAAGCCAATCAAGAACCCTTTGACGTATTTCTCTTCACAAGAATATTTTTAGCGTACGTTTTTTTAACCTTTGAACCTTAGGATGCAAAATTGTCGTTGCTCAGTTAATGACATACGTATATATAACGTATATGACATAGGTATAATTTACTCCCTCACATCGCCAATAAGAAACCATTCATCCACGTACCCTACACAGGTAGTATTTACTATGACAAATTTTTTTTAAGGTACGAATTTATTAAACACGACGAAAGAACATAGGGAAATGGTTAGTTGAAGTTTAAATTAACGATGTGTTTCATATAAAATTATGGAGTCTACAAAAGTTAGATATTAAAGAGAGTCAACACTAATTGAGTCGTGTTTACATATTTACTATATATGCGATATTATACGAGCAAAGTTGGCGAGACGAAGAGACGAGGGAAGAAAATCGATTGGATCATGAGAATCTCACAATGAAGAAACTGAGAAATAAGAATAAGAAATAAAGTTCACGAGCTATTAAATTTAATTGATAATAACGTCATGTTTATAAACAAATTGGCTGGATGAATACTATATAGAAGGAGAAGATTTATAGTTTCGTTTCACGGGACATATTCGTCAAGTTCCGGTAAAAAAATTCGTTTTTTTTTTACACATGTAATGATATGCACCGCGTTATTGTACATAACTCGCCAATACGCACAGAATAGTATAATCTGGGGGAACTGAGCATAAGCAGTTCCCCCCCCCCCCTCCCACTCACTCGCGGAATAAGACAAACATACAAACAAATTCACAATTTTCTACAAAATGTAATAGATGCGATTAATTAACAACGTCCAAACGGAAACATCCAAATGGGAATAGAACTGGTGCATTTCGATGTCGCAGCGTCTCTACTCCGTAGTCTCCGTAAATAACCCTTAAGAGACCCATTCCGCGATTCCGAGGCCTTTCCATTGCGGCTTTCCATGGCAATCGCTTCTGCGATACATCCTCGAAAGGTTTCTCCCCGCAACTACTTGGTTATTTACAGCCAAGCAATTTGAGTCCACGACGAATGTTCACCCTGTATATTTCTGTATACTCTGGATCGGAAAGGTAAAGAGGGTCGATGTTTAACACGTGTTAAGTTAAATCAAGAGAGACATTCTCTCGCGCCCAACCACCACATATGTCCCCATAGTGAATTTCTACCGAACCGAGTAAACCAAGCACGAAGTTGAACCAAAGAGCGGGGGGGGGGGGGGGGGGGGGCAGACGAAAGCATCTGTGTGTGACCCGTATTACAACTGCGGAAAGCCATGGTAATTAGTCATTCGTTTGATCTTGATGTATAATCAAGGAATCTAAAAATAAATGGAATGGAAACGCTGTTGGATCATCATATCGTTAATATTTGAGTGGAAAATAACTACAACTACATACAAAAATAAACGGATGCCCAATCATTGACATCAGTTAAACGACATTGTATCCTGTTCCCTTTGGAAGAACAGTAAAAGGATGGATTTATTATAAAAATTTTGCGATAGCCGCAGATTGTCTAGTCCTTTTGAAAATATCGTACGAGCTCTATCGAAGGGCGAATGGGATGTTGTATTTTCCCTTTATTCGAGATTTCGTTTATCGCGATGGCTACTGTGGAAGATAATAGAAGAGATGAGCGATCACGAGGGATCTGGAAAACGTCGAAGTTTGATCCTTCGCGAAGCTTTCGGCAACATCGACGGGAGATAAGGAGAAGAGCTATGTTCGTGCGGCTAGATCGCTGGGGTCGTAACGCGTCGACGCGAATCCATGGAAGGCACGAAGGGAAGTCCCGGATGGTCGTAAAAGCTCGTGAGACGCGTTCCACCCTGTAACGACCAGAACCAGGAGTAGCGGCTATGAGGGGAGAAATAGAAAAGCTGGCGTGTCGCGAAATCGTGGAAATCAATTTTACCCTCTCGCGCCGTCAGTCGGCGGAGTGTAGAACGATTCCTCATGCGAAAAAGCGGCAAAACGAAAGTCGTGCGAAGCCTCGAGGGACTTTCATGGCGGATCTCGAGATGTAAATCAAAGTAGAAAAGAAGTGGACGAGAGAAAGAAATAAAATTTACGGAACATTCGTTGCTTGTTTTTTTAGTTGTAAGTAGCATTGTCAGGCAATTTGTTAGTCTCGGAATTTTCAGATTGAGCTACTTAAATTGGGAACGGTCGCGCGAAGTGATTTCTACATCCCCACGGCTAAGCTATTCAAAGGGTCACGAATTTTCTACGTTACGAAATTTCTATAATGTACAGTTATGTAAATAAGAAAATTGTTTGCCTCTGACTGAATCAATTCTGATCTATCTCAAACATAACCATGTATCGACACGCAATAAATATCTCACAGAAGTTCCTTAACAAAATATTTCGATCAGAGTGTTTAGTCGTATCGCTGTCGAATCATTTTTAATTTAATACTTTCGTTAATCTACATAATTAATTAAAGATGAGAGGTAAAGTGTTTCGGCCACTTGTATCTCGTGTTTACATTGTGTTGTTCTATATCCCTTGTACCAAGTAGGTACAACAACCCCGGACGAAAATTAGAACCAAAGATAATACACCATGTCTCGAGTTAAATTGCAATGCGGTTTGTCATTACTGAGAGAAGAGAAACTTGAATAGAGTATATTCGTTCGCCAAGTGACTGAGAATTATTACGCTAATGACGCTCGTATAAAGAACCTCTTGGCGCGGAGAACGCGACGAGGATAAGGCTCGGACTGGTACGAGGAATCTAGCGTTGCAGCGTTGACGCGACACGCGATATCGGCATCAAGAACGACATCAGCGAAGCATTCGCCGATGTCGTTCCCTGTGCACGCCAACGGATTATTTCGATACAAATTTATTTCTGTATCGGTGTGTAGCGTTCAAACACGCAGATAAATTTATATAGACAAAGTCGTTTATCGGCTTTTCTCACTTTACGACGGGCAACAACGCTTCGTCCACGTACGGTACGTACGATTCATTTTTATTGTTCGGCCCGGTGATGACTCGCAATTACTCGTGTGTCATGGAGACTCTCTCGCCGGACACCGGGTCTCCTACTATCGGCTCCTACATATATTACCTCCGACTAAAAAGTCGGAGATATTCTTCCGATTATTAGCCGAAGCTGGGCGGCTCTCTACGAAAACGGTACTTTCACTACCAATAAATCACAATTACGAGTACTTTCGGACTTGTCAACACGTCTGGTGTACAGATCTAATGGTATATATTGAGAAGATAGTGCACGTAATAACACACGCTAGGTTGGCCGAGCGGTCTAAGGCGCCAGATTTAAGCTCTGGTTCCCATATGGGAGCGTGGGTTCGAACCCCACACTTAGCAAATTTTTTTTTTTCTCCCGAAACTCACAGTAAACTATGGAACAGTCAATCGTCAATGTATATTCAAAAGTTTATAAACAATGGACAAAATTAGTTGAACAAATATCCTGAATCAGCTTACCGACAAGACAATCCGAACCTTCGGCCATGCATCGAACAGATAAAACTTCATCGAGATATGCTTGTGCGTCACCCAAGATTAACGATCAAAACGGTATCTCGATTGGGAAGTGCCTCTCGGCAATCTGCGTCCAACGAAATATCTCGTTGGAGACAAATGACTGAAGCTTTCAGACTCTGGTAGGGGAAGGCGAATGCGTGGACGGAAGCGGCAATTGCGAAACTCCAAGCTACAAATGACTCGATGAATAGTCATGGACCGATTAGGGAATGTCCGGAGTGCACCAGTGGTGGTATTAGGGCTTCGAGGTTTGAGCTTAACTAATTTCCTAACATCGATCGTTCGGGTCCATCGCCAACGGCAGAAGGTCTCACGAACCAATTACCAAGGGCAATGAATCTTGAAAATGGCAAGAGAAGAGAGAAAAAAAACATCACGGAAAATTAAGGGATTTTAGCGGACTAGCCGGTAAAGTTGTTGGCGAAAACAACGAGGAGAAACAACTTTGAAGCGAAACTATTTCCAAAAGACCTACGGAAGAGTCTCTCCCGAGCCTCGTAAATGTGCCACAAAGACTTTAACAGAACCGAGAGAAACACAAGCGGTAAGGGTGTGGAACTGAGATAAAAACATATGAGATATCGAAGAGAGATCCGTTGAAACGCATGTCACAACAATTTCGCTAAAAAAAAGGACAACAGAATGGTGTCCCCGACACTTGTAATTTCGTTCCATCGCATCTGTCGTCATTCTCACGTTACCGCGTACGAGAGACGCTTTTCGGTTTTTTTTTTCTTTTTTTTTTTTCCTCGTTTGAAGAGAGAAATAGAAGAGAATCATGCGAACATATTTCAGTCAACCCTTGTATCACAGTTTTGTACGAAGAGAGATACAATGGCTGGGTTTGCGCTCGGCAACCCCACGAAATTAAGGGGTGCCACTGTTGACGGTAGAGTCGGGAACTGGAGGGGAAGGTCTTGAGTTCGATAGGGAGAAAAAAAAATCTCATACGAGAGACGCGAGATTTTTTTCTCGCTTGTTTAAACTTTCTTGCCGTACTATTCTCCCCTTTTCATTAAAATCTACTGTAGAAAATGCTGCAAACTCTTGTCACGTTGTCTAGACAAGAATGAAGAGTACGCATAGCTCGAAAATCGAGTCAGGCAAATTCGCGACGTGTATAACCGGATAGTTCGCTTGTCGGATGCAGAGAAATACTGGAAAAGAGATATCCGGTTAAAGTGCTTTTCGGCTCAGTCACTATCCTGTTTACCCTCCAGTATCGGAGGTTTTCCCTGTCCTACCCATCCCCTTGTACGAACTTCTGGACGTTACGAGAAAATCGTATTTGTAATGCTTAGGCGTTCGAACGCGACGTTGCGTGAAATCGTGTTACCCCCCCCGGATTCCGAATATTAAATTCATCTCTCCACCGCGTTCTACACTGCGGACGCGCTTATATCGCTCAGCGTTACTTCTGATCCGATGGGACAGAATTCTAAAGTCGTGTATTACGACTGATGTAAAGTGCCAGAAACCTTTCTCAGTTTTTCGTCTCTACAATTTCTGCGCGTGTCGATCAACGAATCTAATTATCTTGGAAACAATTTATTATATTTTCTCTACTGCCGTTTGAATTTTTGTGCTACGATCGTTTATCCCCCGCAACTCCAATTTCAAAGGTGTCAGATTCATGTGTTAGTATATCATTTTTTATTTTTTACTCCAATCGGACAAAGCGAATTGCCAGTTAAAAAAAGTCGCAACTTCGAAAATACGATCTGTTCGAACTAAAGCGTATGATCTACGTGACGCGGCAGGCAGCACGAGTAGTTTTTCAAGTATTTCAGAGAAGATGAAAGAAAAAAAAAAGAAACACGCAAAAAAAATTATTAATCAACCGACTTGAAAACCGTAAATAACTGCCCTGCGGTTCAGATTCGAGAGCGGATGAGAAATTGCTTGGAAGCAAAACAACCGGACGTTGACTAGATTGAGACAGGGGTCCGAGAATGTGTGGATTTTCGCGATGTGTATACTAGAACGAAATATCGTGTGTATAAGTGACAGTTCTCGAATGCTTAATGTCATCAATACAGTTGCGCAAGACATATCGTGACGATGGCAACGACGGCACGAGATAAATGGAGTTTTACCGTATTTCCGGAGGCTCTTAATTCCAGGAGTGACGTTCATCACCTTTAGATTTAAACGAGAGAAGGTAAATACATATATGAAATTTAAACCTGAACGGAAGAATATTATCTGCGTTTACAGTATGTCGATTAAAGTATCCATGTGACAACCGAACTATCCTTGTCGATCGTTTTATCTTTTATTGCCGAGAAACTCAATGTTTCTGATGAAAGCTACCAAGGCAAATGCTCATTCACAAACAATAAACATCGAGTATAAATAAGAAGAGCCCTTCTATGCGAGATGAGTGCGATGGATGGGCATGGAGGATAAAGTAGAGACTAAAAGAGATCAGATCGGAGTAGGGACCGCGCGAAAAGTCTCAAGGCGGTGAACCTCCCGTGCTCTGTACTCGACGTGGGCAATCGTAAATGTTTAATATCGTGATTAAAGGCCCTGGCGCCTCTCATTATTATTTCAGTCTGGAGGACATTTCACCCTGTTTCCAAGTCGAGTCCGCCCACCCCTCATTTTCTCCACCGTTCTTAACAAATGCTCACTCACACTCTTTCCGTCGAAGCTCGAAAAATCCTCGCTGAAAATTAGACGGTTTAACTATTAATGCTCAACGCGAACTTTCTGACCTTTCCGCCACCAATGCACGCCAACAAAAAAACTGTACCCGAATCGTAAAAAATGTCTGTACTGTGTTGTGACATTATCGCTCCGGTAAATGGCAAACAACTCGGAATTCTTCTATTCTCGCATTTCCTTTTCACCGAAAGCTTAGCTCAAAAATTTTTTGTACAAAGATCCTTCGTAAACCTGAAGTACTTCGAAAATGGAAAAATTTTATTCGATGAAAAATTATTGCGTCGACTTTTGTGTCTCACACTTGACTCGGATATCACAATAAAAGGTATCCGTAAATAAAATTGTCGAAATATCGTGCTCTGAGAGTAACAGAAATGGTCACACGCTCCAGTGCTGACCCCCAAGGGTCAAAACTCAAAATAATATATTCTATTCTCGTACGACGAGAATTCTTTATGTTGTTTTCACGTAGTTACGCCTTTTTCCTTTACGCCGTGCGTGCTTATCGAATAAAATAAAATAAAATAAAATACGATCAAATCTGGGGACACTGCCGGACAGAATATTATAACGGTCGACTGACAGGGGCTCGTGGCCACCCCTCGTTGAAATATCCGCGGAATACCACAGCTTCTGAGAAACTGAGTCAGAATCTATTAGATATCTCCAAGTGCGAGACGAATTTACGATTTTTTTTTTTTTTTTTTTTAACGCGTATCAAGCTATTCAAGTGACGAATTCGGATGCAGTAAATGCAAATTTACAGCTCATACTGCAACCCTCCGAAAGAGGCAACAATTTTGAAATTTTCGTGATTGAGCTATACAAATTTTGTTCTCCTCGTACCGTTCGTTAAACAATTGGACATCTATAGTTATCGTATCGGAATTCGAGACTAAATTATACTATATATACATATATATGTATTTTTTTTTTTTTTGAGGACCGAATTTTCGTCCCCTTCGCGTCGTACGCCAAGATTAATACGACGAAATGAGGCGTTTCGGCAAGTAGAAAGGAGAAAGCCTTCACGCTATATGAAGCTCGATTATTCTTCCTGTATTCGATCGAGATAGGTTGTATATAGAATGAGATGTCGGTTGTCGTATCATCGGGAGAGGAGCAATTCAAATGATGCCATCTTTCTTTTCTGTTACGAGTTACCGCTTGCGGCGTTGACAAGTGGCCCTTGCGTACTGTTCTGTACGGTCAGACAAACGAAAGCCTCACATTTTAGCATATGACGAATCGATTACTCCTGCTCCTTTCTCGTTTGCATATAACGTGAGTTTTTCACCCTCTGCGCGCATATTTCACTTTACACACGAACGCGATAGACGAGATGGATTTCCACCCGTAAATAATAACTCTCTATTCATACGCTTTGTTTTTGCTGGTGAAAGGCGTCAGATGCCCCGATCGAATTCGAGAATATTATGTTATAGACTGAACAAATTACAAGATTATTATTTTTTTGTTTGTTTGTTTAATTGCTTACTTTTCGGTACACAAACCTTCTGAAGGGTTTCGGGGATTAATGTGAATGGTTAAATAAAACGTCATGAAAATGCATTTTCTAATGTCCCTCCGCGAACTGTCTCGAAGATATTGATTTTAAAAAATCTCGAATCGCATCTTTTGTAAAATTTTAAGTCATCGATCACTTGGAAGAGTAATCACGAATGAAAAACACATTTTTGTGATCGCACATACCACCATATTTCCTATCCAGTAGTCAAGAATTGGGTTCAAGAGATCAAAAATGTTGTGACTAATTTCTTTACAACTAATGTGCACAGAAATGAGCAAAGTAACTTTATCAGTAATCAACAGAGCAACTTCTTGGCATCGAAACTATTAAAATATAGTGTCAAAGATGTCGAAGAACTGTCACAAGTGACTGAGTGAATATCAGAAAAGAAACGAAAAATATAACTAAACCTTGACTAAAGTCTGTTGTTTCAACAACAAGATACATACGAGAATCATTTGCGCGTTTGAAGAAGAAAAAAAAAAAAAAAAAAAGTTGGAGATGCCGGGGATCGAACCCGGGGCCTTTCACATGCAAAGCGAACGCTCTACCACTGAGCTACATCCCCTTAATGAGTATATTTTTACATAACGTGAACATACTGAATCAACAACCAAGTCGCATTATCTTAGATCGGATAATTTTATAATATAAGGAGAAAAAAGAAACGATAAATCATTGTGTCCACTTAACAAATTGTTGTACATTAAATTAAACTATTGGTTGGATTCTATTTTTATCGATTATTAATTCAAACTGCGAAGCATCGGCGATAGAGTAATTTCATCGCGCAGCATGCATTCATCCGAGATGAGTCGCTGATATTTTAAAAAGACATTGACATGCCTATAAATAATTAAAGATTGTTTGACTCAGTTTTCAACATAATTGGAAAGGTCTATGTTCTGTAAGGTTCCATGGTGTAATGGTTAGCACTCTGGACTCTGAATCCAGCGATCCGAGTTCAAATCTCGGTGGAACCTTTCTTTTTTTCCCTGCAAGCTTACAATGACTGTAATTATATCAAGTGACACAATTATTTTCTATGTGCAGGGAAACAGAGGTTGTCGTGATTAATTGAAGATTCATTTTTTAAGGCAAAAAAAAATAGTATGACAGCGGTGGGATTCGAACCCACGCCCTTTCGGACTGGTGCCTAAAACCAGCGCCTTAGACCGCTCGGCCACGCTGCCTTCCTGGTGTCTTTCGAAATAACAAGACATATATTCTACAGACGAGCAGCTCAGCAATTCATCGAGTAGTAAAAGTTCTTGGCCACCCAACAGTTATCGGCGTTGTGTCACGTTGCCAATAAGTAAAAAACTAACAACTAAAAAAAAAAACGACAAAGTTACAACAATCCTCAATTATATATAACAATTGGCAATAACGTGTTTCCTATTAAATAAAAGGTACTGACATGCTATTCAGTCAGAGAGACTGATGAGAGATGCTTTTCGTTCGCCGATTATTTTTTTGTTTCGCTCGATGAGATGAAATGATAAAAATTATAAAAATGCCTGAGCGTTCCTATCAAGCTCACACAAAACAACTGTCTGACCCTCCGACAGATCGATAAATTTACGTAAAGATCCGTAACAGATATGAAAATCCCCCGAGTGCTTCTAAAATGCCTGAAAAAACATTTCGCAGAACGGTATATAACAAAAGATTGTGCAAACAATCGCTAATAGGATTGTCCGCAGGGCAATCACCTTTTTACAGGCCCATAATCTTTGCTCATTCAACTTTCGCAGTATAAAGTTACCTCGAGAAAGCACTATATCGATAATGTAATATCCCGTTCCATAATATCGTGTTCCATTATTTTCGGTTTAAAAAAAAAAAAGAACAAGACGGGAACGAGTGAATTTTTAGCTGCTCGGAAGTAACCATTCAGCATCGAGTTGAGCAGCATCACGCGACCACTTTGGCCTAATACTCGTGACTGTCGAACGAGAGATGATAGATCGTATCGTCGAGCTCGGATGATCGCGATGACTTGCATCCACTGAATTATACGCCCTCGCCCATCACATTTCTAGTACATATAAAGCATCGCCAAAATCATAAGGGCATATTCGCTGTTCGCCCTTGCGCATTATTATAATTGAATGTACCTTTGCCCGAGTCATGTTACACCGACGATTAACTTTTGCTGCGCTTGTTTCAGAGGGCAGAAGCCTCAATCTCAATCTCTACATCTTCCAACGAAAAAAACTTTATCGATAGAATTCGTTCCATCAACAGCAACAGTATAAATTCATGTGATTGCCTCGTTCGCTAACCACGAATGAATTGGAAATTGGAATGAGGCAGGAGACAGTAAAGAAGTTTTGATGTACAAACAGGTTGGATATCGCGAATGGATTATCTTTGAAGTACATAACAATAACGGTGGGTATCAAGTGCGTACCTCATGAACCAGAGTTATGCGATTGACGACTGTATACGATCAGCGGGCCGATGGTATACAATGTAATTCCCACTTCTCCCACTGTGAGGAAGAGAGTTTCGAGGATCGATCATTATGAGAACCCGGGTTAAATTTTAAGAGAAACGATCTATACCACGCTGTAATCGTCGCACCGGCCGCCGATTCCCGACCAATAATCATGCTGTTTAATAACAATCGATGAGGTAACGGAGTAAGTATGCGGCTATACGCTCAAATACTCTGATTCCGAGCTTGCCCGAGGCCCTTTCGAGTCATCTGTAACTACTGCTACTTCTGTGAGCAATGCACCAGATAGGAGTGTACACATATCCCCTCAGGGAATGCATATGGAACATTCGCTTGCACGACCAATAGACGTGTCTATTGTCTATCCGCCAATGCCGGCTACATATGTGTACATTCCAATATTTGCGATAGCAAATATTTCTCGAAAATATCATTAATTATTCACAAAAATCGCAAAACATTCATATTTGATGTAAAAATCGTCAATGTGCTTTCCCAGATGCTCGAACAGAGGGATTTGACCAAATTTTCATTTTTTTATTTTTATATATACCAGCCCATTCGTATTGAGTGTATGTGTTTGGTTATCGAAGCCATACGGTGGACCAACGTAAGCTCCATGAAAAAAAAATGAACGTTAAACGATTTAATGGGGAGGGGGAAGGTAAAGTACGGATCGAGTCTCTCGAACCCGATCGATTAATTGGAGGTAATTTTCCGAGACCAATTTTCTACGGACATTAAAAACAGAAAATTCGACAAAACCGTAGGCCATCACGTTGTATACGTATTGGTAGAGTGGACCTCCCGTTCGCATCATCGAACAGCTAAACCTGTTTACTCCTCTAATTCCATTTTCGCGCAAGCCCCACATATCCGAACCCACGCGCTCTTCCGGCCGATCGTATGACTTGATTTTTCGACAAATTTAGGGAGTGGAACGCCGTACCCGGCATCGACGGTTGGATTTCGATTGAATTACGCGCGTAGAGGATTTAAAAAACACACAGACACACACACACACACACAACTCTCGTTTACTCCCTCGGAATTTTACATGAAGGACCAGCAGTGGCGGGTTATTCGTTCGATCTACCAGCCGTCGGCACTGACAGAGTTTTTCTCGTTTTTCCGGCTAATGACGCGCGTCCTGTATACCCATCGAGAACACCCCCGTACTGGATTCACGAGATCGGTCACCGCGATAAATCAGCCGCGGCAGCCTCATTTTTGGACATTCGCCCCCGATCGTCGGGCTCGTCCGCCAACAGACTAGTACGCAACCCTTCTCCGGAACACAACCCTTCTACGAAATTTTATCATTGAACGCTATTAAAATTCTTCCTTCGAAATTATTAAATATAAATGGTAAGGTCATCAGGAAAATGTAAAAAAAAAAATGTTTCAACCCTCCATAAGCAACTGCCCAATGAGCGATAAATAAAGAGTTAAGGCCGGTACAAAAAGGCAACCTATTAGATGACTTATCGAACAAGAATGTACGAGTTGAGCATCAATAATGCAAGAGGTACGCTGAACGCTCGATGCGTTGAAAGAGAAGCAGTGGTAACACAAGCCGTACCGGTTGACGGCGTGGGATTTCCTGGGAAAAATCGACCGGTGACGTAATGCCAAAGGAATGAGTATAGCACTTATATATTTAAATAATGAGGGTTTGAGGTAGAGAACCCTCGCGATTCTCGCAATTCTCGCAATATCCGCCGCGGTGGACATTGAATCGATTTCCAGAGTGCCGCGCCGTCAGTGTTGGAAAAATTGTGGGGCTGGCTATCGAGAAGTTAGTGTCTAATCATCTGTTTGTTAAATCCCGCTATATACAAGGAAAATCATTTCAGAGCAAACTTCGGGCCTTTTGACGCTATGCAGACGAACAAAATTAAATAGCCAAATATGTATATTGATTAAAAAAAGAAAAAAAATAACAAGCATCCGTGTGATCGATGATCCCGCCAAGTGCATCGACCCGCGTGCATCAGTTCTGAGAGAAATGGAAGTCCAACAGCGAGGTCGCAGTAGTTAGATAGATATGCATTTATTGTACATCAGGACCTGGGGTCCTCTAAGCGCATCACGCAACCAACAACAAACTGAATAAATACAAAAAAATATAATACATTACAACTAACGCTCTAAACATAAATAATAAACCGCATAATAATAATGTAAAGAAAATAAGCAAAAAATGGCAAAAACAAAATGATGATAACGAAATAAACTGAATAAAAAACGGCATAAAAAAAACCGAGTAGGTTACACCATAGCCCGCAGCGAGTCGTTCTAAAGTTCTTTAACTTTCATCCCTTCCTCGCCCATCAGTCTCTCGAACGCATCAGTGGATAAATACATTTGTGCCTTCGGAAAGCGCAACGAGCGCGCAACGCGTCGAGTCCCAGCATCATCCGTGCACCACATGCGCATGCTTTTCGCCGGGTGTACCGTTGCCAATGCAGTTGCACTTGCCGAAGCCGATCCATGAGATGCATCGGCCACCGGTATCCCCACAGACTGCGTTTTATTAACGCATCCACAAGAGTTAGGTGCAGTTGGATGCAGTTTAAACTTGAGTGGATTATAAACGCAAAGCGATCCCTTCCCCCACAAACCCCGTTATTCCGCTGCAGGCCACACAAGTCTGCAGAAACGTGTGCACTTTTACCTATCCTCGCGTAACCCTCATCCGAGCTCTATTTTTCCCCTCTTGGCGATTCTTTTTTTTTATTCTACTTCTTATTCCCGAATCAACCGCGCACCAGCCCGCACACCGCTGGCGAGGGATAGGAATACACACTCCCGATCAATATTTTTCGTTGTCATCTGTTTTCTCGTCCCTTTCGTATTTTTGTTCAATTTTTTTTGTTTTTTCTTCCTCGCAGAGGAAGCTACGTTTTCGTAAAATTTTGTTTCGAGATTGTTGTGTTAGAGTACTTAAAATAGACTGAAACGTCGAGAAATGTGTTTTTAGCAGCCGTCCGAATGTGTGCGTAACTTGCATCATTAAAAACAACTATAACTCGGAAACAGTTTGAGATAGTCACTTGAGATTTGGTACACCAGTAAAGTGTCCACGTCTCTTCATTCAGTGCAATGTTTATAAAGATTGAGGCCGAATTGAAGATTCTACGCAATTTTGAATTTTTTCAAAAATGTCAGTGGTATCTCTAACTGGCGTAAATTTTGAGCTATCGTCCTAAAACTGCGTATGAATATAATATTTTTATCGATAGACCTTTGGTATTGAATTTTGAGAAAATCTATCCCATCGGTAAGATTTTATGAGATCTAGATAAAAAAAAAATTACAACATCCACAAATGGTCTAATTTTAGTAAACATAAAGATACAGGGATTAAATTTGATTCAGGAATGGACTAACAGTGTACAATGTTTGGTATTAAATTTTTTTTAAATTGATCTAAACGTTCAAATTTTATGACATTTTGAAAATTTGTTATTTATGTTCGCCGCGAGTTTATGCATCAAATGTTGCCCTAGGAGTAAAATAATGTGGAGATTCATCATCCGTGGGGAAGAAGACATAAGACATAGCCTCGAAACGATGAATTACACAAATTTCAGTTCGCGATTTTCTACAAGATATTTTGCGGACAATTTTTATTGTTCCAATTTTATGAGATGCGGAAATTTTTTTTCTATCTTATGAAAAAAGTTGCCAAGTACTTTGTACATGGGTTCCTCATGTATTACGATGTTCCTGCATGGGGAAGCGATATGGAAATTTTAATTATTTTTATTATTACGTCAGCCGTCAATCGCGATTTGAGCTAGGAAATATGAAGAGAAAAAATGATAAGGGATACTCATTAAAATTTCGATAACGCTCGAGTCGAAGCGTCCGATCCATTATTCATGAGAGGCTCGTCGCAAGTGAAAAGAATGCGATGATCCTAGCACGTTTTTTACCAGTAAAGCTTCAAAGAGGGAGGCGAGAGATATCGTTTGAGGGAAAGTTCGAGTTTCGCGGTTGACTGCACGAGTGAAACTACGACTGTTCGATAAAAATGAAGGGCAATAAGAAAAAAAATCAAGTGGAGAGTTGGAGAAAAAAAAGAACACAAAGCAGGTGGAGTAACCCCTCTGCGGACAATTAATTCGAGAGGAAACCTATGCGAATTTGTTTGGAAAATTTTCCGGCTTCCCCACTGGAGAGGCTGTAGCGGTGAAACTAAATGGCCGCTGTCCATCGAACGATGGACTCTCGATCTTTTTCTAGGCTTCCCTCTGCACAGTAAAAACAACAAAAAAACCCGCATCGAGTATTATTTTCACTGAACAAAGAATGCTGCCGTTGCATCATCGCACTTTAAAGACTTCCACCATTAATTTCCATTCAACTGTTATCGAAATTTTAAAAAAATGAAAAATAACGGGCAACTATTTTGATTCTGTGCTCTGGAATACTTGAAAAATCTATCGATATAGGTATAACTATAATATCAAGTAAGTTCGGTCAGTAATGCCGAGAGGCACGGTATTTTCTTGTTTTAGAGTAATTAATAGATCAAAGTACCGTGAATTAGTCATGCAACACAAGAGATCCCCATGCCGGATAAAAATCACTAGTCATCGGACCGAATCGCTGACTTGCTATTGTCATAATTAATACCATTATTATGCCGTTGATGTACCACTATATGAGCCCTCTTCGTGGATATAGTAAATATGCAGTACGTGCTCGAGTATCGGGAGGTTGACTTAGTCGAAACCCCGTCGTGTGATTTACGTTCGGTACATGGGCACCAAATGTCCGGACTTTAATGAATATATATATATATATATCGTACAACGTCGTCAGTACCTATTTAATCTCAAATTTGAGGTATCTTATTGTTAAAATGAATCTGTGTAATGTAATTGTGTTAATGTAACTGCCTGCCTCCCACTAGATTAAGCTATTGTAATAATCGTTGTCCACAGCACATTCTTACTTGCTTGTGTACAATTTTTCTCCATGAAGGGTCTACACGAATCCGTCTACACGAATAAAAATGAAATAAAAAATATCTAATTCGGTATGATAATATTTTTTAAACCGGACGAACGTATATGTTTCAGTGCGTAATTATCGATGATAAATACAAGGTGAATATTTATGCGCCAGCATATCTGTGCAACACTCTCACAGTGTGCAAGGAACGGGGGGTGTGCCCGGGTAATGTAATCCCTCGGAATTAGTGTCATGCTACATCGATATTCGCAACATAATTTTGCGGTCGCATAAAACACGCAACTACTCGAGCGCGTGAATCAGTTGTAAAAAAAAAAGTAATCGTTTTAAACTCCTGCAAGATTCATCGTGCGCGGATAGGTGAGAGATCCACGTCGAACGGAAAGAGCCTCGCTCCATTCCCAGACACGTCGTTGTCTTTAACACTACAGTTAACGGTGACTTTTATTTCTTTTCGTCGCTTAACACACTGGTCGTACAATTTCGGGGAAAAAAAAGTAACGCAATTCGACGATCAGCAGTGGCCAGCTTTTCGCAGAGAACAATGTATACTGCCGTACTAAACGCAACATTTAAAGAGAGAAAAGAAATAACAAAATTACCATTTTGTGATGTTACATGAGAATGAAGCTGTAAGCTTTTCATTATAATCTTTAGCCGTGTCGGAAAGGATTTTATTTTTAAACCTGAAATTCCTTGTTTTCTTTTATGCATTAGATCTGCTCGTAACACCGATATTTTAGATGTCTGTATAACTTTGACTGTAAATTATTGCGGGTTTAAAATTCATTCGAAAAATACGAGATAAAGCTGATGGTTAATTTTCCTGGTTGCGAGCGCGAACCCTTTGAGAATAACAATTAGCGATCTTAATCCTCCGGCGTGACGTCTAAGAAAGAACCCCGCCGGGCATTACTCCCTTACTCCCCCCCATTATATTTTAGCACTCGAAACGCGTGTACGCTATCTCGTAAACATTCTTTCAGTGCTTCTCGGTAAGAGAGCAAGATATACATCGACCGGTCGTATTTTCTTCACAGACGTGTGGGAGTGAAAGAAGGACAAAAGAGCAATTAACAGTGTAATTACCTTGAAACAGGTCTTCGGTTCCGAAAGAGTCGTCGTCGTCGTCCACCCCTGCGAACGAACGTGCATATTTCATCCTTAGGTTTCGCAAAGGAGCCTTGGGACTATGCGCAAGGGCTATGTGAACGATCTGGCGAACATCTGTAAGCAAGATACAAAAAATTGTATCATAGTCATTTGTATGGGAAGGGCATAGGAGGGGGGGTTTTTGACGAGTATGAAAATGTCCATAACTCACATAACTTTTCCTAATAAATCAATGTTTTCGTCAAGTGTGCGTAGAAAGGCACTTTTGCCGCACTAGTGCGGGAAAAAAATACCATTTTGAGTTTGTACACATGCGCAGTATTTTTCCCGCATGCGATGCGAAAAACTGCCTTTCTAGCGACACTTCCCAGGAACGGAGAGCGGGATTTTACGTGAATACGTTAGGAAAAATGATTTGTTCAGTGTCGAAATATTTGCGTCAGAATGGAAATTAAAATGTTGAATTCCAACATGACATTGACTAATAAAAATGAAGAAAAATGATGGATCGCATGCATAAGCCGGATTAAATTAGAATAACAGACGTATGGAAGCGTGAAAGAAGGGATACGCTTCGAAGCAGTTAGGGAGGTGAGATAAAAGAGATATCTCGAGTGAGGACGTGGCACATCGGATTTCAAAATTTGCCACGCTTTATGGAAATCCTAGTGCTTTTTTTTACGACTTGACGCTTTTTTTTATCGCTTATCGACTTCTTATCGTGAGAAACCCCTTGGGGAGTTCGAGTCACATGCCCAACGCAAGAGTCTTATGCTAAAGTATACAGTGACTGGCCACTCAGGCAGGCAAGAGAAATAGTCATTCTCATATTCGTCTCTACTTTGATTTAACGTGATTTCCTGTAAATACTGCCAGTGACTCTATCTATTATCCTCTGCGGATCGACTTTCGCAGGATGATAGGAGGATTCCGAGCATTTGCAGTGGCTTTCTCATATTGCACGTTTCGAAGAAGCAAACCCGTCTGGTATCGTAACGCTTTACACTCATCCGTCGAAACGAACGGAACCTTTGCCCTTTCACCCTTTCGCAGCTCGGGTAGGTCGACTCGCGTAACCCCTGCTAGTAGGTATAGTGTTCACAACCCCTTCAACCTCAGAACGCTTGAGGAGAGTATACGGTGACGTAGATAGAAACGAAATACCGTAGAGAATCTCCTAAATCTCATTGGTAGAAATCCGTTTCCGTCGCGTGCTGGTTGTAAAATCAGTACATCCGGGTGTCAAAGCGATGTCACCCGAAGCTCTACGGTCTCATACCAAGGTCTCCCATCGTATTCGGTCGCGCGCATCACTTTTAAATTCGATCAATGAGTTAGGCCAACCGTAAAACACTTTTAGGGTTGAAATTTAAAAGCCCGCGTAGTCGTCGGAAAACGAGCGAATCGCTGTTACAACCGTGAAAAAAGAGAGGCTCGGCGTGGACGAAGATGAGAAAGAATTAAATGACGAGATAGCAAGCGAGGAAAAGAGAAGCGGAGCCCGCGAACGACTGGTGGGAATTTGGACGTGATGAGTGGGTTCGCTCGAGTGAAAGTAAATTTGTCTCGATGTACCTCTCATGGTACGAGAATATAAACACACATCGACCGTTTTATTCTTCAAAGTGTCTCAACTAACGAGTGCTGCATTTTTTGCTGTCATAAATATAGAAACATTACTGGGCCGACAGTATTAATTTTATTTAATAAATCGTCCATATTGATAAAAAGAAGTTTGCAAAATTTGGAGATGCCGGGGATCGAACCCGGGGCCTTTCACATGCAAAGCGAACGCTCTACCACTGAGCTACATCCCCATTTTTATTTTGACCAGAGAAATTACGCGGGCTATGGCGCTCGTACGGAGATCAGTGACGCTGCAGCGCCCATTTCATTGGTATTAACGTACTGCTCAATAACAAATCTCAACAGTTTTACACGAATTTCGTAACATTTGGCGTAACACGGTCAGCACGAATTAAGGGGACCGGTAGGGTCGAAAATGTTAAAAATTTACTTATAAACGGTAAAAACGACATCGAAACTGGTGACTGGACTGTTTTTTCAGCAATTTCCAATGCTTCGCTTAAGCCAAAACGGCTAGCGGATTCGTGTTCAGCGGAAAAAACAAAAAAAATCATCGAAATATGTAGACATGAATTTTTAAATATTCACGTCCGCATATTTCGATGTATTTTTTTTTCCCGCTAATCACCAATATGCCAATAATGTTATGCCCAACTCAATATTTTCAAATGGAAAACCGAACAATACGATTTTTCACCCCCATTGGTTTCAAGTGGCATATTTTCCCACAATACATACAATAATACATTGTTTTTTGAGTAATTTTGAAAATCCATCATTTTTTAACATTGATTTCGTATCTACTCTCTGAAAATGACATCTTTTAATTTGATACAAAATTAAGGACACCGCCGTTTTTTTCAAGTGGCATATTTCCTCACTGATTCTTTTGACGAAAAAGTTAACATTTTTTTTTCACTTTTCCCCAAAAATTAAAAATTGAGGGGTAACCCCTTCCTGTTGATTTTTTGCATTATCCTAGTGCGATCTTGGTCACATGACCTCGACCACCTATGGCACGAATAAAACGGCAACAAGATAATATCGTAACACACCAACTTTATACGTGTGGAAAAAATACAATTACTAAATACGATAAAACATTAATACTTTTTGTATCCAGTTCTAATAGTAAAATAATGGGGGAGATGAAGATGAATTTTTGCGACCGGCAAGCAATAACACCTAGCCTGTCAAAGTCTCCGAACTGAAAAATCGCGCAATTACAATAATTCAGTTAATTATCGCCACCAACTTTTTAGAAAAAGGAGAATCGTTTTGCACCTGAGGATCATCGATTATTGCCATACTATTTCAACTGATGGATGCAAAAAAGATAACTTTATTAAAAATCTCACATATTTTAGCTACTCCGAACTGAATATATAAACAACAGTTTAATTTATATCAATTGTCATCCCTCCAGAATTTATCTGCACAAATAATCCCCTTTTTTGTCACTCTTGTTCTCACGAAACAAAGAATCCCTTCTTTTTTTTACCGCAAGAGAATCAAGAGAATGTCATCAAGAGTCTTAAACTCAACCCTTGGATAAATGAATGATATTGGGGGGAGAGGCGGTCTACTCATGGGAGGAAGAAAAAGGCATGTTCTGCAGCAAGTGCATCGTATCGTATACATGTCGAGGGGTGCACGGAGAGGTGCAAGGGTTGCCTGGCAACGGGATATCCTAACCCGAGTAATTCATTTTGGAGGCCTGGATAGCCCTCCCGTAGCGCACGCCGCCCCCCCCCCCCCCTGCTGATGGCAACTCTCTCCGACTTGATCCCCGCAGCTCCGCATGGATGCAACGCGAGATGCATCGACGAGTGATGGATGCACCGGGCTCACGGAACAGCAGCAACGGTGATCTGATTTTAAACCAATCAACGACGGCTTCGCGCTCAATTTAGCCACAGTTTGAACGCGACTCGTTACAGGACACCCGCCGCCTCCTCCTCAATGATAGAACCCTCAGAGTGTACCCTCTATCCGAATACTCTGCCAATGGAGGAAGATGTTTTAATCGATCTGTACCAATCTCGCTCTATCAATCAACTCGTTACAGACGTTAGAGTCGAATTTTCATCGGGGATGAATCGGTGATCAAGAAGTTTTGATGAAATTGTACATTTACAAATTGATGCAATTTGATGGTAATATAGAAATTGGAGAATCCTCATGTCATGGGAAATCGTTATTTATATGAATGGGAAGGAGATCCTCAATGAGGTACAAATAACGCCTAGCATAATAATCGAATGGTTCTGTTGTCTTGCAACTGAGCGGTTAACATTCGTTTCTATCAACTACTCCCTTTTCGCACGTCTATTAAAGGCATAAAACATGCGGCATATTCAACTTGAGGTTGTGTCAACCCTCGAAGAAGAATCTCCGCGCGAATAGTTCGAACAGCGTCAAGCGACTAAAAGCTAGATGAGCGTCCGACTTGATATCTATCAGTTGGTACATTACGGCACAGGAATATTATAGCGTGGAACGAGGCCGAATGGCGTGCGGGCTCGCGCTTTAATTTACCCAAGTTCCTTATCCGTTCCGCTCGGGGAAAGTGTAATACGTGGCACATGGGAGGGAATCTGCAGGCCTCACGTTCGTAACTATACGTAAATGGTGTTGGGGAACCTGGCTGTGCGCACGCACCCGTCGCCGCATAATTTTTCCTCCAGGTGTAACTCGATCGGCACGCGTCCGACACTTCGCGCGTCTGCTCCGTTTTCCAGGTGTAGTCTGAGATCCCGAATAAATTGCAACGAAAATTATTATTTGGTTAGAATTAATAAAAAATAATTTGATTTATTACTAATAGAAGGCATCGGTAGATGCATGCAGATGTAAACTCACTAAAATACACTTTTCCCTCTATGTACCTGTGATTGCCTTGTACGGATCCTTTCGTCATTGAAATAGAGGTCTCGTAACGGAATTTCGCGGTCGATAATGGATCGTAGATTAGCATTTGGACATATAGGCAAAGGGATATTAGGCCGATCGATGACACGTGCTGAACCAATTTCTCTGGTCAGTTGCTCATCAATACTGGTAATGGTAGATAGGTATTCGGATGCTGAGCGAGGGCACTATAATAGGTAGCGCCCAGCTCCTGGCTTGCACGGATGCATGCAACGCAATACAGCTAGGACACGCTGTTCACTCCTCTTGCCTATGCGATAACCTCGCTACCCTCCTCGATAGATATATTCCTCTAATAGGCATATAATCGTTATGCATATAGCGCAACGTTCGCGCTACGTACCACCAGTCCCACTAATTCCTCAGTCCCGGTGTCCGATGCTATACACTATCGATAATATTCGTCCGAAACCACCGACGGTTGAAACGGTAAAACAGTAAAACAATCGACACTTGGTCACTTTACCGAGAAATATAAATACGATACGACAGGATGAGAAATAGCATTGGATAATGTACAGCGAGATTGAGATGCAACGCGCGATCGTGTTGCCCTAGTCGTCTTGGCACACGCGTTACGGTAACATACTCAGTCTGACTGCAGCATACAGACCGCGATCGCACGGAAGAATTCACATCGATAATCTCGATCCAGTGAAATAACAAACTGTTACAACTGTCGCGGACGCTTTTGCATAATTCACAATTAATATCCCGCCTTACATACTTTGTCGTTTACATAATTCATTACTGCGTTTTGCGCACACCCGTCGGCTCATCCAACGGAATTAAGTGAACGAGCCGGAGAGCGGGAAAGAGGAAAATCGTTGAATTCCGGAACTCACCCCCCAAGCAGAACACCTCCCATATGTGGGGAGGCACTCACCGTAGACGGTGACTCGACATAACATAACCGGTCGCTGAACGACAGTTGGCCTCTCCACCTCGTTAATAACAATACCGCATTTACCGTTCCGCAGCCCTTTTCTATTCCCGCTGGTGCATTTACCGATAACCACGTACGTGCGAATAAAACAAAAAATAAACTTTTAAAATTTTTCGTACCTTCGACGATCGAATGTGACAGAGACTCTTGAATATTCGCTCGTGGGTAGAAAAAACAACAAAAAATAAGAGAAATGTATAAAGCTTAGAAACAGTAATTTGTGTAATAGGTCGCATAATGAATTACCGGATCAATTATTAAAATATATAAAGGAAGAACTGATTTCTTTCGGAGTTTCTGTTATTCCTGTACTACATTTCATTGATCTCACATTTGAATACGGAAAAGGTTTTTAGTACGCGGTGCAACAAGTGTCATTCTATTTCTTTTATTTATCGCTTGGGGGAGAGTGAGAGAGGGAGAATATATACTGGGCTAGTTGAAATTTAGTGAGCACTAAAACTTTCGGCGTATATTCTCGCAAAGTGGCGGCATCCATCTTGGAAATGGTTCCGAGTTTGTCTGACGGGGTGTGAGGAGAGCAACGCTCGTGCGACTATAGTCAACGGTACGAGAGAAAAATGCAAATTGTCGAATATTTATATGCCAACGTCGTTCTCGAATGATTTGGAGGGTGCACACCGAATTCTCTGTATATCGCCGGAACATGAGAAAATGTTACTGCCCTCGATACTGTTAGTTCTCAAAATGGTCGGATGAAAGTGTTGCCGAAACCGATAGCACGACTCCGTGCGCGGCATTATATTGATTTACCTACAGGCCCTACTGTCAATATTGATGTTGCACACGGAGAAAAATAATGTTGTTCTCGCAGTTAAAATTCGTTTGCTAGACATCTTTCTACTGTAACAGCCATTCATTTTGCACATTTAGCAATCACCTTGCCCTGTCAGCAAATGACGGTTAGTTACGGAAACAAAAAATGCAACTTTTGGATGATTTGCTGGCCTAACAAATGATTTGCTATCGGAATCTATTCATTTTGCTGGTGAACCGAATTAGTTATGAGAGCACTTGCACTGTCAGCAACTGAATTTTTGCTACAGTGACGACGTTGTAATTCGTCAAATTATTTGTACGCGTAAGCAATTAGTTGCCACCAGCCCCAAAAATGCGTACAACTTGGGGGAGCTTCAGTTTAGATTCAAAATCAGCTACCTTAAAAACCCACGAATAACAAATTTCAAGTAAATCGTAGGTAAGGAAAAATATATGCTTCAAGGGATTAATAATTAAATACCATTTAACGAAGAGAAAATTAAAAGGACATTTTTCAATAGTACAATAAAAATATACACATGATCAGGTGTTTAATGATTACTTGAATCGCAAGTAATGTCTCACCTATAATGTCCGATGTTATTTGTATTGCATTTGTATAAAAGAAATTTACAAGTTAGTAATAGCGTAGTCAGTAGCGTGTTAGGTTCATAGGTAAGCGTCCCGGTTAGGTGTGCAGTTCTATCCCCATCCCGGGCAGTTATTCCGCCGCTGTATACGTCGTTTCTAGTATTTGTAGTCATACATTTTTGTTTTCCACAATATTTTTTTTAAATCTCTATTATCATATTGTATGTATTATTATAGTGTATGTTATTATAATTTTAGCATTTTTTCGTATCATAAGTGTATCAGGGCCGCGTCAAGCAATTTCTGCTCGAGTGGTCTGCTTATTGGTAGCAGGATGTTAGTTGACCTGACAAATCATTTGCTGGTTACATTTGTATCCACAGCAAGCTGTTTCCAGCTTCCAGCCAACCGCAACCTCTATAATTGCAAACTACTATTGCTGCAGTAGCAAATCAAATGCAACAAATAAATTTTGCTATGGGAGCAGGCAATTCTGCTGTCACTATATTTGCTAACAATTTTTGCTGCAACAACTAATGTGTTGCTGCTGTAATAGAAATGTTTTTTCCGTGCAGTCACGATTAATATCCTTCATAATAGAATTGCACCGAATTTCTTCATCGGGCAGGAGTAATCACTACTTCTCTGTCGCTTCCGTTGCAGATACACATATATACACGTATGTATTAATTCGCGGAGAGAGGAGGCCTACAATTTGGACAGAAACGAGACAATAGGCAACGGGTGACCAAAAGGGTGTCCGGCCTATGGTACGCGGGGCTTCCCAATACCAGCGGGTGTGATTGTCGTCCCATCAAAGTGGACAGTTTACGGATGGATTGAACGTGGTTGTCGACCGACCAGCCAAGTCCCCCTACAATACACAATGGCGGCAGTAGTCCTCCGCAACTGCATACATCTCATCTTCTCTTCCCTCATACCAGAGTCACCTCAATCTCATGTAACCGGTGAACCGTTAGCCTCGAGCTCGCTATTACTCAGGTGCAATTGCATTCTCACTGCATTGGAAAAAAAAAAAAAAATGAAAAAACCCAACGCAACAAATGTTGAAAAAAAATAACTCACACTCGCATGCCTCCGGTGACCGGTATGGTCTCCTGTGCCGATATGAATGTGTCGTGTACGCACAGTCCGCGAAGGGGTTTTGACGATGAAACACGATGGTTCGCGCGTCGCGATAGAGCATTTGCCAGTTTCGAACTATAGCTAGAGCTTCTCTCTCGGCACCCTCGATTCAATTCAATGCCACTCAATCAGTCAATGTAACGCTCCTCCGTGGAACACGTAGTACTCCCGCTCGATGCAACGCGTGTGTAACGCATGGTTCGCGCATTGCGTGTTAAATCTCTCTTTCTTTCTCTCTCTCTCTCTCTCTCTCTCTCTCTCTCTCTCTCTCTCTCTCTCTCTCTCTCTCTCTCTCTCTCTCTCTCTCTCTCTCTCTCTCTCTCTCTGTCTCTCTCTCTCTCTCTCTCTATCCGATATAGAGGCCTCGCTCTATATCGGATCCACGCTCACTTCGGTCATTCCATGTTTGACGTGTTGATAAAAAATTACTACACGTCCATCCACGGAAGCTCCGAGGATCTGTTTTTTTTTCTTTTTTAAGTTTTATTGCCACAATTTTTCGACAATGGAGATTTTTTTTAATTGATTAATCGAGTATGGCGTATGGTGTCACTTTAATATCATCTTGTAATTGTATTTAATTTGAAAGCTTCCGTAGGCAAAATATTTTGCAACATCGAGCGGAGATTTAAGGGCAATACATTTTAATTTCGTATGTGTATTTCTCTATACATTAACGTCAATAAAAAATTAAAAAAGATTCCGAAAGTTCGAAATGAGCGTGTGACGATGAAAATAAGATCCACATATGATTAAATGAGTGATAGTATTATTTACGAGAATAAAGAGCTCAAAGTTATAAATGCCCGTGCGACTATGAGGATAAGTAGCCGTAGCCGATTAATAATCCAAGCGAACGACTTAACTAAACGTACGGAGCGAACCAGAAATGTCCGTGTCGAATCGCGCGGAGGATAACGCGTCAACCCCTCAGAGACGCGGATATATCTCACCCGTTATTTTCCCATCTGTATTCCCGCTGGCTCGACCATCATCCACGTAGGCATAGTGTATACCGTATCATAAACCACACGATACCCCGTTGTTTCTGGTTCGCGCGGGGGCGACAAGGATCATTGTACCGGTCGACCGTTATACCCTGTACTGTATATCTATGTGTGTACTTTCATATAATATATACATGTATTGTAACTGTAGGCACAATCACGGGGATCACACGATCAAGGATGGGTGCGTATTATCTATAGGTGTACAATGACCGCACCGCCAACAGTCGCACAAGTTTACGTACGAATGCCCAATTTTCATGCTCAAACGTATAGCCGGTGCAATAATCAAGCCTTGCCAATTAACGAAAATTTATAGAGCGTTGTGCGTTGATAATTATTGAAAAGAAAATGATTTAATTGAACAAATGATGTATTACACATGCTAAAAAAATATAAATTTTATCTGTCTGGCTTTACATAATCGATAAATACACATATATTATATATAATAAAGTTGCGAGGTTATCCATGGGTTCTCGATGGCCGCTCGATTTCGAGAGTCTATTGTTTTACAATCTGTCACCAGTCAATGTCACCTCGACAGTTCTTGACCATGTTAAATAATCCGTGCATCATGGACGTACCAGGAAAGCTTAGAACATTCTGGAACATTGCTGATTGAAACTTTACTTAGAATTATAATATCCGCGATTTATTGTGCATTGATGTGTAAGGATGAATCCGAACCTCTTGGGATTCGTGTCTATAGGTAGTCATATGTTTTTCGACCAATCCCTGTAACAGTTGTGACAGTCGTGACAGTTGTGACAGTCGTGACAGTTTCTACTGAATTTCGGAAAACCCAACTCCCATTTAGGTCGAAAATAAAATCGTAAAATCCTAAATCGATCCCATATGTTATATTCTCGAGATTCCGTCGTTCATAACGTATAAGAGAGAAATTTGAAAACCGTGTGGCACACGAGAGTGAAATTCGAAATCCGAATCGAAAGTGAGATTCGGTTCCTCAAGAATATGTTATCCGGCGATGGCGATTCAATAGACGAAGCTCTTTACTGAACGAGCTGTCACGTTATGACATTTGAAAACATGACCTGCCCGAACGAATGCATTTTCATTGAATTGCTTCACTGCAGCATTTATATTAATTTAGTGTCAACAATAAATAATATAAATAAGCGAACCTAACGTCGGGCGCGAGACGCTTGAACGCTCGTACATATAGTGTTCGAAACGAACTAATAACCCTGCTACTTAATTAAAGCATGTTATAAGGAGTGTTATATAATCGATCGTGGAGAAAACACGTTGAGAAAAATGTACTCAGCACAAACGGTGCAAACGGCATAAATGCGAAAATGCGATCGATGACTAGAAGAATTAGAATGGACCGATTTAAATAACCTTCGCTATTCTAGCCTCTGTAACTAAAGAGAGTTTGTACTCGTCTCGACGGTAGACAGGGTACGAGAGACAGGAACTGTATACAATAAAGTGTCTCGGAAATACCGGGAGTGGAAGTTGGGAGGAAGATCTCCTCGAGGACGTCGCATCTACAACGAGAGAGAAGGCGACGAGGTAAACCCACTTCCTATGCTAATTGTTCGACAATTAGCATAGCGAGTGCGTTAGGTACAGGAGGGGTTCGTGAGATTCACGGCGCCGTGAGTCCGTTTCCATCGTAAATTCGTCGATATTTCGTACGGAAATTGCCAACGGCGCGGCTGCCGTCTCGCTGTATGTTGTATATTACATATAGAACACAAGGCATGCGGGATGGTTTAACTGTACGTACTGGAATCTCTAAGCGCTCGCGTTTGTCAAGCTCGCTCGAATATAGCAAACACTACAGAGGATGGTACTACGGACGTGGACGTAGAATTAACATAAAAGGGAAGAGTCAATATCGTAAACAATCTCGGGTTACAATGGTCCGGTGTACCATTGTATAGACCGTTGTTACGGGAGTAGGCGACGGGAGGCTCTCTCGACGATAAATTCGTCGATATGACGACAGGGAGGAGCTGTCGCGGAGGGATATACTACATACTGCACGTCATTTCCGGCGGCTATTTTACTCGTCGAATGAGACAGTGAAACGATTGAGTCGCTAATTCGCTGACGGGTTACAAGCTTGAGGAAGGACAAGAATTAAGTTCGCACAAGAGATGGAAAATTTTTAAGTATTCTGAAATAATACAATCGACACCCGGGGTGACTGAGAGAAAAAACTCATCTATCTCGCCGCAAGATAGTTCACGTGGCAGCGTGGTAGACCGCCTCGTAAATTGGTCGATAACAGTTGGAATACCTTTATTCTTCCCTGTCTTCCGGTACGACGACATAAATAATCGTCTATAACAATGCCGTCCAACCCCTATTTTCTATCGTCCCTTGACTTTAGTTTTTTCTGTTTGCTTCTCTCGATGTTTCCCTCCTTCCTAAACAGGTACCCGGCGGCAGGTATTGCGGCTCGTCCGAGCATTGTTGTCGCGGTCATAGTGGCCGGAAAATCGTTTCCAAGTCACTCGTCCCATGTATCAAGAACGTTTTTCATCGCCCGGGTGACGACGAACATCGAGAGTCACCGAGAGCAGGTAGTAACAGTAACTTTACTACGTACTCGTTGAATTTCCATACAAATTGTAATAATTTATGACAACACCTTTCCTATAATAGTACTCGGATAAAACTAGTGCTCGTCTCTTTTCCTCACCCTCTAGCGTCTTTCATAGAGAGACAATTTAATTATCGTCGACATTTCGAAGAAAAATATTAAGCGAGTCCCTGATGGAAAGGTTTTGAGATGTTTGAACAAAATTTTTCGATCGCTAGACGTTGAGTGGCGAGCCAATGTTGAGATATAACTCAAGTCCCGTTTCAGTAGCCAACGAGGAGATCGGATAATAATCCTTACTTTATAATTCATAAAGTCTTGCTCGTCAGTATAAATATCGAAGATTAATCGAGGAATAATGCGCTCGTTAAGGGATGATAAAGTATACGGGAGTTGGACGTGGCATGGGAGAGATAAGGCCCGAGTCACTGTCCATCAATATTATACTCGCCCCGTCTCGAATCCCCGTTATGGCGTACTCTGTCTCGGTGTCTCGACCTCGAGTCTCCAACTCATTTGACGCTCTCGAGAAAAGTGTAATGGACCGATCTCTTCTGCCCTGACGAGAGACTCATCGAAGGAAAAGCGACTTTTTCTTTTGTTGGTGACATCGACATTCGATATTTAAAGTAAAGACGAGTCACAAGCTTTTAATTTCTCCCCGGTTTTATCTCCAAGTTGGAAGTTCTCATTGCGAATGCGCTGGAGGGTCGATAACGCGCTCTCACTCTCTTCAAGTATGCAGCAAAAAGTTCAAATGTCATTGGGAGAACAATATTTCCCACTAAAACGGCCTGTTTCCGTCAAAATTTATCAAAATATTTAATTACATATATCGAGTGTTGCCTCCGAGGGCAACAAGCGCAGGGTTGGATCGAGAGAAAAAGGCCAATCGGGAGCGAAATTGATGCTGCGTACAAGAATTTCCAGTTGTTCGAACTTTCGTTTCTCTACAGTTAATCGAGTTAAGGAGCTGCGCTCTTGTGACAAAGTTAATGAATTTAGCTGGCGGTAAAAGCTTGGGGAGACGGGACAGTGATTGTATTACGTAGGTATCGGGTTAAAGTCATTTTACTCGAGAAGGAATAGTTATAAACACAAAAAAAATTGCCAACATACAACACTAACTATGTTGGCAAACAAAATAATTCGGTAATGAATTCGCGCATTGACTAAAAAAATTTTTAAACATCTTAAAATACTATTATAGTGCGTCTGTCTCAAACTCGTCCGAATTACCGCTTTGAGAGTCGTCGTCATCGTCGTCGTCGTAGTTGTCGAACCGCAAAGTGGTGGGCGGTGGCGCGAGCCAAGCGAGTGAAGCGTCGAATGGCAAAGCTCGAAAATCTCAAGCTAAACAGCAGCAGCATCATCGTTGTCTGACACGATCCCCGAGTCTATTTAATTAAACTCGTTCTTGCATAGGGTATATAGTTTGCACATTAACGACGCGAGTATTGCAGACGAGACGTACGAGCATCTCTCCTCGCCACGAAACTCTCACTCACACTTAATCTCAAGGGGAGATTTATAAAGCCCTCGAAAGAGCTTTGCTGTATCAACACACTCGAGAGCTATACAATCTTAGATTACGCCCCACTATAGAGATTTAATTAAATATTGTAATTTACCGAGATAACTTGAATTCTTTAAAAATTTTGCGCATTTCGGGGTTTGGGATAAGTAGTCAACGCTCGAATTTATGATTTATTGTTTATGATTTATTATTTATGATTTATTATTTATGATTTATTATTTATGATTTATTATTTATGATTTATTATTTATGATTCATTATTTATGATTCATTATTTATGATTCATTATTTATTATTTATTATTTATTATTTATTATTTATTATTTATTATTTATTATTTATTATTTATTATTTATTATTTATTATTTATTATTTATTATTTATTATTTATTATTTATTATTTATTATTTATTATTTATTATTTATTATTTATTATTTATTATTTATTATTTATTATTTATTATTTATTATTTATTATTTATTATTTATTATTTATTATTTATTATTTATTACTAAGGACGCATTTTCTATTTTTTTTATCGCTCTCTGATATGCGTAGCGTAGGTAAAGCATACGGCATTATCGGCAGTTTTATCATTAATTCTAATCGGGCGATCTCCGCTCTCACTTTTAATTACCAATAAAACGCCGGAGCTATCGCCTGATGAGGGAAGAATTACCACTCGACGTTCATTCGATGTTCATTCGAGCCCTACTCGCCGTTATACAACTCCCCACCTTTATTCGGCCTCATGTATATACATATATTTATTTTTTTTCAATCACGAAAAGTCATGCCAATAACGTCGTAGTAAATACTAATAACGTCGAGAATTAATAAATAAATTTCCTTGTTTAACTAATAACAACGAATGGTAATTTTAATTAAACGAAGGAAAGACCGAAGCAATCGGTGAATTGAGAGGAAAGAGTAGTGTCAACTTGAAAGCGAAAACGAGTTGCGGGGGAAAAACATGTCGGGCAAACGGCGAGCTGTATGTGCGGATGTTATACAGTGGGTCGTCGGAATTGTGCTAGTGTTAGGTGAGCAGTCGAATAAAGTGAGAGGCGTCAATATGTGACGACTGTCGGGTATAGGGGCCGGAGGAATAGACGATCTGTTTTTCACCCTCGCTTCCTTTCTCGGCCAACAATCCGACTCGCAGAGTCGTTTCGATCTAATCGGGCATACCATAATCGTGGTTTCAATGAATCTGCGACGGTTGCTTCGAGATCGTTCGAAGGAAAACGAGTCGACTCCCCCCATTCCTGCGAAGCGCTGTTCATTCACGGACAAGTAAATACATTTTTTAAATAAAACAAAAGTCACAACATTTTTTTTATGTTTGCAAAAACGAAAATTGATCCGATGAACATGGCTGATATATAGTATCGATGAGCGAAGAGAAAGAAAATAAGAAATGAACAAAGAAAATGGGCCTTTAGACGGGAGAACTCTGACGATCGTCAAAGAATGGAATGGTATGGTATATCTATGATGGAACCCGTCGGTACATCGTCATCCACGCATCATCAACGTTGACGACCTCCGTCCGCTTTTTTGACGAGGACACGAGCTTGAATCTCCAGCCCCTTCGATGCCCATTGCGCCCCAGTTTACGAGATTTCGGGGGGAGGGAGAATGCGCTCTTCTTCGAATGCGCCTCTCGTGAAACATCACCAACATCACTACCCTTTAACACCAAATTTCTTGGACCGAATGATGCCATCACGCCAATCTAACTGTTGGCACGATTTTTGATTAACCTGCTCCATGAGATCCATCTCATACATCGAATCGTTAATTAGCATGCGCAATATCTCCCGTACAATCGATAATCGATCAATCCTCGTGATAATAAATCAAATGAATATCTAGGATCTTTCAACTAAAGTTCTATATAGTGTCTGTGAAAAAAATCCTTGTGATGTATATTCGACCTCGAGTTAAAAACAAACAAGGAAAAGAAAAAATTAATAATTCATCGACAATTAATTAGAGGTTGACAGGTGGTCGGAATAAAAAAGTAAAGGGAGGACATCGAACAGGCTTTCGTTGAGCATATGCTTGATCCGGTGAATCATATAGAGTATTGGACTGTCTACGTGAGGAGGCTTATTTCTCCCTCTTAAAAAATACATATCACTCTAATGATGATCGACATAAATATATCGAATCGAAATCATCGAAATCGTGAAGGCAGTTTTCATAACCAATGAGGTTCGTCCGTTTCATTGGTAATATCGACACACCTAACCCAAAAAAAATTAAATAAGCGCGAGCGAAGCGAGCTCGTTGTTGCTAGTTAACATTAACATATTCCTGTCGGTATTCGTGTCTCCACCTACTACGAATTCGTGTTATCTTCTCATTGCCAAAATGGAAAACGACAATTTTTAAAGGAAAAAATAAAATAAAGGGAAAAAATTCCAATTGATAATACAGATTTCCATCGCTCTACATCTATAAAATCAACAACACGAACGCATAAGAGAGCCGGATTTTCAAACCGTTGGGCCATTCTCACCTCATCCCTCTGGGACGGGATCGAATCGAATTATTGCAAATTGAATTCAAGTTTCGTTCGCTCGCCCAATCGCCGCATCGTGTATTTGACGCGAGAATTGTCTCAAAGTCACCAAGATCAGTAAATATGAGTTTCGAAAGAGACTCCTAAAATTGAAAAATCGTCGGTTTTTATATCGAGTCTGACGTAGAACAGAAGCAACAGATTGGTTATTATCTTTGCGCCCGCGGCTTGCCAAAAGCTGACATCGTGTATAGTATAGATATAGGTATAGGTACGAATAGCATGTCCGTCGAGCCGCAGGATTACTCGCGTCCAATTAAATTTAACGAATTTCCGTGAGTACAAACGGGTTTATTGGTTTCATTAATTACGCATGCACTCGACGCGCGAGGCTCGCGATCGTCCCGGCACCAACCGGTGACGTACGAGAAGCGCATACAACTGCATAGAGTATTATACTATGGTAACAACAACAGCGGCACAACCCTATTCTCACCCCGAAAATTCACCGACAGCAGCAATGCGTACTCACTGACCTCGCTGCATCGAAACGTATAAAGGGGGCGAGAGAGAATGGAATTACTGCGTGAGATGCGAGAGGAAAGGGGTACGTAACTCTCTATACATAGCTGATCGACGGAGTGAGCGATTGAAACGCTCTAGCGTACATATGCCGAGCGGACAATTATATAGATAAAGTATAACTATTATAGTTATGTGCCACCGCGGAATCTCGAAAATCATTCGATCGACGTTCCAACGTGCCGACATTTCCATTTTGGTAATTAAATCGTTCTATATAGGTATGTACATCGATAACGACTTTACTTAGTGTGCAATTTGAGGGAATTTTGTTCAACGGATATCGGTTCTTCCGCAGTCATCGCCCAAAGCTCGATAAAACGATTCGACTCTCCCGGAGCAGACACACTAGCCCTCTCTCTCTCTCTCTCTCTCTGTCTCTCTTTGCGACGTGTGGAATTTCATCAGGCGGATATGTGCTTTAGCTCAAGTACACACAGTATTATATACATCTGTGTTATACCGTATACGGACGTGCTCTGTCCCCACGAAATTTCAGAAATAAACGTGTGACCGTCCACACTCATTTGTATCCTCGAACTCTTTATCCTACCTCGACGCAACAACCCGCAAACCTTTTAATATATGTCGCCGAGATTTTCAAGGTCTCAAATATGTTTTTTTTTTTTTTTCTACAGCACAGAGAGACAGGCTATATACGAATATGTCGAGACTGGAAACGTGTCCACAGCGTTACCAACGAAATCTCGTGGAATCTAATATAACCCCGGTGAAGCCCCCGGATGCATTAGCGGAATGAATGCCCTCGCTATTGGTCGTACGAACGACATTACCGAGGCCTCTGGAGCAGGAGGCTCCGGTACTGAGCAGCATGGGCAACAGAAGCGATGAGGTATACTATTTGCATGGCATTATACTTGGCCCCGAGCTACCGGTACACCGGATGGCCAGTACCGAAAACCCTTAACCCTCCTCATTCCCTTTCACTAATTATACGCTCATAGCCGCGGCGCTGTATCGGCCCTCTTGTCCAGGTGATAATTGTATTACTATCCTATCAACGTGATTGCCATTCCTGGACGCTTGGACCGCACCCGCCCGTGTGCGTTCCCATCGCGGGGGGCGCGATCGTCGAGCGATTCGAACCGTTTGATGTTCGACGCATTACCGGATAAGAATTCGCTGCGTTCACTGCGCATTACATGGAGGGGATGTGGGAACAGTCATTCCGTAATACAGACGTTGAAGCGTCGATTTTCTTTTTACGATTTGTGTTATTGTGCAGCACGTGTTAAATTAGAGTTTCGACCCTTATTTATTGCAATTTGCAAAGCAGTGTACGTGAAAAAAAAAAGAAAAAGGAAAGAAAAAAAAGCGCTTCGCTAGCATGACTATTTACGAAAGTGTTTGTGCACTTTATCTTAAAATTTACATATTGCATGCCAGAATCTTGCCACCCTCACGGAACTCTTCGAGTAAAGCTTTCTCCTAACGTATTTATGTGTATGCGCTTGTACAAGGATTTCCGTATTTACTCTGCACTGACTTGCACGTCTACCCTTCAGGTACATTTAAAGACTCGTTCAAAATTCATCCCACCAAGACGGTATACTTGTTTCTTTGAGAAACAATTTATTTATCTACAGGTGAGGTAGTCGACTCCGCGAGATTCGTCGCGTGCTTCTACCATATAAATTCTCTCGGATATGCTCCAACATTCTATTTACGATATCGCGTTCCTCATTAACGAGAACCATTCGTCCGCAAATAGCGAGCTGATTCTTATTCCTCATCGTATCGCTCGAGTGATGAACTTGTCTTGAAAATTTAGTAGGAGACATCGATGTTACTCGACGGTTATCGGAATTATCCAAGTACGCTAACTCCCTTCGACATTGATCCTTCCTCTGGTTTGTCCGCGTGGCGTAATACCTTGAACAAGAGAGAAATTCATTGATCGAGGAACTTCGAGCTAATGCCCGAACAATGCCAAACGTCCTATTTCTAACGTAATCGAATTTCCATCCTTCCTCGACACTGATGCCCGTTGATATGCGTATCGATATTATGTATGTACCTACATCAACAGTAGCGAAATCAGATTTTTTCAATTAATGTATTCATGGAAGCGATATTAACATCGCGATATTGGCAATTTTTAAACTTTTTTCATTACCGAGAAACGTATCAACTTTCCTACTGGTAGGATTACGAAAGGTTTGATCACTCCTTTGTTTTCCAACTTTTTAAGCAGAATTATCAGTCTATTTACCAGGTACAGCTTTTATCTAAAAGGATATTTGTAATTTCTATTCGTCGATCATATTCGTATGGACAAGCTCGACGACTGGCAAAATTTTGGAGAAACGAGCGTTTAAAAGTCTTTACATTTTTTTCCCCCCGTGAGAGCTAAACAGTAGATAACATTGCGGAGCCGCTCATTCAATTCACTTAGAAATATGTTTACATCAAGTGCGATGGTGGTGTAATGGTCAGCATAGTTGCCTTCCAAGCAGTTGATCCGGGTTCGATTCCCGGCCATCGCACATTACTTTTTATTATTTTCTCTTCCCACTAAAATATATTCCGAAGATGAATGAAATTTACCAAAACGAAATAAATTTGATGAAAAAAAAAAACAGAATTTTCACAGTGAGATGAGGGATTTGAAGAAAAAAAAAAAAAAAAAAAAAATTTCAAAAATGAATTCCGATACCGGGAATCGAACCCGAGCCTCCTGGGTGAGAGCCAGGTATCCTAGCCACTAGACCATACCGGACTTACATTCTCGTGAAAATATCTGTTCGGAATTGGAGCTCTCTGTCCTCAAACCTATCGATAATGCACCTATTCTCGGCGATTTGTGTAATTTTCATTCAATAAATTTTGCAACAATTTCTCTGTCAATGAATAAACTTGAAGAATGGGGTAAGACGTGTCTCGAAATTTCACCGATTTACCACGAGTTTGAGTTTTAAAATGTTCTTAATGTTTTTTGTTTTCTGGCCATAACCAAGATTAAAATTGTGGAGAAAATCGCCATGACAAACGATCGAGGCTATTGGTCCCTACATTATGACGTCAGAGGATCAAGCCGAGGCGTAGATCTGACAACGTCGCTGCGCGGTGGCGCGGGCACGCGGTATACACCAGTGTTCAGTCAGTATCCTCGGTGCAAGTTCGTGGTCGTTCCTACTTGCCGCGTTGTCGGTGGTAGAACAATTAACACTAACAAAGAAGACTGTGCCAATTTATACCGAACCAAGAACAACAGTGTGAGTAAACTATCAAAGTTTTATTGTGGAATGAAAATTAATGTTGAAAATCATCGATTTTCGTGTTAATTCAAGGATTCGAAGCGTCCCTCTGACACTACTCGCTAGCATGTACACTGTCGACAAGACAGGCGTATGTACGGGGGACAGTGTCACTCGCCCCAAGGTTTCAAGCATCCTTTCATTGTTCTTTTTTTCGCTCGTTTCTCAGCCCAGAACAAAAATAGTGACATGCATGGGGATTTCTTCGGCAAAGTTTCTTTTTTTCATTTCAGGAATAAAAATGCACTGACTATATTGAGCGACCAGAGACATGGAGAAGCTACATCGTGATATTCTCGATGAATTGAGACAGAAAATTGTCGACGATCTCGACGTGTACAATATTATTATACAATTAACAACTGAACGGGTGCTCCGAAACGAAGAAGTATCCAAGATCAGATGCGGTCTGACTAAACAAGGAAGAGCACAAATTCTGCTGGATATATTGCCAAGGTAGAGAATGACAAATAATTTAATAAAATAGGAAACAAGACTGAAACGATCACATTGTCTCGTTTGAGTGAAAAGTGAAAGACTCCATGCGTTGTTTTTGTTTGTTTAGCTGTGGACCTCATGCTTTTGATGTTTTTCACGAAGCACTTCGCCATCACTACTTCTGGCTTAGCCATGAGATAGACAACATTTTGACACGTAGGATGATCGATGTTATCGATGTAGGACGCAGCAGTCCTGGATCACCAAATTTGCCACCTCAATCACCTATGACCGTAACCAGAGAGGCAAAGGTAGAACCGCTAATGCTATGTGCAATTTCTCAACTTTATTGCAATCGTTTTTGCTTTATCTTCATTTTTTAACATAAATTTGACAATTAATTTAGAAAAGTTTAAGTTTCTCCGCTTCGTTACAGTAGTTTTTAAAATCTATGTTTAATTTACCAACCAACGCAATGATTCACCGTTCAATTAGCTTTCGTCACTCTTCAGATTATCATTGACAATGATAAGATAAAGCCTTCCGCAATCAAAACACCTGCAAATAGCTTCGTATCATAACTATTTGATAAAATAAGATGATTAATTATATTAATAGGGAAAGTGTGTTTGCGAACTTAGAAAAAAAAAATTTATATATATATTGTTTGCTAGATGATTGTAACGGAAGTACTAAATAAATTGTGACTCGAATTTGAAAAAAGTTATTTAACAATAGATAAAAAGACCTTGAAGAGTACATTTGGTGAAGCAAGAGAAAAAAAATTCTCTTACAATCCTTCTCGTCCTCCTCCTTCTGAGCTAAGCGGGGCAATTTCTCCAATGTGTATCCACAAAACATTCACAACTTCTAACAAATAATTTATGTACTCACGCCTTCGTTTGGGATTTTATATAGTAAGTTCTATTAACTCTGTCTTCCTCTCCCTATGAAACGTCCGTAGAACCTCATATAGTAACTAGTAGCATCTATCAAATTTCACACATCTCACAAATTTTTTAACTTTCAGATGGATCAGTTGAAGGACGCTCTGACAAAGCTCGTACCTGGAGGCTACTTGGCTCTGCACGGTATGAAAGGGTTTGGTAAATCGTGTTTGACTGCGAATACACTCAAGGACACATCGCTAGTTAGAAATTTGTTCACCGTACGTAAACAATTCTAGGTGCAACTCATCTGTGCCGTTATCTAACTACCTAACACAAAAAATATATATAAACTGCACAATTCACGTCATTGAGCACCGTTTTTTTCTATATTTTTTTTCCAGAATCAAGTTTACTGGATCAAATTTGGTTACGAAAGATCAATTGAAGATGAAATTTTGATCCAGTTAAACTTCCTCTATCATCAGGTCAGAAATGCTGATAGCCTCAATTCCGGTCTCAATTCGGAACCGCTCAAAGAGCACCTAATACATTATTTACGGCATCACTTCGGCAAGCACAATCATTGTAACGCTTTGTTAATCCTCGATGATGTTTGGAACAGAAAAATCATTGACGCATTCGATTTTCACTGTAAAACATTGGTTATCACAACGGACATTGATTTTTTGGATGGAAAGCAACGAGAGATAATAGAGGTGCTAATTTCTTTTTGCTCTATATATATATGTATATATATATGTATAAAATGTGTTTGAAGAAAGTGTACGCATCTACCACGCGGATAAAAAAAGCTTGTTTCCCAAAAAAAAAATTATATATATATATATAGATATATATATATTCATTCCACGTTCAAGATAAAATATCACTCGATCGTGATAACAAATTCGCTCGTGAGCTTGAACGAATCTCGAAAGTGTTATCATGTTGATTTTATTGTAATCCGGAGATTCTGTTCAATATCAGATGAAGGATGGTTTCACCGAAGTCGAGAGTCTCGGCCTGTTTGCTAAATCATTGGGCACTGACGTTAACAAACTTCCAACCGAGGCACAAATGATTCACGAGGAATGCAATGGTATGCCGATACTCATAGCTACGTTTGCCGCGCATTTCGAAGAATTCAAAGACGAAATGAATACCAGCCCACAGAAATGGAAGTATTACTTGAAGTCGTTGCAAAACAAGGATTCTTCCAACAGGTGAACCATCTGTTTTATACACCTTTCCTGATATTTTTAAAAGAAACTTTTAAATGTTACAAAGACCCCAAAAAAATGGACCATTATATTAGAAATTTACAAACAAAATTCTTCCAGATTGGTAAATAAATTTCTGGCGAAACAAGATGTAATTTTTGATACGTGTATCGGCAAGCTTGACGCTGATCTCAAATCCAAGTACGAAGCCTTGGCTATCTTCAGTGAAGATGTCAACATAATGCCTAAGGTATTAAAAAATATAGCTTATGTTAACGAAGTAGATATTGTTAATGGAATTTAAACTTTTCAACAGACTTTGGAAATTCTGTGGGACCTGGATCCGTTGACCGATCCAGACGCTTCCCACAAAATTGCCGACGACATGATCCTGCTTTGTCACAAGTCTCTCGCAGCGAAGCACTGGAACGTTGATTTGAAAAGTTACGTCTACGGAGTTCACGATTTGCTCCTTTGTCACTTGCGACGCAAGCTAGCACCAGAAAAATTGAAAGAAATGCACAGATCCTTTATCGAAAAATATCGAAAATACTGCAAAGGAAATTTTTCAAAATTGCCCCACGATAACTACAGCTATTCCTACATCGGCCATCATCTCGAACACTCCGAACTGTACGACGAGTTTCCCAAATTGTATCTTGACTTTGACTTCATCAGGAATAAAATTTATCACACCGGTCTCAGCGATATGCTGATAGACCTGAAGAAGTACCGCAGGTTGATAACCGAAAACACCGAAGAAGGCGAAGCAAAGATAAGAGATTTGGAAACATTTTTGGAGAATCAAGCTGGCATAATTGCTGATCACAGACGCCGAGAGTGTTTGGATTTAGTGCAAATCGGTATAAATCATTCTTCGACGGGATACATCCATAAAAAAGCCCTCGAGCTCGCTACGGCGCAACAATCAAATTTGTACATAATCCACAATCATACACCGATGCACAATAACATGCCGACGAGTGAAGAGGTCTCGACTGATATAAAAACAGCTTTTTTTACCGACAACCCGGATAAAATTCTCATTGGAAACCATTCGGGAGAAGTTATCCTCTGGGACTGCAAGACTCGACGCCAAAGCGTTTTTACGGGTCACAATAAAAAAAGTGCCATAATAAAAATCATCGTTAGCAGCGAGGAGTACTTCTTGACTCTCAGCGAAGATGGACGAGTCAAATTGTTCGTTATAAGGGAAGAAGAGCAGAGCAACGGATTGGTTTCCACACCGATGCGGGTTCGGAGTCCACGAGAAAAACAACCGTTCTGGAGTGGAATTTTCAGCAACACCACTTCCAAAGACAATAGTAGCGTTACCATTTCCATCGAAGGTGAAAAGATAAAGGATATGGTTCTTAGCGATAATGACACGGGACAAAAACGCATCGCAGTTTGCACCAAGCAAGGAACTATCCAAGTATGAAACGGAAGTATTATTTTCATTTTTTCGAAAATTCATAAATAGTTTTATTGTTTTTATTTTTCTTTTTATAGGTATTGAGTCTCGAAGGAAAAAACATTCATACCGAAAGTGTGAAAGGGTCTGTTCTTCTAAAGAATAAAATATAATTTTTGCTCAGTCATTCGACGGCATTTAATTTTTGTTTTTGTTTTTTTGTTTTTTTTTGTTTTTTTTTTTTCTCACAGACGTTCATTGGAGCGTGTAGCTTTCACTCGAAAAGGATCGATGCTTCATATACTGGACAGTGACGGGGTTTTGATATTTTACGCCAAGCAAGACAATGATTCCTATTCCTACCGTGCCACGTACAATCCAAATCTACGGAATCGTAAAGTAATATTTTTTCAAGCTATACCGGAGGACCAAAGATCCCTAATGATCGTCGCTGACGTCATTGCTATCCACGTAAAGTGGGAGGAGGCCAGGGACCCGCTGTATCCAAATTGGGTTGGACAAGTCCACAGTTTCATCAAACAAGAGCGAGCCAAGATCGAAGAGGATAAAACAGCCTTCACGTGTGCCACTCTCACTTACGACGGGAAGTATTTAGTAACGGCGGATTCGAAAGGCTCTATCAACGTTTGGTTAGTCGTCGCGGGAATCCAGCCCATTGCCACTTTCAAGGGTCGTGTCAACTCGTTGGATACTTATTGGTTCGATGACATCGGATATCACTTGGTAATTCCCTTTCAAATTTCAACCCTAACAAAATATATACACACTGTATACTTATTAAAGCTTTATCGCGAATTTCAATCGTGAAATTTCATTATAGATATGCGGAAGTGAGGATAGAGTAATTCACAGGTGGATGCTGGTCGTGGAACAACTGCCTAAATCCGTGAGGTAAGCTTTCTTTTTAGATCCGAGATATTAAAACATGAAAAAAAATTCGAATAAAGCTTCGTCACTTTTGAATACGACAGATTTTAACGAGAATTATTTTTCAATTCAGGAAACCGTTATTCGACGCGGTAATGAAGCAATGGGGAGAAACAGACATTGTTGCCAAGGAAACGGGAAATGGCATCGTTGTTTACAACGGCGACACGATGGTCACGCAGACAGAACCAGTGGAAGGCAGTATCGTACGTCTGAGCATTAATTCCGACGGGAATAAAATTGTATACGCTACCGACAGAGGTGTCGTTGCATCATTCGATTTGGCAATTAAAACATCAACCTTAATGCCATCGAAATTGGCCACGACTCCCAGTATCGTCACATTCGTAACCATCAACGGTCACACCGTTGTTGCTTGTGGGGAAAACAACGATTTGAAGGCAAGCCAACCTTACAAAAACAATATCTAATAATTTTCAAAATTTTCCTAAATCGATACGTTCTTTTGTTTTTCCGTAGATCTGGTTTCAGAATGTTGTAGCTCTGGTTAATGAAACGGGATATGTCCTGTCGATCCACACGATTGGCAACGAGCACGCTATGACTGTAGGACGAAATGGTGCTATAAACTTCTGGAGAGTTACAACACCATGTAACTGGATGTACGTCAACTTACTAAAATCCTGCGCGGAGAACGAGAGTCTTTGCTACAGCTCTTTGAGCCCAAACAAAAAATTGCTCACCGTATTGAAAACGAACGGCGGAATGCTTATCTACGAAATTATAAAAGACGACACATCGGCTTGTATTGATACAGATGTTGTCGCCAATTTGTCATTCGATCAAAAAGTTTGCTGCTGCGAGTATTCACAGGATGACAACTACTTGGCTATCGGGCTAGAGAATGGAGATATATCGGTGAGAGATGTTAAAATATATTTCAACGAACGCTTTCAACACTTTAACGAGACAATCTTATTTGGCAACGTCCAAATTTAACAAATGAAACAAAGAACCCTAAATAATGCTTAACGGGCTAGATGAAAAAAAAATCTAATCATGCGCTTGTTTTTTTTTTTTTCTCCAGATTTTCGATATACCGGAGGGTGACGAAATTTTTCGTCTTCAGCTTCACTGCAACGAAGTCCGTCAGCTTCACTGGGGACCAGTATCGCTCGGCCCGCCGATACTCTTATCGGTAAACTGTGACGAGTTAGCATGGTGGAATGTGGCTTCATTGTTGAGCAAGAAGAAGGAAAATCGTCGCAGACGAATGGGAATGTCTCGAAGTACTTCGAACATTGGATTCAGTCCAAGATCGAGCGGAAGGCTTAGTGTAAGTCAATCACTCGATTTTAAAACGTCCGATGCGATCTCGGGAGAGCTCAACTCGAGCAACGGTGACTTGAGCACGGAAAAAGATTCCATCAAACGAGACAACAACTTGGACAGCAATTGTTTCGCTTACTGGAAAAATAAGAGCGCAAAACACGGAAACAGAGTAGCTCTCTTGTCCGTGGTTCCTTTGCCTCCGAGCTGCAACTCCAAGGTCTGTGTCTCTGACGACTTTAGTAAATTTCTATCGGTCGATATTCACGGGTGTGTCAGCAATTTCAAATTGCACATCAATACTTAATTGTCATGTAATATTTTACGCAAAATTTTCTAAACATTAATGGGAACAAAAACAAAAAATCAAAATAGGCGCGGGAGTTTTTGTTTTTATCAGTAGCTATTATGATATTACAATAGCAAGAAGGAAAAAAAAATGTAAGCTCGCTTAAGATACAGGACATGCGTTATTATTATTACGTACGTGGAGGAGCCACGACTAAGTCAGCCCGGAAACAGTTTAGCGTTGACGAGTTGTTACCAGTCATGCACAAAAGAAACAAAAAAAATGTCCTTATTAATTTTTTCGGGCTTAGGATAAAGTTAAACGTGAAAAAATATCCGACCATCGTGCGTTAACGTCTTTTATTGTGTATTATCACTATATTATTCCAACGGGGCTCTTCAAGTTTGACGACAATATATCCCAAAGCTATAGGTATATCGTGGGATTAAAGAGAGAAAAAAATACTTAAAAGTTACAAGAAGTATGTGTCACGAATGAATTTTATACGTATTATATACCTTCGGAGCGAGTTCGAATCCCGGCGTAGTAAATTTCAATCTCAAGCTTTATCCAGACACGACAATGACACCTATCATGACATACTTAACTTATTTTTTTTATACCTAACCGAAACAAAAAAAAACTCAGCCGTATTTCAATGAGACTGATTATGTATTACCAAGGTTGTGTAACAAAAAAAACTCTGTCCGATCTCGAAAAATATTCTGCTGCGCGAAATCGCTCCGTGCTTACATGTGCCTTAAACGATTGAGTTATAGTTCATTATCAAAGAGAAGGAGAGCAATATCCTTCACGTATGAAGGACAAAAAGTATTCTATCCATACGTGTCAATTATTTCGATACTGCCAGTTTTCTTTTTAACTTTCAACGTATATCTTTCCTACGGGTGCATTGGTTAGCGAAGCAAAATTTATAATTTCACTAATGATAGCTCCGTTACGATCTCACCTTGCTGATAACTTAGCAGAGAAACGAATGTACTAATAACGGGAACAATAGTTAAATCACAACAGGCTGACAACATTTTTTTTTTTCAATCGCTCACGGATCTCATATCGTCATTTTGACCCTTTGAAGCTCAATTTTTCTAATGCCGTAATGAACTTGCTGTCATTTTTTTAGAATGGCTCATCGAAATGCTACTAAACGTGTTTTAATTTGTTTTTTTACTCAAACGGTGATTCGTATATGTGCACGAGCGTTTCAGAGTTAACGAGGATTGGCTTCAAATGCGACGCGATACAACGGCAGGATAAAAGAATTATCGTTTAACAATAAAAATGGCTCGAAAGGTATTTTTTACCTCGAAAAAACACAACGTTCCGCTCAAATCAATTTCGTAGGTAGTGCAATTATCATCATATACATATTACGTATTCTCAGTTTTATTAAGGTACGTAGTGTTACCGTTTTTTTTCCCCTGGGACACGGAGTATTTGCCAAGATTGGAATATCCGTCATTGACTTACATATTTCGAAAAAGGAAGAAAAGGAAAACAAAAACGACAATCCGTGCATGAATTTATATGATAGTTTAGAGATGTTTTTTATACTTAGCATCATTTTTTTCATTAAATAGACATTCGATTCAAGGCATCGAACAAAAGTCGACGAATTACGTTCAATTTTATTCGAAAAAAGAGTGTTTATACGGCGATGCGCCAATGCGATGTGAACTTGGCAATAGCCGAGTAATAATACCTTCCATGTGATAAAAGAAAAAAATTAATCGGTTTGATGTCTGCAGTGCAATATCGTGGATTGATAAAAAAAAAATTGTCTCGTTGCCTGAGACATTTGGGTTCGTGTAACAATCACATAGTTAAATAATTGATTGATTGAAAAAATAATAATGATAAATGAGGACAATATCTTGTACTCATTAAAATTGTATGACATAACATCCTCATCCTCAGTAGTTTAATCAAGGCCTGATTTTTCCAAGTCTCAATTAGCCCATAACGTTATTCAAAGATACTTTTGACTAAGAAGCTCCGCTAAAGATGTTTGCACAACAATTTTTTTTTTTTTTTTTTTTATGACATCGCGAACTGTGAATACTGTCCTAGGCTCAATCTTCTTTATAGCTTTTAATATATGATGAACATATAAAAATATCTATATATTGTAAAACATTTTGTATTTTAATATTCGTTAGAACTATTTAAATATGTATATCTGTAAAAAAAAAAAAAATTAAACAATTTTTAAACATGTTTATACATAGTACAAAATGTGTAGATTTGGTATTATAGTATGCTGATCTAGGATTAAAATAAGCATACGTTGATGTATATGTAATAGCAATGTTGAGCCTCGAAATAGAATTGCTGGCTCCGACTATTGCGCGAAGGACAGAGAAAAGTTGGCAAACTTCGAGCAATTTGGTTTTGAACTCTAGGCCAATGTCAACAGACACAGGGTTACATTCGTCTATACGGATATCCGCTAATGTTAGAATCTTCAACTTACAATTAAATAAGGCTGAAAAATAGACAAAATATTCAAATTTTCGCAAGAATGTAAAAATAACTCGGTTCGTCATTTAAATTAAGATAAAATTTGTATCAATCTTACCGTTGCCACCTGCCTGCAGCGCCCCCGGTTGATCCATTTGGTCGGCACTTTTTTTTTTCACTGTCACACTACTCATCAAACAAGCTTTTTTCGTTCAATTTTCATGGTTAAAAGTTCAACAAATTTTATTCTTCGCGTGCGGAATCTTTTTTTTTTTTCATTCGCGAATTAACGAGTGTAAAACTATTGATTCGTCATCGAGGTTAACGTTTCGTTGCAATCCGCTTGTTAATTCTTAGTAATCGGGTTTGACGTTGTTTGTAACACTTTTTCCGGCATAAGCGTTCCGGCGGATCTCAAGTTTTTCGCCGACTGTTAGCCGAATGTTAATAAACCTCTGTTCTTTGTATCCAAATTTATGAAACGAAACTTTACCTTTCGTTACAATCCACATCCAGTGCGACTTTTCTCGAGCTCAAATTCGTAGTAACAAATGATAACAAACCGCCACCCGACCGAACTATAACGCAACACTGCCCACCTTCGAGTCCCGCCGGGCCTCGCCACAGTCCAAAGATTTCAAAATTGTAACCGTTTTTTCTTTTCTTTTTCAATTCGCTTAAATCCTCACCCGACCCTTCGAACATTCCTTCATACAGCTTCGTACTTTTGTTTTCGTAATAAACGGATGTAAACAAAAACGTTTCGCGTAGCCTTTGTTAACGCGACGACAACAAGCGGTTGCTGGTACTGTGTCAACGGTCGAACGAACCGTTCCGCTACTTTGCTAATTAAGTGTTGCATGCTATAATTTCGACCTAAATATAAAAAAACATATCTCACTATTAATTCGTCTATTTTTCACCTAATCGCGTGCCACCTCTACACGCACGTGTCGCGTCCCGTGCTACAGGAGGGATCAACCTTCACAACATAGTCTCCACTATTGGCCATCCTTACTCGTCACGAGGCGCACTGGCAGAAGCGTGGTGGATACATACACGGAATGGCTCGGTAGTGGTGTCTGGCGCGAGAAAGGGGGGGGGGGGGGTCGAAGAGAGGGAAACGGCGCACGCGGGTAAAGCGGTACTCCCGTCATTCCGTGTAGTCGAACGGTGTCGGTCGACCAAGTCGACGTACCTTGTCCGTGTACGTTCGTGTAGATTAAATTTCATCGACGTCACAGTTCGAGGTCACTATATCTCGCGTGTGCATGTTCTCTCGACCACGTGTGACTCTGCTGTGACTGTAAATAAACGTATTTAATTAATCAACGTACCAAATTGAAACGAGAAATATGTCGTTGGTCTACAAAAATTCTATGAGAGCCATTGGCAAGGTGGTGCCCGAGAAGCTTCAGCCTCTGTGGAATCATCCAGCAGGTCAGTGAAATCTCGTTAATTCAACAATTTGGCATTTCTGATCGCACACGTTTTTTCTACCACTGTCTCAATCTGTGGGATTATCGAAGTTTAACCATTTGGGAAACGAGCTTTTATGAAATTTGGTAGTCACAACCGGGTTAACGAGTTTAATGATCAATCAGTAACGTATACTTGTAGCTAGTGTAATGCGTACCTGTTTATCGCGCGCTCGGATGGTCCTTGCTCATGCGATTATCAGAGATCGGTAAAAAAGAATTTTAATTACAAATAAAAACAGAGATCATGTCGTCTGATTTTTTTAAATTGTTTATTTTCGACCAATGTTTTTAAAAAGACCGATGCGTTATAAAAGTCAAACTCGTTGCGCTTACACAAGTTCAATAAAATGGGTCTGTCTTTTCTTTCAGGTCCGCAGACGATATTTTTCTGGGCGCCTGCCTTCAAATGGGTGAGCTCGATTTATATATATATATTTTTTCTTTCGTATTATGTACTCCCGCAGAAAAAAAAAACAGGTCGAGCGTTCGTCGACTGCATAATCCTCGCAGTACTTCGATGCAAAGTCGACGTTGCTGTTATCTAACTCCATCGCTTCATGAAAATCTGTTCATAGCGTATCGCTTCGTTTTTTTTATTTGATAGCTGAGTTTGAAGTGGGACTTATTGGCATGAGTAGCGGCATTTTTCTGTATCGCTGTTGCTCTGAAACATTCCCCGCAATCGCGGCTGCCAAGATTTCGCAACGAGCCCGATAACGCCAGCTCAACTTATTTCTCATTCATATGACCTCATCTTATTTCTCATTCCAGTCGCATTTCCTTGGACAGGAAGACTTGTGTCTCAATTTTGTTGCGTTAAAGATTTATTGTAATAATCTAACGATAAAGTAACAAAATAAATCAGCATGGCTTTTACGGAGAGTGGGCGACACATACAGTACGACGATGACCGGAAATCGTTAATACCTTGTGAATCGGCGTTTGCGGAATGACGGGCGGCACTAAGGAGAACGCTTGACACGGCGATTAACTTAACGGTCGCAATTTTTGCTGCACGTCAAAGGAAAAAACGAGGGCGAACTGATTTTGAGTCCGTTACAATGAAAAAACAATTTAGCAGTTTAATTATTGAGCAGATCAACTATTGGTTTGCATTGTGCAGAATCTACTGACAAAAGCCCATCGCAACAGGCTATTATTATTTTTTTTTTTTTTTCTTTCACTCTTTCTAACGCTACCACAGCGGAGATATTATTCGTTGATATTTGTGAAAAATTTAAATTAAATTTGTCAACAGGGTCTCGTTATGGCGGGTATAGGAGATCTTCAGAGGCCTGCGAGTAAAATATCGATTAGTCAATCGTCAGCGTTGGGAATGACTGGTTTAATATGGACACGATATTCCCTTGCGATAACACCAAAGAACTGGAGCCTCTTTAGTGTTAATCTATTTGTGGCTTTCACAGCGTTGTATCAAGTGGCAAGAGCTGTCAAGTAAGTATATATATTATGAATGTTTATGGTTCCACAAACTCGGCTGGTACTTGAAATTAAATTAAATGTAAATTCCCTCCGCACCATGTGACAAACAAACAATATCGTCATCATCCTGAACCGCCACTTCCTGCATTCCAGCCAACATTGGGTGCAAGCATCGTCGATGTCACAAATGCCAGCCCAGCGCTCTCTGTCGCTGAACGAATCGACACGATAAAATTAATGAAAACTCTTCTCCAATTGTTTCAGATATCAGAGAGACGTTCAGGGACAAGAGGCTGCAGGTGTGATAATGTCGACGAATGGAAAAGATCATTGACAACGACAACAATTTCCGATGCATTCCTAGATAGCAAATATGCATGCATATAAATATTTATCAAGGTCAACCGTGCTACTGCTTGCAGCGATCGACACAACAGTTTTCAACACCTACATTTGTCGTAGGATACGAAATTTTCTCGACGAGTTTGGAATCGACTATACTATATTAATGACGAAGCTATTTACCATGGGTCATTGCTCCCTCTCGTCAAAGAGGGAACAGTTAATTTTATTAAAAATTGTATAATAGATTAGGATGAGTATATAATGATGGTCGACAGGACGCTGATATGATTTTGATGTTTCGATTTTTAATAGGAAAATAGAATGGGTCTATCTGAAAAAGCACCGCTCGATGCGCAGCTATGCTTCCTCGATAAGTGATAGACAATGACTCACAGAGTGGATTGTGAAGATGAGAAATATATGCCAAATTAATAACCGTCTATGTCGAGAGGTGGATGTAAAAAAAAGATCGTGAAAAGGAAGTAGAGGAATGAGCTAAGCTGTGATAATGGAGAAGGGTACTAAGATCGAAAATGCCGTTGAATTGAATGTAAAAAAATAATCGTAGCGTTAACGATAACACCCGTTCTCTACGTACGAAACAATTAAGCTCAAATACAATTAATTATTATCGGTGGTTGAATTTTTATACCTCCGATTCGTCTAACACAAATTTCTACGTCTGAGCCTCATAGTTCAATACACTGTATAGATCTATAAACCCTGTACGTTGGAATGTCGGCCGCATATGGATAAAAAACGCTGAAAGCGTTAGAATTGTCGTAAGAAGATTGAATTGAATTTTATTGTATATTTTTCACACGAAAATAGCAAAATAAAGTCGTGGTTATTTTTCAAATTTGATTAAAGCCCTCTGAATATATCGTACTCGTTAATTCGATATTCAAAAAATGCAAATATCATCTGATTTGAATAATGTCTACAGAATAATAGGTTGTTACATAGTCGAATGTAGAAGGTGTACACACGGCAAGGAAAACTTTAATTCAACTGTGTACCGAGACACTGAATCTTTGTATTTTCACTTCCATATAAAATTATCAAAGTTATCGGGTTGTTAAAAAAATTTGTCTTCCAGATCCGAAAATAATTGCGCTGGCTGACTGGAACGTATTTCAAACTTGATCGTTCGATGATCGAGATCGAGCAATAATCCCCCCCTCCTTAATTTATTTGTATACATCCGTTATCCACTTGCAGACGCGGTATTATGTTTTATGTTATCGACACAATGAAATAATTGTGTTTTCAGCAAATCATGAATTCATTCGCGGGTATTATTAGGAGAGTAATTGCATCGTTTGATTATAAGTTATTATTTATCATAAAAAGCTCATCGAAGAAACATCGTTGAATCTATAGTTGCGAGAACGTCCGTAGCGAGTCGCTCGATAGTAACACAGAGTCGGCGCACAAATTGCGCAACGTAAGAGAGCTCGGGCCCACGAGACGTTTAGGTACGCAGTCCGTGGAGCTGGAGTCGTGAGTACAGACTAATTTTTATCTCGCTCCGGGTCACAAAATATTATATATTAATTCGTCACACGTTTTTGGTCGTTGTTCGGGTGACGTTGACTCAGCTACACTCAACGATCTCCAGCAGCGCGTAACAGAGGAGATAAAACAAAAATAGTACCGGTGATTGAGAGATCCGAAGCGGATTGTCGGTCTCGAGTGCATTACAAATAGGCTATTTTGTCAAGTGAAAAGAAAGAAGAAAATAGTCTCTACATATAATTGTATACATTATATTATATATATATATATATATATATAATATATAACTATCGACTTACGAGAGTTGAGTTGAAGAGGGGGAGGTACCTACAAAATATCAACGATGTTTTCCGGCTTGACGAATCAGGTGTCCAATTGGATGGGCAAGAAGGCCGAGGACGGATCGGAATTGCCTCCCGAGGAAAAAGTCATGTCACCAGGCGCCGAAGGAGATCTCGATCTCGAGAAAAAGGACAGCAGGTATACCAAGGGCATGAAATATATGAAATTAAAGAGAAAATATCGCGTTATCTTGATACTTGAAGGAAAAGAAAAAAGATGTTGCAGCGAATCTGACAATCGATTTCTCAGTTTGTCACGAGTACATAATTGTCGTACATGATTGTAGTCTTGGATATAATTTTGAACGTCACACAACGACTTGAGTGTTGAGAATATTATTATTATTATTATTGCTTACGTGTTTTCTTGTATCGATTGGTTAACGTTGGGTTCGATAAAAACTCGCAATAGAATACACATATCCGGTCGGAGGGGGGGTATTTCGAGCAAGCCTGGTTGGGTCGCGAAACATCGTTGCCTCAAGCTGTCATCGACCCGAGCGAGCTATCTCTCCTCATCCATCCCCGTAGCAATAACATTTTCGACTTCCTCGACCAGTGGGTTATGACGGTAGGCACAGTCTCACGAGACCTCGTGACAAGAAGTACCTAATCAATAACTCTTTGTCTCTCATTCACTCAGGGAGAGATAAATTATTATTTTCGTTACATAAAATAAAATAGCCATTACATAATTTGTTCAGCTATGTGCAATCATGATTTTCGCGAAAGTCCTCTATCGAGGGTGGTTAGAATTTTTTTTGGGGCTCATCTTTTTGTCCGTGGCCGGGAACAAGCTGACAGGCGCAGCTCACGGATCAATCGATACTTGAACACTGTTTTTTAATTCCACGTGCCGTGGAATAAATCTCTCCGCCTCCAGTTGATACTTTACTATATCAATTAACGTATCGATAGTCTCAAGGAACCTATCAAACTGTTATATTCAACTAGCTGTAGCAAACTTAACATGCATCTTGGTAGATAGTGCATTATGAAAAAAAATTCTCAATCGTTAGTGCTCTTGCAACCCAGTCTTTTATTTATTTATTTATTGAAACTTAAGTCGTCAAGCAATCGCAGTGAACAAATTTAACATGAATTAAACAAAAAACTTCAACGTGGATTGAAAAAACAACATATTGCAAATTATTGACAAATTGGTTAGAAAAATAAAATCTTGATTTCAATTTACAAAATACCTATTAAAAATAGAAAAAATCTCTACGATCACCGAGACGAAATATTTGAGTCCAATACCGAAGAGTCTCGAATCCATCAGCGTTTTTGACATACCTATATATATATATATATACATGTATGTATGTATGCATGTATGTATTACGTAAAGCCCTGCAGGAAATCGGGAAACCAATACATAAATATACGTACCTATTGAGAGCCGCATTGTATATAGGTCGATAGTGCGCAATGATACCTGCAAATTTTTATAAGACAAATCAAATCCACGAGCGCCGATGAATTATTAATGTATACATATTAGACTTATTTGCACGATAATAACGTTTTTAGCAATGCAAATGATGAAATTGCCGGATTAAAAAAGGCAATGTGGCCTCGGCAAAAAGCTATATTGGCATCTCATTATATCGACCCGTGGCGGAGAATAGATACAGCTGGTACTCTGAGGTTGTACGACTCGAGAGTTCGGCGAGCATCGCACCAGCGGAGATCCCCAACGAGCAATCGGTCGTTCGGTGCACTGCTGCACTCCTTTTGCAATATAGAGGAACGTTACAGCACAAACAGAAACTTTTGGATTAGAAAATAAGCAATTTTTATGCGATAGCTTCAGTCTTTTCGGACATATCGATGAGTTTGTGAAATCCAAAATTTTTACTTTTCAAGTCTTCGTTGTTGAATTCTTGCAAGAATTATGAAAAAAAAAGAAGTTTTCAAATTCCAGTGTATTTGGCTCCATAAGATTCGATATAATATCGATTTATTCAATAAAGTCTGCAGTCACGATGATTTAAGTGAAACGAGATCGAAAACTCGTTATCGACGTTTATACTCGAGATGGGCACAATATCGAAACGTGACATGGTAATAATAATAATCATAATAATAATAATATTAATAATATGCCGAGCTCTGGGAGATTTTGATCGACTATGTGTATACGTCCAAAACACGGTTATTAATTGTTAATAAATTAGTCACGTCTAATGAGCGGAGCTCGGGAGGTTGATTCTAATTGCACTAAGTACACCAGTCACGAATCCGGGATATATTTAATTAGTGCACCGTACGTGTACGGAAACGTAAATTGTATGGCAAGTATATTCCAATGAATAATTACTTCATAGCGTATGCCAAGAGAAGATTCTAAAGACGATTATTGATTTTTAAGTAAATAATAATAATTTATAATTTTTTGTTCGATCTCTGTAAGTTTATACCCCCGTGTTACCATTTAGGTTTTATGCGAGTTAAACGCACCGTGACACAACTCAGTTGCAGTATGCATGAGGCACTTTCTATGCTTGAGGGAAAAAGGATGTAACCGCAATAATCCTTCTGTGAAAAGCTAAATTTAAAGCGCGTATATTGGTGTGTACATATAAATATTGGTTTCAATTTAATGAACGAGTAAGCACGAAGATATGTACTGTAACGAGAGAAGCGTGCATTTATTATGATCTTGCCAGAAAAGTATTCCCTTTCTCACACTTGACAGATATGATGTTGTTCTTTTGATGGTGTAATTGTTGGGAAATATATAGCAGCTCGAAAGTTACTCGTTGAACAAAGATAGTTAATTAAGTTGCATGAGAAGCTTTTGTTGACAGGTGCATTCTGCTCGGAAGCTATTATCCCGCGTCGTATAACGGTATATAGGACGTAGTGAATATTAGAGAAACATAAGATACGTAAAACGACAATTAAAAGTACAAGATCCGTCCCTATATTTGCGCATGTAGGAACGTCAAGGTGAAGCTACCAGTTAATTATTGTTTTCAGTCCAACGAAAACGGGCAGCAAACTCGAAATGCTAGCCGGCGTTAAATCCCAAATGACTGGGTGGCTGAGCGGTGGTATACCGGGACTCGGACGTGGTGCAGCCGAGTCAACGGAGGGTGCCGATACCCAGATTACCGGTGATACCAACGACGCACTTGCGTCGCGGGATACTGTCCAGGCCTCAGCGCCCGATAACGTAAAAGACGATGACGCAAGCAGGTGGGTTGCAGGGTATGTGGGTTCTATACTACACGCTACTGTACAAAATAAAACAACAAATCATTGTTTTTACCATTTTTCATTAGTTTAGTCCGCGAAATTATTCGCGATCGTACCAGATTCTCAATGACGGTCTTTTATCCCTTTGGCAGTGCGACCGGGGGCGCCGACAGCGGTCCGGCGAGCCTCGAGGGAACACCCACCGATGATAAAGACGGACAACAGCCATTTGGCGGCGGTAAGTTCCTCCCTCTCGCAGCTATCATTCCTCGCCGTTTTTTTAAATTTTAACATCATTATTATTATCATTATCATTATTATAATTTCCTTCTATCCAGTTTATTTTTCCGCGCCTCAGAGTGAGATCGAGCTTTTGTTTAATGCAAGGATCGAGAGAGCTTTCTATTAAATTTTCATACATTGTTATATGATAATATTTCAACTGCACATGTACGTAGTAGCCATCGGTAATAGCTCAGGCATGATACCCATTTAACACCAAGCTTTTACTATATTTTTATAAAAATTATTTTATCATGTCAAACGCACGCTAAAGTCTCTTTAGAATATGTCAACTTGTGTAGAATTTTTTAACGAGAAATAACACGTCGCTTAATATAATAATAATAATTCATATAATTGGAAATCTTATTACTCCAACCAGACGATTCGATAGTTTTGTGGCACTGTACTTGTGACTAGTATTGGCGAACTATTTTTACCAATATTGGCACTGTATTTCGTAATTTAGATTTTCACACAAACAATACCTACGTTATATGTAATTTATTAAATAAAATCTTGAGCCACTGACAGGATAACTTTCTAGTTGAGCATTGCGATCGTTTATTTAGTTAAAATTAGTTTAAAAGTAAAAAGCGAATTTTCGTGTTCCGAGGGCTATTTAATTGAATACGACAATAGAATTGAAACTTACTTAACTCGCTCATTTCTATTAAGAATTTGAATTGAATTTCTAGCGAGAGGTAGCAACAATTTTGCTTATACACAGAGCCCGCGGCAGAAGATTTTGCATCCCTCGCGGTTGAGTGTTTTGTTTGGTATACTTTCGGAAATGCACCTCTAAACGGGCAGGATAGGAAAAAAAAAGAGAAAGTCTCCTCTGTCGCACACTTTTTCGCGGCCAAGTTTCGTCGACAGGTGACTACGTTGTAGAGAATTTTTACAAAGATTATCGACTACATTATACGTATCGAAAAACCGTCACTTTTCTTCTTCACAGGAGTGAAACAACATATGCTAGGGAAATAAAAGCGCCAAATTCCGTGTACGTTTACAATGGATCAATCTATAAGTATTTGTTCGTTTCATTTTTCCATTCCATAGGATTCCCTTCTTCTTTCGTGCAGAGATCTACAAATTATCGATTCTCCTTAGTTGGTATTATTGCGGGAGCATCTTGAGGTTTCTCCATCGTGTATATAATACTATGACTTATAACAGGTTCGCGTCCCTCTATTCGTCAAGGTGATTCCGACCCCCATTTTTCTGTGTCGACTTTTGCTTCTCCCTTCAGAGAGAACATCTTCTCTGCTTGACTCTCTAGACTCATGTGAAAAGATCTGACGGATGCTCGTTTGAACAATTACCTCGAGAAGACTCACGCCTAAAATTTCAGGCATTCATATATTTAACTAGTCTACTGCACGGTACATGTGAGAAAAAAAAATTGAATGCAATGTCGGAATAATTTCAAAAAAATTTTAAGGATTTGTAATGGGATATGGGCTCGGGTGGTTTAAAAAAATGATATACTGATAAAAATGCGTTGAAAAGTGTATAAATATTGTTGAAAGCGAAATTTTCGTTCGAGACAGTTCAGCGCGACCAAGCTTGAACATCGTTTTTGGAACCACAATCGTCTAGAGAGTCCTGCTATCGTCATTGTGTTCATTTCAGGCTTCTCTATTTGCAAACTTTGTGTTTCCTATACAGAAAAAAGCAGTAATTTTCACTCGAGGCGATTGCTTTTTGAACAAGAAATGTCTCAATCTTGTTGTCTACAGACAGAAACGGTCGATTCCCTTCACATATAACAATTTATTAGATGTAACGATTATAAGTTTATCGATTGGATACGGCTTGTTCGACAGACGATAAAAGAAAAAAGCCTTCCTGCCAAATAATTGTTTCGAACTCATTTAATTGCTTTTCGCCTAATGATTTTTATTTTTTTAACTAACAATTTTTATTAATTAAAAAGCGAGAAGAAACATTATGAACACCGAATAATATTATAATGGTAATAAAATAAAATCACTCTAGGTTTTCACTATAGAATCTAGGACACTAGAACATTTTTGACGTTTCTTGATTTAAAAAGTTTGTGTTCGTCATCTACTGAAATATAAAATTGAACCTACCTAAGACAATTATTTTTGTTGCTCGATCCATCGTTACGCTCGAGTCGCACCCAGTAAATTTTTCGTCTCCTCGCTGAGAGTCAAAAATTAGCAAGACTCTCGCCAGACCGCTCGCGGCTTCTCCAATCGATATTCGCGGGAAGCTATGTCTAGGATATTTTAACTGAGACAATGTGTGATTCTGAATCTGAAAATTCATCGAGTCAACTGATGCAGATCGAATTTCTCCACAAGGAATTCGATCTGCATTAACTGCTTCACTCAACAAATTGTACAGAAACATTGAGACCAGAGAGACAATAACTTGGCTGAGGTTAAACGAATAAAAATAGAGAAACACATCGCGTCGATGCTGTGTGGTCCAGTAACATTGTCTCCTATGATCGAACAGAGTACGAGGAACGAATCTCCGCAGTCGACGAGAGATCGTCCTCCGCATCAGGGGTTCCTCTTACACACCCTCTCACGGATCAATACTAACATCACTGTTCTCATCCCATTCACTTGTTAATTCAATCTTCTACAAATTTTATACTCGGTCTAAAACATTTTTTTTTTCATACCTCGTTTCCTTTCTTATTTCTCGTAAGCTTTGAGACTTTCTGCTTTAAGAGTATACATTTTTAAGAACGGAATGAGATAGCCCGTTCCTCGACGAAAATAGGGTTTGACAGACGTCCTCGGTACTGATTCGGGTGTACTTGTTACAGGACACGAAATCACCTGCGATAGCTCTCGAATACGTCAAAACATTTACTCGCGTCGTGGAAAGGAACAGCTGTCAACAGCTGCGAACGGCACGAAATCGTGTAGATACGATTGTCTTTTTTTTCATCTTGAACTACGTGAAATCCCTTGCTTCGTGAAATATATTCAAGTTTTATTTTTCAACTACGAGCATTGAAATTCGGACATTTTTTTTGTAGAGAAGTGAGAAAATAATCGATAAGATGCTGCTGCGAACGATGAGACATTCGACAACTAGGTCGTTGGAAGCTTCTTCGAGGCCTACGAATCCCAAGCTACCGTCTAAGAGGACTCGTCACTTTGTTAGAGGTCTTTTATTCATTTCTCTTCACATTTATATTTATCACTGCTGTTTATTTCAAGGCTATTTTTTTTTTATACAGCATTTTTAGTTTCTATGTCCTATCGATTCAGCAGGTGTTTCGTTTTGTATAATATAGTTTGACCTAATTTGTCATGGTGAGCAAAATATTTATTGCGAAGAGAGATTTTTAGCGAGAGAATTTAGATTGAATCTGTTTGTATATCCTTTCCGCTGTAATGGGTCGAAATGACGCTGAAAAATCGCAAAGAAACCAAGACGAGGAAAGTGAGGGCCACTTCATCGTGCCATCCGAGTCTTTATAAAACTGATTTCAATGTATAGGTCACGAGCGAATTAGGTTTTTTTCTTAATTTTTTTCCTCTGCTACGTGTACTACGTCTACCATGTGTATTTAACGCTGTACCAATCTATCCATCTATTTGTTACCCTTGTACATGTTTTCTTTAATTTTTACAGGTCAAACGATGGTTTTTTTTGCCCAAAAAATATCTTTCAATAATGCATTTTATGAATTTTTTTTCCACAGTATCGACGAAAGCCCTGGCTGGTGCGAAGAGTCTCGGTGGTTTTCTTTACAGCGCCGTGAATAAGGCAGGAAAGACCGTAGTCGAGGCAAGCGCAAAGATAAAGAAGACCGTCGAAGAAAACGTGAGTTTCAACTAATACCTTGCTTGAACTCTTCACATTGAATTCTGATAGCCTATTTGCTCGCTTTGAGCTCGTTATTCAAACTGCACTGACGAAATGGATTGGAGGAGGTCACACTCTAGGATTTTGTGAACTGAAGCTATGGACATTTTTCCTGATAATTTTTTTTTGTTAATTCTCTAATATTGAAAAAAATTCTTTCATGTCCGACTCCTTAGCCAAAAATTAACAAACATGCAATATTTTCAAGCTATATCGACAATCGAATGGACTGATTTTCTCTCTCTCTCTCTCTCTCTCTCTCTCTCTCTCTCTCTCTCTCTCTCTCTCTCTCTCTCTCTCTCTCTCTCTCTCTCTCTCTCTGCGAAGCCTAGCCCGTGTATCAAGATCGGATTGCTACTGTAGTCGGGTCAAAATAATAATATGAAAAAAAAATTCTATTATTGACTTTGGCTTGATCTGAACCTGGCGAAAAAAGTTAGTTATGATCCCTCGAGCGATGTGCTTTGGTAACTTAAAAGGAAACGTTTTGTGGCATCGATGCTTCTCCAGCGACGAAAAAAAGAAAACCAACACGAAACGAAAAGGTCTGCATGACAAACTATGTGTGCGTAATATGGAATATAAGAAAGGAGGTAGAAACAAAAAAATGTCCAACATCACGACACAGCGTTAGCTTTAACGATAAGGGATGGTGCACACGTATAGGCGAAGAATAGGGGCAGTTCGTATTGATCCAGACAGAAGCGAGAGCGACCCTCTCCTCCCCTCTCGTAACACCGACACAGGGACACGGGTATACAACTACCGCAGCCACCATCTAGTAGAGAAGCACAAGAGCGGGCTGAGCGAGAGAGGAAAATACAAACCTCCCTCTCAACTACTTGCTTCCTACAACCTGCCGTAATTCAATAATAATATATCATTTTGCATCGTAATAGGTAATAACTATTGTAGAAAAAATTCGTATTTTACATCGTATATCATGGTTTTATTAATTAACTTCATAATCCCCTTGTATGAAAGTTTAAACAGACATTGTTTTTTTACAAAATGGCCAAGTTTTACTATAAAAAGCCACGTGGAATACAGATTGTGGACAATTTATAATCTGTTCGAATGGTTTCGATGGGATTTTTTAATGGTATATCGAGAGATACGGCAGTATCTCGACGCCAAGTTGAAAAAAGATAGCGAGACAGACCGTGTAGTTATACGCCAAAATGGCATTTACATAATTACGACAGTAAATAGAAAATTATATAAAATCTGTCGAGATAAACTACCGTTCAAACGTTAGATTGAACGGTAGTTTTATGATTTTTTTGTTTATTTTTAATGCAATTTAACAATCCAAAGTCTTTGCCGAATTAAAATCAATCTTTAGGGATCGACTGCGGGATAAGAAAAGAAAAATCCACGCCCCGAATACACCCCTCTCTCAATCCACCCGGCACGCTCACGCTCACCTAAAGAAATTATAAGGACTCACACCTGACGCAGATCCGGAAATTCAATTTTCCTTATTTTATTAAATTTTTTCTTATTGTTTATTTCCAATCAATACCTCTCTCTTTTTCACCGACCTCCTCATCCCTCATCCCTGCGGCATAGCGCAGGCGTAGCAGGGATTTAAAAAATCTTTCCCTCTCCCGCTTCCTTCTCGGTGCCCCTTCTTTATCGGCGCAACGGGGACTTAAAAACAAGCTCTCTTATCTCCTTCCGACGCAGCGTAGGCACTGCGGGGACTAAATGAAATAAACAAAAAAACTGGCCCCTTTACCTCTGTCTCCTTCCTCTCCCTTGGCCCGCCGTTGTGAACGCTGCAGCGCACACAGACGTACCTTCTTAAAAAAGAGGTCCGACCTAGAACGCGGCCAGCCTCACACCGCAATAATTTCGGTGATAAATCGATCGGGAAAGCCTTGAACTTTAGTGCTACTGTCGGTTACAATTGTAATTCAATTGTACATAAAATTTTTCTCTTCCATTCTCTTTACTACCGTCTCCTTCCTTGTTTATGTGTCAAGTCTGAACCGATAATAGCTGGATGTTTATTTCTCGTAAAAAATGTTCGGGCTTTGGGTCCGAAATCGACACAATGTTGCTTGTTGCGTCTCACAATGGAGATGTCCGCATGGAACGATCAGGCGTCTCGGACCTTGACCTTCCCAGTTTCAGTCGATGCTCTCTCAAGCAAAATAAGATTCTCAATAAATTCATTCCATCTGATACATAAGTATCGATTTATTGACTATACAAATTTTCAACTACCAATTGAACAGAATTTTGCCGCGGGAAACACCTCGCCCACTGAGCAAAATTCATCGATTTTTTCGAAACTGCGCGGCGACATCTTGTCGGAAGCGAAAAACACCTGCAAATTTTCTATCACGGTGCCATTAAAAATTGTTTTCACAATAGCTTTATACTTACGGGCGGAATCATTTCCACATTGGAATTTTCTCTCTCAGCCACTGTTTTAATAAATCTTGCGTGAAAAGGTTTTTCTCCTCTATTGAATAATGTGCCTCGTAGAGTTCCTGCTTCTCGAATAGGAAGAGAGTACAAAACGAGACCCACTGTCGTGTTGAGTATTTTTTAAATTCTTTCTCTCATTTCTTAACGCTATCGGTATCGCCTCACGCGATCTATCCAACCGTTTATATTCTCTAAACAGACTTAATAATTGTATCCTTCCCTAACGTTGAGTAGCGACTATTTGCATCTTTTCGTTTATTTTTATTTTTCTAACCGTGGAAAACGAGATTTCTTTGCGAGAACGGCAAAATCGTTAACATTTGATTGGTGAGAAAAATAAAAAGGAAACCAAATCTTTTTTGCCGAGTATATCGTTCAACATGTTGTTGCACTCGGTATCGATTTATCATCCCGATAGAAGGCGCATGACTAGTAGCAAATTTTTTTCGCATCGAGGGTGCGCGACAATGAGAGATGTAAAAATAATGGTGATACTCAAACTTGATGAGATTTATTTTTCGCAATGAAGGAAACTTCCACAGCGTCTGCTTCTTCTGGTCCAAGTTTTCCATTCGATCTACCAGGTCAATTTCCGCCTCAAATGCTTTTATGTTTACTGGCTTCTCTACTTCCAATACCATTGCTCGTCTCGTATTTTTCTCAATATATTTTTCATTGTAGATTCTCATTCTTGAAGAGGAGTCACGCAGAAACGAGAAGAATAATAAAAGTTTACGCCGGGCTTTTTTCTTTTTAGAGATTATCAATGGCCCTCTTTACGCATGTTTAACACTAAGTATTTAAACATCGTGCTTGCATTACATTTTTTGTTTTTTTTTCCGTCGCGATTAAAGTCCCTTATCAAGAGTTAATTGTTCGACAAATAAAAGATGAAAATACGTTAAACGTTTAACCGAGTTGCGGGCAATTGAACGAAAAATTACTTTTGTTCCCAACAACAATGTTTATGCGAATTCCACGGGACAGATTGGCTTGACGAGATTATTATTCGGTTACCTTTCATGTCTGACGTGGACTAATTATCACGCACAGGTGAACAATCAGGTAAAGTTGTAATGAAAGTTTTACGCACGCAAAGCTCATTTGCATCTCGCTTTAATTTCTATATCTTTACGCTACGAGAAATAATCGATTTCTTATTTTCAATTAAGATTTCTCGTTTTTGTATAATTATACTACTCGGCAATTCTCTTGTTTGTCAATTGTTGTTATAATTCGTGGCTATTTTGCTGCTGGTTCTGCCATGCCGAGGTATCGCCATTAATTAAATCCTCCCTATTATCATAATAAATGGTGGAGAAAACCCGTGGCTGAGTGAGCACGAAGATACAAGTGGAATACGAAACAGGCGCAGTGATAAATTTTACTTGGCACGTGAACGCGAAACTCGCTCGCAGTTGGTTGAAACACCTCGGGACGGAGAAAATAATTTACTCTTAAAAATCAACACCTATCTCGTAGCTGCCTCGCTTGCGCGCAGAATCAAATACAACGTCATTAAAATTTTTAAAAATTATAGCTCACGTACTTTAATTGGTATCAGCCGGACGTTCGGCTCATACCAATAAAATGAGATAGCGTAGACATATTTGTTGACAATGAAATTGAAAGGGTGAAAATAATATCGATGAAAGATGAAAAATCGTCCAGTAATTACAAGGTGAAACGTTCGAAAGTCAGTAATCTTTTTTCCTCCCCGAAAAGTTATTGTAATATGCTGATCCTCAATTACCATATTCTCATTCCATTCGTTCCGACCTTTTAGCAAATCGTCGGGGACATATAATCCCTGACTCAATTAATTTAATCATATTAGAATGGAGTCCTGTCCGGTTACTCGTTATACGAAATACAGAGATAGAGTTAGCTAATTTATCCCTCGGTAGTTGATCACGAGACTCTCTTCGTTCGAGATATCACTTGGATGAATAATTCTAATAAACCGAAACTGGAAAGATCAATTCTTCATCTTCGCACTACAGTTGTTCAAGAAAGGAAAATTCAATTACCATGGCGTCCACGGTACTTTCAGCTGGGTTTTTGTTGTTTTAAAGCTACCTTCCCGCTTTCTCGCCCTCGTTCTCTTAGCGAGCAAAAGAGAAAAAAAAGCCAATAGGAAAGCCATGATAATAGAGAACCTCGCGTTTTTGCTATACTGAAATTTACTATACTGAAGATTGTTTCGGTCAACGAGGGTTAACATTTATTCCGAGAATCAACGCTTTCCTGTTAAAATTTTTATCGTTGAAAACGATTCACCCTTACTATTGCTCTTATCGTTTAGTCGCATAATTCAGAGGGGTGGACATGCTACCAGCAGCTCGAATCAGCAGAGTTTCGACGCCATAGGCATAATCTAGGTAGGGACAAGCTCTGCGATCTACATCGGGGCTTGTCCCGACTCTTTTGCATAGTGCGGGGGCCGCGCAGCATTACGTTTACGGTGCGAGGGTGATAACCCTCGCTATTTTGCCCATCTTTCTTTTTTTTTCCTGTGTCTTTCTTTCATTAAACTACATACTCTCACTCCCCCCATCGTGGACTTGCCAAGGGCCTTTGAAATTCTCATCCTTGTTTGTATTTTTATAATCCTTTTATAATCCTAATCTTACTTTGGTAGGATTATCATCCTACAAACACTCAGGTGAAGTTAGCATCCTTTCGAGTGCTAACTCGAAACAATATCAGTATTTCGAGTATTATTTATATTACTTATACTACTTACTTATACTATTACTATTATAGTATTCGAGTATTATTATTTCTCTTCACCTCTTCTTCGATCGTTAAAATAGCTTAGATAGTATTCGCGAAAATGATTCAGCTGGAAGTAGCCACTCGATCGCGCGCTAAAGTTATTCGGGTTAATCGTCGACTTAAATGCTTGCGAACTCGTTCGAATACGTTTGACTCGCTCACGCGCGCCAACAGCCGAAATCGTGCTCCTGCGTCGAAGTATTACTTTGCCGTGGGGCGGATGATGGTAGGTATCATGATGGTGGGTGTCATCGATTGAAATTCCATTTTTTTTTATCTCTTCTGCCATTTTTCTGGAAATTTAACGCATGCACAAAGAAACGTGTCGTAAGGTACGTGTACGCCTACAGGGAATTCTCCTCCGGCTATGTCTCCTCGTTCCCTTCTATTTCTTTATTCCTCCTGGCCTCAGTTATGCGCGCTTCGCCAATTAAAGTCGAAGCTCTCTCGCGCCTACCTAAACAGATACATACTTTCCTTCCATTATACACAGACGACTATCATGTTTTATCGTATTTTCCTGCAGATATTCCTGGAAGAGACTGTACGAATGGTAAGTTTATCTCGCGATGGTTATCTTCTCGAACCCAACCCCTTTCTTCATGAACTTTTATTACACGTGTGACATTAACAATTAAACAATACCTAAATCAAATATTCTATAATAAAAACTCGTTGAAAAAACAACGAAAACTTGACAGGAAAGTAAAATAAATTACTAGTCCATCGGCTTCTAGGGACATTCGTATTGCAAAAAGTTCTTTCTTTCAATTGCATTTTTGCTTTAAGAAGATTTTTGCATACATTTTTCTTTTGACTTGTATGAAAATTAAGGCGAAATCTTGAACGCTCGACTCTACTATGAAATCCTTTGACTGTTTGATACAGACTACGTCAGAGTCACGAGAGAAGGGCCAAGGGTGCTTCTTCGGCAGCCATTTGATCGGGTCGATAGCGTTACTCCTTCCCCACCCCCGCGACGGAGGTCATGTCCTCCACGTTTTTCTCGTACCCACACACACACACACACAGAGAGAGAGAGAGAGAGAGAGAGCCGCGCGCGCGCACACCCACACCCACACCCACACGCACACGCACATTAGATACAGATTAAAATGTCGCAATATCGGAGGAGAAGATGAATATGATTAAAAGTTTAAACCTCGACGTTTATCTACTGTCTAGGGCTAACCGTCTTGTCTCGTTTCCGTTCGCAACGTTACCAACGGAATAGCCGGAAAATTGCGATGGGCATTGAATGCTCGATGATTGTCTTTCCGTCTGCCTATATACTACCCTGACTATCCTCGATAATAGCTTCTTTAATGGAGTTTCAGAGTATAATAGTCAGATCGTTCATGTACCTACCTACAGAGGTCCACTTTTAACGTCCGAGACGTCGCCTTCACTATACTCCATCCAAGTAGTAGTTTCTCGATAGTTCCTTCTCATTCTCGTAGTACTCGACGATCTTTCGCAATCTATAGGAAATACATTTCGAGTGCATAATACAAATCTTCCTCCTGGAACGATTTTTGAAAGCAACAAAAATAATATCATATCGTCCTTTCTTGATCGCAGCTGCCGCTTTGAGGCAGTCCCCAAGGGTCAAATCGTGCCGCTCAGCAGCAACCGCAGTAAGCCGGGAACGGATTCTTCCGACGTTGAGCGATCCAATGAAGCTCGCAGGCAGAGTAGTAGTTATAACTAGTAATGCGATCGGAAAAGCGTACAGTGAGAACGAGGAAATATTCCCTATAGTACAAATCAAACTCTCCGCTACTACGAATGTGCCGTGGAATCGAAAATTCGTACGGATAGTTCATTCTTATTTATTGCGATGCGGTTTTCAATTATTGTATTCAATAACAATATAGACTCGGACACGGAGACAGCAGTTATAATAATGTACCAAAGAAAAGCCGTTGATAAGCTATTTTTTTAAAATGATGTTCGCATTGTGTTGTAGGCGAACGGTAGGAAAAGCGCATTTAAATAAATCATAAATATTAATGACAATACCGATCTAATTATAGTGTACCTGATTATATCTTGCTTTTTAGCAATTTCGCCCCCCCCCCCCCCCCCCCAGAATCGGCCTCTGGTTAAAGAAATGTCGTAACATGAGAAAAAAATAAAAATAAAAACGCGGAAGACCCAGCTGTGTACGTTTGCGACAGCTGATCGGCAAATGGCTAAATGGCTTTTCTCGATTTCGTCGATTTTTTTTCTTTTTTTTTTTCTCGTCAGGGATCTTTTCTTAAGCAAAATATAAAATGAAACCTTTGAATTATTACCGTTACAGAGAATCATCGCGGAACTGAATAAGGAACAGGAGGCTTTTATAGCCGGTAAACAGAACGAGAAAGGCGAAGCCGTCGCTCCGTGGAACGGAGCACCGAACGAGGATGCACTTCGCGAGGAATGCTTAGCGCTTTCAACCGTGAGTCGAGTTTCTTTTTTGACAAAGATTTAATCGACGACGATCGCGAAGCTAATTCGTTTCTGACAGGATCGACGCAACTTTGTGAGAGCGCCACCACCCGGCGTTGAGTTCGCATGGGACTTTGAGGCGGTTCAGCCAATGGCACAAGCTACACTTGCTCTTGACCCGAACTTAGAGACCATGAGGTTCGAACTGGTACCCAAAGTGTAAGTAGAGAAAAAACAATAGAAACCTGTAGGATCGAAAATTTGAGTTTTTTTCATTCGTGCAGGATAACCGAGGAAAACTTTTGGCGTAACTATTTCTACCGAGTATCCCTACTCCGTCAGAGTCACGAACTGAACGCAATGGCCAGCCAGGCGGAAAGCAATCCCAATGCCGCGCTAACATCCACCGGTAGCATTGATCATACTCAAGGTATGTATTATCATTAAATATGTTTAATTTAAAAAAAAAAACCCTTTTTTTAGTATCCAGTATTTATCGATGTCGTTATTATTGCATCAATATTGTTAAATTTATTAAACATGGACAAACGTTTTATTGCACTGCACTACTACCGCATAACGTCCCAATAGAAAAATAGTTTAATATTGTATTTCGCAAATTTCACCTTTAGAAAATCATCGACCAGCAGTCTGTGAAATTTTCCCGTTGCCACGTAGCACGTCTAGTAACCGCTTCGTTAACATCTTCAAACTTTTTGTCCAAGCTATTTTTAAAATTAATTGAAAATATCATCCATTTATTTTGTCGTGCAACCTTTTACGAGTTACTAATTAATTTTGTTTATTATCGGCCTTTCACCAAACATTATCTCCGAAAAATTATCGTTCTGTGTGGCGGTGAGACGAAAAATGGCTCAAAACCATAACTTTCGAAAATTGTATTGAAACATAATTCAATGCGCAGATGAAAAAAATTGTTTACATCTTGAACTGTCGTTCTTTCAAGCATAAACTCAATTTTTATTGTCGTTGAAACATTCCTTGAGTTCAATGAATATATATAAATTTTTTTTTTTTCAATGTATACAGTGGAATGAATTCATTGTTCGTCGGCGCGTGAAGTAAGATGGTATAGCTTGACGTTAACAGAACGATGAAGTTTGTACTACAAACTGTAATAACAAAGAACCAAAATAATTTGAAAAATAATGAAGAGTAAACAAAAGTTACATTATTAGCTTCAGAAAGTTAAAAACTTGGTGCACTGCAGGATGTTACGTTTGTGGTTACTAGACATCATTAAATATAGTTTTATACAAAAGCAACCTCCCCCTGGCTTCCACCGTAGATAGATACGAATTGTTATACGTATGATGCGCACAGTTCGAGTTGAGACGGCCAAAACAACGACCCAAGTACCAAGGAACTTAGACTCAAGCACTGACTTGACGAGTCACGAATTCGTTTCCGATAGCGTCAGAGCCTCCGCTACAGACATGAAGGAAGTTAGAGAGGGCATGAAAATGCTGGGAATGCAAAAAACCAAAGGTGCGTACGTAGACCCGTAAAAAAATTAAAAACCACCTTCACAAAATAACTCTGTGATGGCCCGCTCGATTGACTTGCCACGAAAAATATGTAAAAACATATTCTTTATTACTATTCTTATTATTTTATACATAGTCTCTCTTAATTCTCTTCCATATAAAAAAAAAGTAAAGACCTAGTCAGAGTTCAAAATTGAGCAAACTTTTGCTTTGAAAGAAATTTTGTTATTGGATTATGAGTCAATTGGTATATTCATCGCCGTAAGTCACTCGCCAAAAAAAGACACATTAGCATTCTGTCATCGTTAAACCGGAAGTGCGACTGCCAATAGATTGTGCTGGACTCCATTGTAAGTATTCGTACAAAACAATAGTTAATGATGTATTTATCGACAGCATGGTAGATGAGCCCAATATTTCCTCCAGTTCCCACTTGAAAACATGTCCCAGATAGACAGGCACGGCGAAATGGCAGCTGTTGGGTCCAATATTTGCGACACGCACGGCACATTTCCCAAATATTCCTCCAACTGCGTCCGTTCGTAGCGCTTGTCTATATGGGATAGTACATTCCATATTGTAGCATAGTGGAGAAAAAAAGATTGCAAAGTACGTAGGCCCGTTGACTTGAAATTCCTCCGTAGCAAACAACAACAACAAAAATCTCTATAATTATGCGCACACAGCGCTCTACGGTCACTGCATTCGAAAAAAAAACAATTTTCATTCTATTTTGTCTACAGCCTAAGAAGAGGAGAACCCCCTATACCATTATCCAAAGCACACCTAACCAAATGACATTTGTTTATTAGCTCGATTCGATGGTTCGTTTAAAAAAAAACGTTCTCGTTGATCTAAATATTATCAATATAATTTAGCGATACGCGTATATTCCAGTCGGATTGTGTAATGCCGGCTTTCCGTCTTGTATCGAGAGATTCGTTGATTAAAAAAAAAAAATAACTTATTCACATAAAAACACACACACACTCACGAACAACACGCCACACCGATCATAAACGCAGAGCTTTGTTCTCACGTTTTACTTTTGAAAAATAGAAACAGATGCAAAAAGCAAGCATATAATTATGACAACCAAATTGCAACATCAACTATCAATGTACGAGACACACAATCGCGTCAGTCAGGTTGAGATACTTCCAAACTGCTGAAAGTTTAGTATTACTACATTAATCAAGTTCTCGAAATTAAGAAAACGCATTTCGAGAGATTTAACACTATTTAGATTGAACGTCTAGTCGGGGATATGTTGAGAGAGCGAGAGAGAGAGAGAGGGGGGGGGGGGGGGTAAGAGAGGGAGACAGTGAGAAAAAGAGAAGAAAGAGAGAGCAGAATGAATAGTGCGCGGAGACACTGGGCGTTGGCTGGTTTTCATTCAGAAGAAAGAATTAAGTACTCGAACACAAGTGCTAAATTCCAAATAAACAGAAAAATAAGATGAAAAAAGCGATATATTTGACTATTCTGTCTGTCTGTCTGTTTGTCTGTTTGTCTGTCCGTATGTCTACGTCAACTACTTATCTTCACTTTGTTCTCTCCGTGTTGTAAAAGTTGTATGTAAAAAAAAAAGAAAAAACGCTAAACTATAAAAATATCGATTGCCAAGAAACAAAACGGCGTAACCCGTTTGCTTCAACACGAGGGATACGCCCTTTTACCTTTGAGCAGTTGATATCTAAACGAAAAAATTTTAAAAAATAAAAATAAAGCGGGGATTAAGATAAAACTTACTAATAGGTACCTAATTAAATTTGTTGAATGACAATACATGTTTTACGAGATATAAAATTAATTAAAAACGAACAAGTGTCGCCGTTAAAAGGATGATATTCATGCGTCCAAAAAGTGCTTAACACGTTTCGGTTTTTTTACTCGACACACAACGGCCGAGTGAAAATTGTAAAATATATAAAAACAGAAAGAGAAAGAACGCGTGAAAAAAGTTAAAGCATCGCAGAACGGCATCGCAATAAACGATTGTACGTAAAATGTAGACATTTATAATGAGGTCTAGAACGTACTCAATACGATGAGAAAAAAAATGCCGCGAAAAAGATGAAAAATATAAATACATAAATAGCGAAAAATCATGAAGCGTAAGAGGCAAATAGAAGCGTCGGAGTTTTAATATGTAAGCTATCATGAAAATTATAATACACATGCAAACGAGGGTTACTTATAATAGTGGGGTAAAAAGGCACGGAAGAAGAAAAAATCGCCAATTATTCTCACAGCCTCCCAACTGGGTTCCCTCCCACCTATCGTGGTTAAAAAATGTAAAAAAAAAAAAAGAAAAAAAAAAGAAACGGAACGCTTTGAAATATTCATCTAGCGAACACGTCTCTGTAGGCTAATCGTGATATAAACATTTATATTTGATGAATTTTTTTGTTTTTCTCTTATCGTTTATATTCTCGATTGTTTTATACCTTTCCAACATCCACTGGAAAACGTGTGATGAAAACACAACCACATATTGTTTTTTCTCACATAAAACACACAAAAGACACGAAAAACACATCCAACTGGCCCTCTGCAAAATAGCTACAACGCTGCTTGTGAATCTCCGCAGAAGAAGAGTGGGAAGGAGAATTGGAAGCCGAGCTGAAGGATTTTGAGGTCGTACCAGGGAAAAATGCAACTGTTGGGAGCGCTGATACAACTGGCAAGGACGACTGGGAAGAGCAGATGGATGAGCTACTCGGCGAAGACGAGGATCTGAAGTGAAGGTTCTTTTAATATTAAAGAAAGCAACAACAAACATAAGCAAATCAATGTTGAAAATGCTGCTAAATGCTGCTAAATGTTGATTAATCGCTACATCCGCTTCGATAATATCGTACGACGTCGATGAGCTATTTACGAAGTGTTAAAAAAAAATAATAGAAACAAATGGCTCACAACACTATGTATAAAATTGTCGTACGAGAATCGCGGATAAGCGATTTTCGAATTAAGCGTTTAAACGAATCGCACAAAGGAAGAAGACATAACATTTTTGCGTAATGAGCTCTCGGTGGTGTACAGGTCGAAAATTAATGTTGAATCATGTAATGAGTGTTCGGAATGCTGTGTGGGAGTAGTAACTGAAGTGGATTTTTAATGGGCTATCTCAGAAGAAATGATTCGATATCCGTATAATTTATCTCGAATTAATCGCGAGCTGTCCGCTAAAGCTCCCTGCAGACCTCATTTGATGCTCCTTAAAATCTTCTTCCATCGTCAACTGACAAATTTTTTTATCAACCGACGGTTCACAGATCTTTCCAAATACTTGTTATTTATTATGATTTCAAAGATCCAATCGAAGGTCTCTTAAAGCTGATGTTGGAGAGATAAAAACATTCGACGTTTAATATTTGATCTAGGGTTCAAAAGCAACACACACATATGGAATTTATTAATAAACGATACCTTGAGGCGGCGAGGGCTCCATCTTGTCCGCAAATTATATTTCTTCTAACATTAGCGAATGAGACGAGTTTAGTGGCACGTTCCAAACTCATTAAAAGAAGAAGAAATAAAAGTGCTCTCTTGTGATCGTCGTTCCAAATGAGAAATTTATAAATAATATATTTAACAAAATAACACTTAGCGGAAATGTTTTAATGAAGTCGCAATTGTCTCAACAGGGCCTAAGGATCAGCGTTTAGTAGACGAATAAATCACGGCTAGCGTGTATAAACTTGAGTTATTTGGCCTCTTAGCGAAGTGAATAAATGAAAAAAAAAAAAGAAAAACGCGTGTAACTTGCGTTTAAATAACAAAGCGTATTAGTATAATTATCGTAAAGGAAAAGCGCGCGCGTGCGGATTACACTATCGATTGATTTTTACGGGCAATTTCTCATAGCGTTTTCTCATTCGAAATATGATTGAATAAACAGCAATACGACAGCCAGAAAGAAATTGAAAAGAAGACGAAAAGAAAAATGGCGCAGAGTAGAAAGTATTTAAAGAAGAATAAAGGAAACTTCCGAGTACAACCAGCTTTGGTTTGTTGCCCGCGGAAGTAGTCGCTAATATCCTCCGATACAATGCATTCACTCATAAGGTTTAAGCATACACCTGGTACTTATATGTATATACACACGTATACATATACACATAAACATATATGTTGTTGAATCCATTGAAAGTATGATAATATATTAATAACTATTAATGAGAATATAATGATGCAGCAGATTAAATTGAAAAAGGAAAAACAAAACTATTAAGTGAAAGAAAAAAATGAATGATATAATAATTGCGATAATGTATGATAAATATACAGATCGTGTACTTCGTGAAAAATAAAAAGAAACCGAGTACTCCGACATTGGTGCTGTATTTTGTTGTTGTTGTTTTTTTTCATTTAGTTATTCAAAAAATAAAAACTTAATCCTTATTATTAACTCCGATTACCTAGTATTCGTGAGTAGCTGTCTTTATTCGTATTTTGCTTCTAAGAAGGTCTCCCGTCACGTCCAGTTTCAGAATTTGATTTTTCGTCCGGAAGTGACATCATCTAGGGGGACTGAAAATTAAACTCAAAGCGGTCCTTTCGATTGAAAAATGAGATTTTCAAACCGTAATTGCCGTATTGCCTGTCGAAAAATCACACAAGCGAATGAATTTAGAAATGGATATTTAGGCTTAGAAGGTATACGGCTTAAAAATGATTGCGAGATTAATAAATAAAAAAATAAACAAATAAAAACAACGCAAGAAGGAAGAAAGTGGCTTTGGAAATGAGATTTGAATATCGTGCTTGTGGAAAAAGCAAACGCATTCGGATGCTATAGAGCGTTGGGGATTTCGTATCGGGTCAGGTTGGCAATGGAAATTGATTTGCATTCGGTCAATTAGTACCAAGTACGTAACCCGACAAACTCCTATAGTGGGAGATCGATGAGTGTGGCAACTCGAAGCAAACCTGAACTTCGCGACATTTTTGGACCTATTCGTGTTTACTTAAAGCAAAATTTTACAAGCTGCATTGATTGGATGTGTTGAAATCTCGTCCTCCGTCAATCGGCGAGAGCCCCGAGTATTGTTAAGTTGGCAATAGTTTGCAATATTGCCGCCACAACGGTTTGCCGAAGCTACGATGGATTCCCAACTTGTCATTATGTTTTATACTCGCGATTCTGTTAAATCGTGATGAAAGAAATTGGTACTTTCTCAATAAAATAAAAGCCTGTAAGTACATCGTCAGTTATTGTTTGAGTTATGCCATACAAAGTCCGTTGAGCCTGTCAACTGTATTGACCGAGAGGTACGTCGATTTGAAATGTTAGCGCTAACCTTGCGGCTTTGACAATGCCCTCGCTAATATTAAGCTCCATGTATCTTTCTTTTTTGTATTTTTTTCTTTTCCCATTCCGATCAATAGATGGTCGATAGATTCGTATTATTGTAATCTGTAACTAGCGCCAAATGCCAATTAACGTTGACTGGTTGCGATGCATTTTTTTTGTTATCATAACCCCACTTTTTCTTACTGCGATTTACTTCGGCACGTATTCATCGTCCATATATGTACACACCATTTGTTTCTTATTAATAATCTCTTTCTCTCTCTCTCTATCGACTTGGATGAATTTTCTTTATCGCTACTCATGGGTTCTGTAGAACTAAAAAGAAAAAAAGATATATATTACACTCGACTAATACAGTATGCCATTGACAGACTTTTTTTTCCGATGCTACAAAATGAAAAATGAAAAAAAAAACAAAATCAATTGTTTTCCAGGCTCTAAGCGATATACGCAATGGATGAAGAAACAAATTTGCTTGCCCCCAAGGACAATGATCATTCGCAGGAAGAAATGGCTAATGAAACCCTTCAGAAACCTATCGACGACAAAGACAAAGATTGTACAAAGACGACGATCTGGAAAGACAACGAGTCACGCGAGTCTGGCAGCAAAACGAAAGATAGTATCCTTGACAAAGTTCCCATCGCGGAAAGTCAGGAAGTCGATGACATTGTCGCAATGAGAACGTCGGTAGTTTCGCCAACGTCCTCTTCGAACTTGAATGTAAGTGTCTCTAGCACAAAGGACAAAGCGTCTAAAGCTCCATTCACGGGCACGAATAATTTAAGCTTGGATGTGGAAAAATACCAAGGTTCTATAGATACATCTGAGGACGTAGTCAAAGGTCCTGCAGAGTGCAGAGAAATCTATAAAGATGCAGATAGTTTGAGAGAGCTTACCTCGGCAGATAAGTCGTTGGAAGAAGCGATCGATAAAGAAAGCAAGAAATTAGTAGATGTAACAAGTGAAAGAATAAATAATGAAATTTATAAAGGGGCCGACAAAGATCCCGTTGCGTTGCCAAAAACGTTGGTAAGGCCTACTAATTTAACTAAAGAAATGGGTTCACTCGAAACACCCGACAGAATAGCAGACATCGTCGAGGCGGTGGATACGTGCGGACAGAAATCGTCCGAGAAACCGAAGCAAGTTACCGATCCGACATGCCCCGATGTCGAAGCGACACAAAAGGAAATAACAATCGACAAGCAAATAATCGAGCTGGAAAACACAGAATTTGTGCAAATATCGCAGGACAAACAAGACGATGCGCAGAACGAGGGTCAACCGATGGAAGCCGAAGATCCGTTCGGCGAAGGCAACCTCATAATAGATACCGCGGAATTAACGTCTCCCGTCGACGGTAACATAAATTTCCGGAAACTAGGGGATCAAGCGGACAATCTTCAAGACGTAGTTAACGCAAAAGATACGGATTTCAAAAGTAAAAAATCAAAGGAATTCACAGATGTGACCGAGGAGATTAATCCGGACAATGATTCGGAAAAGAACATGGAAAATTCAACTGCAGATGTGTCCAATAGAAACGTCGAGGAGAGTTTGCAAAGCGGCAACAAAACGAACGCAGCCGATACTGAATGTATAATAAAAACAGCTCTCGAGAAAAGCGGGATAGATCCAACGGTCGTCGAGAGCGAGGACGATGATTCAAAGAAGAAGAAGAAAAAGGTCGAGCCTATGGAATCGGATGACGCGCAAACAGCAGTTTTGCCTGGGCAAGACGACGAGCTCTGTATAATTCCGGACAGTATGAAAGAAACTATTACAACGAGCGTGTCATTGGACAAAGTTGAAGGAGCGAGAAACGATGGGGAGAATGAAAAATCATCAAGCGTTCCCGAAGATGAAACGGCTTGGAAAGAAGACAAAAGTCTTTTGAACTTTGGGGTTCAAGCTCGGCGAACGGATGATGATACTTCGAAAGAAAAAGAATCGAGTCTAAATAAAGAATATCCCATAGAAAAATCGACAAGGGTAACGGACGTGATCGATATAGACGATGAATTGAAAAATTCTGAGATTGAAGAAATTGCGACCAAGGACATATGCAAACAGTGCAATGAACAAAAATGTTCAAACATTAGCGTTAAAGTTGGAACTGAGAGTTTCAACGTATGTTCCGAGTCTTGCAAGATTGCATTTACGGAGGAGAACAACAAAGCAATGGACATTCCGAGCGATGGTGTAAATTCTAAACGCGAGAAGCGTTGCGCCGGTTGTCTTCTCATAGTCGAGACCGGAGACGAGCGTAATTTATCTTGGGAAACTATGGAATTTTGTAACGAGGAGTGTTTAGCAAAGTTCCAGACAAAGTACGGAAGCTACTGCAGAAATTGTAACGGCGCTGTGCAGCCGATTAGCTTGGGGAAATATTGCGTTAGATTCGGCTACGACGTCAGACAATTTTGTTGTTCCACTTGCCTGGAGGAGTTCAAAAAAGGCTTAAAAGTTTGTAGCTACTGCCAGAAGGATATCAGCTCCGGGACCGAAGGATTCTTGGCACCCGTCGGCGATAAAGGACAGTTCAAAGATTTCTGCACGCAATACTGTATGGAAAAATATTCACGTATGAATTCAACCGAACCGCCGAGCGTTGAAATTAAAGCGTGCAGCGTTTGTCAAGAGGTGAGAGAGGGAGAGAGAGAAATAATAACAGTAATCTTGGTGTAATTTCAAAAATATAATTTCTTTTATATTGCAGGAAAAAGTTGTTCACTGCGAAGTTCAGATAGACCGAGCAACACCAGTGGCAATCTGCAGCGACCCGTGTTTCGCGGCTTTCAAGTTCGTCAACAAAGTCGATCCGGAACAATGCTCCGTCTGTAAAAAATTCTTCGAACTCGCGACCAAGAAGAGTTTCGTCGTCTTCTATGAGGCGGAGGCCCACACGTTTTGCAACAAAACCTGTCTCAACATATTCATAATAACGAATCGAAAAATCGTACCTTGCAATTGGTGCAAGGTAAAAAAATATAACTTTGACATGATAAAAAAAGAGCTCAAGACTGGACAGTCGTTGATGATGTGTAGCTTGAACTGTCTAACTTTGTATCAGGTAATACAGATGAAAAGTCATAATTTTGTCTCTATAAATGATGTATAAGCTTATGCCAATAAATGCCTTGTCTCTTTTCCAGGTCTCGATAAACGCTGTATCGGCAAAGCGTATAAGTTGCGACTTTTGCAAAGATTATTTTCAAGCCCAGTATCACTTGACAATGTCAGACGCGACAATACGAAATTTTTGTTCGTACGATTGCGTGATGAAATTTCAAAGCAAGTACACAAAGTCTCCGATAACGATACCGGCCGGTGACGATCCAGTCCCAACGGGGATGCCGAAGCGTACGTATCCGCCTGCTAAAGGATTGACTCAGTCGGTCCAGAAACCAAACGAGATTCAGACCAAGAAGACAATGCCAGTTATATCGTCAGTGACGAGTTTGGCGTCTTTGACCTCGAACGGTCAAGTTACAGCTCAAACGGCACAAACCAATACGATAAACAGTGCGAGCATCGGGCCGAGCGTCGCGACGACGCAGTCGCAGACGCCTAAAGTCATCGTAAACCAGCAAGTTATAACGAGACCGCCGAGTCCCGTTAAAATTCACAACAAGATAACTCAATGCAAACCGTTGACGCACACTAAAGGAGTTTCCGTACGTCCGCATCCGTGTATAAAATCGACTCAGACGGACGGCGACACGAGAGTTTTGGTACCGGTACCAGTGCCGATTTACGTGCCATTTCCGGTTCATATGTGGAGCATGCCGTATCCCGTACCCATACCATTTCCGATACCGATACCCGTTCCTATTTTCATCCCTACAACGAGAAATAGCGCAAAGAGCATTTTCAAAGACATCAAGAGGATACAGGAGAAAATTCCAGCCGATCCGTTCGAGGCGGAATTGCTCATGATGGCTGAGATGGTTGCCACAGAGAAAAAAACTACCGAAGGCGATTCCGACTCTAGTGACGATAATGGGTATTACATCTATATACGTTTGTCTTGAGCAATTACTCGATGTACCAGGCTACAATAGAAATTCTTGACGACGATTCTTCTTCAACTGTTTTTAGTACTGAGCCCGCCGAGCCGGTGGACTCTAGTAACACCTTCGGAGAGGATATGTTGCAAATGGCGCTAAAGATGGCAACGGGTGAGTTGCACGAGCCGGCGGTTGATCTTGAAACGGCTCTAACGCCCAACACCATAACGGCCAATCAGGCTGCGTCGCAACAGGATTCGGTTATAGATACCGATGGTAAGATGATAAAAAATAACCATCAAATTTCTCCCACCGAGCTTTTATCTTAAGACAGTTCAAATTTATCGTTTATTCAGTTCAACCGGAACGGCTCGTAACTGGAACGCGTGCCAAGAAACGTATGGTTCCTTACAAGCCGCGCTCGACGCCTAGTAAAAGAGGCAGGAGAATTTCGGGAGTTCACGATGTACCGATGATGCCACCTCCGGAAGCTCAAGCTGGACAACAACCACGAATTATGGAACCCATTGAAAAGCCTGACGCTAATATGGCGCTCAAATATACTTTTGGAGTTAACGCCTGGAGACAATGGGTAAGCTCAAGAATTTATGTACCCTTTTCTTTACGTAACCGCGGAGTTTATTGTGAACATTTTTATTATTATAAACAAAAATCATGAAAATTTATTATGTACGACAATTATAATCGACTGCAGGTAGTTGCAAAAAACACAGAATTGGAGAAGCAGATAACAACGTCGCGGAAGGTGAAACTGTTTAAAACAGATCTTCTTCAGCTAACAGCGGACGAGCTCAATTACACGCTGTGCCTCTTCGTCAAAGAGGTTCGCAAGCCAAACGGGGCAGAATACGCACCGGATACGATATACTACTTATGTTTAGGTAAGGTTTCTCTTAAAAAGCCAACACCAAAGAGGAAGGCCGCTTTTTTTAAATTCTACATTCTTTAACTACAAGTATTGTACAATTACAGGAATCCAACAATACTTATTCGAGAACAACAGAATAGACAACATTTTTACCGACTCGTACTACGAAAAGTTTACTGACTGTTTGAATGACGTGGCCAAGAAGTTTTCAGTTCTGTACAACGATGCCCGTGAGTCGTTTTTTCTTTATTTTTTGTTTTTTTCTCTCCCATCAATCCAGCAATATTATTTGCTTAATCGATTACTTTTTTTCCAGAGTATATAGTGACGAGGGTCGAGGAAGAGCATCTTTGGGAGTGTAAGCAGCTTGGTGCTCATTCGCCGCACGTACTTTTGAGCACGTTGATGTTCTTTAATACGAAACATTTCAATCTCGTGGTATGAGAAATCGATCCTCAATTTTTATTGGATTACTTTTTTGATGGTGATTATTTTTTTCATTATTTAATTTGTTCAGACTGTTGAGGAACATATGCAGCTGTCTTTCTCGCACATTATGAAACACTGGAAGCGAAATCCAGCGGCGCAAGCTGCCGCGGTCGCTGGCAAAGGTCCTGGCACGAGGAATGTTCTGTTACGTTTCTACCCACCTCAGTCCGCTCTGGGTTAGTACAATAAATGTAAAAACAAATCGTCGAATTACCCATACGCTACGCATACGTGACCATAAGCTCTACTTGTTCGGGCAGAAGCGAATTCAAGAAAGAAAAAGGTATACGAGCAGCAAGAAAACGAGGAAAATCCGCTCCGATGTCCAGTGAAACTGTACGAGTTTTATTTGTCGAAATGGTAAAGAACCTTCGTTGAGCTGTAATTGAAGAAAATACAAAAAAAAAATTGTTTCTTCAAGGAATTTTCTCTCTCTTTTCCAGTCCGGAGAGCGTGAAAACGCGCAACGATGTGTTTTATCTACTGCCCGAGAGGAGCTGCGTGCCGGACAGTCCCGTCTGGTACTCAACATCGGCCCTCGCTAGAGAACATCTTGTAAAAATGCTCTATCGTGTAAAAATGGTCAAAGAGATCAACGTTGCCCTGTTGACCAGTTAATTCAATATTTGTCAAACTATGCGTTTAATCTCTTATCTTCCATACATCGTTCGTTGTATCTTGAAATGTGGCCACAGTCACAAAGCCGTCGAAAAATCTATTGGTGGAAATGTATTACCAGTGGGCATAAACCAAGGCTAAAAAAAAAAAAAAAGATCCGTGCGACCGATTGAGAATGAGAGAGAAATTCTGTTCCGAAATACCTTATTGTAGGATTTTTACCTTATAATAAAAAAAGCAGAAATCTTGTGTTCATTTACGAGGTATAAACGCGACTCAATTTCTTTACTATAGGATGACTATCTAGTGTACGCGCATAGGTAGAAAAAATTTTAAAAAAGTTTAAGAGAAGTCGCGGTAAAAGTAGGATACAATTTTTATTCGTGTGGATTTCTCCTGGCGAGCCGCCGAGCTTTTATATAACGATGATGTATGAATTTTAATAACTATATCCGATAATGTTGAAATTTCAAGCGGTTTTCGTTGGTCGTACAAAACCACGCTTGCGTTTCATTTTTCGCCGTGTTATCTCGAGATTGTGTAATTCGGTGTAAACCTGAGCGAATATTTGTTTTTGTTCCTCTTCCGGTATAGTTTCTCGGTAGATCTTCATCAAATCATATTTTTCCCAAGGTGTAGCATTCTTGATAGACGCTCGTCTTCTCTTTTGGTTGACCCTCAAGAACAAATCTTTGATACCCTTCAAATTTTGACGCTCCCACTTCTCGAGCCACGGATGAGGCTTCAACACAACTTGGATATCATTTACCGGCACCGGACTACCCTCCGGCAGCAGTTCCATCTCCATGTCGATGGGGAATGTACTATATTCCGGTAGCGCATCTCGCAGATATAACAACTTATCGTCCAATCTTTTTTCGAGTCTGAAAAAAAAAGAAAATTGTTTAATGCGAAAAAGAAGAAAAATAATGTTTCAAAGACAAAGAATTATGGAATCCATTACCTCAGGCAATCAACTTTTTTAATGTTTGGATCGTACATTTCAAAGACAACTTCGATACCCTGATTGTCAATGACGTTTCTCAGTATGAAAGAAGCCCTCAAGCCGCAACCTCTTCGATCTATACATATCCCGACGAATCTATTGGATTTTCCAGGAGCGTGAGGCTCGGAATATGTTACCGCTAATATAGATCCGACATAAAATTCTGGGATGTCTACGACGGCTCTTCTGGCCATCATGTCCATGCGCTCCAATTTCTCTCTGAGCCTGTTTCTAAACTCTGGTTTAGGATCCGGCAAGAATTCAGGGTATATGAATCTGTACTCGGCGGGCACCAGGTCCTCCGCCCGCTCAAATTTTAGATCTTGGACGAGTTCCTTTCGAGACTTTAAATTCTCAACATCCGACGCTTCATCCTTTGGGTTTGGAGTTATTACCGTTGATAATGTTCGAGTTTCCTTGGTCGCTACAAACAAACCGACGCATTTTAATTATGTTAGTAGAGAATTTATCGAGCCGATGTGACGATAAATTAACGATTTACGACAATAAATATATTCGCTTATGCAGGGATCGTTTTTATTAAGATTTTATTAATTTTATTAAAGAACATACCAAATGTTTTAAAAACATTGAAACTCCTTCGAAACTCACGGGACAAAACCCTTCCGACGGCTGACATTTTATTAAGAGTTTAATTCTCCAAAGCACCGGAGAATGTATACGGTATTATGAAGACGACTGTGAAAGAAGAATTTCTTTCTCAATATACCGAACGTGCGCATGTGTGCCCCCGAGCATAACCGCGATCATCCACGATAATCGATAATCGAGACGAGAGAGAGCAGCGCCTCTCTAGCGCCTCTCGCGCGCCTCCCTGTGCGAGAACGACACGTTCCCTCGGACCGCTCGAATGGTTAATTGCCGAATGAGATGGTGATGGACGCGAGCGAACACGCGTCGGATTCTTTCCATCCAAGTCGCGCGACCGCTGTTGTATGTTTTCGATCGATAATCCCATTACAATGCAAAGAGAACAAGAAAAAATCAACCGTTTTCAGAGACATCGTACGGTAAGTACAATGAAATTCAATCCTCGCCAAATGTAACAAGCTCGGTCATCGCTTTTTTACATTACTCCACAGCTGATAACAGAGAAACCAGTTACGCGTCTTGCGCTCTGTGATAATGGCGCGCGGCGTCGTTTAGTTATTTAAACCCGACGGCCGTCCCCTTTAGTTAAATTCCGAGTTTCTCTACCTTAACAATATATGTCGTGAACCCTCGATAATTTCGGTATTTATAGGATCAAAATCTCCGCTGGTGTGCGACCGATTCAGATGGGTTTTCGATAGATCGAATCCAGCTGTCGTCCCGACACGAGTCGCGTACACCTAATCCGCTTATGCTAATGTACGATTTTTGCTCTTTTTTGGAAAGCCCCAAGCTTATAATGGAGGGTAATCCGACACGGGGAGAGGAGGAGGAGAAGGTGGGAGGGGGGGGGGGGGGGGGATAATTTCGCGTGGATACAGAGGTGATCGATGTAAAAACTTGTAGCATCTAAAAGTAAAATTAGATTTTTTAAAAATAGACATGAATTTCTTTTTTCGCTATCTTATACATTTTAAATAGCTATGTAGATGGAAAGAAAAAAAAATAGATTGACATTGCAACGGTTTTTCCTTCTCGTAAGTTATACGATCGAAGCGTTTGTCGAGAGATTACAAGTTATAAATTGGTCTCATATATATCGAGGGATTATATCTTCTATTTTGTACGCGTAATAGAATCGAAGCCTGTGTAAACATACGTCCCGGTGCGGTCGACAGGTCGTACATATATGTGTCGCATGGCTCGATCCTCATAATTCAACAGATTGTAGTTGAAATAGGTTTATTCGTTGTATCTTAACGTAACGTAATGGCGACTATGTCCGAATAATGATTAACAATCGCCAATCAAATACAAAGGAAACTCGATTGAACTGAGCGTAGAATATTTACAGCTCAGCACGTGCAGTCACGTGGCAAGATTATCGACTATTCAACTCGGTAATTTTTTTGTTTAAAAGTTGTAAAACCGATGGCTGCGAAAAAATCTTTTACGTTTTGCTCTCGTGTGACGTCGCGAAGCGTACAGTTATATCGTTTGGTGACTAACAAGGCGTGTCCAAACCGGAGAAGCAACTCCTAGCCATTCGAGTTTACATCGGTAACGGTTCGGTTCGGCCGCAATATTGTCAGCTCTTCCAGCGTTTCGTTCCGCGTTGAACTGACTCTTGATCGATCGACGGTAAGAGAGCGCATCGGAACCTCCGAGAATTACGATAAATATCTAAGAGAAATAAAATGAGAAATTTTTGTTGGAAATCGGACGTTTTCGGTGACGGAGGCGTTGTCATTTTTACATATTAACCTCCAGAGTACCTTCTTTATTCGGTTGAGCTTCACCGAAAGAGGAGCGGAGAGAGGAGAGAGAGAGAGAGAGAGAGAGAGAGAGAGAGAGAGAGAGAACCAAGAGCACCTGGAGCCTGTAAACTATACAGCGTCGCCAGCCCCGGCGGCGACGCTCTTCACTGGCGATCGTTCGCTCGGAAAATTGCCGTAAAAGCGATATTTTATATTCTTTTCACATATATACTGTCGAGTCCTCCATAATCGTTCGGGATATATTTATGGTAGTTTATAGACTGGTACCCAAGGGTGTACCACCGAATAATGCATAAAAGCTCGCATGACCGGGTCGCGAGACACGCGGCGAGCTTCGATTGTCACTGTACAATTTTTTATATTCTATTCTCTATATTGAAACTCGGCGGTAGAATTATCGAATGAATCGTAATAATTAGAGAATCTACGATGCATTTGCCTTGGACGGTATCCATAATATGTAGGCGTTGCGGTCCATCTATTTTTTGTCCGGCACGCGACCGTCTCGTAGTATTAGTAACGATGTTAAGTCATAATTGTACTGTATTGTCGTTCCGCAGAGGGAATGGGTGAGAATTAAAGTTTTATTCAGACTTGCTCACTCCACTCTTTAATTAAATGAGCGACGATAATCGAAAGAACATTATTCCTCCGAGTCGCCAAGTACATACTTGGAAGAATAAAAAATGTTCCCATGGAGCGTGAATTCATAAATCGAGGTGGGATGGATAAGGGTCCATGCCCGAATCCATAAAGGGTCGACCAAAGGTTTGTCGCTCGTCATTGCAACTTCATTTTTCCTCTCGCTCCTTAAAGGCATACAACAGGCACAATGCCAAAAACGGCAGAGTCAGTAGTTCTGATGTAGAGCAACGGAACCAGAAAAAAATTCGTTTATCAGTTTTGTTTTTTTCGTCGACGATTCGTCGGTGAAATATCAAGGAAAAAAGGAGAATAATCTCAAGCCAATATAGAGAGATAAAGGTATTATATTCATTGTTGAAGGTCACAGCAAAGAAAAGGCGCTTATATTGTTATAGGGATTTCGTTGTCGGGTGACCGGAGCGTATAATTTAAGTACGTTCCGTGATATTCTCACACACCCGTCGGACGTGGAGCGTCGGGCTTTATAGAAACGGTAAAGCGATGGTTGTGAAGTGCACTGGACGCGAGCGCCGTTCGCGATTCACTGTAGCTAACAAGCCATGGGGTATCCATATACCGCGGGGCCTTCGAGTGAGGGCCTCTTCTGCGCGTGTCAAAACACAAAATAGCCTATCTCGGCTATTCGGCTTCGACCGTGTATGGCACAGACATAACTGCGAAATTACCGAATGATCCACGCTAGGATGATCCTCGTCGTGTGCGCAACCCGGCCAGAGGCGGGCTCTCTTCTCGTTATTCTTCCGAACAATGAACCGATGGGGGGAAACAACGAAACCTAATACCGACAAAAGAACATCTATACGGCTATTCTCATTTTCAGATTCATCGCGATAGTTCGTACCAAGTTTACGTACCTCTTTCAACATCCTTTTCGCTTAGTTTTGGTGGAAAAAAAAAAACCAAAAACAAAAACGACAACAATTTCGGGATTTTTATGAAAACGTGTTCCAAATGTTCGAAAAATCACATTTATAAAAACATTTCTGATGGAACATTTCTGGTGTGTGTTAGGCCTGCCAAATTCATCCGTCTATAACTCAAGAGCGTTTTTATATGGGTGCCTCTGTTTTTTACAATTTACGCAATAATTGAAACGTTCGTTTAGATTTTATCAGATTTTGATATTTCCGAAAAAAGTGTGTTCGCGCTCTAGCTTTCGCAAATTTTGAATTATCGCGCTGAAACTTTCTACAAAAGCAGACCGACATCAAACAATTTTCGCTATTGAATTTAGTAAGAATGATCGAGAGGACTCGGTTTTGTGACATTTTCTATTTTTTTTTTTTTTTTCAAAAATATCATTTGCACTCTAGCTCTTGTAATTTTTGAGATATTTGCCTAAAAAATTCGAAATCAATAAATTACTGTCGATCCATGTTCTCGATTAAATTTGGCAAGAATGGAGGCAATCGTTTAAATTTCATAAGATTTAGAAAACGAAAAAAAAGATCGGACCTCGAAACTAAATAATTGGTAGATTTGTGATAGATGTAAAAAAAAAGATTAAATATAGTTCCTGAGCGACAATCAAAGAAAAACTTTTTCGGGAATTTCATAACCCATATCGCAAAAGTGAGTGATTTTTCGAGTTAAAAAAAAAACGATTTTTTTTGCTTCTCCATGGAATCGCGAGAATATTTAGCTGCCTGTCATGTTCTAGAAATACACAAGATGAAGGATATGGCGCGATTGAAAAAGCTACGTGAAAAGGTATCATTTGGATTTCTTGAGTAAAAATCGAAAGTGCGAAAAAAAAATTTCACGAGCGCATAGTTCCATGTATTTTTTCGCGCCGAGCACAGATCCGACAAAGTGAATTTAACGTTATTTTAAGATAGTTTTTTTTAAGTTGAAAATTGAAATTTTCATAATGTTCCTTTATTCGCAAAGCTACCTCTGTGAGAAAGCAAAAATACATATATATATATATATATATATATATATATCGAAAAGGCTTTATCATTGAAGAAGCTTTGCGAATAATGGAACATTACGAGGAAGCGATAAGAAAATTTCCATTTCCAACGTTTTTTTTCTTTTTGTTGTTATGAAAAATGGATGTTTTTCCCGAATTTTTTGGTAGCTCTTGAACGTGAAAGGAAATCTGATAAAACGGTCAATTCACCAAGATCCGATGGACCCGATAACATAGCCCAACTCTTACTAGCATGTCAAACTGGAGCAAAAGTAAAAAGATCGAACTTGTTATTCCAAGACAAAAAACGAATTGGTAGCCGAGTGAAAAGATTCTTCTCGAGATCTCGTCAAGATCTCGATATCATTGTGTCGACAATAAAACGACCGCGTCGGCATCGAAAGAAAGGATTTTTGCGACTCCCTTTACCTGTGTAGCTATCTCCTCGGAAGCCTTTTTTTAAACTTTATTCTTAAAATTTTTTTATTTCGTTATTTCATTTGACGGAATTTATTTGCTTGACATGCGCGAGCAAAGAGTTTGAAAAATCGTATTTGCCATTCCCATGATTATTTCTGGCTCTCGGAGCTCATTCCTTTATGCCTGACCGTTGGCGTGGGTTATATAGACAGAGAATGGAGGAACGCCTTTCTTTGTACCCCCTTCACCCGAGGCACGCTCTCTCGGCCTCTTCCAAAGTGCACTTTTCCCGAAGCGGGTGAAATGAGCCGAGCTAATTTCACGATTCAATCGTCAACGGAGAATGGGATCTAGGAAAAGGAGTAAAGCTTTTCTATACTTAATAATATTGTCGTATACATGTAGCTTCTCTTTGTATATTTTTTTTTTGTTCCTTCTTTTTATCGTTCTTTCACTAATGTTCGAAACAAGGTTTAGTTTTTCGTATCGATTAAGTATCAATATCGCGGATTAATTAAATGGTTAAAATTGTTTATTTAAATATATAATACATTGTTGTCATCCGCTTTTCGCCGCTAAATGTGCAGAAACGTAAATTTTGATAATACGTTGCCGGAATTTCTCTCACATTTCTCTCACAAGTTTAACAGCTTAAAGGATTTTTGCACCAGTAAAATATCGTTTCCTTACTGACACATAACTGATGCGGTGGTATAACTAATAATTTTAAAATCCGAGGATTCGTTGTTCTGTTCGATGGACTCTTAAATAGTGAGAAAGCGACCACGCCCCTCACCGCGGATACCGTCCAATGGGCTTTCAATTCCAGTATAACGATCACAGTAGCCAAAATTGAAATAGTAACCCCTCACAGGCACGATGTATATGAAATTGGAGATTGGTAAAAGGAGTGGGGATACAACAGGCTGGGGCTCTTGTTCGTACGCGGAGATTCACCCGCCGATGCAACGATGATGCTCCGCCACCCTTAGGCGACCCTAGGTATTTATTATGTCCGTTCGGCATATGCTTCCTCTCTGTGGCTCGAAAACAGGGGATCCCCTGCATTATTTCGTGACCCACCAACAGATAACTTTACAATGATTTTTAATGCATCGACGCCAAGGGTAATTCCCTAATGGGATTACTTGTGTGCTGAAAGCGTTTTACATTATATTTTAACTTTTACATTCCTATTTTAAAAACTATATTTTATAATTATATTAATTCTCGTCACCATGATGAGTTGTCGAATCGGATCGAAAGACGAAACATCGTCTATTGCCTTATCGCCGTTGCTCTTTCGACCGCGAGTCCTTCTCACTAGCTGTCTATCATTCTATCGTGAATGATGCGCTTATGTTTAAACGGCGAACAGCAAATTGAAATTTTCGCACAATTTAAATTGTATCTATATATTCTCCATTCCATATGACTCATCTCGAAAAGTGTTATTTTTTCCCTAACCACAATGTTGGCAAATAACGAGAAAGCGGCGTTTAACAAATTTTCGGATTATCTTGTGATAATACGAGATAAAAAGGTAAATTTCTTTGGTCAGTGTTATCGATATCTTGATAACGATACGAATACCTACGATTTTTTATAGTCTAGAAATTTGTTTGCACCCGAAGAATTAGTCCTCGGTGAGTGGCCTACTGCGTCCTCTCCCGATGTCCGCTGGTCCCTCGGGATACTGTTTGGAACCCCGTAAAGGGCGGTGCCCCCGAACAAAGATCCCCCCAAAGAAGAGTCCAACCCCTGGGTGGAGTTTTCACCCCTTATATATTGGGTGTACGGTGCCCCATCGATCGCAGAACTCGGTGAAACGCCGAACAGTGAAGATCATCGACTCGGACAACATTTTTTGTACATCGTTTGTTTCATTTTCAAGTTAAGGAGAACAAGTGTTGGATTATTGTGCGTTCTGTTGTGAATCGGCGAGAGGAATATTTTAATTAATACAACAAAATGTCAAGAAGCTTTCTCGTCGACTCGCTAATCGGCAACAATAACGGCCCACCATCATATCCGCTGCCTTACTATGGAAATCAATTGCCGAATTACATGTTCAATCTGTTCAATCTTGGATTGAGCTATCATCAACCCGTCAGACCTGTGCCCAGAGCCCCAGGCATGAGACTTGCGGCGTTACCGATAAGCCCTCCAGTGATTATGGGACTCGGCGGTCACAGTCCTCCGTCACCGCTCAACCCTTGCTCCGGCAGATTGTCTGGTAAATACCATTACTACAATAATATTTATGTTAAATTTCTGATAAAGCTACGAGTCAGTTATCATGTTATTCCAGAAGTTTCAACGGCAAACGGTTCAACATCGCGAAACAGTACGCCGACGCCACCGCCACCGCAACCGCAACCGCCACCGCCACCGCCACCGCCACCGCCAATGCCAATGCCAATGCCAATGCCAATGCCAATGCCAATGCCAACATCTCCTAATTCGTTAGCAAATAGTTCAAAGAGGATACGAACGGCCTTCACGAGTACCCAACTTTTGGAGTTGGAACGTGAATTCTCAGCGAACATGTATCTTTCGCGCTTGCGGCGTATCGAGATAGCCAAGAATCTCTATCTTTCCGAGAAGCAAGTCAAGATCTGGTTCCAGAATCGTCGAGTCAAGTACAAGAAGGAAGATTTTCCAGGCGGTCAGAGTCCAAAGTGTTGCTGTCTCCGAACTTGCGGAAAGAAGAAAGATGGTTGCGGCGATGGCGGCCGAAAGTGCAGCGAGACTGAGGCAAAATCGAGCGACACGGAAGATTTTAATGACGGAAATTCGCAGGACAACGACAAACTTCCGGTTCTTCAAAAAGACACGAGTGTCGGTAAAAACTTCACATCTACGCCGCCTTTCGACAAAATTTATTCGACTCATCCATCCGACACTTACGAATACTCGCAACAATTTAAAGAGTCGAAAGAGACGGTCAGAGGATGCAAGAGGCCGTTGGAAAGCTTCGACGAACCTCAACATCCGAAACGAACAGATCCTTGCCCGACGAATCAAATGGAAGAGACAATTTTACGAACAACAAAATCCACCAAACACACAGTCGAACACATCGTCAATTCGTAATAGCAATAAATGTATTATTTAGTAAAGCATATCTAAGAATACAGACCGAACCAGTGACAACCATCAAATATATATTCTTTTTCTTTTTGTATATAAATATGTTACACGTGAAATTTTTTTTTTTATACGACATTGAGTCGCGAGACTGTATATTTAAAATAATTTATTCTACGTTTAGTTATAAGATAATAAAAATAATTATTCTATATTTTCACGTGTTTTTTTGTTTTTTTTTTTGTATTGCGTTCATGAGGAGATGCCGAACTACGCATTTTTCATTATCAGAAATAGTATATTATGTCACAAGGGAGGAAAGTGCGCTTTTTCACCGGAAAACCGTTGTGAAGTTTGATGCCCGAGCGAAGCGAGGAAAAAAATGCACACGCGGTGAAAATGCACTTTCTCCCGAGTGGCATACGCTACTTTTTTTCCCGACTATGCTAAAAAGTGGCAATATTTCTATGCCTTCAACGGGGAAGGAAAGTGACCGATTCCTCCTGCTAAATTATCTTTCTTCCCGCTCATCAAAAATGGTCTACTCTCCATCCCCGTTTTAGGCATGAAATAGGGCCTTTTTAGCGTAGTCGTAAAAAACAATTTTTTTTTGTTTTTTGTTTTTTTTTTTCAACGAGTCTCCTTCGAGCCATTGTTTCATTTATTTTTTAGTTGTCAAAAAAAAAAAAGTTTAAAGACGAAATACTCGGTTTTATCGTCGAGTAAACGCCGAGAGGCTATTAATTTGTGACTTTACTGTGTCGTTTTCCTCGGTCTGTAGTGACAGTTTGATAACGATCTTAACTTCAGCCGGGTTTCGGGTGAGACAGCGAAAGAGGGAGTGTAAATTCACAGACGTTCTACATCCGTTTCTCTGCAATCGACACCTCTATTTTGATGCGTCCGGTACAGAATCTATTTGCGATGACGTAGCGAGAGGCGGTCTTCCTCTCAAAAAAATACTGACCCTTAACAAGCTCCGTACCCACGTGCGAAAAATAATGTTTCCGAGTTATCCAAAGCTTTTACAAGAGTGGTGGACATTTTTCGAAAACAAAAAACAAACAAAAAATTGATATCAATTATTTATTAACGTTATCACTCACTGGTAATAGTTTCTCTTCAGAATTCTTCTCGTGGGTTGTTTACAGACGAATTTTCGGCCGTCGAAGGCCGATTAAATAAAAAAAAGAATAAAAAGGAAAATCCGTCGCGTGAAACGCGCCTTGTCGAACGCGTACTTATATAATGGAGCATCCTCGGTATGTGACACGGTAGTGCATACACACAAGAGGTTTCGAGTTTGATCCTATGTTCACGGGCATTATGTGCAACGAAGCGTTAGAAAATCGGGCTGTAAATTTGAAAAAAAAAAAAAAATTTGTCAAGAGGGACTCCCGCCACTTTGGCACAAATTTAAGGTAAAACGTAGTTAATGGTGTTAAGGAGAAAAGTCCGACAATGGAGTTGGCTCTCGAAGAGGCCACAATGGCACACTTGTGACGCGAAAGGACCCAGCGGGCGAGACCCGCGGCTGTGGTACCTTTTTTTTTTCTACCTCACTTCTCCACCCTCGAAGAATGACTTGCCTCGATGCTCGGTTGACTCCATCGGCCATTCACAGACAGAGCGACGGAGCGACAGAGTCAGAGAGCTATCCTCAAAAGTCCATTCACTCGATTTTCGGATGAATGGAGGAACCGCTCGTTGCTCTCGCTCTAGAGCCGTCAACGGAATGGAAAATTGTCACCTTCGGGAAAGTTTCTCGTTCCTCTTGTACTGGAAAACTACCCCTCTGGTACGCGCGCGGTCGGTGCGTTTGATACGACACAAGACTATTTTTTTTTTTTTTCTACGCCAATTGAATACTTAAAGGACGTTTAGCGATCTGCGTGTAACGGATGAGAATCCTCTTCCATCATCGTTTTCACTTACCGCTAGACTCAGTATAATTTTAGAAATAAAAGTTTCGCACAATTATTTACAGTCATTATTTCCAGCTAATTAATTGGCTCAATTAATTTTTCCACTGGGGACAGAAAATGAGGGAGACATTTTTTTTTTTTTTTTTAATGTCGAATCTTTCAAAACGAAGTTTACAAGAACAGTCAATACAATAATCTCCGAGTGTCGAGAGAAACGATTTGTCACTTGAAAGACTATGTTACCGACAATGATTCAACGGTCACACCAGTCCAAAATATCAAAATTGTGAAACAGAAAGAAGGGGAAAGTACTTGATGTTGAAACGCAAAGAAAGGGGGATTAACCAGTGAACAGTATGAGCGTCGAAAGAGATATACAAAAGTATATATATCTGTCGCCATAGTGAAGCTCGTTCGTTTATTTTTCTGTCGGTATAGATTTTTCCCCCATTCTCCTGTACATTTCTCTCGTCGTATTATTAATTCGTGTCCTCTTACGCCAAGTTTGGAGAGGCGCTCGATCAAAACTTGTAAAAAGCAGTCGCGACAGCCGGAGAATCCACTCGACAAGCGCCCGGGGCTGCTGGCACTCGAAAGTCGAAACCGTTTTCTATCGCTATCGACTCAATATACCAGGCTCAAAAGCTTCTTTCGCCTATGGATTTCACGTTTATGCTCGTTGGGCCTACCACTTGGCACATTCTATATATATATATATTTTTTTTTATTCGTCGCCTCTTCGTTTTCACAATGGAAACAGTCGGAACCTGGATTTATTTTTTAATTTTTTTTATATCGCTATTCACTACAGTCGTATGAACCGATTGAGCATTAATACATTTCTCTCTCTCTCGCTTCTTATTCTTAATTAATAAATTCCGTCATTAATGTAAATTACTCTTAACTCTTAAGTTTTTAATTTCTTATTCTTAATTTTCTTTTATTCCCAGATTTTGTGTATTCAATTCTCAGTAATTACTATTTTGTACTGCGTTATCGGTATTGTCATTCGGTCGATTAGGACTCTGATTAAGATGCACATGTTTATCTCCTGTACTGCCTCTTGTATGTGCTTTCTTGTATTTTGGTGTCGGCTCTCAGGGGACGTCGTCCTAGAGCCTCAGGTGCGATAAATAATAATAATGATGATAATAAGAATAATAAATTATACATTCCACTCGTGGAATATACTGTGTATTTTTATACGCTTCGGCTGACACGTCGCTTGTGTTGATGTGTCAAAGCCGGTAGCCTTTGTCGAGCGAAACCACGACGACAAACCTCATTAAAGGACCCGACGGCGTGAAACCACTTGTGTACATCGTACATGTAATCTCGCAGGCCTGACCGACGCCGGCAAGTTAAAATGATTGTACATAAATTTGAATAAGCGTCGAATATAAAACTCGAAGATAACAGCTGATGGCCTTGATTAAATAAAACGTGAAACAGCAGCATATTTTTAATGCAAGCATAATTTAGTTAAAAAAGTTTTTAAAGCGAATAGAAAAATAAACCGGGCTCAGCCGGGATTTGAACCCGGGACCTCTCGCACCCAAAGCGAGAATCATACCCCTAGACCACTGAGCCGCTTGTTTTTGCATGTCGCGACATGTCCTTAAGCCCTACTATGTGACCTTTGTAACAGACTATTAGAAAATAAAACTTTTTAATGTAATTTTTGCGGTCGTCAAATTTTCGTTTCTTTGTTGTTTTCAGAAGATAACGAATTTTCTTTCCAAGTGGCATATTTCCGCAATGGCGGTACTCTCATCAAGCCTTTCGAAACTCATTTTGCCGATTCTACGTTAATATCAGTGAAGATATTATTGAAAAGAAAAGGAAAAAAAAACCTTCCTCCTATTTTATCTCTCCTATGTTGGACCCTGAATTATCAAGATGCAATCGTGCTGACACCTTTTAACGGCAGGTTAACGATAGCGATCTTACGTCTCGGCCGACGACAAAATTAGGACCAACTCCCCGTCCCCTTTATCGTCGGTCGTCGGATATTAAGGGAAATCTGATCGGCAGAATTTTACACTTAACTTGGCGCTGGATGCTTTTACGATCGCAGCTCTTTGAAAATTTTAAAGACGAGAAGACACCGACGATTGGGCTTCCGACTCTGCGACAGTTTTTCTCTCTGCCTCTCTTTCGAATCCCTGGAGCTCTGTCGAGTCATCGGCCTAATCCTTATTTAACCCGAATTTATCTACGATCGTTGACCGGGATTAACTTGAACCGAACCTCTTGTGGTCTCGCGCGGTTCGCCTTGTGTGACGACGACGTCGACTCGATCTCCGATCTCGACTCGTCCGTTCCCTAAAAATGTCCTGCTCCTAAATTTTGGTAACTAAATTTCCTTCGTGTATCGTTGTACGATGTACAATTACTTTGAAATATCGTCAAAAATATTGCATCTATTCCCGCGTACATTGGAAATTAAAGGGATAATATTAAAAGAAGGTGTACTTTCGATAGAGTCGGTTGGTCCCACTCGAGAGGGGTGAGATAGATGTACGATAAATTTACGTGGGACGGGTGTGCGGAATCGTCTACCATCCGTATGTTGTTTGCCTCTGTTGTTTGGATGATAATTCGCGGCATGGAGAGAACGTTGCTCTCTGACTGTGCGCTTCTCCGAGCCTCTCCCCAGTCTCTATACGCCGTTCGGCAGGGTCGTTAATGAGATATTTGCATAACTTTTCGACAACCCTCGGACAACCCTCAGGTCGAATCGATTCGGCGATCCAGGGACGTAACAACGCGACAATGACAGAGAGAAAGACACGTGAGATGATGCTGAGTTGCGTTAAGCCTCCATAAAAAATCGTTACCACTTATGTCTATGCTAATTTTATATCGCGGCGAAACAAATTGGGACGTTAAATCACAGCTCGGCAGTTCAGTTCTGTTGCACACTCTTTTTTTTTGTTCCCCCACGAAACCAAACTTTTAATTAACGCCGATTATTTGTTCGCATGGCAACGGCCTTTTACTTGGTCGATAAATTTAATTGGATACCGCGGTACACCGTGCGTGTGTGTGTCTGTGTCTCTGTGTGTGTGTGTGTGTGTGTGTGTGTGTGTGTGTGTGTGTGTGTGTGTGTGTGTGTGTGTGTGTGTGTGTGTGTGTGTGTGTGTGTGTGTGTGTGTGTATATACATATCTCGTTGATGTATAAAAGATTATAAAATTCGTCGAAAGCTGAAAGACTTTTTTTGTTAACAATATTTTATTAATAAGTGAAAACTGAAGTAGACCAACTAAATTTCTGATTAACAGCCGAGTCTCTTGTGTTCTACGAAAGTTTACTCGTTATATTTACTGTTATTATATAGAGGCATACATGTGTACGTATATGTATGTATGTATGTATGTATGTATGTATGTATGTATGTATGTATGTATGTATGTATGTATGTATGTATGTATGTATAGGTGAGAAAATTAAATGAGCAACCAGGAAGATAAGAGCAGCCACTCGGTGATGCAATGCTTATGACATATATATTATTTTTAATAAATTCACAAATTTAATTCAATAATTATTTTTTTTGTGGTGATGTTGTGATATTTGAAAGTTAGCGTGATCCCTCTGTGTTTTAATCTTGAAGCAAGTGACTGTGAAACCAGTAACTTTTAATGCCCGACTGACTCCACAGTGCAGGGCTCTTATAAATCAGGACATCGTTGCTCGACAAGCGAAGCGTTAACAGTTTGAGTTTGAAGCACCCGTTGATTGAGCGATGGAGCATAAACGATTGTTCTACAATGGGTCGAAAGAAAAATAACGCAAGTGGCGTAATTGGTCAAGTAAATTAATTTTTCGTTCAAGATTTTTAAAATGGCCGAGTCTTTGTTTACAATAAAAACGGCTACAAAAAGCACACACTGGGAATCCGCGTACTTTTTAACTAAACCATGTGTTTTCAGAGTCGCGATAAAATTTTGTTTTTTTGTTGTCGTCCCCACCTGGTGTAACTCATGGTTCTCTTACCATTTGTACTTGCGTGACTCTTTTGTCTGTGTTGAGCCAGTTGCACGCAATCGCGAACAGATATCGAACTACGGATTGTCGAGAGACGAGCGTGTATAATCCATCGTCACACACAATAGATCGATAAAGATTGCTTTTCGAAGATGGAGACGTCACGAGAACATGGAAAATAATATCCCAGCTACAGAAACCCTTTGGTCGATTTATATATTAAACTCGGCGACGCGGCGGGATATGATTCGCGATGATTCGCTTTATGTTCCTTCTTTTGGAACTACCGCGTTTGAAAGGTCGTTCATCGTCACGGGCTCGAAGTTCTGGAATTCGCTGCCTCGGGCGGTGACGAATGCTTCCTCGTTACAGATTTTTCGCGGCTATTGCCATCGGTTTTTAAGGTCGGAGGAGGAACGTTAAGCGATTCGGGGGTAGCTTCTATTTGTAAATCCGGTTGAAATGTTAATTGTGTCAAATATGTTAAATATGTTAAAGATGTGAAGTGCCTCTGATCTCATTTGTATTTGGAGTTGACTCTCAAGGGACGTCGTCCTAGAGTCTCATAATGAATAAATAATAATAATAATAATAATAATAATAATAAAGAGAAAAATATTGTTATTGTCAGGTATTGTAAACACACACGCATGGAGAATTGGTTCTTATAAGCGACCTAAGCAAACTCGGCACGAGGCATATATATATATATAAATTTGTGGCGACTCGCGAGAGAGCTGAACTGATCGGCAGGTATTGTCGAATCTTTGTTCAACAGGGACAATGAGAGTATTTTGGATCTGTGTGCCCTTGTACTTAGAGCGAATAACGCAATATAAAGATACCGTCCGGAAATTCATGGTACGCGTAGTAGGTACATACTGGCCCGAAGCGCTTGATCCGTTATTCTCTCCATTAGGGCCTGCGAAACACGGCATGGGGTATTACAGTTGAGTACATAAATTAATAAGCGTTGAGTTTAATGTTAACTTGCCTCAGGAGCAGCTCGAGGGACTCGAGCGTAGATGGAAGATAAATTAATTGTCGATGCTTTCGAAAATTAATTGGCTCTCTTCTTTGCTGGTATAACCTTGTCTTGTCGTTAACGGTCAGCCATTTGAGTGCTTTGTTAAATTGGAAATATATTGGTTAATTAATATGTTATTGGTTAAAATTTTTTGAAAATTTCACTATTTTAAGCAGCGGAGCATGAGTCGTAAATCCAATTAGACGATTATTAATGGTACCTGGAATTATTTCAAAAATTAAAAAAGTGAAGCGAACCGGTAAGCTGTCGACAGTCGGGGTCAGCAAGGCGACACGCTGCTGAAATTACGTCACGCCCCAGCCAGGTACCTACCTACATCTTGCCAGGTGTGTGGAGTCTGCCCAGCGGCAGGTCGGTTCTCTTTCTCTGGAGCATTCTCCAGAGAGAGTCCCCGTGCAGCGTGCCCTGCGAGCGTGACCATTTGCTATTAGAGTTTTCTCGCTTTTTCGGATCCGTTCGCATAAATGGTGTTTTATGCTACCGCGAAGAGTCCCTCTTACGAGCTCGCTTTGTCGGTCCAAACCTATTTGCCAGAGTCTGACAAATTAGAGGACCACGAGGTATGCGTAAGAGAAGACAAATTTCTAGACACATCTTCCAGGTGGTCCAGTCGTCAATGGCCTCCTTCTTCTCTAATTAATTATACGAACTAGACTTATTTTATTCTAGAGGTGTCTCTCAGTTCGTTATTAGACGGAGCATTAAGCTAATAAAATTTTTATTAAAAAATAATGAATATTGAAAATGGATTTATTTAATTCGTACTAAATTTAAGGAGAAAAAATCGTCAATGACACTCGATCGAGCGCGATTTATGGCTTCCCAAGCAGCTGCAATCCACACAACATCCAAGTACCTATATTACAAATAAAGGAAGATCGTTTCTCAACATTTTCTCTCTCTCCGTCGAATGTTCGACAAGAGATTTTTCTCGTACGGTGAGCCCCTATGAATTCGTCACGGAATTCTCGAGAGTCCTCGGAGAGTCCCCAAAAACGATTTCACGCTCCTCGAAAAATAATTTTTCAGAGGTTGGTGAGGCCGCGTGAACCATGTCCCTTTTATACTAACTATACTAGTTTGAGGGTTACTTCGCGTACGGCTAAACAAATACCTGTGTGTACGAATAGTATAAAATCAATAGAAATTCGTAGCGGAACACGATTTTTAGTATTAAAAATTTATGAGAAAGAGTGTTTTTATCGACTGCGAGATAAGAGGTGAAAAAAAAAAGAAAAAAAGTGTGAGATTGAAAATGCAAGGCGTTATTGTACGACGCGAGGGCGTCCTTCTTCTCCGCCGAGCCATCAGAGTTGGTGGGCAAGGACAGTCATACTGTTCCATAAACCACCGTGAAGAAACGAAAGCCAAGGGACTATCCTTCGTTTCCTCGCCATTCAACTCGTAGTAAAGTGAGCTGACCAGATGTTTTAAAAGTTTGGTACATAGAACCCAGAGGAGCTACAAGCTCGTAGTATGAATTTCATTGACAAAGTCCGGCACTTGAACAAGTGACATTGTCACTCGAGTACCTGTAACCTATAGTATTACTATGAACCTCTCGTAGGACCCCCTTCTCTAACAAACTATTTCCTAGGTCATTCAATGCGTAAACGTTAAATTTAAATTTCTCGGACAAGTACCGAAAGGAACGTCCTATACAATGACACCCTCTCGACGAGAGGTCCACCAGTCCAAGGAGATGCCTTCTCAAGGAGATGCCTTCTCTTGCTTCCTATTTTTTTTTCTTTTCCTTGTCTTCTTCTTCTTCTCGCCTACATTATAGACGGTACAGAGGAAAGAGCGAAAAATCGCCGATGCTTTTCATTCGGGACTCGAAGCAACGTCAATGGTCTCGGGAGTAATACCCTTCTACCGGTCCCAGCTGGATATCACCGTGGGTGTTTTTACGGTCGCTCTCGTCGGTATTACGGAGAAGATGGCCCGTGTACGAGCTTGTTGAGAAAATTTGGGTAAATTGTTCCGTTTCGTTCTTTCCACTTTGAAAAACGACTCGAGAATGCGAAAGCGACATCCGGAAATGCATAAATAGTTGAAGTGTAGACGCATCTCTACGTATTCAAAGTTTTATGCGGGAGTGTCGTGAAATTGTTGGGCTGTTGGTGAAACGATTCATATCACAGCCTTTACACTGTGCTCTCGGTGCATTTTTCCAATTTTTTGTTTTCATTACCACCGATAAAAGTTGTACATTTTTTGGCAATTTTCGTAATCGTTATCGTTTATTTTTATCCCAATGCAAAAATAGCAGGTAATTAATAATTGCCTTTGCGGCGTAAAAAAGTAAATAGGTGTAGCGAAATGGGACGATGCTGAAGAATGTCTAGCGACTGTGACAAGACATTCGAGAAATACGAGTTTCTGTCTTGACAATTATACAAATGCACGTAGATTTTACGATAACTTTATATTGTTACGAAGCATAGAAGAATAATTATTTATTCCATTTATCGACGAAAACGGTAGATAGATAGTTTTAATAACGTCTTTGAAGCTCTCCTTCCACCTCGTGGATAACAATTTTCCAACGAGTAGAGCTGTATAATGGAATAATACAGACGTTAATTAAAATCGGAATGCTCTACTGACCTAGGATGTGGTGCTCGAGCTATTGAATCTCATTTCACTGGCCACGAACCTCCGGACCGCGGTGCGTTCAATACATAACGGGACTCGCGACAATGATCAAATGTATAAAAAATTATATCGCTGTATAGTCAGGGACCGTACGGAGCATTGTTACACAAAATATATATATATATATATATATATATATATATATATATAGTATAACATTTTTGAGGCTCCATCGATTTTGATGCTATCGAGTTTTAAGCCTGGGACAGATAACGTTAGTCGCTGATTTGCCCCGGGTGACGAAAATTCGCTGACACGATAATGGAATTACGTCGATCTCGAACGCGAATAGCACCTGCTTTTTTTCCATAGGCTATCGGGCCTGAATCAATTGCTATTTGGGTGTACAGCTTGTTCCGAAACAAGAGCGCTGACAGTCTAACTAACTGGGCGTACATTCGGACTACATGTTGTACTCTCACGAGTGTCGTATAGGCGAAACAGGGATTCAAAGAGACGTTGCCGTTCGATATTTGCCCTTGTCAGCCGGTTACATAGCTAACTCTACCCGGATATTCTATATACATACATACCTACATACATATAGGTATATATATATACGCTCCGAGTAGCTGAAAATTAACCTGAGACATTTTTTAAGCGACATTCAATCGACACATCGCATTATCGATTTCCAACTTTCCAATTACAAATCACACACAACGGGGTAATTACGATGAGTCAGACTGTTGTCTATCTGTGAAATGTCGGTTAGCTTGTATGTCTGAAATTTGCGGAGAGAACTCTTGTGGCATTAGAGAATTTTTCACACGACCATGCCAATCTTCACGAGGCTTACGGGAGCGTATTCGAAACTCTTTATATTACTGCTCCCTCGGGCGACGATGGAAAATACGATGGGAAATAAAATTAAAAAATATAGTCATGTCATGAATTCACACTCGTTTACTGTATGTAAATGTGTATGTATATATTTTCTTAAATATCGCACGGAGTGTCTCTTCTTGCTCTTTAGTTTAACTGGTCGTAGGTGGTAGTAGAGTTGGGTTCTCTTGGAGGCCTATTCGTCAAGTCGACGAATCGAGATTTATTAGCTTGATGAATAGGTAAATAAACTCCCACAGACTTTGATTCAATCGAGATATAATAAAAAATCAATCGATAGTTATTCTTCTCCAAGAGAATTTGCCAAGTGATCAGCGTAATACACGTGCAAGCATATGGCTTGGGAAGAAAAAAAAGTATATGAATTTTACGGTACGACCACAGCCTCGATGTTGCCCAAGCAGGCGGAAAATATGAATATTGTAGCTGGATGTAGCATCTGGTTTCCAAAGAGCCTGCGATACATCATAATTTCGCAACCGATCTGTAAGCCTTGGCTCACTCTCGAGGATTCATGAGCCAACAATGGATCGTCGAACCTGCCTCGTTGAGCGAGTGCAACCAAGTATAAGGACTGGGTGGAGTTTCGTCAACACCTCTCGCTTCGCGTTCCGGAGAGCACCCCTTACTTATATTATTATTAACGATGATAGTGGCTAGGAGCAGAGTCCTCGTGGGGCGACACATTTATAAATCGATCCGTTAAAAGTTAATGCCAATTAAAATTACGATCCATCGCCAAATAAATTGAGCACAATTTTTGTTTCGCAAACGAATGGTTGAGAGATTTTTATTTAAGCGGGCTCGACGCTCGAGTGATTAATTATCAATCCGGTAGACTGTCGCCAACATTCTTGTCTCGCCGACGAGAAATATAATATTTAATTAAATGCAAAAGTACATTCCGATTCGTTTCACGGACAATTCCGCGTAGTGTACACACACCTGCGTTTCATTATATGGTATAAATACGAGTACGTCGTTCCCGCCCTACATAAAATCTTCGGTAGACGATGACGCTCGAACATACAAAACAAATATGGTTGGGACTCCCTCGTCACGACGTCCTCGAGCCCCAAACTATCGAATTAAAAAGAGACGACATTCGGAATTCATGGAGCTACGATGACGCATTGGCGTACCAATTTCTATTACTATAAATATAGTCGATGTCGATAATACCATTGAGAATTCGCCAATGGAGTTTGGTACGAAATTTCGTTAAAGGTTTCATCAACTGAATGCAAAATAATAAAAAAAAAAAAAACAA